>CM023481.1:48093363-48280627 GCA_013339685.2 Hyalomma asiaticum | reverse complement strand
CACGTGCACTTAAAACGTAATAACAGCACAAGCAACAAGTATGATCAAAGGACGCACACACGCACACACATATCTCGTCCTCGTTGCTTATTGTGCTGTTATCACAACACGCCCAACTCTTCGTCCTTCATGCAATCACTTTATGAACGCCGATTGCATGGGACGAGCTGTTAAATGCAACTTGCAGGGGGAGCTCTGGGTCCGTGAAAGGACCCACTAGAATAAGGGCGCAGCCATGCAAGCTCGTCAAGCATTGGATAGGGTTAACACAAGCTCACAACAAAATCTCATGATTGTCGTGTTTCCTGCGACTCCTAGCTTTTAATTGTAGTGCATACGTGCTACTTCGTGCGATTAAAGCCGTGATTACTTCAACATCATTTCGAAAGCGTGCTGCTGTCCCGTACATTTGAGGTGTAAGGAAGCCACCTCGTCTCTTTAAAATCAAGTGCTGATCGCGCACATCTCAGCTGCCTTGCTATGAATGTGAAAGATCCGCTCCGATCGGCAGCGTTTCCCTGGCGCGGCAGAAGATTCCTTGCGCGGATTGGAAAAGTAGAACTTGTGAATTCAGGGGTAAAAACATCACAAGAATGATGTCGCCAGTGACAAAATTCCCCCGCAGATCTGAAAAGACGGCGTCACGATCGAGATATCTGGGACAACGCGTGTAGGAGAGAAAAATCCACTTGACATC
The DNA here is from genome assembly GCA_013339685.2 of Hyalomma asiaticum. Classification (NCBI taxonomy): domain Eukaryota; kingdom Metazoa; phylum Arthropoda; class Arachnida; order Ixodida; family Ixodidae; genus Hyalomma; species Hyalomma asiaticum. The sequence continues at coordinate 48,279,930 of CM023481.1, read as the reverse complement.
GAGGTTCAATCAATTAACTCAAAAGACGACTTAGCACAATCAATGGCACATGAAACCTAGCACATTAAACCACGCGTACTCAGTTTTGAGTCATGCGGCCAATGCATGCTTGCATGGAAGAAACGCGCCTCCATGACATTAGGTGCCTTTTGAAAGCACCAGAAACACCAGATCGTCAAAGTTTCCGAAGCTACGGCGCGTCTGCGAATTATATCGTGATCTGTCAAGTATTCGATTGTATGATCAAGGAATAGGAATTCCGAAACAACGTATATGAACTTTGGTCAGTGTTGCAGTAGGGCACTCCGACCAGATCAGTTCTGTTAGGCCAGGCTCCCAAGGCATTTTATTCTTTGAAAGGCCTAGTCTGGTCAAGGCACATCGGACAGCCTGCCGTTTTTTCGACAAAGATAGCCAGTGCATGACTTGAGCACATAAATGCTCTTTATCCATGCCTTTACCTTCACTAGCATCAGGTTGAAACACACAGGTGGCTTTTCTAGAATCTTCGTCATTAATTCCCGTGACTGAAAGCTTTAACCCATCTTTCATCTGAGCAATGTGCCACATAATCAGCATCATGTCTAATAACATCCTAGGAAATGCCAAGGCATTTTGCTAATAGCCTGCTACTTCATCTCTTGTTGCTCTCAGAAAGGGTTTTCCTCCACATGACATACATTTAAGCAGCTTTTTAGCTATATATCTATGTTTAATTTTCTTTCAATCAAACAAAGGATACTTACCAGATATTGATCCCTGTTCTAGTACTTGTTTTTGAAATGAAATCTGCACCTTGTGTGCAATTGTTCTAAAGGTGCCTAGTAGCACACACTGCAGGTGTGCTATTGAATAGGGCTTATTTAGGAGAAAATCAAACGATGCCACAGATGAAGCAAAGGAATTCCAACAGACACATGTGTCCATCATTTTCACTCCATTCTTACTTAATAGTGGCCTTCAATTTCCTCATAAGAAGCTACTAGCTGGTCCACCCTATCTAAATGCAGCCTACTAATTACAACATCTATTAAATGTGATGCAGTAAATGAAGTCCCAGCTTGACTCAGGGTACGGTGTCTTTTTATCAAACAGGCAAGACCACAAGAGACCTGCTCGGTCACACCACATAAATGCCAGTTGTTTTGCCATTGTTTTGTAACAGCAGTTTGCTGAGCATAGAGACATTAAGATATTACAGGGAAAATTATTTGTAACAAAAGAAGTAATTACATATGAGAAAGCATGAATGCAAAGTAGTTTCTCTCCTTGGTCTCTGTTTATCTTGCTTTCTGTTGAGGCAATCATTCTTGTCTTCAAGGGAGAGAAATGTGGCCATTCTTGCTGCGTTTCTTGCCAGAATCCTCTATACAACAGGTGATATGCAAAATTCGATGGCAGCCATTCCGCTGGGAAAGTTCATACCGAAGAAACGAAAAATCATACACCATGGGTACGAAACGTTACTAAATCTGGGATTCTGTCAGTCAGTGCATTATTTTGCGTTTATTCTTTAGACCTCGTCTTGTTTCATTGCACTTTTACTATGCCAATGAAAGTGCTTCTTTGGTCTGTACTGCACAACATGGATAAAGCAGCACAATGATTATCACTGTGTCCCGTGAATCAACTAAGTCAGTCACGGAGAAAAAAATGGTATAAACATGAATTTACTTCAAGACCTGCAAGAATGTCAAATCCCAGTTCAAATCTGACAGGTATCATACAAAGAAATGCATTTTTTCGACTGCAGCTGAATCACACAATTTAGTATCTCATAAGCTTCTATGGATAGAGTGAAGCAGCACAGGCACATTAACTCATTTACTACACGGCAGTGATTGATTTCTTTTCACAGCTAACGTAAAGGAGCAAATCATGTGCAAGAAATTCCATAAAGAAACCTGGTCGCCATTGAAATTGGCCCCATAACAGTGGCATTAAACTGTTATTTATTGATTTAAACATACTGTTAACCACATTTGTGGGTCATTACAGGGAGGGAATACATCAATAAGAATTGATACATAAGGAACACTCTAGTATACATGAAAAAATACATCAAAATCATCCAAGTGGCATGACAAGATACAAGGAACATAAACAGACAAATTAACGAATTTCATGGAACATAACTATCAAGAGAACTTTCAAGTGCCTTTATATCAGTGCACTCAGCAATATGTTTAGGCAATCCATTCCATCTTTCAATACCATCAGGAAAAAACGAATACAGAAAGACGTTTGTGTGCATGGCATAAGGTCTGATGGCTGTATTCTGATTTAATCTCTTGCTTGCTCGTATGTACACGATTTTATCAATACTAATATGATCCTTGAGAATCTGAAATAATAATTTTAGGCTGTTTCTTTGTCGCCTAATTTCTAGTAACTCCAGGTTACACAAACTTAGGATTTCGGTGACTGAGTCTGATTTTTCTGTACCTAGAACATAAGAAGCGTGCAGCCAGTCACTAAAACTGTAGATATCAGCTGTTTCATACCGAAACAAAAATGCACGTGTCGGGGACGATGTCGAACAATGTTTCATGCAAAGCTTTCGATCTTGCAGCTTTGTTAGGCTTGAATGTACAGTGGGACAGGCACTTTCGATTGGGATCGAACGTATCCGCGGTTTGCGCGAATAAGCCCATCGCGGTCAAGAAACACGGGGACACGGGCTCGATCGCGATCGAAATTACATCGAGTGACCCCTTCATTGCTTGATCGGGAACGAACAGTGGCATCGCTGGCGACGCATTCTTCGACGAATACGCGCAAAACAGTCCAGAGGCTGGTTGTCGAACCCTCGTGCAAAGCGGAATCATACCTTGCTTGAAACGCGTACAATAAAATTGGTATACGAGTGGATTACCACGTATACATTACGGCGCACGCACGAGCATATCATCCACATATCAAGAAATAATCAAGGTTCATAAAGGAGCACAAATGACGAGACCGTAGTGACCGCTATTCCAGGCGAAGCGCAGTAGCAGTCCCAAATAAACACCCTAGAACGATTTACTACTCAAACAACCACGGTGAGAATTGCCGAGACCACCACACACACGCCACAAACAGCCCTGCTCCATCACAAAATACGTAAAAAAATGTACAGGCGATCAAAAAACGCGACGTCAGCAACGCAGGTTGCCTCAGAGAACACCTATATACGCGGCCACAACGCAACCACCACAAAGCTGCTTCATCACAGGATACGTAAAGAATTTGTAGAGGCGATCACACAGGAGCAGTACATGGCAGTGTACACATGCAAAACCACGCAAAACGAAGTCGACGACGTCTTCATTCGAAAAAACACAAGCAAAAGCGTCGTAGGTTGCCTGGGTCGCCTTTCTAAAATTTCTAGAAAAAGCCGCAATCCACAACCGAGCCAAGCTAAGTTGGGTGAAAATAGTGTTTCTCTATTACGACCCGGTCGGAATAGGGTGCCGTCTATTGCGACCCGGTCGGAATAGTCACTTCCATTATTCCCATGCTGGCTCAACCGCCTTGTTCGTAACTCCCATATACACTAGCGCCAGTTTTCCCTCTAGTATTTTAGTAGGAAACTCTATGACTACAGCCGCTGCATTCGTCGCGTAAGCAAGCGTAGTGATGTGACTGGCGTCAGTGAAGTTAAAAGGAAGAATAAACAAATCCACCAGAACATCTCAAGCCGCCAGCACAAAGACTAGACAAGTCCATGTTGTAGCGTCATCTCCATGAACGCTCATCACCATCATCCTTTTCCCGCCACCGTGCTAACCGCGCCGCGCCTCTCGCGGAGCTCATGCCGCGTGGCTCGAGGTCGTGAGCCACGACGAAGAGAACGCGTTCACGCTGACGGCTGGACGAGACGCTGTAGCCTGTCGCTCCGCTCTGCACTTGTTCGCCTCTTGGCTAATAAAAGGCTAGCGACGACGGCACGGCCTACGTTGGTCGCCGTCACGGCTTCTCGCTTCCTTCCCTCGCTGCACATGTCATCCCCATAATTCCCATGGCAGCTTCACGATCGGAGCGCCAGATTTCCCTCTAGTATTTTAGTAAGAAACTCTGTGATTTAGAGCAATAAAAAACGCGGTTTCGGTGTCACCGCGCGCTCCCCTCAACTCTGCAGTTTACGTCATGTCAGTAGCCACCAGACCTCCGACAACAACAACGCGCCATCGGAGGCCACGGGAAAACAAATCGTGCTGTAGCTTCGCTTCCGAATGGTGGCACCTCACGGTTTCTAACCATTTTCTTTCTTTCTAGCTTTTAAGTAAATCGATTCCTTTAGAGCAAACGTGTGTTCACTATACCTTTGAACTTAAAGATAACTTACTGCAACGTCGCCGAATAGTACCGTGCTGGCCGCTAGTGTCGCGTAGTCCTTTGGGGAGCGCAAGAATGCTGGGGTTTCAAACTGGCGTTATTAAATGTGCACTGAATATTTCGCCGAAATATTTCGGAATCGGCTTGCCGAATGCATACTGAAGCACTGAAAATTACAACAGGGTATCCCGTAATTTTTTCACGACCCGTTTAACATGGTTCACATCAAGAAGCTGAGGACAGTTGGCGCCACGATAATTAATGAGAATAAAATGTCTTTAGTTGCGCAAGGTTTATTTGCTTAGTCGGCCCAGAAAAACGACAGTGCCCAGGAAGCAGAATTTTGAAGTATGAGACCTCGCGTCCCGGAGCAGGATACGTTTTTACGAGCGATGTCTAGTAGTGATGCAGAGCCTCATAGTGATGCGCTGCCATAAATAAGAACCGCCGATGTCTGGTCAAATGTTCTGCAATAACCAGGGGCGCTCGGGAAAGGGTGCCTTAGTCTTTCTCACTCGCTTCATTCACAACAGTCAGCAGTTTCTCAGCGATCACCTCACAAACTTAGTGGCTCGCGCGGCTCACGATGTCGACATCAGACTCGGTTTCAATTCCGGCTATGTTCGCGGGTACCGGCAACTCGCAATTTTCACTAGTTCATCCTTCGTGTTCTTCATTGCGCTGTTGGAGGTGCCTGGGAGGCAGCTCACTTCCAAGCACGTGTTGTTTCGTAGGCGACGCTAACTTGCCGAGAAGCACACAGCGGAGAATGTAACGAGGACACAGGAATACATGGTCCTGGCATTCCAGTCGGCGAGCAGCCTGCTGAACGTCCGGGGCTTCTTCCGTCATCGCGAACCAGCAGTCGGAATGCTCGACCTCGCCGGTCACACCGCCGTGCGCTTTCCACAGTAGCTTGTACGTGTCGCTGACGGTTTCTGAAAACCAAGCCACGGTGTCTACGAACATACCCTTCTTGGTGGCGATACCAGAAGGCGGGGAGGCAAACTGCAGCTTCCACATCATTCCAGAAAATCCTCAGGATTGGTGATGATGATGTTCCTCCTAAAATAGCGGCAGCTACCAACTTAGGGGTTAAGCGAAGACCCTGGATTAAACATAATTTTTCCCCAAAAGAATGTTAACCATATGCTTCATTCTTTCCAGAACGGTGTTCTGACTATAATCACTATAAGATATTTAGTTCATATAGTTTATTGCGATAAGAACGAAAATGAAAATTAAGCGATGGAATCCGAGAACACAATGAACTACTTAATTAAGACAGGTTAACAAAATAATTTGGCCCATTCGATCCAGTAATGAACTTTTGCACAGCACTGAATATATTCCTATTCGTGTTTCCAGCAGAGACGACCCGCGTGAGAACAGTACTGCGCTTGTAAACGAAATACCTAGATCTCGCAGTGTGGTATCGGTCGTTATTTTTTAAGCAAAGTAAAACATCTACATTCATAGGAAGAAAGTGATCATATAAAGTGATCGATTGCCTGATTGCAAAAGGCACATAAAGGAGAACCCCCAGACCTGCTCTATGCATATATAAATTTGATGTATGGATTCGACATTACGATTTCGCCAGTGTTGCTTATGTTTTTTTTCTGGCAATATGTCCTCCTCCAAGGGTATTTCGAAGTGCTGTAAACGAGGTGAGGATGCACGACATGGTGTCGACATAAATGAGGGGTGCTTTCTGAGTCTGACCGCACTAACAAAAGCCGCATTTGGAAGGTGAGAAAGAACAGCACCTGGAATGGAAGGAAGCCTTAGCCAGTGGACCTGATAATTCATTTATTACCGATCTTTTGAAACGAGGTAGTACTCAAGAAATTATGTGCGAAGGGTTCTCATATATGGATCGCGTATTCATGCGAACCATGTGGAATAATTAGAGAAGCAAGCAGTGATAATAAATTTGAGTGCTTGTAAGGCTGCGAAACACAGTAATCGTACGGTGAGCGACTGAACAACGTATAGGTGTTGAGTACTTCTGTTGCCTTGCCAGAGGAGTTGCGCAACGTAAGAGCCAAGTGCTTTCAGCTGCTAGTTCCCTGGGCGAGTTAGCTCGTTATCGAAGCGCTCGAGCTGCGAAGGCAGGTCTCTAGTCCACTTTGAAAGATGTCGTGCATTTATCAACTGTGAAGCCGATGTACTTCGCGTTCGCTGGCGACTTGTTCCGTTTCCCTTGCGATTTGCCTGAGTGGCAAAACACTGCGAAATTTGCATGCTTGCGGCAATTACAGCAGGGTGAGCGTTGTGCAGGGCGTTCAGACCGAGGGAAGGCGAGCGTCCACAGAAACAACAAGTGTCTCGACTCGTTTTAGCGTGTCCCAAGGCTTTGAGTCGAAACACCGAGTAGCGTGAATCCCGATTTTCGGCGAAGTCACATAGCTCGCTTGAGCCATATTCTCTTTTTCGGCGTCCTCGCCATGGCGGTCTTGGACCCAGGCGTCTTTCAGTGAGAGCTTCAGAATTCGGCAAAGTTGTTCTGAGAGACGGGAATCCCTTAGCCCTACCACAAACGGGCAAGTCTTTCTACGGCAAATGCAGATGGATAATTGCAGCGTTTGACAAACCGGCACAATTCGGCGTAGTATACTTCTACACTTTGCCCAGGTAGTTGCACCCGCTTGTGGAAGCGAGGCGACTCGTGTGGTTCGTTGATGTGGTGTAGGAAATGTTCGTTGAAGCACGCGACGAGTGTCCCTAGCACGCACCGATGCATCGTCGAGATAAAGCGTTTCAAATAATGGACGAGCTTCGGGCCTCATGCGGTACAAAAGTGAACGCACTTGCATTTGCATTCAAATTCAATTTTTTTATTTCCAAAACGAATTTGGTGGTTGACAGGGCTAAAAGCTGCGGTCTTCAGCTTGGCATAGGCCCGGACACCACATTCAAGGCAGGAGTTGACCTCGACGTGCATGTGGAAGCAAACAGAAAATAACAGTTCATCAAGATAACAGTACACTATAGGAATAAGAATACACAACACTAGATATATTGATATAAATAAAAACTAATGTATATACAAAGAGAAATATATATAAAATTCCGCCCGCATCTTCCCACGGGGGGAACTCGAGTAAATGCGTCGCAGAGTGGTGGGGGTATCGCGTGAATGTTGCGTAATTGGGTATGGTTTGGGAATGCTTAATTGCTATTTCGTCTTTATTATTCTTATTTATTGAATGAAGGAGAAGCGAAGGCGAGGAGTGTAAAGTGTGTCTTTATTGCTTGGTGCAGTCGTTGTATTGGACGGAGAGGATGACTGCTTTGTGGTCGCTAAAGTGCACTATCAAGGGGTCTTTGAGGAGCGGTCGTGCGATTGCGTAACCGGTGAAGACGAGGTCGATGCAACTGCCGTGGATGGTGGTGGGCTGGTTGCCGTTGTCCACGTTGTTGTTGGACACGCAGTACAGCCCGTGTAGAGTGCACATGTAGTCGACTAACCAATCGTTCTTGCGTATGTCGACGTTGAAGTCTCCGACGAGCACGAAGGGGTCAGACTTTCGCAAACGCGCGTACACGCTGTCCATTGCACGGACGCGCGCTCCGCCGCTTATATACACACCGCCCCCACTGCGCATGCTCGGCTTGCTGAACGCCCTGTGGGCCGGCACGAGACGAGCCGAGCATGCGCAGTGGGGGTGTGGGCGGCGCCGACGCCGAAGCGCGACATCGTGCGACTAAGAAATGCTCCGAATTTAAAAAAGTCGAATAAAATGAAAAAAGAGGGAAAATAACACACACACACACACACACACACACATATATATATATATATATATATATATATATATATATATATATATATATATATATATATATATGAGCGAATGAAAATCGATGGATCCGGTGAAATATGTGTTTGAGGAAGAGGGTGACAAACGTTCGAAACACAAATTCTTTACTAACGTTTCGGCAGGTGGGCCTACCTTCGTCAGAGTAACAGAGACTGCTTGCCACGCAGGGCATATATAGCGTCCGCATATACTGGCGTATCACAAAGCCGTGTCATCACTAATATCGTCTCTGAGGAATTATGATGAGTTATCGACGCATGCACGTGGTCCTAGGCTGACACACAGTTTCAACGCGCGACGTTATACAATCGTGAATTGACACTTTCAATCTTTCGTCGATAGCCCATACATAAATACATGACAGCTAAAATCGCTGACAGCCACTACTGTAGTGAGTAAATAAACAGAACAGACATCACGAAAAAGCACATGTCATACTTAAGAACGCGAAAACAGAGAAGAAAAAAGATAAAACAAGTAGGCAGGCTAAAAATACGTCGGTTCTCGAGAACGTGAGAGCGTGAGAACGTGAGAACGTGAGAGCGTTGTGCGGCTATTCTCCGAAAACATTACAATATACTTATGCAGAGCGAGCGCCTTGCCCGAGCGTTTCCGAAGCCACCGCGGGTTGTTTACAGGCGGGAAAAAACCTGCGAGACTTAAGAACTTCTTCGAAGATGAGTCGTAAGGACAATGACCAGACGGTTGGGTCCCATCCTTGCATGAAACCGCGCTGTAAAGTGTGCGCACACATGACGACGACAAACGTGGCCACGAGTACCACTGCAAATTTCAGTTTAAAGATCAGGGGCAATTTCACTTGCGACACAGCAAACGTCGTTTATTTGCTAGAATGCTCCATCTGCCATCTTCAGTACATAGGCCAAACCGAGACAGGTTTCAGGTACCGTTTTAACAACCACAAGGCACATGTGTATGCCCTTCCTAATTTGCCTGTTTCAAGGCATGTCACTGACGCAGGTCACTCCTTTAGTAAATTAAAGGCACAATACTTGAATCAGGGTTCAACTCACATCATGAACGCGAACTCAGAGAATCATTTTTAATCCATAAATTCAACACACTGTCTAACGGCATGAACGAGAGTCCGGGCTCTCTGACTTGTATGTTGCCTTGAAGCACTGTCCCGGAGTACGGTCACGTGTACATGTATATCCATATATATATATATATATATATATATATATATATATATATATATATATATATATATATATATATGTATATGATTTCAGATGTCCATACGCACATACGCATATAATACATCAGGAAAAGATATTACATTCTAAAACACTACAACGTGAAATACCGGCGGATACAGAAGAGTTTAGCTACATGGTAATGAAGCTACATACTAATGTATGTAGCCTCACGACAATAGTGGTAGGCATGATTTAAAAAAAAGAGCAGACACAGTAATGCTACTGTGGGCTTCGCTATATATTTGTATTTATTGAGGATGACTGCAGCTTGTAAGAAGTACGGAAGCGGGGTATTAGCCAAAAGTCGTACCTGACACTGCCGCATAATCTTAATAACGTACATTCTAAGAGAGCCAACTTGCAGCGTTGGAAAAGTCGAAGGGTTCTGGCTGTCGGAGAGAGACGCTGAGCCATTTTGTGGGAGGCGACTTTTGGTTTTGGTCCTGGGCCATTACAGCGCTGACAATTGTTTTTCCGGAACGCGCAGTAGCCTATTTATGCAGCGATCTTAGCTTCCACGCCTTCTTACACCATGTCGAGATGGGGGGAGGGGTTTACATCGACGGGCAGGCGTAAAGGGCGCGTGCCAGGCGCGCGGTACGAGACGACATGCCAATTCGTGATTGAAACCAAGACTGCGTTTATTAACATAACCCTGACGCATCCCAAGGGCAGATGGCGCAAACAGTAAATCACGCCTAAGGCACACTGTAGCGACCACGACGCTGAACACTGGGTCTGGTACCGCGGCCCTGAGATTACAGTGTTTGTGTACATTGTGATGACCGCATACGTTTAGTTTCGTTTTCTCTGTTCAGTCACGGCGACTCGTGGTCAAGTAAATGGTGAGTTGATAGCGCTTGTTTCGCATGTGGCCTTGCAGAAATAATGCATTCTGTACCCTTAGTCATCGCTCCCCTCGTGCGCGCCAGTGAGAAATATACAGGTTTGGTTCACGTTTCTGCCCAGTTCTGAATTTTCCTGTCTCGTGCTACTTTACGTAGTGTTTTACGTCCGAAAAGAGCAGTGCCTATAACACATAAGCTGCGAAATATTTTTTATATCGTTTTGAAATAGGCCTGCTCTCCGAGGACCAAACAACATCTTCTAGAAGGATTATTGCTTGTAATGTGGCCAGGGCGGTAACATTACTTTGTCTGTTTTGTGAAAACATGAAGTTATTCCCTTCTAAAACACCAGACCTGTAATTTATGTATCATCCATGGACAATGTTCCCTTCGGCGTAAGCACTGCAAATGTTGGTTATCTCTTGAGTAAATTAAGTGCTCCTGCAATGTGCCTGTCGCGATGAAAACATAAATCCGCCTAAAAATTAGGGCACCTGATGCGAAAGCGAAATCACTGATGTCCCCTTGAACGCCTCTAAGCGACACTTCCAAATACGCTGTGCACGCTGCGACGAAATCGCTAACATCAAGTTTCAGTTCGAGCAGCGTTATGATATAGAGCAGAGAACAGATGGCTGCTATCCAGAAGTCGTCGATTTAACCTAGTAGGTGAGACACTTGGATTAAGAACGTCGACTCGTAGCTTCGAAGAACGCTAGCACCGCTTTACCTTTCGAATTCACTTCTATTTCTAAATAGAATCACATCTAAGGCGACTACTAAGGACAGGCCGATTGAGAGAGCATCTTCACATATACACGCCGACCTTCAAACCTAATAGAGTGTTAGTGTTGCAAGATGTGTCTCGGGGAGGAACGGTCAATGGCAGGTGCTTGAGGCGTGCGGCGTCGTGCCGCTGGTCGCCAATGCGTGCACCCCATATATGCACTGTGTTGCTATCAAAAGGAGCAAGGCTCTGTAGTTTCGTTTTTTGCTTAGCGATAAGGATACGAAGTCCTCCGAGTGTGTGCAGCGAGGCGGTGGAAGGGGGCAGAGCCTGTGCTCTAATCGCTCGAGCCCCGCCACGTGTAGCGGCCGGACGCCGCACGTCGGATCGGCTGGCGAATCGCAACATCTGGCAAAGCAGCAGTGCTCATTGCCACTTCCGAAACACTGGAAACTCGCTCTATTGAGCGATGCTTATATCGTCATGACTTTGGTTTGATAGACGAAGCCATTGACTTCACGAGCCTGGAAATCAACGCACCCTCCTTAGCCCGCGACATGCCTCGGATGCGGCCAGAGTTTCTAGAGTTGAGGGTGAGCGGGGCAGCCTTGACTGGACAAGTAGTGGGGCCCCCGTGTCCCTCCCCTTGTAGTAGGCTGTTCGTAGCTCAGGCGGCTGCTGGCCATTGTGGAGTTGCCACGTTGTGGCCTAGTTGCACCACGCGGCAAATTATGTTCTCTCTGCAAGGAACGAAGAGAGATGCTGTAGTACTTCTCGGAAGGTTGCCTTTCCTGTGATATTTTATGGCGATTTTTTTATTTTAATGCGCAGCATTATTTTACGGTACCCCCAAGCTTTGGGAATGAGTCGAGAACCAGAAGTGTCGTAATACATACATCCCTCGTGCCCGCGCACTTCCTCAGGCCCTGCGCTACAATCTCTCTCGCTGACAACAGCCACAGCTCTGCCTTCATGTGCTCATTGTCGAGTAGCTTGGAGCAACAAAGGAGCTCGCGATTAAGACGGGGTGGATCATCTAGCGGAGAAGAATAAGGATTTCGAGAACACTAGACCTTCGAGAATCGGCAGAGGTCTCGGAGGCCACCTGAAGTTATTGCGGGCTCCGAATCTATGCCGACACCGACCATGCGTGCCATACATTGCATCTTGCACTTTGCCGAAGTACTTGCTGTAGTCGCGGGGTCGCCATAGGAAATTCCGTACATCCACCCTGCGCTTGCAACAGGTGCTGCGCGCGAGAGACCACTAGGTGGAAACGTCACGATTTCTTGGGGAGCACGTGACGAGGAGCTCATTTCTATTACAGTAGGAACCGAAACCAGCTTTTAAAAACGTGCGATAAATTTTCACGACGGGCTCACTCTTACCAGTATGTTTTACGGGCTCTGGTGGTCTTGGCTTTTCATTTGATGCAAAAAACCGACAACTGAAACGTTTCGTGGCAAAACTCCTTTACGAAGAACACAAGAGAATATTTAGACAACAGGACATACACATGCCGTGCTGGGTTTTGAGAGCTCGTGGTCCGTATATCTGTTAAAGTATGTAGGTGCCCAACTGTTCCATGTGGCTTCCACGTGGCTACCTCAAATAAGTAGCCCCATCCCGCACCTCGCTCACAAAAACCTGTTGGGCATGAAAAGGTCATGACCACTCTGTTGGTACACCGACTCTGGCTGTCGATGTTCTTGATAAAAGCAAAACGCTTTGTTGAGGAAATTGCAGCATACGGAGCAGGTTTTCATTAATTGTAAGTTGTTACGAAAGCGTCTTTTTGTTAATGAGCCAACTAACTTGACACGTCGTCTTATTAACTTCTTGCTTCTCTACGCTGGTGAAAAATATTTTGTGGGTTTAGCGACAAATGTAAAGCAATTTCCTAACATTTCCTTCAAGGTTAAGCCGATGTTGCAGATACTTTTCGCTGTGTCTCTAGCTCTTGCACTGGTGCTTGCATTCACGGCTCTGTTTTGCATCTCTGATGGATTGTGCATAATGCTATTCTCCCCTTCATGTGCAGGCTGAATTTCCGATGCACTACAAGGACGTGGGCAATATTTCGCTGACCGAACGACGGCAGCTGCTTGAAAAGGCCTGGAGTGTGCCAGTCGTGTGCCACAGCTTGCGACCTTGGCGATCCTTCTGTTACTCCCAGAGGACGCCGTGATCCTGGAAAAATGCTGCCGTTCATGTGAAGTGTGGATTGCAGGATAAGGATCTTGCTCACACATTGACCTGAACAGCCTTGATGTTCACGCGCTCGCTATTCAAATGCTGAGGTATTATGCTTAAAATATTTCACTCTATTCAGATTAAGTTTTCAAGGGATCTTACAGTAGAGCCAGTGACCACTTACATGTTGTTATTTCCTTGTGAACTTGTGCATTTCGGGATCCAATTTTCGTTAAAACCTTTTGATTTGAAAATAATCCTTGCACGACGCTCACCGATTAAACACAAATCTCCTTCTATTTGAATTGGCGTGAGGTGCAAACGAAATAATTCTTCTAACAATATGTTAGTGTTTTATTGCGACAAACGCAATTTTTAACAAGGACTGCATGCTTATATGTATTTCTCATTATAGGTAATGAAGTCATTATACCATAAAGGCCGCTGATGGTCAGTACAAGGACGTATATTCTAAAGCATGAATAATTTAGCCATAATAGAATTTTGTTTATATGAGCATAACAGATAGTGTATAAAAAGTTTTCTGAAATAAAATGCGGGAGTTTTTTACATTGTTGAATTATTGATGTGACAAAGATTTAGTAGGCACTACGACAAGTTTTATCTGCAGTATATGACCCCGTGAACATTCACAGAGAAACAGAAGAACTGATATGATATCGCCTGTCTGCAAGCACATATGAATAGGCATCTGAAATTACACAGGAGTTCTTATTGTCACTGATATAAACAGCACTCGAATCAAGATTGTTCGTCGCGTTTTGGGCAGATCACACTACCGGCAACTCTCTAGGCGAGTGGGAAGGCAGTGCGTGACCATCTTGCCACGTCTTTTCAAGTGCTTGCATCCAGTAGGTGTTTCTCGCGTACGAGGAACGATAACCACCGAGGAACAGTTGTTCTGGGATCACTACACATGTAGTGAGCATTGGCGTTCGGAGTTAGAAATTACAGCGCTGTTTATAGACAGCTTCATTGTAAATCGGAAGAGGATGGCATCATTGCTCACCCCTGCTCTGATTATGAAAGAAGCGTTTTAGTAGATTAATTGAAACAAAGCGTACTGCAAACTCGTACTGATAATGAAAATAGGCCACACATTGTCCCTACAAAGCTTGTCAACACACTAGAACCAGAAACAGTCAAGGTCATCACAGAAGTGTGAAAACAAATTATGAAGAAGAGGACGATCATAAGAATAAAAATGACGTGGCAGAAGGTTGACCATAGCTGAAGCTGGCTAGCCGTTCTGCACGGGGGAAGGACGGATGCAAGAAATGATCTTACAGTGGAAATGAAAGAGAAAGAACACGGCGGTGCCATCGATGTAACAGCTACTTGCTCGGTGTGCTGTGGGGCTCTGGTAGCCTTGACGAACTGAAACTGCAGCAGCACTTTTGTGTCTCCTTGCAGTTGTGGTGCTCATTCTCCCATTGTACCAAGAGATTGTTCATAATGAAAACTTGTCCGTTTAGGTGACTGAGTGCTGTACGGATGGTAAGCTTTTCAATTTTCGGAAACGGGCTGTTTCACAGCAGATGACCGAAAGCATGCTGAAGATCACAGTGGTTCCGCTTGACGATGTCAGAGACGTGCCACAAATCAACATGTCTAGTGAGTTCAACACCTAGGCAAAGAGGACACAGCACTTCCTCAGGCTGACAATGACCCGCAAGTAGTTGCACGGGCAGCGATGCATTCGCGTAATGCAACACATAGTGAATCCGGCTATCTACAGCTTGTGCAATGGATGCGTTGCTCTACCACTGCAAAAAGCCGGGCTCCATCATTTACGTATAATAGTGTAAAATCAAGCTTTGTTCCTTCATGTGCTCTTCTAGCAGGCTCATCGGTGATGGCGGTCCTTGCGGAAAATACCATAGGAGCGCGAGAGCCACTGAAATGTTGGTTTGTGGAGTTTTACGTCCCAAAACCAACTCTGATTATGAGACACAGCAGTGGAGGGCTCCGGAAATTTCGACCACCTGGGGTTCTTTAACGTGCACTGACATCGCAGAGCACGCGGGACTCATCATTTCGCCTCCATCGAATTTGCAGCCGCCGCGGCCGGGATTCGATCCCGCGACCTTCGGATCAGCAGCGGAGTACCATAGCCACTAGACCACCGTGGTGGGGCACGCGAGAGCCACTGAAATATGATGCGCTGTCCACTATCCGTGATATGGTGATGCGTTTTTCTTATCTACGACACACGTATTTCATATTGCAAAAAAGAAGCATGCAAAATACGGAAAGAAGGGAAGAGGAGTGGACAACACGAACGCCGGCTATCAACTGACGCAGGGCACTGAGGCTAACTAGAAAGAAGACACAACTTATCTGCGCATGCTCAGGAATGGTGCCGCCGATAAGTTGTGTCTTTTGTCTTTTTTGCCTCATTGACGTGCTTTATCTGATCTGTTGAAGAGCTGACAAACGCAGTGTAAGACTACATTTGAGTCACAGAATATTGGCGATTAATGAGCCGGTTGAGTGATTTCAGGGAACGTATGTTTTGACAGCACTTGGGAGGAAAACAAAGACTCAACCGTTCGACGTTGGCGAGTCACATATCTTCGACCAGAGGTTGAGATGTTGCATTGTGATGGCCACTGCACAGGCAGGGCTGGTCGATGTCGTAGATCTGCGTATGTGGGGTAGAAGTCAGTTAAGGTAGAAGTCATGGCGACCGTCCATAGCGGACCGCTTTTAGGGCAGGCAGTGTGGTTTTTTTAACTGTGGAACAAAGAGGCACGAATTGGACGGATGTGGACACGACAAGGCTGAATGAATTCAGAGGAAAACGAAGTGCCGAACAGACTTGTGGAGATCTGCGTTTTTCTCACTACGTAAAATGATGCGAAAGAGTGTTAATTTTATAGAACCAAGATCATGTCTCACACATTTCAGTGGAGGTGCGTATGGCTGGAGCAAATTCATCTAGAAGCAAGAACTCCAATGCTGGTATGAGCAATATGCGGCTATGGGGCAAACATTAATGAGTGAATGTTATTACTTAGAGGCTTTGGCGAATTACATTCGCATGATGATCGACTGTAGGAGGTTCCAGGTTCAAGGTTTCTTTGTCTCCGGTCCGAATACAACAGATCTTGCCTTCGGCCTTTACATCAGTTATGCTGCAATAATTATGATAACAATAGCTCGGACGAGAATTCGTTGTTTTGTACTGAAAGTGGGGTTTGAAGTGACACACCACCTAAGTTTTAACGTCAGTAGTGTAATCGATGGCATCATCACGACGTTCATTGATAACGTTACTACTCCTTGGTCACGTGACTCTTAGTGCCATTTGTGCTCACTCGGGGACGCTGTCAGCGTCTTGTATGTCAGCGTCTTGTATGTGTTTCCGCCTTTCAGTCTTTCTTTCGGTTTTTTGTGCGGTAGTTAGCCAGAAAGACAAGGTGCCGTTTTCCATTCTGAATTTCACTTTCCTGGTCATAATGGCAGCCCAAGTGTTGTGCCCACTACCGAGTATCAATGCGTTGATAGAGGAAAGTATTAGCCATCCATGAAGAACAAATTTGTGTGTTTTTTTCTTTTTGTCATGAGGATTCTCACCGTCTTTGAAGATGAGCAAATGTGTCTACATTTCATCAAAGCTGTTTGTTGTGTGCTACACAGCATCACATCCACCTTCACGGAGGGGAATGGCACATCATTTTTAGGGGCGAAGCTCCGTAGGGCATAGGCTAGTCCCTCGCCGTTGTCGTAGCCACCTGTAGTTTTCAGAATTATCACGAGATGGCGCTGCGGTGCCGCAGTACGTGAATTGATCAACAGATGGTGCGGAGGTGCTCGCTGCGTTGCAGATGCGTGCTATAGTGTGATAGGAGAGCGTTAGAATTGGATTGGATGGGAGATCGTTCGACATCGTCCTATGTTCGTTAGTGTGATGGGAGACCGCTAGAGGTGATCGCTATAAAATGCGCTCCCTCTTGGCGGGCTTCCTCTTCCTCCGGTGGTGTGCGCGCTTGGAGTATGAGCGACAAGGCGGCGGATCGGAGGGCTCGGAAAGCTGCTGCAGCGCGCGCTCGCCGACTGGACCTGGAGGTGCGAGCCCGTGCGCGCTTGGAGTATGAGCGACAAGGCGGCGGATCGGAGGACTCGGAAAGCTGCTGCAGCGCGTGCTCGCCGACTGGACCCGGAGGTGCGAGCCCGCGAAGCCGAAGCTGTACGGAGACGCCGAGAAGCGGATCCTGAGATGAGAGCCCGCGAAGCCGAGGCTGCACGGAAGCGTCGGCAAGAGGATCCCGAGTTGAGAGCCCGCGAAGCCGAAGCGAGGCAGAAGCTGCGGCAAGACCCGGACGTGAGAGCCCGAGAAGCGGCGATGAAGCGCACGCAAAGGCAAGCGAATCCCGAAGCGGCGCGAGCGCGGGAAGCGGCGTCCAAGCGCCTGATACGATATGGTCTCAGGTGCATATCGTTCGACCACATGCAACCCAAAACCATCCGAGGAACCTGCATCGATCTCGTCTTTGCAAACTTCCCACTACGACCCATCCAAGAACCCCTATCCCTTCACTTTACCGACCATAAAGCAGTTATAATGAAGGGTGAACGAAAGCCACGTCTAGCTACCATTTACGAACAATAAAATCATTTCGTTGTATATATACAGTGTTTGTCACGTCTTTGATGATGTACTGGGTGAAATTCACGGAAGATTCACGGTTTACCGATGAACCTCCGGAGCATCGCCCACTCATCATCATTGACCCCATGGATATGCTGTGATTTTTTTGGATAAGAAGACTAGTCCAAGGTTTTGAGAACACGCTGGAGTCTTGCCTGTACGAAGGTACACTCTTAATCTGGTTCCATATACGTTCCAGTTAAAACGGTGATCCACATATTTTTATCTGGATCTGAGCTCTGAATAAGTGGAACAAGACATATAAGTGGATCTTATGTGGAACGTTCGTTCTGTTTCATTTATGTTTATCGTTCTTATCTGGAACTCGGTAAAGGGGGGGGAGGCTTCATAGCAGGCTTCATAGGACATAAGAGCATACGACAACAAAGTGATAAGGCATAAGGTAAGAGACCACAGTGCAAATATGAAATAGTTTATGAAAATTTTGAAAGAACACCAATTCTTCGTTATTTCCGTTTTATGTATTTATATGTAACGATTTATATTTATTGGCGACACTTAGCTCCATGCGTGTCTTGGGAAAATGAAAATTCATGGTCATAATAGAATTGTTCACTTAACAAAAGCAATTAACGAGTTCTGACAACTCATCTGGTCGTAAGGCTCAAGGAAATAACAATCAAGGTTGTATTATTGAGACGTATTCACCGTGTGGACCAAACATGCGGACGTATGGGAGCTGCAAGATGAGTTGTACGCCGAGGAGCTCTCGGCCTCTCTTTTTTTGGCATATTGGTGGTTTTCACCTTTTGGTGCTGAAACCCTTTATGCGGATACACTTCCATCATCACACTTCTTTAGGCAAATACTTGTCCTCTATACGCTGCAGAATGCGAGGGCTTTCCTGATAAGGCACCGTTTCGGATTGACTTGATGACCAGATATACCGATCTGAAGAGCTACTTTATTGATTTGCCTCAGTAACACGCGGATAGCTGAAAGAGAACATAATGCGAAGATATCGCATGAACCCTGGTTGCTATGAGAACGTTTCTTTTAATTTGTTGCGCCGGCGTGCAATAAACTGTCCACAGGGCAATTAGAAGTAGGACCTTGCACCTATATACTTTAGGTACGGTATATTCTTGCCCCATGCGAACATTTTATGAGCACACTTAGCCCCGCTACGGTGGTCTTGTAGCTATGGTACTCGGCTGCGACCCGAGGGTGCCGGGATCGAATCCCTGCAGCAGCGGCTGCATTTTGACGGAGGCTAAATGTTTAGGCTCCTGCGGATGTCAGCGCACGTTAAAGAACCCCAGGTGGTCAAAATTTCCGTAACCCTCGACTCATAATCTCTCATAACCATAGCTGGTATTGGGACCTAAAACAGCAGAAATCAATGAGCGCACTTGGCCCATATTTGTCCAATAGCATATATTTAGCCATTGTACTCCGTTAAAGGGCCCATGAAACGCATATTACGCACACTGATTTTGTTGTACCTTGTACCTTTGCTTTGTGTGGGGATCGATGATGACCAAAACACAAGTGAAAGCGGCGAAATCGAACCGTATTCTATATTAATCTGTACCTGAAATCGGTTTCCGCGCTGACTGCAGCGCCATACATCAACAGTTCTTCCGAGTGGATAGGACCAGCATGCTGACTCTGGTGTGTCGGCTGGCGCTTCACTGATAAGAGCACACTGCGAAGTGCGCATGCGCCAGTAGACGTTAAAAGCAGAGTGCCGCTTGCTAGCGGCGTCCTTTCTTGCCCGAGCCACGAACCCAAAAGCATGGGTCAATAAACGTCGTTCACCGGAACTTGTCTGGTCCTTTTCGGCACGTCTGTTGCAAGATATAACAGACTCAGCTGCAGGTTCTGATTGGCCGAGAACCGTACGAATAAAAATATGCGTCACACATGCTTACAGTGCATCAAATATGAGAAATTTCAAATCGAGAACGTGTTTTATGCTTGCTAAATCTACTAAACGGTAAAATTTGTGCATTACAATTTCATTTTGCTGGTAAATGACACAAGCAGCGCTGCGCGGCCCATGTGGTGCTTGTAGTAGGGAGGCTACAGAGGGCAGCACGGTTCCGATTCCGCAAGATGTTGGCCGCGTTTTCACGGGAAGCCGATATCTATCTTCTGCTTTTATTTTGAATTTGTAAGGTAACTTGCGTTTGCCAGCATCGAGCTCGAAATTGCGTTTTGCATTTACCTCATAACAATACAAAGAACCCTTTTCGAAGCATAGCTCAGCCAGTGAAATATGGTTTCAGGGCCTTTTTAAGGGATGCTTAAGCGAAAAGTTGAAGTGGTTTGGACTGATAAGTTATATTTCGAGAAGTCGATTGTCTGTAATTCCGAAATTTTATATTCCACATTAAAAGAGAAACAAAATGTCAAACTTTTAGTTGCGAAATTAGCGCAGAATTCAGACCCCATGATGTCCGAAGGCCAATTTATTTATTTTTTTCACATATCTCGCCAAATTCGCTGCATCAAATGTTCTCAAACTCCCCGTGGTGAGTCTAGGGCTTCCTTAGAACAAAGTGTGTATCGTTCCTGCTGGATAATAGCTAAGTGTAGGCCATAGCAGACACCGTCAAAGATCTGTGATATGCCTTATTAGTACTGCAACTTCAAAGCGGCATCACCACCTGTGTTGTTGCCAACGTTGGTTATTGCGGGTTCTTTAGCTTACCGAGGGTCTTGTCCTCACAACAGGGACATTCTTGCTAGTGTTGAAAAGGTAACCTACTAGTACGTCTAAAACTGTTTTTTTTTTTCAATTTAGTGTTTCCTTAAAAGAGCGAGCAAGCCTCAAAGTAGATACATGCTGGCCAAGGGGAAGCAATCTCTCCAACGCTTTCCACTGGCTATATGGAAGAAATGTATGGAAACTAGATTGGAGAGAAACAAGGATTGCGATTAATGGAGAATGTCTAAGTAACTTGCACTTTGAGGACATGATACTGTTAGCCGCGGAGCGGCTAACAGTATCACATGATAACAGTAACCGAACATAAGAGCTAAGGCAGGGATAAACATGGACATGCAGAAAACAAAGGTATTGCTAGGTCAGGTTAGCAAAAAAGAAAAACGAAGATTTGGCGACTATAGTGGGATACAACTCGTCCGGAGTGAAGCCCCTCCCACACCCTCATAACCGCAACCCACTACTAAGGCTCTTCGACTTTGCACTTCTGTCTGTCCGCGGGCTGCCAGAGCCTGCCGGCGCGCGTTCGTTTCTCTCGGGTTGCTACGCCCACCGCGCGGCGCACTTCCGTTTGGCGTTGGTGTTTCTCTGGTGGGCTGCACCTGGCGACCCGCGGGTTGCCAGAACCAGCCAGGTCAAAATCGTCCTGGAAGCTTTTTGGGGGATTTTAGGCTAGCAGACGCCAAAATGTGATGGTCGCACTCGCTTGCCGCTATGTTTACAGGGACCTGGTGGATTGCAGCGCGGGAGCTTGAGGACGTCTCCTTCGGAATTCTGTTGATGTTACGTTTGACGTTGTGTTGCGAAGCTCGTTCCGCTGTGCAAGATGGTTCATTCGAGCGGTGCGGCGAACAGGTGGAGAGTTTATCCATTGCTTTTATTTTTTGTTGTTATCATGTGAACTTTATTAGTTCAGCACGACCAACTCACCTTGCCTCTCGCGTCGCAAATGCTTCGTGTCTCCAAATCGAGGGCATCGTACCCACATGCCGCGGCGCGCCTTAGTGTGGCGTCGTGGTGCCCGTTCTTATCTCTTAGCGTTCGTGCGGTGTTATTGTGATGTCTGGATTCCCGCACCGATACAACAGTTATCTTGTGCTTGTGGAGTTTGCAAAGATGGTAACTTGAAGGTGCATTTCTCTTCGTCGATCATTTTAGGGTGTGTGATCAAACCGATGTGTTTGAGCTTTCAACTAGATCTTCAAAGTTGATAAACATATGCACTGACATGAACAATAAACATGCCGCAGTGCTGTTTGTGTGTTTTTCGTATGTGTCTCATGGCGTGCACAGATCTATATGCTAGCGTTTGCATGGTGTGCAAAGAGAGACGAAGGCTATATTTCGCTTCTTTCCATCTCTTTTATTCTCTTTCCCCTACTCCCACGGGTGCTTAACCGTGCTCCCGACGTGGACTGCAGAAATTAGCGTCCCTTCTTAACCGAACCATTATCGCGTTCCGCTCAAATATCATGGCGAAAGGAATTGAACATAAGAGAAAGGCGTATTGGAACACACACACTGACATTCTCTAGCAGCAGCTGCTTTGGGGGAAGAGCTTTGCGAAGGCCATGGCTGTCGAAAGGAACGGCGCGTCAGCAGCCCTTCAAAGGTATACGCTACAAAAAAGGAGAGGGAAAAAAGACCTACGGAGTCAGGGACTCCGAAAACCTTTTGGGTGTGGGGAGGAGCAAGTATTGTCATATTTGTATGTTGTATTTATTATTCGCTCTCGATACTTGTCAAGTCCTATTTACACTAGGCATTATTGATTAATTAGTAATTTTACAGCGGTAGCCAATAATTATGTCTCAATTGATTTCAGCCGTATAAATTTACATATGTTATGTTGGTACACACATTAAAAATGGTGGGATATTTCGGAAGTACTGAACAACCCGCGCGGTTGTGTTCTCGAAGCACTGGACCGCGCAATCATAGCTTGGAAATTCTTGTCAAAATTGGATTTCAATGCAAACGGTCCGGAAGTGTGTGTGTGAGGCGGGGCGGGGTGGCTGCTCCCTCTGTCAAAATGTTAGGGAGGCGACCCCCCTGCCCCTCCGTTTCTGGAGTCCCTGTACGGAGTTTACCATGAAGCGGGCCCATGGTCTGACGATGATGGCGGCCCTGCCAAAAAGACCCCGTATCGCATAAATAAACTTTTTTAATAACAGCAACTAGTAATGGATAAAATGACGCTCATATATGTGGTGTGCAAGCTTCTTTATCCATCAAAAGATAATATTGTTTCCTAACCTTTGGCCAGTTAACAGAGGCTGCCTCTAGCGGTGAACACGGGCCGTGCCTTAAAGGGCAACTCCGGGGATTTTTGAGTGTCCACTAATCCCAGTGAAATTTTCACTATATATTTTCCTCGGTACTGTAATAATATATACCAAGTCAGGCGGTTGTAAATAATTTAGTTTTCCTCTAAATGAATTCTAAAAATTTTAACCGAATTCCTACGCAGGCCACCCCGTGTTTTCGACGTCACCGCCTACAACGCTGTCTACCCGAGCCAGCGGGACGTAAAAAACAGAACGGCGGTACTTCGGCGCTCATATCGTCACTGTCAAGTTCAGAAAAGTTGGCACAACTTAATGCATCGTTGAATGACCTCGCCAATGGCATTTTTTCTCACAGCAGCTCCATATTTCTGATAGTAGGGAGGCTGTGACGTCATCGCATGCACTGCACGAAGCACCTATCCGTCTCGGTTTCGGTTTGAACTCGCCTTTCATTAGGTTACTTGGTGCGCTTCAGAGCAAACTGAACCACACTGGCTGTAACAGGACTGTCAGTACCATTAAAAAACATTCATATCAGAACATGCTAGAAAACCGCAGGAGTT
The DNA here is from genome assembly GCA_013339685.2 of Hyalomma asiaticum. Taxonomy (NCBI): domain Eukaryota; kingdom Metazoa; phylum Arthropoda; class Arachnida; order Ixodida; family Ixodidae; genus Hyalomma; species Hyalomma asiaticum. The sequence goes on along the minus strand of CM023481.1, from coordinate 48,256,574 downwards.
GTTGCTCGGAGTCTGCCCCATATCTGACAGCGCTCAATTTACACCAGCCGCTCCCAAACGCAACATGTCCAATGAGGTGGCGCCAAGTTCCTTGGACAACAACCATATCAATAGTTGCTAGATGACGGAAAACAATTTCTAGGTGCTCTTGCCTCTTCATCTAGCTCACAAGACACACAAGGACGGGGTGAAAACATCAAGAGAGGAGTTGCCAGCGCCTGTCTTCGTCTTTTCACTGGGCCCTTCTGTGTTTTGTCACCTAGATAAAGGAAAGGCATGCCAACACTCCCATGCCTTCGGTATTTCATGTTGTTGTTCGTGCCTCTATAACGTCCTTTTGGTAATTGTAAGTGCGACATAGGAAAGTTGATGCGACTCTAACAATTACCCCAAACTCGCATACCTCCTGCTTGTGAAGTACCGTCCTCTAGTGGGATTCCGGCTCTGGCACCACTGACCAGCCATGGAGGACACGAGTGAAAGCGACGATGCCTCAGACTCTTCTAGAACCATGTCAAGGCAGCTATCGGGTACCCCTCCATTCCGCACGGCGTTCAGGAACGGTGTCTTCCGCCGCACCGTGGCTTGGTTTTCAGAAACCGTCGCCCCCAAATACAAGCTCGTGTGGAAGGTGAACGGCGGAAGGACCGGGGAGGCCGAGAGGGCCCAGTACTTCTTTACTACAACGCAAGATGCCCCGGACGTTCAGGCAGTTTCTCGCATCTTAGAAGGCAAGGATCGCGTATTCCTGCACCCGAAGTACATTGGACGTTGTGTGCTTCGCGAAAAGTTCATCTCGACCAGGAAGTACCGCATCCTTGTGAGCGAGCCGCCTTCTCCAAACGGCGAACAACTTGAAGCAGATAAGGATGCTTCTACTAGTGGGGGTTGCAAGTCATCTGTGCCTGTGGGCATGCACGGAAATGAAGCCGACTCTGACGCCCACCTCAAGCGCACTGCCAGCCACAAAACGTCTTAGGCGACTCCCAAAGAGATGGGGATTGATGCAGATGAAACTGTTAGCAAGAACTAAGGTACTAAGGTACGCTTTTCCGGAGGGCAGCCGGTTTTTGGTGGACATCTGACTGGTCATCGGCTTTTCTAGTGTGCTTGACTCCAGCACTAGCACGTCTTTCCCAAGGACACTGCTCGTGTAAAGCGCACGCTGCTGCGAGGACTGGGTTGCAGAACTTGCGAGTTCTCCTTTTTTGGCACTGCCATTCTGCTGGCTGGAATAAGCGCATGAAATAAACCTTGAGCGGTTGATAACAGTTTCCTTTTCTTTAATTATCACGCCACACGGCATGCACAGCCTACTGATGTGGAACATGGCAAGTTGCCTTTATTGATTGTATAGTAGTTTTCTGTAACAACACAACAAGCTCGACAGACCCCGTTTATTCACGTTACAGCTTGCCGCCAGGAGGGTAGTCATAGCGCCGAGTTTTTTGGTGAATGGGGGCGCTGGTGTAAAACCCTCCTTCGTCAACAGGGCTTTACAGACCCAAGTAGGGCTTTACAAATCGGGCCTCGTCGATTGGCCCCAGCACTAGTCAATGAGTACGGATATCATGATGACGCATGTTGAAGTTGAGCAACTTAGTTTTCATAGAAGCCTTTCCAGCGCCCTCGTAACCGCCAGCCACTGTTCTTCCGCAAATAGTTGGCACTACATACTTTACGCGTGAGCAAAATAAAGCCATGACTGGAGAACTAATATAACTGAATATATTTGTGTTCACTTGTTTAGAGTGGAACATGGAAAAAATAATTCCTCATTGAACATATACCAAAATGACCCACATCGTGATTTTGAAAATATTGGATGACGTTATTTGGTTCTGTGCCTGGCAGAGTAACCTCTACCCGAGCGTCCATCTGCCTTGTTGCCAAATGTTGTTTCGCAGCTTGGCGTGCTAAAGGGGTGCATATTGGCGGCAATACACTCTAAAAACATTTACTCCCTGCTGGGAGTAAATGGCGTGTCCTCTAGCGATCCCCATTGAGAGTTAATTATACTCCGTAGCGTCGGACTAAACTTTTACTCCGCATCGGTCGGAGTTCCTGCGTGGTGCCTTGGGAGTATATATTTTTATTTTTTACTCCGTGCCTGACGGAGTTCCTGCATGGTGCCTTGGGAGTATATATTTTTATTTTTTTCTCCGTTCCTGACGGAGTTCCTGCGTGGTGCCTTGGGAGTACATATTTTTATTTCTTTACTCCGTGCCTGACGGAGTTTTTCGGTGGAACATTGGGAGTATATTCTATATCATAATACTCCCTTATGGTCGGAGTTTCTGCGTGGTTCTCCGGGAGTTTTTTTTTACATGCTGCGTGTTTGGCGGAGTTTTCAAGTGTCACCTTGGGAGTATATAGAAAAATTTTTGTACTGCGTGCCGGACAGTACTTTTGCTTGGTACGCCGGGACTCTATTTCGTATGTTTTCTCTGATGTAGCCACTTTATACTGCGTCTTGAACGTATATTGTGTTAGGCATCAGCACTATCTTTACATAATGGAATATTCATGACCGCACTTCCCTTCTGCGTTCCAGTAGTTTCTTCAAATAGCGCAAGAAGGTATTGAAAAGGGTCATTGAGTTGTATTTGGTTTATCACAATAAATACCAGTCTGCGGTTGCAGATCAAGCAGATGTTAAAAAAACAGGGAGTAATACAGGACACAGAAAGCCACCGATAAACAGAACACAAGAAGGCAGATCGCAGGATACTTGAAAACAAGAGCAATCAAGTCTTATGTGCAGTGGGCGAAAGAAAGCACAACACACGACAGAGATGAGCTGCAAGAGCCGCAGTAATAGTCAAACACAGGGCAACACACGTTCAGCAAAATGCTAAATGCGAACGGAGGCTTCCAGAACACCATAAATTTGTGTGAATAATTTCATTACTAATCAAACTTAGACGTAAACTAGAATGGGTGCTTCCTAACAAGAAATCCCGCATTTGGCATAATAAAATGTTGACTGAGCCAAAGTGATTGGAGAAGGGAATGTCGAAAATGTGTATTTTTCCATTATGTTATCGCTGTTGCAAATAAATTCAGGAAAAACTTAAAGCATTTAAAGATTCTCAAAAAGTCAGCAATGTTTTCGCGCTAATCAGTGTAAAAAGACAACTGCTCTAGAGCAGAAGTAAAACTTGTACGAAACAAGCAGAGGAAGGTGCTTCTACATCGAGCATAGGGTTGTGCTTATATTGGAATGTGTAGAATATTCTTGAATATTACATACCTATATAACATTCCATTTTATGATGTTAGCTTGATAAAGCACTTCCTCAAGGTAATTTTTTGTACTAAGTACGTTATTATTATGGAAGAGGCACGGAAGAGGCATCAAACGTCAAGCGCATACGTGAACGGGAAATCGTGACTCCCAACCGCGAAACGACGGCGGCATGTGACGGCTGCGCGAAGCCGCAAGCCGGAAGTTGTAGCAGACTGCGGAGTAACCCACAATTCCTTGCGACAACCGAGATTTTGCTGTCCACCTATTGTAGCTGCAACTGCGCTCTTACACCATTCAGTTTGTGTTTCCTGAGTGAAATTAGCCAGATTTTTATCGATATGGAGAAATTAGCGGCATCGCGCTTTAGCAATTATGTTGGGCTCGGACTCCCAGTAAAATTAAACTCCATTTTCAATTAGGCTTGAACGCGTGCCTATTCAGGTTAGAAACTTAGTCAATCGTGTTATACTATTTGATTTCACTCCTACCATATTACAGTGCGTGCTGCCATGAAAGAAGCGATTCCGCAAGAACTACGCAAATATCCGGTGTTCTGTGTATATAAGATCTTCGCGCATGTTTTCTCAAGGTGTCTTATATAATCACAGAGATACGATGAATACAGGGCAAAAATAACTCGACTCGCAGCTCACACCACAATGTAAGTTGTCGTTGCGTTGTATGACTGCTTATTCGTATGTACAGAAATCACAAGATAAAATTATGCTGACATTTATACACGTTTACTTGCAACTTCACTTGCACTTGTGTGTAAGTGTATTTGCACAAAACGACGACCTTTTTGTCGACTCTCTAATCGTCTTTGTATATGTCGATTGGGGGTAAATTTTCTGGCCACACAGTGAAAATAGTTCAAGGGCACAGTCATTAAGACTGGGTTAGAAAACTGTCAAAAAAGAAAAGCAGATATGGTAAAAAACAAGCACCCATATGCGGACTGTCTCAATGATACAGAAGCTTGACTAGCACATGCAAGAAGGAACACCAGCGCCATCTGCGCCACTATAGTATTGGCGCTTAATTCTTTCAGCGAGCCGAAGAAAATGATTCTCAGAAAAATAGCCTCGCTGCTCGCGTTAATCGCCCCACAAACCGAGTATAATGTAAGGATATACAGGGTGTTTCTGTGAACACTTGCAAAATTTCTTTAAAATAGGCCGTTCGAGAAAAAAAAGAAAACCTCTTCATAAAGAAACTCTTCGCTGAGGTAAACGTCATGAAGTCTCAGAAAAGCGCTTATTTATTGGATAACAAAGTAAAATATTTACGAATTACATCATTAATTAAACTTTTTAATAATACAAAGGACGAGGTTTAGCCACGGTGATGACGATGCCATATGAGCCTTTAAAACAAAGAAAACCGAATTGTATAATGCTCTGCAGCGCTAGAAAGCCTGGGCTTCTTGCGGCACCAAAGCGCGCATGATGAACGCCAGAAGCCGCGTGCGAATGCAACCTCTTCTTCTGAATTGTAGCAAGGATTGCGCCAGCCAATTCGAAATGTACGATGTCCTCGATGCTCTGCATATGCAGAAGCCTCCGTTATCTTTTGCTTATTCGCTCGCTGCAAGACGCTATCATCACAGACTACGTAGCCGCGTCATTGTATATACGTATATGGAGCACCAAGACTTCATATCGTGCGTCACTGTACGCGCGGAAAATTCTATACCTTGTCAGACAACGATAAGGTTTCGCTGATAGAAACAATACTGACACAAATAATCTGCTCCCTCTCAATCATAACGCGAGGTCACTTCACGTTTGTTTTTCTAAAGATAGCTGATTTATCGAATACATTGATATCTGCAATCTTGGCTATGTACCGCGAGAAAGCCATCTTAAGGCATTTTAACGGACATGTTGCAACAATCTTGAACAGCCGCTCATCTGTGCCCCGTCCTGTTTTCCCAATGTAGCGTGCGCAGGACAACGGTATCCGAATTATGAGACCGGAATGGCACTCAGATTTTTTCCGTTGTGCTTCTTTTGACAACCACGCTTTGCCTTCTTTGTAAGATCAGTGCTTCTTCTCCTTTTTTTCCCAGATCGCCCTGTTTCCTATAGAGCTGCTAATACAATCTGCACCTTTTCTCAAGCGGCTAATTTCATCGCATTAAGGGAAACGTAGAGGCTGTAGGGAATAACACCACTACAATACGTTTCTTAGAAATATACATAGGATTGGCGTCAGAGTTGTATACACGATACACCAGCTTTTAAAAACAATGAAGCTTGCTCACCGAAACAAGCTTGCAATAAGTGTGACCGGACTTATAGGCGCGCTGTTAATAAACACCTGTCTTAGCAAGATCGCGTTTTATCACTTTGGAAGGGCTGAAACGAAAGGCGATAAGTGCGTCATTAGCCCTGGCTGAACAACACCAACATGAGAGGTGATCACTCATCGCATATTGAATCTTAAGGAGCTTAGTAGTTTCTTTCGCAGGTATTTCGACAATCAGCACGAAATGGGAGATGCGCCTATGATGCATAGTCATCACACACATACGGAAACATTGGCTGCTACAACTGTTCCCGGAGCATCTAAAGCCGCTCTTGTATTTTAGCCTGTGAGATGCATAGTAAAAATGAAACTCTCATGCTATACATTCACTAGATTTATAGCGATGTAAATAAAACGTCCCGTTGAGACAACGTACTATTTCTATCAGCCCAGTCTTCGTAATAATAATAATAATAATAATAATAATAATAATAATAATAATAATATAAAGTTATCCCATGAAGATCCCCTGAAAGCAGCGCAGGAAAAATTTTTTATTATGGCAAATCTATGTCGTCTGTCAAATGCCCCTCTCCTGCAACATATGTTACATCAGGCAAGCAGGTCAGTGCACAAATGAATAACTGCGGGAGTATTGCAACCAGGCTATCAAAATGCAGTGGATGTTTTCCTGTGCTACGTTGTCCAGGTGGTGGATATGAACCCCCTCCCGTTATCGCAGGAAGAAAAAATTTGAAGTTACTAGCCTTACAAACGAGAGTTGAAATTTCGTTAAAATTAGTGATGATTGCACAAGTGAAAATAAGCTTTGACAAATCTTCCCCTTTCGGTATTAACGCATCGTTGTCATCATGGTGCCTTGAGCGATCGGTATCCTCGTCTCATTTGCCTCCTCCCAGCTGAAACATTTGTCTAGTTTTTTTTTCTTATTTCAATACGAAAACGTGGGAACGAAGAAAACGTTACAGCCATCTGTCTTAACATCATGATATTGATATTGAGAAAAAAACACAAAAACAATAGTCAAGACCGTCATGGACAGATATCATCTCTCGCTTACAAAGGATAGTACCTCTAAGGGCTGGGTTCCACAGATTGCCATGGATGCATTCCGTAAAGATAGTCCTCTGCCGCCGCGTTCGCCTGAGAATGGTGGAGGTCTGGCAAGAGCGAGTATATGCACCCGCACGAAGGAGAGACGCTGTCTGCTAACAATTAAGTGTCTTTCGAAAGGCAACAAAAAAAGATACATGCGGCGCACTCGTTCGTCCCAGCTCGTGTATACCGTCGGCTCGGGGGCCAGCTGCGGCAAAGCCAGCGAACCTTTCGCAGTGCATCCCTGGAGCGTTGAAAATTGGAGAGGGCGCTGCCGAAGCTACGGAAGCTGGCGCCAAGGCCTGTAGATTGGAATAGGGCAGAAACGGCCTCGTCTCGACACAAAAGGCGGTTGCTGCCTCGCTTGTAAAATGTCCCCCTTTTTTTCTTCGCAGAACCCGTCCGGACGTGTCTTGCTTGCCCGTCGTGCAGAAGCAGAGAAAAAAAAAGAAAAAGAAGACCACGGTTTCATGAACGAAAAGAAAGCGGGAACGACAGAAATTCTTTCATAAAGTTTATAAGTCGATGCCTGTGATTTTGTGATACTATTAAAGCATTTCGTTTTTCACCAATATGAGCTCATCGATGTGTTCTTAAAGTCGATACCAAACAGGAATCCTTAGCGCAATTGGCTAATTTTATAAAAAGCTATATTGCTGATTTCCGTTTTTATGTTTTTCTTTGGTCAGTTTACAAGATAGCTGGAAACAAAATGCATCTGTTGACAGATATTTGCCTAGCGCTTGTTAGCGCACGAAAATTTAACTTACGTATATAGTAAATACAACAAAATAGCATCTTAACGTGGTGCTCGTTATAACTCTGTAAGTGAAATAGATACAATTATGTTTTTCACTAATGATATAGATATTTAGGCAGTCGCTAAGTATGCCAATTAGTAGAGTTTTATCTCCAAAATTGTGCAAGTTAGTCGCATTTATTTCGCTCTCCGAACATGTGCTCCAAACAATGGATTTTCCGGAATTCGGCAGACCTTTTCAGCTATATCTTGTGTACTATAACTACTCCATTACTCCTTTCGATACTAGTTTATACCAGGAATCAGGAATAGTGACCTGTAGAGTGGTACCGTACTTCACTCCTTTTACATCAAAATGAGACAAGTAGCTGAAATAGCATAGAGAGCTCACTCACCAACGCTGCCGCTGCGCCCGTTATCCGTGGTTGTATTCGGTCACTGCACAACACCGGCACACAATTTGAGCTCCGTCGACGCTTGACACTGTAGATCATAACCTTCGTTGACGCTCGTCGGCGCTTGTAATATTCACAGAATAGCCGAAACGATTTCCCTTTTGGTAACATGGCAATAGCCTTTGCCAGCTTCGCAATGGTCCCGTGTCCGTTCGACGTGCTGGTTTGTCCGGCCGCCATGTTATTTCTGGCTCCCGAGGCCCTACCGTCGGCCGGCCTCCCGTCGGCCGGGCTCCCGTCACTGCTCCGGCAGCCAAAACCCGTTTCGCGATGCAGGGAAGGTTTCGCGGCAGGAGAAAGGGGGTTTTCATCAACATCCATGGGGGTATCATCATGGAAGTGCGCCGTTATAGTCTCTAGGGAGATTGATGACGGCATGCACCCCATGTGCCCTCCCCGACTGCGGTGGATGGGGGTAAATGTTTTGGCCATGGGAGTTTGTGGGGAGCGTATTGTAGCGAAACGTCGGGGCCGTTAATGTTAGACGCATCGGAAGGTCAGAAAGACGAAGAGGCGTGGGAGCCACTCCGCGCAGGCAAGCGATGAGGAGTCGACACAACGAATTGGGAGAGCACTCATTGGGGGGTTTATTTAGCTAAGACAACTTGAAGTTAGAAAACACACAGGGCAACAATTATACAACAGAGAAAATGGTATCATACCCCGTCGGCCTGCCGGACAGCTCCCCGGTGATTTCGAGCGTCATGGTCCCCGAGTCCGCTCTCAAAAAAGGCCAGTGTCGCCGCTTAAATAGCACCCCTCAACATCCACGGCAACGCGGACCAATCAGGCAGGCCGAAGTTAACGATGCTCAACGCGAGCCCTTGTGATCGCGTGCATCCGGGTTCGCCACAAAACTAATACAAACAACGCTTTCCGGAAACTGGCCGCGACGCACACACGTGGTCTTCGTTCTCTGTACTACGTCGTCAAGAAGACTCCCTGCGGTGCGCAGGCTCGTTTAGGGTACGAAGGGACTAACCCGACGCACCTGCCTTTCGCCGGCTCGTTTGCTCGAGCGCCCTTCTAAGAAAGCAGTCGAAAAAGAAAAAAAGAACAAGAAAACATTCTACGCGACGCGGTCTTCGCGACACCTCCCCCCTACGAAAAAGAGTGACCCACTCGTTCTATTTGCAAGACAGGAAAAGAAGCACGAAAAGCAATTTTACATAGAACAATTATGTGAGGTGCTCGTTTCAGAAAAGTTATACATCTCTAAAAGGTGAAAAACTAAAAAAAAACAAATGGAAAATCGCGAGACTCAAAAATCACTAAAGGCCACTCGCTGGCACTGTAATACAAGTCAGTATCAGTGTCGTAAGCGGCGACATTTCGTTGTCCGTTGTTGCCGTTTGACAATGTCTTCCAATCGCTGTAAAGTTCAGTTTCAGAGTCTGAGCTTTCGCGCTGCTGCACTGCATCACTGGTCCCTGGCTCGCGCACACCATGATGCAAACGAAGTTCTCGGTCCGCTCGCGAACCACACTCACGCACATCACCATTGACGTCGCACTCGCGCACAACACTGGGTGTAATTCGTGGACATCACTCCCGGCACTGCGCTCGCGCACTTCACTTTGATGGAATTCGCGGTCATCACTGCACTCGCGCACATCACCAATTGGATCTTTCACCTCGTGATCGGCACCGGACTCATCGTCTGCGTCGTCGGCATCGGAACATGATCGAACGTGGCAGGGCTTTAACTGCACAACATTCACAGCGTCACGTTTTTTTCCCAGTTTGGTCTACCACATCCCAGTCATTTTCGGCTACCCGGCGCACTAGACGGAATGGTCCGTGGTATCTGTGAAGAAGCTTCGTTGTCTTTCCTTTTGCTCGCGAGGGAGTCCATACGTACACCAAGTCCCCCTGAGGATAAACAGCACTGCGTCGTTTAGCATCGTAGCTGCGCTTGTTCTTTTCTTGCTGGCGCCTTTCCCGTTCATTCACTAATTTTCGAGACTGCCGCAGCCGGCGAGCCACTTTCATCGCATCCAGGGTGTAGTCGAATCCACGTTGTGCGCCCGACCGACATGTACCGGTAGCGTCGGCTCATGCCCGTGAAGAAGAAAGAAGGGAGTGAATCCGGTCGTCTCGTGGGTGGAAGAATTGTACGCAAAAAGAACGTATGGCAGAAATTCATCCCAGTAGCGGTGGTGCGAGGAAACGTACATGCTGAGCATGTCAGCCAACGTGCGGTTAAAACGCTCGCACAGCCCGTTGGCCTGTGGGTGGTATGCTGTTGTGGTGGCATGTTCGCTACCCACGAGCCGGAATATTTCCTCAGTCAAATTGGCAACAAAATGCTGTCCTCGATCGCTTATCACTCTCTCCGGAGCACCATGACGCAGGACGATTTGCTCGACGAAAGCCCTTACCGCCTCTGCGGCAGTGGCTGCCGGACACGCGACAGCTTCGACCCATTTTGTATGGTAGTCGGTAATCACGACGATGTAGCGGTTCCCTGCTTTGGATTTGGTGAACGGTCCAAGAAAGTCCATGCCTACTTGCTGAAACGGTCGACCTACAGGTGGGATTGGTTGGAGGATACCGGCCGGCTTCCCGGGCGGCTGGTTTCGCGTCTGGCAGTCCGGACAGGAGAGGACGTACTTGCTGACGTATGAGAACATCTTCGGCCAGAAATATCGGCAACGCACCCTCTCCCATGTACGCTTGACACCCAAGTGGCCTGCCGTGCAGTCTTCATGGCAGTGCCTTAATATCTCAGACCTCAAGCACTTGGGGACAACGAGGGCCGCGCGATCCTCCTCAAAGCCTTTCGCCCTCCGATACAGTACACCGTCGATCAACCGAAAACTCCGTGCCGTTCTTTTGGTCTTCCTGACAACGGGAGCACTCGGGTGCTCGAGGTGCTGCACAATGTCTCTAATCCATGGTTCTGCCCTCTGCTTTTTTCCAACATCCACCTGATCCAAAACCAGCAACGGTAAGGGGTTTTGTTTGCTTACTGGTGCGGGATCGTGAGGAAGGCAGGAAAGCGTGTCGGCATTTCCATTCTTGAGGCCAGGGCGGTGTCGCAACGTTATGTCGAACTCCTGAAGTAATAGCGACCATCGCATGAGGCGGCCGTTTGGATTTCTCACTCTCATAAGCCAAGCTAGGCTAGCTTGGTCAGTCACGACCGTGAAATTAGCGCCAAAGAGGTATGGCCGAAACTGTCCGCAGGCGTACACGACTGCGAGGCATTCCTTTTCAGTTGTGCTGTAGTTCATCTCAGCCTTGTTGAGGTGGCGGCTCGCATAGGCAATGACTCTTTCTTGACCTTCAGTTTTCTGGACCAACACGGCGCCAATGCCGTAATCGCAGGCATCGGTGTGCACCTCTATCGGCTTTCCCGGCTCAAACTGACCTAGAACTGGGGCTGTGATCAGCTTTTCTTTGAGGGACTGCATCGCCGCTTCGCAGGCTGCATCCCACACGAAAGGAACATCGTTTTTAGTTAAGTTGGTTAGAGGTCGAGAAATGTGAGAGAAGTCTTTGATGAATCGCCGATAGTAGTTACAGATTCCGAGAAAACTCTGTACACCTTTTTTGTTTCGCGGCTGGGAGAATCTCTCGATCGCTGCTACTTTGTCTGGGTGTGGCCGGATGCTTTCACCTGTGAGAATGTGTCCTAGATATTTTATCTCCTGCCGGGCGAAGCTGCATTTCTCGGGCTTCAGTCGCAAATTTGCCGCGTGCAATGCCGAAAACACACTTTCCAAAATCTTGCAAATGGGTTGCCATGGTCTTGGAGAAATTTACGATGTCGTCCAAGTACGCCAAACAAACCCTCCAGAGGAGACCACTGAGGACTTTGTTTATCATTCTCTGGAATGTGGCGGGGGCGTTGCACAGGCCAAAAGGGACAACGTTGAATTCGTACGGGCCGGGTCCACAGGCAAACGCGGTCTTTGGCTTATCTTCCTCTTTGATGCGCACTTGCCAGTAGCCTGATGTTAGATCGAGTGTGGTGAAATATTTTGACCCCTGAAGCACGTCGAGAATGTCATCAATTCGCGGCAGTGGGTGCACATCTTTCTTAGTTACTTCATTGACTCTTCGGAAATCGACGCAGAAACGCCAAGTCCCATTTGGCTTTTTAACGAGGACGACGGGTGATGACCAAGGACTGTGAGATTCTCTAATTATCCCATCGCGCAGCATCTCTTCGACCTGTTGCTCAATCTTTTGCCTTTCAAACAGGGAATGGCGATATGGGTGCGGATGAACTGGTCGAGAATCATCTGTGTCGATCACGTGTTCAGCGACGTGAGTTTGCCGGATGGGGTTATCGTTGCTTGTGAATAGATGACGGTATTTCTCAATGAGCAACAGCAGCTCATCCCGTTCAGATTGCTGCAGGTTATCCCCAGTCTGTATGTCAAGCTCATGAGGCACTCGATCGTTTTCGGGAGCCGTTATTGCCAGCTGTGCGTCATGAATAGATGAAGCCCATCCAAGCTTTGTTCCGCTGAGCAGATTCACTGGCGACATGGTGGGATTAGCAATACGAAGCAGGCCTCTCCCATGCTCGATCCTCGTCACTGTGCGTGCAACTTGGAGTCCACTTCTCAGCATGCTGTTCGGCTCGACGAGGTGTATTTCGTCCCTTGCAACTTTCACTTCAATGGCGACCTCTGTGCGAGGTTCAATGCGAATATGCTCGTTGCACCGCACTGTAAGCACATCATTGTGTTCGGGGGCACTTGAGTCTACCCGTAGTCGAAAAACCTCACCATTGAGTTGGAGCTCTTTCTTGTGAAAATTAATAAGAAGTCGCACTGTTCGACAAAAAGGGAGACCACCGAGCAGCTCGTACGGGCAATTCTTGACCACTAAAAACTTTTCTTGAACTTCGGTGGTGCCAAATTCAATATTTATTTCAACTTCAGCATGAGGGGTGAGCAAGCCTCCGCCAATTCCTCTGATGAAAATGTCTTTTCTTGATTTGGATGCAGCGCAAATTTTGTTGGCTAATTCTTCTGAGATGACATTTACGGATGAACCGGTATCAATTACGAGTTTTGTCTCGCTACCATTGGCTCGTGTGGGGACTACGAGAAGCTGACTTTCGGACAATGTGCCGATGGGGCGGCCGGGCTGGCCCCTTAGGCCCGGCCGTTCTCGTTTCCCGAAGGGTTATGCTGCCCGTTCTGATTGCCAAGGGGCTCCGCATGATCATTTCTGCCATCCCGGAACCGTTGCCAGCACTGCCGTCCTACGTGGCCGATTCGGCGCCAAATCTGGCATCGGGGACGCCCGTCGTTGGCACGGGACGTTCTCGGTGGCCAAGGCACTTGGGGGCGACGCATCTCGTCTTCGATGCTTTTTAGCCGGTCAGACAGTAAGACTATGGAGTCTGCAATCGTCTTCAAGTCTCCCTCGCGGTCGGCAGTCTCCCGCGGGCAACGCAGTTCTGCTGCGGCGCACGTGGTGGCACATGTAGAAGGAGACTGTACTGTCGCGGCGGCGGATGTCATCCCTACCGGAGGCTCGGTGTTTTGCATCCATGACTGCAGTCCAGAGGATAGTGGTAATCAATCGGCCGTGACCCCAACATACGGCTCATCAAGACTGCGTAATTTATGCGCTGTAAAATTCGGAGGAATGCGGTGCAAGTTTCCGGGTTTGCGATTATCACTTTTTCCTGCACATCCGGACGCAGACCGCGCATAAGGTGCCGCAACCGGTCATCTTCTGACATAGACGGGTTGACTCTTGCACAAAGCTGTACGACGTCATAGTAGTACTGCTCGGGGTTTCGGACGGCAGCTGTGTCCGGTTTTGTAGCCGCAAATGGGCGATCTCGACTGAGTGACGGCTAGTAAAGGATGTCTTGAATAGCGTCGCCCATTCCTCCCATGAATTAGGTGCACCCGTTAGAATCTGAGTAGTGTGCCACTTCTCTGCATCGCCATCTAAAGCCAAATATAAAAATTTAACTTTCGTGCCTTGGTCCCACTTGTTGAGTGACGCGACATGTTCGTAGCAAAGTAGCCATTCGGAAATAGATTCCTCTGGCGCGCCTCTAAAGACTGGCGGTCCGACGAAAGGTATTGCTAGGGGGGTAGCCATAGTAGAGAGCGAGGAGGGGGGTTTTCTGATTTTTGTTGTAGTTTCCTGATGTTTGTTGACTCGGGGCATTATTTTAGAGCGGGAACATCGCTACCGAGCAACCTCCACCACTTTGTAGCGAAACGTCGGGGCCGTTAATGTTAGACGCATCGGAAGGTCAGGAAGACGAAGAGGCGTGGGAGCCACTCCGCGCAGGCAAGCGATGAGGAGTCGACACAACGAATTGGGAGAGCACTCATTGGGGGGTTTATTTAGCTAAGACAACTTGAAGTTAGAAAACACACAGGGCAACAATTATACAACAGAGAAAATGGTATCATACCCCGTCGGCCTGCCGGACAGCTCCCCGGTGATGTCGAGCGTCATGGTCCGCGAGTCCGCTCTCAAAAAAGGCCAGTGTCGCCGCTTAAATAGCACCCCTCAACATCCACGGCAACGCGGACCAATCAGGCAGGCCGAAGTTAACGATGCTCAACGCGAGGCCTTGTGATCGCGTGCATCCGGCTTCGCCACAAAACTAATACAAACAACGCTTTCCGGAAACTGGCCGCGACGCACACACGTGGTCTTCGTTCTCTGTACTACGTCGTTAAGAAGACTCCCTGCGGTGCGCAGGCTAGTTTAGGGTACGAAGGGTCTAACCCGACGCACCTGCCTTTCGCCGGCTCGTTTGCTCGAGCGCCCTTCTAGGAAAGCAGTCGAAAAAGAAAAAAGAACAAGAAAACATTCTACGTGACGCGTTATTCGCGACAATATACTTGCAGGACCTCCCAGCGGGTATCTTTTCATTTACAGTGTAAGGTCCGCCGCCACCGGCGCCGGCGCGCGCAACCGCTATCTACACGGCACTCACTTGGGCTAGTTGGTTTTGCATTATCTTTGGTGGAAATGCGCTTTGGACGTGGACAGAGAAGACGAAGCACATGTGTGTTTCGTCTTCTTCTCTGTCCGCGTCCAAAGCGCATTTCCACCAAAGATAATGCTATCTACGGCTTCAATGAGAAAAAAAAACCAAATAAACTCAATGCATGCGCGGATTTGAACACCGCTTCTTAGGAGCGATGCACCTGACAAACTGCCAGCACTTGGTTTGGCACCTTGCATTCTCAGCCACGGCTGCTACGTGGCTAGAGTGGTAGTGGCATCCACTACTGACTGCCATTGAAAGCCAGGGCGCTGTCTTCTCAGAGGCGATTGCCATAATGTAGGAGGTATGTTTCTGGGCATTATATGCTGACAGCCATTAGCTTCATCGTGAAGCAGAGCGCGCACACACGGACAGAGAGGAAGGAAAAGACGACACGAGCGCTGAGTCAGCGCTCGTATCGTCTTTTCCTTCCTCTCCGTCCGTGTGTGCGCGTGCCGTTTCACGATGGTGCACCAATCCGCCCTTAGAAGCGGCGACCTTTCGGTTCAACTTCGGGCTGTCCAGAGAGCCTGCGAGAGGGCGGAGGGCCACGGTCTTCCTGTCCCTGCGTGGGAGCGGACCGCAACTGCTACAGGATCCCCCTAGAAGGGGAAGTCCAACTGCAGTTTCTCAGGACCAAAATAAAGTTCTGTGCCTGCCTGGCTGCCTGCCTGCCACCTTGAGCCATTGGCTGTAATTTCCTTTAAAAGACGAGGAAGAAAATGACGACAATGAAGAAGAGGAAGATGAAGACGGCTAATCAGAGGTGGATGAACACAGCAAGGAAGTAGAAATGGAAGATGAAGAATTCTACTATAGGACGATGACGAAAAACAAGAGGACGACGAAGAAGAGGAGGAAGGTGACCGTAAAAAAAAGATGCATACTTCTAGGACGAAGAAAAAGGGGGAGCAGAAAAAGAAGACAGTGGGAAAGGAAGAAGAGGGGGCAGGACAACAACAGAATATGTCTGAAATATAATGCAAAAAGATCCGACTTACGCTGCCCCTGTGCCGCGTCCGTGGCGCGGGCGTGCCATTTTTTTAAACACGACAGACTTTCTCGGGCGACGTAAACGCAAAGAAACTTCGTCAATCTGTATGTATGTAAACACCTAGGCGTCACGGCGACCTTGGCCGCTAGGCCATGTTTTTGTCGTATATCAAATGGCCCAGAGTTCGAATCTTCGAGGGTTTTCTTTTTTTTCTCTCATTGTAGTGTCTCTTTTGTTTTGTTTTTTCCAGTAACTACTTTGCTTTCCTTTGAAAGACCCATCCCCCGGGGGAGAATTTGAACATGAGATGCATAAGGGCTCCCACCACCACCATGCCTCATCTGCGTAACTCACTGGAGCACCAGAACAGGAATTGGCCGCCATTGTGCAATACCACGGCCAACACCTCTCAAATGACCCCAGCAAGCAAACGCTATACCTAAGGCGACGGCAGCAACGGAACTTCTAGCCACGGATGCAGCCAGACTGATATGGAAGCAGTCGGCTCAAACAGCCTCTGGACACGGACAGGCCGCCGTTGGAAATTAAACATAGCGACTCTCAACACGCGAAGTGAAGCCAGACTAGCTGAACTAGTAGAAGAAATAAATGATATTCATTGGGATATCATTGGCCTTAGCGAGGTTAGCGAACCAGGGAAAGGATACTTATTGCTTAATGATCGGCATGTCTTCTGCTACAGAGGACTGCCAGAGAAGCGCGAATACGGCGTGGGATTCCTTATCCACAATGACTTTGCAGGCAATATTGAAGAATTCTTTAGCATCAATGAAAGGCTAGCAGGTGTTATGATAAATCTAAACAAGAGATACTAAGTAAAACGTATACAAGGTTACGCCCCAACGACCACCCACAATGACGAGGATGTAGAGCAGTTTTACGAGGATGTGGAAACAGCGATGAACAAAGTACGCACCCAATATACCCTAGTTATTGGATGCTTCAACGCGAAAATCGGAGGTAAACTAAAAGGAGAACAGAATATCGGGAACTACGGTGTAGGCGTTTGTATAGCAGAAGGAGGACTCTAGTGGAAGTCGCAGAAAGAAATTAACCCCGTGTAATGAACACTTCCATTACGATACGTAAGAACAGGAAGTGGGCAAGGAAAAGCCCTAACGGGGAAAAAACAATATAGATTTCACGCTGTGCAGTGATTCGTAAGATCAATATTAGTGTTCACAGTCTAGTAAGGTCGAAGATAACTCTCAATCTCACGCGGATAAGAACAAAAGTGCTCGTACGGAAACAGGCCAACCTCGATGCCATCACGGCAAAAAACAGAAGAATTTTGAATCGCCCTTCGGACAAGTATGAGGCCCTAGGACAAGAAGACAATAAGGACATAGTGAAGGTGAAGGAAACATTACTAGGCTGATCGCCGAAGCAGAAATTGAAGTAGGAAGGAATACACTGAGACACGATGTCATTAATCTGTCGCAAACTACAAAAATATTAAACAACGCCAACAGATGATGATACTTAGCTAAAGAGAAAATATAATTCGCCGAGCTGTCTAACATCATCAACAAGAGTGCAGTCACTAACGTACGCAACCATAACGTGAAAGAAATAAAAGGAGCCGTCAAAAAAGGAGTAAGCATCAAAACAAATAAAAGGAAGCTTTGTGCGGGAAAGAGCATAATGCATGCAGTGAAAGATAGGCAAGGCAACATCGTTAGTAACTTCAATCATATAGCCAAGGTGGCCGAGGACTTCAACTCGGAACTGTACAGCTGAAACACGAGACACCACAACACGAGTGTAATAAGTGCCGACCAGGACTGCGAAGTTCCATGCGTCACCCCAGATGAGGTTAGCAATGCAATTCAAGGCATGTTCCGCGGGAAAGCAGCTGGAGAAGACGGCATAACCGCAGACTTCATCAAAGATGGAGGAGACCGCATAACTAGAAAGCTGGCGACACTATACACACAATGCCTCAAAGCTTCAAATGTACCAGTAAGTGGGAAAAACGTAAACATTCTGTTATTACTCAAGAAAGGAGATGTAAAGACTTGAACTATAGGCCTATCAGTCTACCCTCAGCACTATAGAAAACATTCACAAAGGTTATCGAAAATGGAATAAGAGCCACACTTGAATTTTATCAACAAAGAGAGCAAGCAGGGTTCACACAAGGATACTCCTCAATAGACCACATTCATATGATGAGTCAAGTAATCGAGAAATCCGCTGAATACAGCCGACTCCTCTATATGGCTTTCACAGACAACAAAAAGGCTTTTGACGGGGGATATAACAGCAGTTCTGGAGGCACTGCGCCGTCAGGGATTTCGTGATAGTTACGTAAACATAGCAGCCAACATCTACAAAGATTCAACAGCCACCCTATTCCTTCGTAGATAAGGCAGGAAAATCCCAATACAGAAAGGTGTCAGACAAGGAGATACAATTTCTCCATTGCTATTTACTGCATGTTTGGAAGAAATCTTCGAAAGATTAGCCTGGGAAGAAACAGGACAATGGATTAACGGCAAATATTTGAGTAACCTAGGCTTCGGCAACGACATAGTACTCTTTAGCAACGATGGCGACGAACCATAGGTGACGAACCATAGAACTAAGGTAGGATTAAGGATGAACATGTAGAAAACAAAGGTAATGCTAAGTGCATGGCAATAAACCTACCTTCACAATTCAAAGCCAGACATTAGAAGTTGTACAAGAATACACATGTCTAGGACAGCTACTGACAGGAGGACCCACCCATATAAAGGATCTACCGTAGAATAAGCATCGGACGGTGTCCATACGGGAGGCATTCCCAACTCATGAACAGAAACTTATCATTATCACTCAAGCGGAAATTATATGACTACTGCATATTGCTAGTCCTGACATACGGGGCGGACACTTGTAGGATTACAAAGAAGCCAGAGAGCAAGTTAAGAATCACGCAGTGGGCGCTGGAACGAAAAATGATGGGCGTTACATTAAGAGAAAGGAAGACAGCCGATTAGGTCTGGGAACGGACAGGAGCAGCCGACATAATAATTGTAGTTAAGAAGAAAAAATGGACGGGGTAGGTCACGCGATGAGAAGGCTAGACAACCGATGGACAGTTAGAACGACGGAATGGATAACAAGAGAGAGTAAGCGCAGCCGTGGACGATGGAGAGTAAGATGGAGTGACGAAATTAATTCTTAGGCATCAAGCGCAATCAGCTCGCACAGACAGGAAAGGTTGGAGAGCACTGGGAGAGGCCTTCATTCTGTAGTGGACAAAAGATGGTATGAGGACGATGACGGATATCACACGATTCAATCACACGGGCCATGAAAACGAACCAACGAATGTAGTAGGCCTCTTTGACGGGGTCGTACACGTGAACATGATACAGCGCAAAGAAAAATTCAGGCCTATTTGAGGCAACGTATATGTACTTGACTGTGATCCGCAGCATTCATTTAATTAACAATGCACATCGGACTTAGAAATGGTGTCGAAAGAATACACAATACGTTAGAAATGGTGTAGAAAAGAAGCGAGCCAGAAATGCGAAACAGCCACTTTCCATTTCCTCCCTACTGCCCTTTCTCGGCCGCTAGCGTTCGTGCGTGCCCGCCTCCCCGGAGGGAGAGTTATCGCGAAGTCATCACCCTCACTTCCTATCTTTAAGGTTCCCCTCAGTTTTGAGAAAGAAAGGGCAACGTCCGTTCGGCAGCGCCGCTGATTGCGCCGCTGCCGCCGGCGCTCCCCAAATGAAGGCCAGAGAGCTTCGAAAGAGCGAAATTCGAATTTAATTCAATAAAACTTCCATTACATCCTTTACGGGAGGAGCGTGAGCAGAGTGGATGAGGGTGAGGGGCGGGGAGATGGGAGAACAGGTGGTGTTACTTGTGAAGGACGGAAGAAGAGTATCGCCTTTCGACGTGATTTTCAGCGACGCAAGCAGATGTGCGGGCTTTCCTTTTCCTTCTACGTCCGCAAAATACTCGCGCGGCTCGGCGAGGTTTCCGCGGACGTAGTGCGGTGCAAACGCTATTTTTCGTTATGCTAGCGACGCCACGTTATATGCCGCTAAACATATATTAAACCGCGGGCTACTGGTTCCTGGATGATCTTCGTGTAATACACCATTTATTCCTTTTTGGACAACGGTTTCAGCACCTACGTACCAGAGTTCGCCTGTGAGGTGGATACTTTGTCTGTAGTGGTACAAATACTGTAAAATACAGCACAATGAAGGTTCATCACGGAACCGCTAAGTGACAGTCAAGTCACTTAGCGGTTGCATGATACGACAATGCCGGAATGGATGCGTGGAGTCGAAATGGAAATAGACAGGCATCAGGGAGGTAACAGGCACACAGATACATACACAGATATCTATAAACACGCAAACACGCAAGCATACACCCCATCAGACATACGCAAACTATCTATTGTGGTGGTGAAGGCATAGTATCGTGTTCATTCTTATAGGAAGTGCGTTCAAAGTGTTAATGCGTCATCCAGTTTACATCGACCAGCTAAAAGATTTGTGTGAAGGTTAGTAGTGTACGGCTTGAGTCTTACGGCAAGGAGGAATCGAGGAGTAATGTATAATCTTTATTGCGCTTGTGATGTTATTTTGTCATCTATCTATCTATCTATCTATCTATCTATCTATCTATCTATCTATCTATCTATCTATCTATCTATCTATCTATCTATCCATTTTCTTCGTTTCTTATGAGTTGCTATTATCGGAAACCTTCGGTTGGTTATGTCCGGCGTCGCATGGGTTTCCTGTCTGTGCGGAATACTGTGAGAACATGTAGCCGGGCTAGTAGCTAACATATTCTACTACCTGTTATGAGAAAAGGTTTGTTCAGCTGCTCACCGAATTATCGTCGGTGCGTTGGGCCCGGCGCGGTTGTAGTCTTGTCATAGCTCACACGTGCATTATTGCTCGCATGCGACTCTGCTTGTATCCGCAATGTCCGTCTTATTTATAGAAGGCCCATTCTAAGGAAAGAGATTCTCCTCTCCCCTTTCCCGCGTTGGACTGATCTTTGCGTACAAGTAAGGTGGTGGGGCGATTTTTTGCCCACGTGCTGCGCTTCTCACAGTTGACTAGGGCGAATACCAATTGCTGACATCCAGGACGTCATGGTTCTTAAAACTGCTCTGACAGGTAGATCGACGCGCGCGGAAAATCGTGTATTAGCGAATCGTTTTAACTTGTCGGTTGTCGCTAGGCAGACATGTTTTCGCGTGCCGAGTTCTGTGCGTTGGCGAGCGTAGTAGAAGTTAGGGTAAAAGAAATTATTGAAAACCTTCCATGTGGTCCCGTATACAGAAATATTTTTTACGACGTACGTGAACATGAAAAAAAAACAACAAAATGCTGGTTGTAACAAATCGCGGTAGCATGCTGTGCAATGAACCCTTAGAATGTGTAGGGGAATACGTATACCTGGGACAGTTAATAACAGGAACTCCTAACCATGAAATAGAAATTCTCCGTAGAATAAGGATGGGCTGGAGCACATTCGGAAGGAATTACGAAATCATGACTGGAAACTTACCGCTCTCACTAAAGCGAAAAGTATTCAATTACTGCATTCTCCCAGTACTAACGTACGGTGCAGAAACATGGAGGATAACGAAAAAACTAGAGATGAAACTAAGGAGCGCGCAACGTGCAAGGGAAAGAAAAATGATAGGGGTAAAGCTAAGAGATAAAAAACGAGCAGAATGGATCAGAGAACAGACAGGAGTAGCCGATATCACTATATCAATTGAAAGAAAGTGGACCTCGGCAGGACATGTCGTGAGGAGGAAAGATAACAGATTGACTGCAAGAGCGACGGAATGGATACCAAGAGAGGGAAAACGCAACAGAGGCAGGCAAAAGGTTAGATGGAGCGATAAAATTAAAAAGTTTGCGGGCGTAAAGTGGAACCAACTCGCTCAGGATAGGGTGGAGTGGAAATCGTTGGGAGAGGCCTTCGTCCTGCAGTGGACCTAAACAGGCTGATGATGATGATGATGATACGACAGTTAACAAGTGCGTCGTGACATAAGTGCACATGTCGGATTATTTTGCCTACCACTGAGACGTCATATCATATCAGCTCACTTTTGTTGCCACAAAATAACCACGTATGTGGAGACATTACTACGCATAGCGTTTATATGTTCACGATTCCATCGTAACTTGTTTATAACAACAGCAACTACACTTTGTCGTGCGCTTGAAAGACACGACATGGCATGCTCTCGACACACGCACTTAGAGATCCTAAAACAATAGAGATGACTGCAGCACAGGGCTGAATACTCTTGTGTAGTTGGATAAGAATACATGCAAGCATTTAACACTGCTGCAGCAGAAGGAACGAACATCGTGGAGGCTCTGCATGACGTGTACACGGACGTAAAGGCGCAATGGTTAGCAGACGACGCGAGGAGCCATCCACACTTGGGAGCTTCGTCCGTGCGCCGCTAGGAGCCAACTGTGCTCGATGTCGAAGCCAATAGCCTTATTAAGCCATGGCACAAAAATACAGACGGCGAGGCAGCGGGGTCTGCTTTTCGCTCGCCAGGTGTCGGCAGCGGCAGCAAGCCAACGTAGCCATGGCAAGCGACCCTCTGTCGCCGATTGCCCACTGTGGCGTGCGGTGGCCGGGAAACGTCGCGAAAATGGCTTGCCGACAGATTCTTCCGACAGCAAAACCTCCCGCGCTCGAGAACGCCAAACGGCGCACGTCAAGCAGTTTTGCCGCTAAAGTGAACATGCCCTTATTCACCTTTCTTGAAGTAGAAGCATCTACCCCGTCCCCCACACCCTTCCAGCCCATCCTCACACGCACCCACGTCGGCCGCCCCGCTCTTTCCAAGCACTTGAGGATGAATAGAGATAGCTTCCGAGCGTCAACATACGCTTTCCCCTCAAATATCATAGCGAAACGCATTGAATATAAGAGAAACGCCAAACGTGTATTGAAAACCACCCTTTGACATTTTCTCGCAGCAGCAGCTCCGGGAGAACAGCTTCGCGAAGGCCATGGCTACCGAAGTGAAGGCCGCTCAATCAGATGAGACAGAGGCGCTTCGAAATGAGCTACTCTGTACATAAAAGGAGAGGGAAATAAAGATCTGAGGCCCTCCCAGGGTCTCATGAGGTGCTCCCAGGGTCTCACGATGATGGCAGCGCAGATGAACAGTCCCCTTAAAGCATAAATACCCTTTTTTATTAAGATCAATTGGTAATGGATAAAATGAAGCTCGTGTATATGGCGTGCAAGCTCCTTCATCCATCAACGTACATTTATTGTTTCCTAACTTTAGACCAGCTAACAGAGGCCGCCTGTAGCGGTGAATACGCATCTTGCCTTAAGGGGTTATTGCTCGGATTCTGTCACATATCTGACAGCGATCAGTTTATACCAGTCGCCCCCAAACGCCAAATGTCCAATGAGGTGGCGCCATGTTCCTGGCATAACAACCGTAACGACTGTTGCTAGAACACAGACAATTTTTTCTAGGTGTTCTTGCCTCTTCCTGTAGCGCACAAGACAAATGCCAATTGTCCAATGAGGTGGCGCCAAGTTCCCGGGACAACAATCGTATCAATTGTTGCTAGATCACAGGCAACTTTTTCTAGGTGTTCTTGCCTCTTCATGTAGTGCACAAGACACATAAGGAAGGGGTGAAAGCATCAAGACAGGAGTTGTCAGTGCCTGTCTTCGTCATTTCACTCTGTCCATGTGTGCTTTGTCACCTAGATAAAGAGAAAGCATATACCGACGCTCCCATGCCTTCGGTATTTCATGTTGTAGTTCGTGCCTCTATATCGTAATATTGCTATTTGTAAGCGCGCCATAGGAAAGTTGACGTGACTCTAACAAGGGACCATAAACTGGTATACTTTAAGCTTTGGAAGAAGCATGCTATAGTGGATTTCCGGCTCTGGTATCACTGAACAGCCATGGAGGAGGACATGAATGTGAGCGACGTGCCTCATCCTCTGCTGGAACGATGCCGGAGCATCCATTGGGGACCCCACCGTTCCGGCCGGTGTTTGGGAAGGGTGTGTTTTGCCGCACCCGGTCTTGGTTTTCAGAAACCGTTCCGGCCGGTGTTTGGGAAGGGTGTGTTTCGCCGCACCCGGGCTTGGTTTTCAGAAACCGTTCCGGACAAGCACAAGCACTTGTCGAAAGCTCATGGTGGACGGATCAGGGAGGTCGAGAAGGCCAAATACTTCTTTACGATGACGGAAGATGCCCCGGACGTCCGGGAAGTTTCTCGTCGCTTAGAAGGCCAGGATCACGTGTTCCTGCACCCGATTTACATCGGCCGTAGTGTGCTTCTGGGCAGGTTCGCCTCGTCCACGAAGTTCCGCATCGTTGGAAGCGAGCCGCCTCCCGCAAACGTGGAAGAGCTTGAAGCAGACGAGGATGCTCCTGCTAGCGGAAATTGCAAGTCGCCTGTGCCTGTGAGGATGGACGGAACTGAGTACGACTCTGACGCCCACCTCAAGCTCAATGCGAGTCAGGAAACTTGTGAGGCGGCCCCGGAAGAGATGGTGACTGATGCAGATGAAGCTGATAACAAGAACTAAGGTACGCTTTTCCGGAGGGCAGCTGGTTTTGGCTGGACATTTGACTAGCTGTGTTTCCTACATTGTGCCCAGCACTCCCACGTCTTTCCCAGGGACATTGCTCTTGTAAAGCGCATGCTGCTGCGAGGGCCGGGGCGTCGAACTTGCAACTCCCGCTTTCTTGGGACTGTCGTTCCGCTGGCCGGAATGAGCACTTGAAATAAACTTTGAGTGACTGAAAACAGTTTGATTTCCTTTAGTTATCACGACACGAACAGTGTTCAGCAATGTCGAATATGCAAGTTATCTTTAAGGACTATATTCTAGTTCCCTAAAGCAACCGAGTACCTTCGATAGATCCCGTTTATTCACATTACAGCTTGCCGCCTGGAGGGAAGTCATAGCGCCGAGCATGTTAGTGAAGGCGTCCTCCTTCGCCATCAGGGCTTTGCAGATCCAAGTAGGGCTTTACAGATCCGGCCTCGTCGACTCATGCCAGCGCTAGCCGACGATGCCGGATACTATAGTCAGAGGCAAGTTTCCAGGAAAGCCCCTCCTCCCACGCCCTTGTAACCGGGAGCCACTGTTCCTCCGGAAAATAGTTTGCACCACAATCTTTACACGTGAGTAAAGTAAAGCTATAATGCCAGATATACAATGATAACCGAATATATTTGTTTGCACTCGCTTAGTGTAGCATGGCAAAAATTAATTCCATATTGAACATACACCCAAAGTGACCCACGACGTCATTTTGAAAAATTTGGATTACGTCGATTTTCTTGGCTTCTGTGACCGGCTGGCGGTGTAAAATCTACCGAGCGTCCGTCTCCCTTGTTGCTAAATTCTGGTTTGCAGTTATTGCAGTGGTCGAAATCGGTGGCGATAGCCGCCGCCACCGCGGCGTCCGTAACCGCTTCGGGGAGTCACAGTTTCACCAGAAGGGCGAAACAATGAATGCGATAGCAATGCACGATATATTATAGGAAGTAAGACTATAGCAGCTCTAGGCACTCTGAATTGTAGCGAGCGTGGGCTTATTAAGAAGCATGCAGGTGTGCTTAGGTGTGACCACAATCGCACGAACGGAATTAATGACCACGACATGCCGCTTGGAGAAAAGTGGTGCTTATGAGAAAGGGCGACCCTGGGCAGGCTATCCAAGGTTATTTATGTTCCATGTTGCTGCTGTATGGTCAGTATTGCGTGTGTACCACACTGTGGAAACTGAGTATAGGAGAAAGCATTCACCTTACGGCACGGAGGAAGATAGCGAACGTCAATTTAGAACATGACCAGCGGCCCCAGCTGGCTACCGACTTTGTATGGCCGCCCAATGCGGGCCACAGTACACCACACTGCGCGAAACTGTGGACGCGCAGACCGAGGCACATGTGCCAGCAGCTGCTGTGGGTGCGGGCTCGAATGTGCTTTGAATGACAGTGTTGCAATGATTGCGTGAGAAGTGCGCCTAGCTTCAGCGTGAGTAGAATTCGGCTGGAGCTCTTGGGCAGGGTTCTGATGAGACGCGGTGGCTTGATGGCCTAAGAGCCGTTTCACGGTGACGGCCGCCTCCCTGTTCTGCACAGCCGGCGACCGCATCGCCAACAAACTGAGAGAGAGGGCGAGATGAAGTGGAGAGGGAGGGAGATGCTTTCATTTATCTCGCCCTCTTTTTGGTCCGTTGGCGACACGGTCGTGGAACGGCCCTAAATTACCATGCTACGGTCAAGCGAGAGAGATAACGGCGCACCAGAGCTGCATACGAATAGGTTGTCTTGTTTTGATTTTTTCTGGTACGCGCTTCACGCTGCGAAGCGTGAACTTTGCGCCGACTAGAAACTTTCCCAGCACAGCGGCTTTAAGCGAGCGCGTTCCTTCCGGCCCTTGCAGATGCATTCGCGTTTCTTAGAGATCTATATGGCGTTGCCGGCGTACCCGGAGCGCTTACTTTTTAAATGTTCATATATTGCTACGAGTATATATATATATATATATATATATATATATATATATATATATATATATATAAGAACGGAAGCGGGTACACGCACGAAAAAGCAATAGTCCTGTGGTATATCAGTGACGTAGTGCGATAACGCCACGTACTGTTTCGCGCGCGCTGTGCTTATCAGTTATCTCCCTCGCCACCCGAAGTGTTCATAAGCCGCTGCGACGGCCTAGATGAGAGCCACTCTGTATTTTGACCTTGCGTTGTCCACCGGCAGCCAGGCGGCTGTCCGGTTACTTTGGTATGCAATAAAGGCATGCTGTTTGACCGGCTGGATTCCTTCAAGGCTGCGTGCATGACCCACAACATAAACTGGCGACGAAGATGGGACTGAAGATGGATTCTGGCTAAGGACTTCAGGGCGTCCGCGGCAGCAAGGACCCCGGAGCTAACGAGCACGCACGCGAGGAAGAGCCCGGTCTAGGCGACGACGTGGGGAGTGCATGCAAGTACGCCCACCATGGCTGTGCAGCTCGGGCAAGTAGAACCTTTCGAAGCCTCTTCCGGCGATTGGCCAAGTTACGAAGAGCGCGTTCAGGCATTCTTGCGAGCTAACCAGGTTGACGAGAAGCGTAAAGTGGACGTCTTCATAAGCGTAATAGGGCCGAAGACGTATGCCTTATTGAAGTCTCTAACTGCTCCCGCGGCACCATCCGATAAATCTTTAGAAGAACTGCTAACTCAATTGCGCAGTCACCTGTCGCCGAAGCCTGCGGTTATCGGAGAGAGAGCGAAGTTTCATCGCCGCTCACAACATGAACAAGAAACAATTGCGCAGTTTGTTGCTGACCTGAGGACGTTAGCGCAAACTTGCGAGTTTGGCGCCTTTTTGGACGAAGCCTTAAGGGACCGGTTCGTTTGCGGTCTGCAGCGAGTCGATATTCAACGCCACTTGTTCACTGAAGACAAGAAATTAACTTTTCAGCAGGCAGTCGACCGTGCTCTAGCGTTAGAAACTGCGCTGAAAAATGCATCGGCTACGCATGCAACGGCGGCAGCAGGGTTTGAGGTGCACAAGTTACACCCGCCTAACAAAAAGGCCGTGCCGTGTTTTCGCTGTGGGTCAACAAACCATGGGGCCAGCGCTTGTCGTCATGCTAGTGCGATATGCTTTCATTGTAGCAAAAAGGAGCACCTTCAGCGTGCATGCCGCGGCCGCCAAGCAATAAAAGGGCAGTCAAAACCGAGGCTACAATTTCAAACCTTAGTCAAGCCAAGTCAGGGTGAATTACAGAGTGTCAAGATGGAGCAAGTAACTAGAGAAGAGCCAATTATGCTCGATGTAACAGTTGAAGGAAGGCCCTTACGCATGGAGCTCGATACTGGGGCTGCCGTATCGGTGATACCTGAGTCGTTGTTTCGTTCACTGTTTCCGAGTGTTGCTCTACGCAGATCCAGCCTACGCTTGCGAACATACACTGGCGAGCCCGTAAAGCCAACCGGCGTCGCCTTCGTCGCAGTGCAGCACAACGGTCAATGCCAGCGTGTGCCTCTCTACGTGCTGCGCCATAGCGGTCCGCCACTTCTTGGTCGCAACTGGCCGCAGCAGTTAAAGCTTGATTGGACGCAAGTACAAGGCCTACGGAACCTGCAGCACGCCCAAACGGCCAGCAGGAAGCCTGCCGAACTACAAAGCCTCCTGAACCGTTATGCAGACGTGTTCAAGGACGAGCTGGGCGTCATTCAAGGTGAAAAAGCTAAACTTTTCTTTAAGGATAACAAGAAACCACGTTTCTTTAAAGCACGGAGCGTTCCGTACGCCTTGAGAGCAGCAGTGGAAGAAGAATTGTCTAAGCTAGAAGCGTTGGGAATAATTTCACCAGTTGCTAGCAGCGAATACGCTACGCCAATAGTGCCAATCATTAAGCGAGATGGGTCAGTTCGGATTTGCGGGGACTACAAGGTCACCGTAAACCCAATTTTGGACATAGAAAGATATCCGCTTCCCAAAGCTGACGAATTATTTTCGGTGCTTGCTGGAGGAGAAAAATTCTCCAAAATTGACTTAAGCCGCGCATACCAGCAAGTTGAAATGGATGAAGAGTCCCGACATTACCTTACGTTGAACACACAAAAGGGTCTTTTTGCAGTTAATCGGTTGCTGTTCGGTATTGCATCTGCACCAGCGATCTTTCAGCGCATTATGGATAATGTGCTAAAAGGGCTCCCATCAGTCACTTGTTACCTTGATGATATTTTAATCACTGGGCGCACACAAGAAGAGCACCTACGTAACGTGGAAGCTGTTTTAAAAAGACTGTCGGAACGAGGGATTCGGGTGCAGCCAGCAAAATGCGATTTTTTTCAAGATAAGCTGCAGTACCTAGGACATGTGATCACCAAAGACGGCGTCCAACCAACGAATGAAAAAGTACGCGCTATCGTGAACGCCCCGACCAAGGTGAATCTACATCGGTCGCGAAAGTTGGAACGAAAAGTGGTCCGAAACCTATTGCCACAGACATTAACACCTTGTGACGATTGAAGCGCGACTAGGTGAGGAGGGGACAAATAAGCATAACGAAAAATTCAATTAAACGTTTGTTTCCAAAATCTGTAATACAAAATAAATATCACAAAATAAATTATTAGATTACTTTATAAAATTTTATGTTTTTGATATATTGTTGACTGTGAAATTTTTTGCTTTATTTCCAGAAACAGCGGGCGCATGCAGGCAGTCTGGTAATGTGGGCTTGTTTGTCTTGCGCCCAACTCTGTGTGCCTCGCCAACGGTTTTGCGGATTTTCGGGTGAAAGTTGGCGTCGCTCGTTCTTGCGCAGTATGTTTGCGCGTGTCGTCCGTACACAATTTCCTCGTATAAGCGTTGTTTTCCAGTCGTGACACTTGGTAGAAGGTAATCTAACCCGTCGCAGCCGTTGGGAACCGTTTCAGTGACTGTTTTTTAACAGCGCACGGACAGCATGCTGCCGCCCTTACAGACGATGTCAGCCAAGCTACGCGAAGAAACGCGGCTCTGTGTGCGTCTGCAAGAGCAACCCTTTCACGCCGGGCGTCTCACTCCATCGGTTTCCCCTCGATTCTGAAAGGTGAGTTTTCGAACTATTTCTCGTGAGCCATCTTAATGAGAACACATGAGTTCCGAAACCGACACGATAGCTTTCATGCAAAATGACGGTGCATCCTGTCCTCGCTACTACTGTTATAATGAGTGCAGCGTTTCGTCTGTTTGATGAGGGCCTAATTAAACGGGGAGGCGCGACGGGCGCAATTAAGAGCGCTTATCACGTGTTCCCTCATGCCCGGCCATGGTCAGAGTCAAACACGCGAAGCGCTTCCAAGCTAGACTACGCCGATTGTGCCTGAATGTTTTGTCAAGTTTTTCGTGTAGGAAAGCTGCCGTGTAGGTTTCGAAAAAGAGATATAGATGCTGGGTTCAGCTTTAGATTAAATTGTATACTGTGCACGTCATGTTTCGTCTGTCTGCAAAGCCATTCCACGCCAGCAACTGGCGCTGCGTTGATAACATTTGTTCTTATCTTCTGTATGCTTTTTTACTGTGCAGGATTAGATGTGGACGTTCTACTTCGTCTGCGTGTTCGTCCCTTGTGTGCGATGCTGTGAAAGTGATTGCATCTGTGTCTTTTTAGTGTGTTGTTAGAGTCGAGCACTGTGGCTGAGGTGTGATACCACGCTTGTTTGACTGTTAAGTCGTGCAACGCATCATAACGTGCAGATGGCTCATTTATTCTCAGTTGCTCTACCCTGGGTGTGTGGTAGGGTTCAGTTTACCCACACGCTTTAAACAATGTAGTTATTTAGAGCAGCATGATCTGACACACATGTAGTTTCACTTTCACTGTAGCATGCATAGGGGCAAATTATTTGGTCAAGAAAATATCTAAGTGGTTTTGTTTGGTTCCGGATCCTTGAGCTTGGTTCCGGATCCTTGTTATTACCACATAATTAGAATTCATTTAGCTGCCTCTATGATTTTATCTTTCATGTGCAGAAGCAACTCCTCAAGAAGCTCCAAGATGTGCATCTGCGGCATCCACTTCCAGTCAAGACGTGCAGAACCCCGGCAACAATGGTGGCAACAGCGCAGCAGAAATTGAAATTCGCTTTACAGCGAGTGTGTGGTAGTTTTGCTGTGTTAATAGGGAATAGTAAATTTCCAACAGTATCATATCTCATTCTATATGCAGGCACACCTTCACAGCCGTCACCAGCTGCCCTCCATTGTGCATGGAACTGCTATTGTCATGAGGAGCAGTCTTTTGGTGAAGAACTGCTTTTGAAGCAAGGTTACTTTCTACCGCAAACATTTTAACCGGCTTGTCACACAAGAAACGGAAGTGATGATTTTGCACCCTCTTCAAATTAAATGTACAGAGACAAGTTTACCAGTTCCTTTGGATGAGACATGCCCATCTTCACCAGAGGCGATTATTCCGGAGGAGCATGGTCATCGCTACGAGTAGGATTAGTGATTTTGTCCTGATCTGTAGCTGTATCCCTATCGAAAAACCTCATGCGACATGTCCAATAACCTCGTATGAACACATATGAATTCGTGTTCACGTATGACTCATACAAGATTATTGGATAAGTGTATATGTGGCATATGAGATTTTTCGATAGGGATACTTACACTTCTCGAAAGCCTGCTTTAGTGATCAGCGTTAGAGTTTAAAAAATCATAAAAATAGTGTATCCTTGATTTTAAATTTTTTTTAAGATGTTAAAGCTTTTTTCAAGGCTGAGGAAAATGGCACAGCCATGGACAATGAAGTGTGAGGGCATAAAGGCTTATGCGTACTATCTATCACGTATACGTAATTTTTCCTGTGTTTAAAACTATTTCTCCTTGTATACAGAATTGAGGTGCTGTATTGGCATTTAAATATTCTGCTGAAAAAAAATACGCCGGATGTGCAACTATTTCAGCGTCTGATTTATCTTTCTGAGAGCATCTCTGGCGTACAGAAGCAAATAGTCGTGAAAGCAATATGCGGAGATGAGTAGAGTAGTGGCCTAACTGATGCTGCACAATAGACCTTTTTCAAGCACCGCAGCGCCACCCGTGGGCGCGCAAGTGCTTCTGGGAAATGTGTGTACATCCAGCCGCCCAGCAGAGCGAAGCTAGCGAAGCCCAGCCTTTCCAAGCGCGTCTTTCGCTCCGAGTGAGTGACATGGAAGCAAGGCTAAACGCATTTTTTGTGTGTTTTCTTTTGTAAGCAGGCGCACAGCTGCACGGGACAATGAAAAAGGAGGGGAGCAAGGGGGTCGGACTGGTCGTACGGGGTGTGCGCTGGCATGTCTCGTCAACGTAGTTTCCCGGAGTCTCGGCAGTGCACGTGCGTTTGCGACTGACCATGTGCTTGTATCTCCACTCCGCGTGTGCGGAAAACACCGAGGTGTGGACGCTGTATTCCTGTGTACGTGTTTGTGTCGGCATTGCAGTGTGGTCCTACGCAGGCAACTGCAAAACAGCGATGTGTTTGCGACGACGAAGTAGACCAACGGGCAGTGTGTGCTAAACGAACGAACTGTGCGCAGTGCGTGAACGAAGTCTGTTGCGGATATATCTTTCTAGGTACTGTAATTCATTGTTTTCTAATTAAACGAGTACGGTTTTCCATTTACAGCGTGGGTTATTCCGGCTCATTTTGGTACCCCTTCGTGCTCGGTGCGTGTACTTTTCTTCTGTCCCGCTGCGCTCTGGTCCCGCCGCTTGATTCGATCCCTTTTCAATAAAACTTCACTTTAGTAAAACCACATTTTTATGACAGTGGTCCTTGATGTATGCTAGCTCCGCCGACGTGCCATGTCCAGCTGTGTCGGTGAAATAGCGCATATGCGATCGCGTACACTTTCCTTCGATGCTCTGTTATCTTAACTGCTGCACGAAGAAGAGATTTGCGAGAGCTTAAATGTTCACACGGACTGCTGTGTGAACATGTGTGTGATCTCGTTTTTCTGAAATGTTATGCGTTAACTATCCTGTTGCGTGAACATTTTTATTGCAGTACTGAGATTGAGTGTGTGAATTTTAGTTTTTGTGTTTATTTGTCGAGTTTTGTGATTGTTGACATTACGATCACAGCTGTCATGTAAGTGACAAATGTCATTGCTGCAGCTCACGCGATGCAGTTCATCAGTTGTTCTGAAGATGCTGCCCTGAAAATGTTCGAGAGCAAAGCAGAGTATAGCCACGTTGAGCGTGCGCCTGTTTTGTGTACGTACATCGTTTTCGGACACGCAAATGTAAATGTTACGCACGTTTCACGATGCGGATGAACAGGCTACGTCGACAGACTGCATTCACCAAACTCGGATTCGATTCTTATCGCGTCGTAGCTTCGATCCCACAGCTGCCACTGCGTCGGCCACTTGCTTAAACCGAGCTTGCCTCCGCCGATGTACACACATTTCCCATACTGCACTACGCGCTCGCAGTGGCTCCTGGGATAGCTTGAAAAAGGTCTATTAGAGGTGCGTAGCATTTGTACTGCGTTTGGTGTAAGGTATCTACTTTCTTTCTTCCGCAAGATTACACTTTTCCCATTACTAAGTAATAAAGAAATTGTTTTAGAAGTGTCTTAGCATGTTTTTAAAGCATTTACGTTTTATAAGAACAAACAAGCCACTGTTTGGTAGCGCGACTGCTGTCATTGTTCGGATCACGCGACGCAGTAATTTATATCCCCTCATGATGGCTGAATGATTCTGATGAAAATGTGGCGTTAAATATAGAAAGGAAAACACAGCACCCATTGCCCAATGTTTTTCAATGCATTAGAAATTTGTCAACCTTGAGCAATTTTGATCTAACTCGCTCAACATTTCATACTATTGCAGAATTACAATTCCTGATTTCTGGAAGTTTTATTCGATGAAGTTATTGTAGGCTTTTGAAGTTATGATTGAGTTTCCCCTAACACATCATTGGGCTGATATTTTCTAACTAGGTTAGACACGAAAGAGTAACGCTGTAAGTTAAGATAAGTAGCTGATTCTAGTATTTTCTGATGAGAAATTTCTACTATTGAATGCTTATGTTTTTTTCTCAGCTGGACACACATGCTTCGGAGCAACACAGCCCCGTTGGAGCATCCTGCATGGCAGGCATGTAGTGTTCGTTTGCGAGACTGTCGCCAAGGCACCTGTCTGTGGGCAGCATGGGCCTTTCACATCAATGTATGTGTCGATTCATGTTGCCAGTATTGAGCTGCTCAATGATGTAGTGTAGGAAGGTGAAAAGCTGCAGCTGACGGTGAAGTTCGTTTTTATGTTTGGTTAGAGCTAAAACTAAGTTCCAAGTGGCTACCAGGGAAATAACTGATCCCAAATTATATAGCAAGTTCCTCCGTGACAATAATATTTATGTGGAAGAGCAACTAAGATTGCACAGTAACTTCCCCGAACAAAATCATCAAATTTCTGCTGAAATATACCTTGATGTGTAGCAGGTAAAGTTGAAATTATAATTCTATATTTCAGGATGGATCACTGGTGTACTTTCTTGATTTTATGGTAGCGTTATGTTGGTCGTGCAACACTAATATTTTTACGAGTGGTTAAGACAAACGAAATAACACAGCACCCTGTTAACTGCGCCTACAGAAAGTTCTTTGGAGCTATCGCCTGTGGTGCTATCACCTGTTCTACTTTTATTGATAGCTGACTTAAAAGTCAGTTTTTTAATACAAATTGGGCCTGAATTTTCTTTTTGGTGACAGTACCATGAAAAATGGCCATAGGCAAAGCAGCATCAACATTATGGTAAGCGTTGATAAGCTTTACTTGGGTATACCAAAATTATCTTCTACTTGATTGATTTTCTATAGGGCGGTTCAAAGAGCATAGAATGTGATTTTAGGCCTGTGTTTCCTTATTGTGCTTGTGAAGTAGCTGTTTCCCCTTGAGTGTATCTTGCTTACATGTTTTCTTTTTCGCTGTCTCGTAAACCTCGACAGTTTCCCTAACACAGTCCATTTCCTTAGCGCCACCCAGTGTTCCCATTACTGAATATAAAAGAAAGACGGACCGGCTGCGAGCAATGCTTTGGAAGCTTCAACGACAGGCACAGAGGACCAGGAAGCGACTGCAATGACAATGCAGCATGCTGTCCACTTCTGATATAGTTGAGGCAATCTCCAGCTGTAGGTCGTGAAACATTTAGCAGCCAATTTGTTAATTAGTTAAGTTGTGCACTTCGATGTTTCTCTGGTGTTTTTTTCTATGCGTTATATATTTTGGTGTAATAACCAATACAACTGCAATATTTTGCCAATAAAATACAGCTTGTATTTCAAATCTGTCTTTGTTGTCTTCCTAGTTTGTTGCAGACTGGCATTATGTAGCCGTCACAGCCGCAATAAAAGAAAAAGAAAGGAAAAGAACGCGCAGCTTTAAAAATAAGTGAAAAGCGACGCCCGCACAAAATATTTCGTAATGTCGCGCCATGTAGCATTAAAACTTGACGTCGTTTCCGCTTCCGGTTGTGATGTCATTTTTTAGTTGTCCCCTCCATACGCAGATGGCGACAGTTGCAACGACTAGCCACCTTCTTGACACATGGGCTTCTACGGAAGTTGCGCTACCAGTTTACATATACCTTGCCCCGACTCCGACTAACAAGCAAGAGCTTCAGGCCGTACTGGGCCTTATCAACTATTACGGGAAGTTCGTTCAAAATCTTTCCTCGATCTTGTTTCCTCTGAACAAACTTCTTCGAAAAGATACAGCCTGGGTGTGGGATACGTCTTGCGAAAAAGCTTTTCAACAAGTTAAGCAAATGTTAGCAACTCAGCCCATTTTGGCGCACTATGACTGTCGCCGCCCCTTGCAAATTGCATGTGATGCCTCTGCGTATGGTGTGGGCGCGGTCTTGTCTCATGTTTTCGAGGATGGGCAGACTCATCCGGTCGCGTATGCATCGCGTACCCTCACAAAGGCTGAGCAAGGCTACAGCCAATTAGAAAAAGAGGCTTTGGCACTTGTGTGTGGTGTGAAGAAATTTCATTATTACGTCTATGCAAGACCTTTCACGTTGCACACCGACCACAAACCATTGGAAACCATATTTGGTCCTAAAACAGGCATTCCTACTATTGCGGCCGCTAGGCTTCAGCGTTGGGCGGTTGCATTATCCGCGTATACGTTCACCTTGAAGTTCAGGCCGTCAGTTGACAATGTGGACGCTGACTGCTTATCACGCCTTCCACTTCAGCAATCTGGCGTCGACGGGGCGGAAGAAAACTTTTTTCGTTTTGCGTTTCGACACCATACCAGTAAGCAGCAGACAAATTAGAGCAGAAACGACACGAGATCCAGTGCTGCGTGAAGTAGTGAAGTGAATTCAGCATGGGTGGCCGAGCCGAGTATCTGAAGAGATAAAACCATTTTTTTGTAGAAAGCTTGAACTGTCTCTGTATCAAGGGTGCATCATGCTAGGAATGCGTGTTGTTGTTCCGCAGAGGTACCAACGGTTCGTATTAGATGAACTGCATCAGGGACATCCCGGCGTTGTGAGAACAAAGGAATTAGCTCGAAGCTATGTGTGGTGGCCAGCCATAGATAAAGATATAGAGCACTATATCTCATCATGCAAGTTGTGCATGGAAGAGCGAAATTTGCCGGTCAAAGCGCCACTTCACCCGTGGGCCTGGCCTACACGACCTTGGCAGCGAGTTCACATCGACTTTGCCGGCCCAGTCAAGGGACTCTGGTACATGGTGATTGTCGACGCACATTCGAAGTGGCCGGAAGTGTTCCCAATGACGTCAATTTCGACGCAAGCTACAATTTCATGTCTGCACGATGTTTTCTGTAGGTTCGGTTTTCCCGAGACCCTAGTGTCTGACAACGGTAGTCAATTCACATCTGCTGAATTTCAGTCTTATCTGCAGGGCATTGGCACGAGACACGTGCGAACAGCGCCATACCATCCAAGCAGCAACGGCTTGGCCGAGCGCTTCGTCCAGACACTGAAGTCAGCGCTCCGAAAAGCAAGCCATGGCACGTCACCGTCCGAGCTAGCGGATTTTCTACTAGCCTATCGCAACACGCCACACGCTACGACAGGAGAAGCTCCTGCCATGCTGCTCGTGGGGAGGAGGCTCCGCACCAGGTTGGACCTGGTCAGACCATCCATTGAGGAGAACGTCGCACGTCGGCAGTTCCAGCAGGCCCGGCACCGAGGCAGCCGCTCCGAGGCAGTGTTCAGCGAAGGTGATGCAGTACGAGTGCGTAATTTTCGTGCGGGACCAAAGTGGCTGCAAGCAACAGTGCTAGCCCGCACGGGACCAGTGTCGTACAGACTTCGTGTCGTGACGCCGCGTGGAGTTTACGAGTGGGTGCGACATCGTAACCACATTGTACGAGACAGTGCAGCCTTAACTGTGTTTCCCAGCATGGACACGCGCACGGGGACAACACAGCAACAGCCGGCATCAGAATCAAATGTGCCAGCAAGTGACGATGAAACAGTGCAAGTATCGACACAAGCTAACGGCGCAAGCAACGGTGATGGTTGTCGATACCCGAAGAGACTACGTCGACAGCCTGATCGTTACGGGTTCTGAGTGCATGCATATGCTAGCAGTGTGTGATTAAGTGCGGGGGGATGTGGTATATCAGTGACGTAGTGCGATAACGCCACGTACTGTTTCGCGCGCGCTGTGCTTATCAGTTATCTCCCTCACCACCCGAAGTGTTCATAAGCCGCTGCGACGGCCTAGATGAGAGCCACTCTGTATTTTGACCTTGCGTTGTCCACCGGCAGCCAGGCGGCTGTCCGGTTACTTTGGTATGCAATAAAGGCATGCTGTTTGACCGGCTGGATTCCTTCAAGGCTGCGTGCATGACCCACAACAAGTCCCAATAAGTATATTCGCGTAATTTGGTCCTATCTTTGTCCCCATGGACGTGCCGCTTACCTGAACATAGTGTGCTCCGTTAAATTCAAAGTTATTGTGCTGAAGTATAATATTGAGCAGTATAGCTATAGTGGAGCTATCAATGGGCTTATCAAAACTACCGTTATCGTTAGCCTCAGCCACATCCCTTACCCCGTCCAAGTGAGGTATGTTCGTATAAAATGATGCAACGTCGAGCGTAACTAGCAGAGAATGCTTCGGTACAGTGATCTTATTATATCGACAAGAAATGATTAGTCTCCCGCAAGAATGACTGGAAGGTTTGGGGCCCCTGGCTAATAAGGCTGTCTACGCGACAAGTTTTCTGTTACAGTGTCTATACCCGAAACGGTTGGGCGGCCAGGGTTGTTTTGCTTATGGATTTTTGGCAGTAAGTAGAATCTGCCTGCGACCGGACTAAGGGGTACCAGGGAAATTGCCCTGTCGGTTAGTTTATTCTCTTTAACCAGTTTCCTTATTGTGGTATCTAATACAGTTTTGTAATCACCAGTCGGATCGGCATCGAGTCGCTTGTAAAATGAGGTGTCATCAAGTTTCCTTTTAGCTTCAGTGATGTAGTCTGCCGTATCCATGACAACAATAGCACCGCCTTTGTCAGCAGGTTTGATGGTGATATCAACGCGCTTTCGAACGTTTGTTACCCTCTTCCTCAAACGCATATTACACCGGATCCATCGATTTTCATTCCTATATATATATATATATATATATATATATATATATATATATACTTTGAAGTAAATTGCAATATTAACAGATAAAACTCTTCCTAACGTTTCGGCTGGAGGACCAGCCTTACTCAGAGGTTTAAGTCGAATGAGCACGACGGCCATCCGAATACAAGTGCAAAGGCAGAGCTACAAGTGAAAGAAAGAGGCAAACCAACAAAGAAATATATAAATAAATAAACACATAAGCAAACAAAGACCAACGTGGGTGGCTCAAAGGGAAGGAGACAGACGACATGAGGAGAGGGTAAAAACGGTGTAGATAAGGAAGACCCCGGAGGTGCAATGGCTGGTTCTTTAATAGTTGCCACGTGTGAACTATCGAGCCACGTG
Organism: Hyalomma asiaticum; assembly: GCA_013339685.2. Taxonomy (NCBI): domain Eukaryota; kingdom Metazoa; phylum Arthropoda; class Arachnida; order Ixodida; family Ixodidae; genus Hyalomma; species Hyalomma asiaticum. The sequence goes on along the minus strand of CM023481.1, from coordinate 48,218,206 downwards.
AACGGGATAAGGGCTTGAGTAGCAAAGCAAGAATGAGAAACAAGCTGGGTGCAGGCTTTGTGCGAGGAATGCGAAGGAAGGAAAAAAAAGGAAAAGGTGAAAAAGGAGAGAAAAGAGGAGTAAGTGGGCCACCCAGAATGATGAGCCTGCGGCAAGAGTCGAGTGAGCAAAGCGCGGCGGCATGCTTCAGCAGGGGCGACGCGCCCTAGCTGCATGTAGTTTCTGGCCTTCTTGAACAATAGACAAGGTCGGGCGCAACACAAAGGAAAAAAGAGGGAAAAAAAAGGGGGGGAGTTATGTTTTTCTTGTTCGTTTTCTCCTTGATGTGGATTGAAGTCCCGTCAAGGAGATGATCGACGTCGATGAAGCAGGAGGCAGGTTGGAGGTAATGAACTTGAAGGTATATTGTAGCAAAATATTTACAGTCATATGTACATCTTGCCGAAGCACACTGATGATAACATAGACATCAACAGCGTCTTACTCTTCTACTTAACTTTTCTTAAGTTAGAGCCTAGAACACTGTTACTACATACAACGAACCTAGTCTCACTGTTCGACCACCGAGTGGTTACGGCCCAACAGAAGTTGCATCGTACGGAGTCTTACTGATCGATCAGTTAGACTCCGTACGATGCAACTTCTGTCTGGGCCGTAACCACTCGGTGGTCGAACAGTGAGACTAGGTTCGTTGTATGTAGTAACAGTGTTCTAGGCTCTAACTTAAGAAAAGTTAAGTAGAAGAGTAAGACGCTGTTGATGTCTATGTTATCATCAGTGTGCTTCGGCAAGATGTACATATGACTGTAAATATTTTGCTACAATATACCTTCAAGTTCATTACCTCCAACCTGCCTCCTGCTTCATCGACGTCGATCATCTTCTTGACGGGACTTCAGTCCACATCAAGGAGAAAACGAACAAGAAAAACATAACTGGCGCAGTCGGACAGGGATCGGCGAAGCTCTACAGCACCATACACCGGACCAGTGCCGAGGAGACCGAGGGGCAAGGCATCCGTCAGCCACCAGCGGCAACGTCGAGACGATCCCACAGCAGCCAACTCCGGCACCGTGGAAGAGATCCAGGAACGACAGTGCATACAGCAAAGGGTGAGCAGGATTTCTTGCGTTTTTCTCTAGTTGGCATGGCAGTTTATGTGTAGAGCACATGGTGAGAACACGCGGGGGTGCTGAAACAATGGAGTCTAATGGAGATGAAGGTGCGAGTGCGGTAGCAATGGATCGGAGTCGAGAGCCATCAAATCATGGTATTCTAAATTCTGATCAGTCAAATGAGGCGAGAGTGCCTACTCAGAGGCAAGAATCGATGCAGCTGGCATCTCAGGTTTTGCCGAATTCAAGTGAAACGAGAACGCTCGAACTTGAAATTCAAAAGCTCAATCTGCAGATTGAGTACGAAAAGCTATTGCAAACTAGAATGAACGCGGAACGTCTCAATGGCACGTTGTCCAACTCTGGGTCGGAGACGGGCGATCGGGGGCGACGGTGTTTCGATTCTGTCCAGCAATGTGCAAAAGTGCTGAAAGGGTTCCGCCTGCCGGGTGACGCGGATGTGCCATTATGGTTCGAGGAAGTAGAAAAACTATTTGCTACTTACCAAGTACCGTATGAGAGTCGCGTGCATTTGGTTATACCAGCACTAACTGAACGAGTTCGTTACTTACTGCGTAACCTCAACTCTGAAGAGAGTGCAGATTACGAGGCAGTTAAAGCAGCAGTACTGACGGAACTGAAGCTTTCTCCGGCAGAGTATCTGCAGAGGTTCGAAACAGCGGTAAAGCGGAAGGAAGAAACGTGGGCGCAGTTCGCGTCCCGCGTGAAAACTTATTTCTCCTACTACCTTCAAGTGAGAGAGGCCGACACGGTAGAAGTGATGGCAGAACTCATGGTTGCTGACCGCATAAAATCGGGCCTTAGCACGGAGGGTCTTGAGTATGTGAGACTAAGAGAAGGCGAGGGATGGCTTAGGCCAACTGAGATCGCTAAAGTGCTGCAAACTTTCGAACAAGCGAAAGGAAAGCGCGTGCTTCAAAGCAACCAACTGTAGAAATGGGGCAGAAGCCGGCGACACGAGTAGAGAAAGGGGCTCTGAAGTGCCACTTATGTCACGGTTCAGGCCATTTCGCTAAAGAGTGCCCGAAGTCTAGTGATAAGGAGAGCAACCCGAAGAAGGCTACCGAGCCAAAGCGGAAGGTCCAAAAGGTAGCGTTATCCCACGAGACGGAAACTGAAATACCTGATGGAGTACTTAGCGCAAAGGTGAAGTCTCTAAAACACGAGGGTGAAGGCACAAATAAACTGCAGTTAATTCCCGTATCATGTGCAGGTATATCCGCAGATGCAATTTTGGATACAGGGAGTGAAATAACTGTCTTTCGGGAGAGTCTGCTTCCGAGAAGTTTAGTAGAGCCGTCTGGCAAGGTGAGATTGGTGTCTGCTTTTGGTAAAACTATCGAGGCAAGGCTAGTTACGTTGCCGGTCAAATTAAATAGCCCGCGAGAGGTTACGGAGCCTCAGAGCGTCGACCTACTCTGCGCGTTAACTGATGAGCTCGTCGAGGGCACAGATTGTTTGTTGACCGAGGAAGATTGGAAACTTTTGTCGAAGGCCAGCAGCCCTCTGGCACCCTGTCGAGCACCGGCCGAGCCTGCTCCCGAGGCAGAACAAGCAGTAGAGAAACCAAAGGTAGTGGCATGCAATCTTACTTTGGAGATGAAAGACGTTTCCGGCGAAGATGCGCAAATTGATGAAGAAAGGGAGGCATCATTAGGCCAGAGAGAAGAGTTCCGCCAAGTGCAGTTGGGTGACACTACGCTAAAGAAATGTTGGGAAGATGCGCGTAGTGGGAAATCCGGCATGTTCATTTCAGACGGACTGTTATATCACTGCGACTCAATAGCAGGCACTCGAGTGAGTCAGCTAGTTGTCCCCAAAGATAAGCGCACTGAGGTGATGCACTTAGCCCATGAGTCGCTATGCGGGGGGCACCTGGGGCCAAAGAAAACAAGAGCTCGCATTAGGTATAATTTTTTTTGGCCAGGTATGGCGAAGGAGATATTAGGGCATTGTCGTTCGTGCCATGAATGTCAAATTCGGTCAGACAGGCGTCGCACAGATAAAGTGCCTATAACTCCGCTCACTAGACCCGAGCACCCTTTCCAAGTTGTCAATGTAGATGTGATCGGACCCCTCGACACACCGTCAGCGAGAGGGCATAAGTACGCGCTGTGCTTAGTGGACCTTTGCACGAGGTGGCCGGAGGTGGTTCCACTGCGCTCTTTGACCGCTAAGGCGACTTGCGATGCACTGATTGAGATATTCATTCGCACAGGCGTTCCGGAGATGATCTGCTCCGATCAGGGCACTAATTTCAAATCTCAGCTCACGCAAACGATGATGGAGAAATTAGGTTGCACGCCAAGGTTCTCAACCCCAGAACACCCAGAGAGTAATGGAGTTGTAGAGAGGTGGAACCGAGTACTGCAAAACATGTTGTATCATGTCATTCAGAGAGACTCCAAGAATTGGGACAAATTGATCCCAATGGTTTTATGGGCTTATCGGGAAGTTCCCCATGAGGTAACCGGAGTAGCTCCGTTTCGTCTATTGTATGGAAGGAATCCCACGGGACCGCTTCTAATACTGCAGAGGACGTGGACGGGAGAAATGCCGGTGCCCGCAACATTAAGAGAAAGCCCCGCTAAGTATTTACAGCAACTTAAGGAGCAGCTCGAGACGGCCGCTAATATTGCTGAGCTAACTAGTGCAACTCATCAGGAGAGTTACGCCAGTGCCTATAATCGCAGCACCAGGCTCAAAGCTTTTAACGTTGGCGACCAGGTTGTGGTTTTCGACAATGATCGGAATTGTAAGATGTCACCTAAATGGCTAGGCCCATTCACAGTGGTTGGACGTGAGCGCGAACACTCTTACCGCGTTGAAACATCTGAGGGAAAGGTGAAAAGTGTCCACGCCAACAACATTCGACCTTACTATACAAGGGTCAGTCATATTGGGATAGTCTTCGATGAGGACCATGATTTTGGGGAGGTGGAATATGCTCCACAACCAACCACTATAAAGCGGGAAGAGCTAGTACTAACGAGCGAGAAGGTTGCTCACCTTGATGCTGACGCGCAGGCGGAAATACAGGCGGTGTTCCAAAGACATTGCACACTCTTTGACGGCACTCCGGGTATAGCGAAGGTAGACGAACATAGGATAGAAATAGAACCGGGCCACCAGCCAAAAAAGGTGTTTCCTTATCGGGTCCTTATCGGGTGCCGGAACTATTAAAGAAGCAAGTCAGCCGGCAAGTTGACGAACTTTTGACTTGGAAGTTGATCTACCCCATGGAGAGTGAGTTTGCACACCCGGTAGTATGCGTCGGAAAAAAGGATGGGACTATCCCCATGTGTGTGGACTACAGGGCGTTAAATGCCGTCACCAAAGCGGATGCGTTCCCTATGATGAATCCTCAGGAATTGATTTTCCGAGTAGGCAAAGCGCAGTTCATTACGGTAGTGGACCTTAGACGCGGGTACTGGCAGGTACCGATGGAAGAGAAGAGTCAGAAATTCACCGCGTTTGTAACGCACGAGGGTCAGTACGCATGGAAAGTGATGCCTTTCGGGCTAAAAAATTCCGCGGCAACCTTTCAAAGAATGGTGAATAAACTCTTGTCGCAACATCAAATGTATGCCACGGCATACCTTGATGATATTGCTATTTTTTCTAGCACTTGGGAGGAGCACTTAAAGCATCTCGACATTATTCTTAATGTCTTAGAGAAGGCGGGACTGAAAGCCAGTCCGGAGAAGTGTCAGATTGCGCGATCCCATATACATTACCTGGGGCATATTGTCGGTTCAGGGACACACGCACCAGACCCTGAAAAAATAGCAGCGATTAAGAACCTGGTACCACCGCGCACCAAAAGGGAACTACGCAGCCTGTTAGGACTGTGCGGTTACTATCGCGAGTACGTCCGAGGATATGCAGAGGTGACGAGCCCGCTCACGCTGTAACAAAGAAAGCGGTACCTAATAAGATACCCTGGCCGGAGGAAGCTCAGGCAGCATTTGAGATGCTCAAACAATCTTTGTGCGAGGCCGTGGCGCTAAACACCCCAGAGCCATCTCAGCCCTACTGGCTTTTCACAGACGCCTCAGCTACGGCGGCGGGAGCATGTTTGGCGCAAATGTCAGCTGAGGGAGAAGAGAGGCCTATCGCCTTTGCAAGCCACCGCTTCTCACCGACCCAGATGCGTTGGTCGACAATTGAGAGGGAAGCGTTCGCAATAATATGGGCCTTAAAGAAGTTTGACTACTGGCTTTTCGGTGCCATAGTAAACGTCGTTTCCGACCACAATCCGCTGTCGTACCTTACAACTTCTACTCCGCACGGGGCGAAATTGACAAGATGGGCGCTGGCTTTACAGCGATATCATGTCTCGGTACAACATCGGAAGGGTATATGTAACGGGAATGCGGATGCATTATCGAGGCTCCAGAATAGTTTGTGGAAGCCATCAGAATAACAGTGCCATGCCAACTGAGGGGGGGACGTGAATGTTCCTGCCCACTCGCTGCTGTATATTGTGGACTGTGTGATTGACAATCCAAGAAACAGACACTAGTGATCTTACTGCTTGAAGCAGCAATGGTGTGCTTGATCATTTAGCATGTATTTGTTTTCGTTTCTTGTATTCTCCTGTCGTGTTGTCTCGCAATTGTGTTTGATGTTTGTCTATACTGTTGTATGCTTAGAAAGTCCAGTACCTAATCGCGGCAGTGATTTATCGTACCACTGAGCGTAGAACGGCCCAGCGTACTCTTAAGGGGGGACGTGTTATGTTGCCGCTCATAAGGCGATCGTGCAGAAGCGACGGCGTAGCACCGTACGCTATACAAAGCTTCTTTCTCGGCTCTCTCTCTGCATGGTCTTTGACAGCAATTATCAATGGAAAGCAAACTGCTCCCATTGAGCGGCTGGTCTCCCACGCTGGCCCCCAGGGGTTCCTGGTACGAGACCCTTCCCTTTCGCTGAACGTCGCTCGGGGGGGTCGCGGCTGCGCGACCGTACTTGTCCCCTCAGTGGCCGTTTCGGGGAAGAGCAGCTCGGACGCGTAGGAAAAGAATGCATGAGAAGTGCGCCGTCGCTCGAAGCGACAATGCGCTTGGCCCAACCAATTCTTTAACGACCGGCATGCGCTCTCGGCGCGCCGACTGGAACAAAGGGTTGAGTCGCAGCAGTGCAAGGTCCGAACTGCGGGAAAGGCGAAGACACGCTGTGTTTCCTGGAACGACAGGGTTCGACTGGATGAGCGTGGGAGATGGCCCGAATGCCGCAGGGCTGCTACGATACCGATATTTCGATTGTGAGAATATCTGAGAGCGTGGGATAAGGAGAGGGAGAGCCATGATGGGAAAGAATGCCAAAATGCCTGTTTAAACTGCAAAGACGCTGCTGTCGGGATTAGGGACAGCCCACTAGGGAGTGGCTTAATCTGAGGGTAAACAGATTGGATAACAGAAGGTTGAGGCGGACCAGCAGTGGCCACCTCCCCTCTTTCTTTGTTACCGTAAGGTACTAAAGACTGGACGGGATTCGTTTCCCTTCAGTCTAGGCTGTAATCACTTAACTGATCGATCAGTAAGACTCCGTACGATGCAACTTCTGTCTGGGCCGTAACGCACTCGGTGGTCGAACAGTGAGACTAGGTTCGTTGTATGTAGTAACAGTGTTCTAGGCTCTAACTTCAGAAAAGTTAAGTAGAAGAGTAAGACGCTGTTGATGTCTATGTTATCATCAGTGTGCTTCGGCAAGATGTACATATGACTGTAAATATTTTGCTACAATATACCTTCAAGTTCATTACCTCCAACCTGCCTCCTGCTTCATCGACGTCGATCATCTTCTTGACGGGACTTCAGTCCACATCAAGGAGAAAACGAACAAGAAAAACATAACTGGGGGGGTAAGAAATATTGGAGGTATCACGCATTAAACACATTGGGAGTGATATTTTTCTTTATGTACTGTCGACACCAGTTTAGCTATGCCCAAATAATAAATATCGTTTTTTGACTGTTACGATTGGTCGCGGAGGAAAGCGAGCCGCCCTGGGCTCTCGTTAATTCCATGCGAGAACGATCTGAATTTATTTATAAAGAAGGATTCGCGCTGTTCGCGCTCTCGTGTGTGCTGAAAGCCGCATTGTAGAAGCACGACGCTGATGCGCTCAAAGGAGTGACCGGGCAAGTTCATGTGTTTGGAAAATGGCAAACTAGGGAGGCCGGTAACATGTGCCTTGTCATTGTTGAAACGCAGGCGGAACGCGGTTTCTGTTTGGCCAATATATTCCCTTTTGCAAACTTCACATCGAATTTTGTATATGACGTTGCTCGAATCGCAATTAAGATCATCCTTAATATCATAAATAAAGTCAGAATGAGAGGCTTCGGCCGTACTTGTGGTCACCATGTACGGGCACACTTTACATCGAGGTTTCCCGCATGGTCTGCACCCTTTGTGGCGCTCAGACCTCTGTGTTTTTGCCCTAACGAGTAGGTCTCTTAGGTTTTTATTTCTGCGGTAAACCACTTTAGGTGCGGTTTGAAAGACAGAGGAGAGTCGACTACTCTGCTTAAGTATATTGAAGTGGCGGCTTAAGATAGAGTTTACACGAGGGGCAGCAGCGGAGTAGGTGAGAACTAAATGTGGACATAACGTTTCGTCTCTTCCCCTGCCTGCATTGTGACTTCCCTGTCCAAGTACCGAGCACGCTGTATTGAATTATAGAGAATTTTTTCGGGATACTTTTGGCGCACAAGAGCTGATTTCAATTCTTGCGAATGGAGATCAAATTGTGAAATTTCCGAACAAATCCGCCTGTATCTATGGCCTTGGGAGTAGGGCACACTTGTTTTACAGTGATGGGGGTGGCTACAGCATTTTGAAATGGAGATATTGCTGGCGGTCACTTAGTTTCTCATATAGAGAGGTGGAAATACTGGTGCCATTGTTTGTTACGGTGACGTCTAGGAAGGGCACACTGTGTTGTGAGCACGTGTGTGTGTGAACGCAATGGAAGGGTGCACTGAGTTGAAGTCAGAGATGAATTTTGCAAGGTTGTCTTCACCATCGGCCCAAACAAAAAATTTGTCGTCTAGAAAGCGGCGGTAGAATATTGCCTTGAAGGGAGATTGTTCAAGAAATGGAATTTCTAATGATGCCATGAAGATATTTGCATAGTTTGGAGCCATTTTGGTGTTTATGGCAGTTCCGTTAACCTGTAGGTAATGTCTTCAGTTGAATTCAAAGTGGTTGTATTTAAGTACAAGGTTTAGAAGCACCTCCAGGGCGCCTCCATCAAACTCAATTGGCGGTGGGCTCTTTCTGTACGCTGAGACCGCGGCAGCGATTCCTTCAGTGTGGGGTATATTTGTGTACAGGGCGATGACATCCATAGGTGGCTACCAGGGCGTACCACTATATTTGAGACCTCTCGAAGAAAGTGGCTGGTATCTTTAATGTATGACGGAAATGCTTCTGGGATATGCCTGATTAGTGAGTCAATGAAACTGGAGATCTTTTCGGTAGCGGTTCCGTTACTGAAAGTAACGCCTGGGCTCTTGGGTTGTTCTTTTTCGGTCACTGGTGTTCCGAGTTCCCCAGATTCGGGCTGCTCGGCTCCAATACCGGGCTCTCGCTTGATGTCTGTTGCGTCATTGTTGGTTCTTGCCCGAAGCTGGTCGTGGTGCAGACGATGATGCTCGCCGTCTTCAGCATTGATGGTTGCCATGCCGTGGCCTCAAGGGACCTGTACAACACCATCCTTCCATCTGCCTCAAGTCCCATAGTTCCTTTTGATGATGATGATGATGATGAGCCTTCAAATATGGCACATACCCACTTCGGGGGATTGGCTAAGACATGATGGTCTTAGCTTTTAGTTGGTAAATTGTGCGAATACCACAACTTGATGAATAAAAGAATAATAAATACTAATAATCGAGAGAAAGGGAAAACGGAGAAAGAAATATCAAAACAGGTAAAGTGTTTTCTTTTTTTTTAACGCAGAAGCTTTACCATAGCCTTAAGAATTTTGGCATGTGAATAATCACAAGCGTATGCGTTTTGATGCCTTTATAAATCCGCGCACTGCATCGAATATGTCCCTGTGACTGAAGCCTAGAACCGAGGCACCAAAAGTAAGAATAACTTACGATGACAAGGTTAGCCAAACTTTAGAAAGCGTAATTTCCAGGTGTCTTTTTCTTACTGATGCATAGTGGCGGCATTCTAAAATATAATGATCAATTGTTTCAATTTCAAGACAGAATGGGCACAGAGGCAATATCACCAGACCAGATTTAATGGAGATTTAATGATTTAATGGAGGGAGTCGGCAGCGTAATCTCGTAATCAGCACTTCAGCTTCTCGCGATGGACACCATTGACTTTTCCACGGGAAGTTTAATTGTCGAAATTCTGTCCATGCTGTTATTGTCTCAGTGGCATCCCTGTGGATCGCATATGTCCGATATCTCAGCGCAGTAGGAAATTCTAATGCTGGGAGAACCGATACTATTGGTCCGTTAAGCGATGCTCTCGCTAACGAATCGGCCATCACATTTAGGTTTAACCCACTATGGCCAGGAACCCATAATAATTTTACTAGGTTTATCTGCGGAGGCACTAAAGTGAGGAACGTCTGGAGGGCAGTACACTTAGGAAATGCTGTTAATGTAGTGCAGACTGCAAGGGAATCTGTTACGATCACCGCACTGAGTGCATCCGACGGGAGTTTCCGCAAGGCTAAGATTATCGCTACAAGCTCCGCTACCAATACAGGGGTGCAATCTGGGAGTCTTCATGCATAAGACCAGGTGAGCGACGAGGAGAAAATTCCCACCCCTGCCTTTTCCTCTTTCACGGAAGCATCTGTGGCTATTATGTACTTAGTTTGTACTTGAGCAAGGTAATCTTGCAACAAGTTGTTTAAGAGATGGTGGCACTGAAATTTAGGATTATTGGGGAAAATATTATCGAATTCGATATTGACATTCCGATTTGATTGCACTATTGCAACTAGCTCTCTAATATTCACGTTTATGCTAGCTAACTGTTTTTGTACAAAAATAATTTGGGGTGTATGAAAGCGTGGCGATTGAGCTAAGAAGAATGAATCAGGATCCTTTATAAAGACATATTCCGATGGTCTTAACGGAAGGCTGTAAAATTTTAGAAACGTTTGTACCGGTAAGATGCGGAATCTGCAGGGCAATGTTGGCAGGCGCGCTTCTTGGTACAGAACATTATTCGCTACAAACTTAGGGAGTCCCAGACACAGTCGCAACGCTTCGCGCTCCAATACAACCAGAGGCTTAATTTTATAAGCAGGGCAACCAGAGAATAGAATACAACCAAATCCTAGTATGGGGCGCATGTACATTTTATAATTCATTAACATGGTGTCCCTACGAAGTCCGTATTGTTTTTAGGGGCGAAACTCCTTATGGCATCACCTGGACGGTTCTCGGTTGTCGATGCATCCTGCGTAGCCACTAGCGTCTCCCTTAGCATACAATAGCATACAATAGATGGCGCTGTCCCATAGAGATGCATGCAAACTGCAGTTGGGTGACGATACACTAGATGGCGCTGTATGCATTTTGTGTCGTCATCTCCATCTCTCGTCTCGTTTCCGAGAGGGCGCTGTCCCATAGACATGCGTACAATATGGCGGTTGGATGAAGGTACGCTAGATGGCGTTGGCGGTGCAGCTGCTCTCCGATTGGCTGCTGCGCGGGCTGTGCCTGGGTGCGCAGGGAACTAGTGCCTCTCTCAGTCTCCTGGATCATCGCCGTACGTGTCGGATCGTTGGTGGGGCATGGACGAAGCGGAGCGGCGGGCGCGGAGGGCCGCGGCGGCTCGTGCTCGTCGCATGAATCCAAAATCGCGGTTGAGTAGATCGTCCACAAACTCAGAATTCTCGAGCTGCTGCCGCGTTATCGCACTGGTGGCCGCGTTCGTCCTGAACGTCATGGTCTTCTCTGACACGATCTACGATGAACCTCCGGAGCTTCGCCCACTCATCATCATTCACTCCATGGATATGCTGTGAATTTTTTTTGCTCAACCGGCGTAATATACCTAAGGCATGCTGCGCCTTGGAAGCTACGTTTTCTATGTGCTGTCTTCAATTGAGTTTTTCGTTATAAGTAATTCCCAGATATTTGAGAGAGGTCACCTGGGGAATTATATCATGCTTGTACACTAAAGAAATGGAAATAGGGACTGTGAATGGGCCACGCAGTCTTCCTCTTTTCCGGGCGTTGCCGGGGTTCTCAGTAGGTGCGCGAGAAAATGGGCGGCTTATTACACGACGTTATCCAACCGGCATCAGGACTCGAAACCAAGCAGCATAAGGGCTGGTGTTTCCCCACTAGGCAGAGGTGTACGGCGATACTGAAGTAGGATTCGGTCCAAACGGCTTTGCAGTGGCCCGCTAGCATCCTTGCACAGTTCCAGCTTAACCGCCCTATCGGCTAACCCGTTTGACTGAGGATGATAAGGCGCGGTGCGAAAGTGACGAATTCAAACTACCTTGTAAGAGCCCGTCCCGCATGCGAGTGCTGGTTATGCACAATAACACGTTGATTAGACTCGTTACACATCGCCAAATGCCGACCACCTGGTTTGCATGTACAGATTCCCAAAATACGTGGTATCGGCCGCATTTTTTGCAATAGAGAAACTCTCTAGAGCTCTTGAATTCTTGCAGTGCCGTTGCTTGTAAGGATGCGTGGATTGCGTGCGAATGAGTTGTTTCTTAGTACTGCTAGTTGCTGCATAAGGCTAATTAGTTTTCATTTTTTTATCATTAACCAAAGTGAAGTCATTCACTCAGCGCAGCAAATATCCTTTTGTTAGAAGCCACGTCCTAGGCTATCAAATAAGATATCCTTCAGCAAGTGGTCGCTTCTAGGTCACTTCATATCGACTGTCTATAAAGCAGCAAATGTAAAGCCTGGACAATTAATGCCGATATCAGCAGTCGAGGAGACGGCGTCCCCGTTTTGTCTAGATGTTGCTACCGTCTTCCACCGAAAGCAAAGCTTAACAATTATTATGCCTTATTTTCTTCCCATTTAAGTTGTTGTAGCTTACTGTGGGCAACTACTGGGAAAACTAACCTTATGAAATATTTCCATTGCAAAAATGATTCAGCGTATTGACAATATGGGATTTTTGGAGAAACGCGGCCAGCTTTTCTTAAGCATAAAATAATTAAAAGTAGAGTATTTTTACACTTTTCGCTTGCTTCATTCTTTTTATTTTTCAAATACTGCCTTCAGAATTTCCTTGTGACTACTGCATCTCTGACACCTAGAGTCATTTCAGCCAATACCAGAAATAATGATATGTGGTATGTTCCATGGTTTCGGAATAAATATACCCTACAATCATGACAGCACAATCTGCCACACATTTTAAACACACTATGGCCAGGAACCCATAATAATTTTACTAGGTTTATCTTCGGAGGGACTAAAGTGAGGAACGTCTGGAGGGCAGTACACTTAGGAAATGCTGTTAATGTAGTGCAGACTGAAAGAGAATCTGTTACGATCACCGCACTGAGTGCATCCGACGGGAGTTTCCGCAAGGCTAAGATTATCGCTACAAGCTCCGCTACCAATACAGGGGTGCAATCTGGGAGTCTTCATGCATAAGACCAGGTGAGCGACGAGGAGAAAATTCCCACCCCTGCCTTTTCCTCTATCACGGAAGCATCTGTGGCTATTATGTACTTAGTTTGTACTTGAGCAAGGTAATCTTGCAACAAGTTGTTTAAGAGATGGTGGCACTGAAATTTAGGATTATTGGGGAAATATTATCGAATTCGATATTGACATTCCGATTTGATTGCACTATTGCAACTAGCTCTCTAATATTCACGTTTATGCTAGCTAACTGTTTTTGTACAAAAATAATTTGGAGTGTATGAAAGCGTGGCGATTGAGCTAAGAAGAATGAATCAGGATCCTTTATAAAGACATATTCCGATGGTCTTAACGGAAGGCTGTAAAATTTTAGAAACGTTTGTACCGGTAAGATGCGGAATCTGCAGGGCAATGTTGGCAGGCGCGCTTCTTGGTACAGAACATTATTCGCTACAAACTTAGGGAGTCCCAGACACAGTCGCAACGCTTCGCGCTCCAATACAACCAGAGGCTTAATTTTATAAGCAGGGCAACCAGAGAATAGAATACAACCAAATCCTAGTATGGGGCGCATGTACATTTTATAATTCATTAACATGGTGTCCCTACGAAGTCCGTATTGTTTTTAGGGGCGAAACTCCTTATGGCATCACCTGGACGGTTCTCGGTTGTCGATGCATCCTGCGTAGCCACTAGCGTCTCCCTTAGCATACAATAGCATACAATAGATGGCGCTGTCCCATAGAGATGCATGCAAACTGCAGTTGGGTGACGATACACTAGATGGCGCTGTATGCAAATTTGTGTCGTCATCTCCATCTCTCGTCTCGTTTCCGAGAGGGCGCTGTCCCATAGACATGCGTACAATATGGCGGTTGGATGAAGGTACGCCAGATGGCGTTGGCGGTGCAGCTGCTCTCCGATTGGCTGCTGCGCGGGCTGTGCCTGGGTGCGCGGGGAACTAGTGCCTCTCTCAGTCTCCTGGATCATCGCCGTACGTGTCGGATCGTTGGTGGGGCATGGACGAAGCGGAGCGGCGGGCGCGGAGGGCCGCGGCGGCTCGTGCTCGTCGCATGAATCCAAGATCGCGGTTGAGCAGATCGTCCACAAACTCAGAATTCTCGAGCTGCTGCCGCGTTATCGCACTGGTGGCCGCGTTCGTCCTGAACGTCATGGTCTTCTCTGACACGATCTACGATGAACCTCCGGAGCTTCGCCCACTCATCATCATTCACTCCATGGATATGCTGTGAATTTTTTTTGCTCAACCGGCGTAGTATACCTAAGGCATGCTGCGCCTTGGAAGCTACGTTTTCTATGTGCTGTCTTCAATTGAGTTTTTCGTTATAAGTAATTCCCAGATATTTGAGAGAGGTCACCTGGGGAATTATATCATGCTTGTACACTAAAGAAATGGAAATAGGGACTGTGAATGGGCCACGCAGTCTTCCTCTTTTCCGGGCGTTGCCGGGGTTCTCAGTAGGTGCGCGAGAAAATGGGCGGCTTATTACACGACGTTATCCAACCGGCATCAGGACTCGAAACCAAGCAGCATAAGGGCTGGTGTTTCCCCACTAGGCAGAGGTGTACGGCGATACTGAAGCAGGATTCGGTCCAAACGGCTTTGCAGTGGCCCGCTAGCATCCTTGCACAGTTCCAGCTTAACCGCCCTATCGGCTAACCCGTTTGACTGAGGATGATAAGGCGCGGTGCGAAAGTGACGAATTCAAACTACCTTGTAAGAGCCCGTCCCGCATGCGAGTGCTGGTTATGCACAATAACACGTTGATTAGACTCGTAACACATCGCCAAATGCCGACCACCTGGTTTGCATGTACAGATTCCCAAAATACGTGGTATCTGCCGCATTTTTTGCAATAGAGAAACTCTCTAGAGCTCTTGAATTCTTGCAGTGCCGTTGCTTGTAAGGATGCGTGGATTGCGTGCGAATGAGTTGTTTCTTAGTACTGCTAGTTGCTGCATAAGGCTAATTAGTTTTCATTTTTTTATCATTAACCAAAGTGAAGTCTTTCACTCAGCGCAGCAAATATCCTTTTGTTAGAAGCCACGTCCTAGGCTATCAAATAAGATATCCTTCAGCAAGTGGTCGCTTCTAGGTCACTTCATATCGACTGTCTATAAAGCAGCAAATGTAAAGCCTGGACAATTAATGCCGATATCAGCAGTCGAGGAGACGGCGTCCCCGTTTTGTCTAGATGTTGCTACCGTCTTCCACCGAAAGCAAAGCTTAACAATTATTATGCCTTATTTTCTTCCCATTTAAGTTGTTGTAGCTTACTGTGGGCAACTACTGGGAAAACTAACCTTATGAAAATATTTCCATTGCAAAAAATGATTCAGCGTATTGACAATATGGGATTTTTGGAGAAAACGCGGCCAGCTTTTCTTAAGCATAAAATAATTAAAAGTAGAGTATTTTTACACTTTTCGCTTGCTTCATTCTTTTTATTTTTCAAATACTGCCTTCAGAATTTCCTTGGACTACTGCATCTCTGACACCTAGAGTCATTTCAGCCAATACCAGAAATAATGATATGTGGTATGTTCCATGGTTTCGGAATAAATATACCCTACAATCATGACAGCACAATCTGCCACACATTTTAAACACACATCAAGGTGTAAATCGATGAACAAATTGCAAAATACGATTTAGAACAGGGAATGTCGCAGGAGCCAACGTTTCGACAAGCGGACTTGTCTTCGTCAGGGCGGCCACGTCGCCGCCCAGTTGCCGCCCTGACGAAGACAAGTCCGCTTGTCGAAACGTTGGCTCCTGCGACATTCCCTGTTCTAAATCGTATTTTGCGATTTGTTCATCGATTCAAGTATCCATCTTCCCCTGAGCTTCTCTTCTAGTTTGGATATCAAGGTGTAAAGTGTTTTTCACCGAAGGAACTTCGGATGCATTTTGTAAACATGTAGTGATTGAGTATATATATATATATATATATATATATATATATATATATATATATATATATATATATATATATGCATCCTCCTGGCGGCGTGGGCTTGGCTCACGGCTGGACGGGGGCATACGGTACATGGACTGAGGAGCACCTCCACCAGATGTCACGAGGTCGTGACGCACGCAGCACTCAAGGAGAAGCACGCAGAACTCAAGACGATGTCAGGAGAACTGTTTATTGGGCGAACTCGTGCCCAGCAAAACAAAAGCCAATGACAATGCACAGCAAAAGCGGCATGGACAGTCATCGGTCGATGGATAGACTGACAAGCTGCGCAATGCGTCGGCTTTTATACACACGTCATAACGCGTTCTCGCATTATCTCTGGAATTCCAGCAGCCACTCAAATGTGCATGTCAGGTATGCAAAGTTGCAAGAACGGTCTACACGGTTCCCAAGTGTCATGCAAGATGAACGTGCCCTGCGTTGCGCGTAACAGAAAGTGATAACGGCGCTCGCTGCGAACAATCATAGCAAGCGCGCGATTCACACGGAGGTTATAACGGCGTTCTCTTTAAACAAACGAAAACAACCGCACGTGTCAATATGCACAGATCAAGTATGGCCACACTGTTTTTGAGCCCATATTGCAGTAAACATGAAACCATACATTATAACTTATTATTATGCGATAGTCTCTCTTCACTAAGCAAACACCAACTGAATTATTCTGATCAACAAATTGGACGAGACTTCTCCATTTCAAATATGCCGTCTTTGGGAGCCTCCTGAATATTTCATTGTCACAGAGATGGATGTGCAGATGTTCCAAATTGATCATGTACTAAGGACGAGTTGATTCTAAAATTCGTAATCTCTAATAGTTGTTTACTTAAAATATATTAAATAAATAAATTGTTTATTTACTTCCAAAATACTGCCGCCCTATGCAGATCTATTGCCGGTGTAGAACACATAGAACCAGTAACAGACGTAGACGAAGAAATTCAGCCTGCTTATTCCCGTCTGATGGGCAATTCAGAGAGCACTTTTGTATAGTGTTCTATTCATAACTATTTTCGGTCAAAAATGCTCCCCCCCCCCTCCAGCTTGTGTATATACGAGGGAGCAGAAGAAGTAAAAGAAGAATACGCACGATTAAATTGTTTATTACAAAATTGTTTAGATAACTTGCACGTTAAAGATGTCATTGCTACAGATGCTTCCCAAATAGACGAAAAATCTGAAATTCCTTGCTTCTTCGAGGAGTTCCCGTCGACCTTCTCGGAAGAGTCGCCGTCCCACGAGGAGCCTTCCTCCGCGTCACTCAGTGATCATCGAGTTGACGCCGAAGGCGACGTGTGCTACGCGACCAGACAGTTGGTCATCGAGGACGTCCTTCCAGACGACATCTACGTGGCGGCCAAGCCGTGGAACAAGGCTGACCAACTTCTCCAGCGCGGCTACCTCATTGACGTGGGCACCAAGGACACCGTGTACCATCGCAGCACAGCGCGGCACTCAAGCACCGTGAAAGGAGGCCGGTACCGAGTGGTGGTCCTGTCGAGGAGCGCCAGACACTCGCACGTGATCAGGTACGGATAATATTACTATTAAATACAGCTCGCGGATGTGTGACAATGTTTTTCAAGTCATATTGGCAGAGGTAGTTTGTGTCATTAAGAAATTAAGTTGGATTTCTCTCTCCCTACAGCGGAAACAAGGCTTTATTTAAATTTGCTATTTTGTGTGCGATGCGGATTCATGTTGTTGTACCAATAAAAAGGTACTCCGAATTCGTGATTATGGGAAGATTTCCACTGAGTTGCGCGCACGACTCCTCTTTATTATTTGGGAAAACACCTTACCGCTTCAACATCCACTGTAATATCTAACAGTTCAGTTATTGAAAGCTGCACGCGGCCAGTATGGCGTCCCGATGGCATTACGTATTGCTCACAGCCGTACATTTCAGCGCGGCATGTCTACCATGGGGATGCATGGGTAAGTAGGGTATGTTCAAGGGATAAGAGCTTTAGTAATCTATTAAGAGAACTATATATGCAAGTGAATGTAAATATGATAATCCATTAAAGGAAACCTTAAATATCAGCATTTTTTATCAGCACCATTGCGGAAATAAACAGATTGTAACAAAGATATGTCCACCCACTAAAGGGCACAGGGTGAGAACCCAACGCTTGAGAGTGACTGTGTAATGGGATAAAGTCTCAGTCATAGAAATTAGAATTGGGAATTTTATAAGAAATTGACAATTTTATAATTTTTAGCGGAAATGTGCGGTTGCGCATCAAATACCGTCCTTCAAACAAGGCTCTTTGCTGCATCGCACCCTGACTAATTTGCTTTCTCTGCGACATAGCAGCACAAACAAAAAACGAAGTACGCATATAGTAACACGTTTGTGCTAATATTTTGCGTGTTATATGCATCACAGCGTTCGTCTTAATGCAGTCACGTCAATGTTCATTGATTTTGTGTTATCGAGAGAGGGCAGCGCCCTTCTCAATATTGTTAACACGCTGTGTGATGGCGCTATCTGCTAGCGACATGAAGCTGTAACGGAGAAGTTGTGTTCCTCTTTTTATTTTTTTTTAGTTTGTCCGCTCCAGTGCTTTGAAAGTGGCTATGTTTCAAGCTTTTTCGGCATTGTCATGTACGGCCACTTCTCACTGTGAGCATTGCTTTCACGCTGGAATGAGTCTCATGCTTAGCGGTTATTCATATAATTTTCGTTCTAGCTATAGCCAAAGAAAGAGGTTTTCGCAAACCAGACATATAACCCCGTGCAGTGTTTCCTCAACGAGGTACTGCAAAGGCAGCAATTATTTGTCGAAGAGTAAAGTTTTGTCTGCATATTTCCCGCAGCCTCCCTCATAATCTGTACAGGTAGAATAAATTGACTGTATGATAAGCATGGCGGGTACATATAGAATGCGCTGAAGAGAAGAAGCGCACGCCCAGGCATGCAAACCTTTCTTCCATATGTTCGAAGAAATGCAGCCTTTATTCTTATTATCGTGGGCTCCTCCTAGATCATCGGCATGCGTTGCCGATAAAGGAGAGTTCGCGCGCTACTGCACACGCGCCGTAACGTCATCGCGGCGTGCCTTCTCTGGCCACCCGTACTCTGTGCGTAGCTTTCGCCCCACTCCTCCTAAGACTCCACCACCAGCTCTGCACGTGCTCCGCGAGTCAGTTTGTCAAGGGGTTGGGAAAGAGGGAAGAGAAGGTGAGGAGGCGGGAAAAGAGCAGGCCAGTGACTGAAGGGTGGAATAGGCCCGACCAGTAGAGTATACAACTTATACAGTAACTACTTATACCAGCGTATACAGTACGCGACTGTTAACTTATACTGGCACAAGGATATGGAATGCTCTCCCAGCTGAGATAAAATGAAGCGCCAATTTTTCACGCTGACTAAAGGACATTATTGCTAAAAAGAATTTTGAATTTCTTACCAAATTCTATAAAAATAGAGTGCTATGTTGTTCTTCAAATACAATGTGCTCACATTTTTTTCTACTCCTGCTATTGGATGTACTTTTGCGGATGTTCGATGCAAAAGGAAAAAAAAGAACACCGACCGCGTTTGATTTTTATTTATTGGTCACTTACATGATTATCATTACTTTTGTTGGTTATTATTTTCGTGTAATCCATCTTTAATGCACGTAAAAGTTCAAACATATTATTCATGTTTGTTACTGGCGCCTGGGTGCATTAATTTTTTGTACATATTCCACGGGTCAGAACTAGCGAATTGCCAAGGGCCCAAATGCTTTTGTCACCCGTTTTTCATATTTTTCAATGTAAATACACTGAAGTGAATTGAAAATACCAAGGGGAGGGGAAGTGAGAGTGAGGAGGAGAGAACGATGAGTGCACCGCCACGAGCTCCGCTGCTTCCTCGTCCTCGAACAACTAGCGTGTAGTTCCCCCAATTTTTTTGAACGCGATATGTTCGACGGTGAAGTTGTAGAGCGTGTTTTTTAATGTGAAAATATTGTATTGCTATGCTAATAACTGCAATGGTTTCAATTATTTCGAGGCCCCCCGCCACGGTGATCTAGTTGCTACGGTATTCGGCTGATAATCCCAGGGTGGCGGGATCAAATTTGATAAGCCGAATCTGATAAGTCGAATCTGATAACCGAAATTGATAAGCCATGGCCACCCTTCTCGGCCTTTCGGCCTGTCGATCCCAACGATATGAGCGCTTCATCGATAGTAAGTTATTAGCACGTTTTACAGTACTAATGGCGGTGCGCGCAAGCGTCAGTAAAGCGATGCTTTTTGAAATCCCGCCCAGTTTCTTTGAAGCATGTCGAAATTAAAACCATTGCACTTATTAATGATTGATTTCTGGCGTTTTACGTCCCAAAACCAGCTCTGACTATGAGAGACGCCGTGGTGGAGGGCTCCGGAAATTTGGACCACCTGGGTTTCTGTAACGTGCACTGACATCGCACAGTACATGGGCCTCAATATTTCGCCTCCATCGAAATGCAGCCGCAGCAACCGGGGTTCCATCCCGCGATCCTCGGATCTGCAGCCGAGTGCCGTAGCCACTAGACCACCGTGGCGGGGCCATTGCACTTATTAGCTTCGATATACATTATTTGGGCCCTAATAACATGCTTGAGAACTTCATGAAATATCTACATTTGAAACACCCGTTTAAAAGTGGACTGAATAATTATAATTATTGGATCATCTGCGATCATTTGAAGAATATTGCGATTTCGTGAAGACGACAGTGAATAACGCCGTTAGTTGATGAATCTCATGACGCGCACGTGGAAAAGGTTGCGCAAATAAGCTGGCACACCCTGTATGTATGCCCCGCAAGGGTGGTCTAGTGGCTATGACACTGGGCTGGTGATCCGAAAGGCGCTGGGTCAAACCGCGCGGCAGAGGCATTTCGATGGAGGCGAAATGTTGAGACCCGTGTACTTCGCGAGGTCAGTGCACGTCAAAGAAAAGCCCAGGTAGTTGAAACTTCCGGAGCCCTCCACTACAGCGTCTCTCATAATACTATCGCGGTTTCTAGACGCGAAACACCAGAAAATTTTATCACCTTGCATTTGCTCCTTACCCGCGAAATAGTGTATGCGAAAAAAAATGAACGTCAGCGTCCAGTGATATCATTCAGATTATTCCTATATGCCGTTCAGGTACTTGCGGTCCACCTTGTTTAAGGTTGTTGGAGTTCCTAGAGGAGGAAAACAAAAAAGTGAAAAAGCGCAAAGGCATTACTCGATATCAGTATCCTCATTGTTCTCAACGGAAGACGTGAGATACTCTATTGTTGCAAGTAAACGCAGCCGCTGTAACAGCTCCCTGAATGGGAATAGGCTACTCCATCTATTTCAAAGCGCGGAACAAAGGTCGTCCAAATTCATTTTTAGGCTATCGCCTAGCGTCGGTCGAAAATAAAGCCAACAACCGTAGACGTCGTGGTCATGGCGTCCAAAGGTTTTAATTGAAAATACAGGGTGTCCTAACTTTCATACACAACAATTTAAAAGGAAAAAAAGCAGCGAAGTGCTCTAGAAAAACTGTCTCAGCTGTGTACTTCCAGCAATCAGAGTGCACTTGCAATTTCATGACTACACATGAAGCATTAATATTTAATTGGTGACGTTTTCAATAATACTTTCTCCAGTAACATGTAAACTATGTAAACAACATGTAACATGTGAATAAAGTTGAAGGCCGGAGCAGATATATCCCGGGATCAAGCATTTGTTTCGTAAAAAATTTGCGTGTTTTTTTTTTTCGTGAAGGAATGAAAAAAAAGGGCCCACGAAATACGTAATACATGAAAACCTGGGCAGCAACCGAATATTCTTGGCAACAACGGCACTAGTGCTCGCTCATCGGCTCAAGCGTTCCTTTTGTTTGTGCAGAATTTGGAACATCTGCTGGATTAGCCGCACGTGTCGCCCAGCAGTCTGTCTTGTCAAGCAAGAGTATCAGCGAAGGCCACTAGATGGTGCTGGCTTGTCCCGACATCGCTGCTTCAAGAGGGTGCCTCACCTACCATCGACCATCCTTGGCATCAGTGGCAGTAGTGCTAGTGCCCGGCTCACGCAATCCTTTTGCTTGCACAGGTTGGTTCTGACGGGTCCAGTTGCTTTATTTTTTGTTATACTGTCACGTGGCAGTGACGCACGCAGCACTCAAGGCGAAGCACGCAGGACTCAAGCGACGTCAGGCGAACTGTTTATTGGGTGAACTTGTGCCCAGCAAAACAAAGCCAATGACAATGCACAGCAATAGCGACGTGAACAGTCGTCGGTTGACGGAAAGACTGACAAGCGGCGTAACACACGCGTCATAGCTTTTATACATGCTCAGCTTTTATACATGCGTCATAACGCGTTCTCGCATTATATCTGGACTTCCAGAAGTCACTGAAATGTACGCGTCAAGCATGCAAAGTTTCAAAAATGGTCGACACGGTTCCAGAAGTGGCATGCAAGATAAACGCTGCCTGCGTTGCGCGCAACAAAGTGATAACGGCGCTCCCCGCAAACAATTAAAACCAGCGCGCGTGTCACTGGAAAGTGATAACGGCTTTCGACTTAAGCCAAAGCAACCGCACCTGTCAATACTGTTACTCTAAAGGCTACCACATTATGCTTGAGCCACATGTACCTTTGAGTTTTACCTATCGCGCCTTCTGTAGCTTGTCTGTTTGCTCATTAAGTTGTTTCTAACAAATAAAGAACGAGCCCTTGACCCCTTCCCTTCTGTAGCTTTGTGCTACTAAGATGCCTACCTATGCTGGAACTTGCTCAGAGAATGGATGAACTGGAGTCAAGGATTCTTATTTTATCTAGTCGTGTGACCGATGGCATCGTTGACAAGATTCTAGTGAAAAGTGAAGACCATTTCTTTTTGACGTGCTAGAACTAAACAAGAACGTGGACGGAGCCAAGTTTAAAATTCCTGGGTGATCTGGTTACACAACGGACAGTGAAAGGGGCTCGCTTGAAGCGGAAACACAATGCTTAAAAGTGAAAACTATTCCCCGTCCCGCAATGTGTCCGAGCCCATGAAAAACGCCGAGATTCAGCGTGAGGACTTAGTGACAGTATTGGGAACATTTATTGAAAAGTTTGACGTCTACTCCCTCCCTGCTATGTCGACGCTGTTCATAGAGTTTCTACTAACGATAACGGGAAGGGCCACTGTATCGCGAGATATTATTCACGGGCATAAACGAAAGATTTGATGAGCAAAACTCTCCCTTAATAACATCGACATATCAGACGGCAAACGTCCTATTTTTTTTTTAATCACCACTTTTCACCTTAAAATACGGCGACATTTTCCTAAGCACTGGCGCTAAAGAAAGGTAATAGCTGGAAGCACGTATGGAATTGATAACTTTCAGATTAAGAACAGAAAAATAAATGAGACCAATGTTTGTCGCATTGCTGATGGGTCTGACCTTTCTGTTTTCAACTAACAGCTTCTATCAGGACATGTAAATTCCGTTTACATCCACTATGGCTTTTTATATACCTGACCCCATCTGCGCTGAATAAATACATGTCGCTGAAGTATGATTCTGTACTTCTCATCATTGCCAGAAGTCTCCACAAGCATTTAGATGACCATAATGTAGCCGTTTTTTTTCTTTTTTTGCAATGAAAGACTTTCTTTTCAGAGCGTCCCTTGATTGAGTGTTGCCACAGAAACACCATGTAACGTTTTTTTATATCAGAATTTCTTAACTTGGAGTGTTATAAGCAGCGTATATTGCAGACAGTGCCGACCGCCGTCGGGTGCGTTTGCGCCATGTTCTGCCATGATGGGGCGGTAAAACGCAGGTTTTCGGTTGCTGCGAAGGCTGCGCTGCTTCTTCGCGTCAACCCCTTTCATGGCGTAGTAACCAAGGAATAGGGCGGAGATGCGTTTTTATATAGCTTCTCTAAGCTCGACTTGTTATCTAAGCAGGAGGAGGCGACGTACAGCAACTTAAAACTGCATAACACACTACGAAGGCTTGATACCAGGCGATGTCACATTGCTGTGGCCACGGTTTTCAAATTAAAGTGAAAAGTCGAAATACCACTGGAATCCCGAGAGGGTGCTCGCTATATCGCGAAAGGTGATCGCCATATAATTCAAGGTGTTTAGAAATGTTCGAAGTGTTTTGATCAGTTGTCGGTCCCTTTACCAAAGCCTTCTCAATAATAAGTGTCTCCGAACCAGGGCTTATAGTTATCATGACAGGGACCATATAGTCCTTCCAACTCCTGCTTTTCTGAATGGTCCCTCCACGCCACGGTGGCCTAGTGGTTATGGCATACGGCTGCAGATCCGAAGGTCGCGGTATCGAATCCCGGCCGCGGCGGCTGCATTTCGATGGACGCGAAATGTTGAGCTATGCGATGTTTGTGCACGTTAGAGAACCCCAGTTGGTCGGAATTCCCACAGACCTCCACTACGGCGTCTCTCATGATCAGAGCCGGTTTTCGGTCGTTAAACCCCAGAAATCAGTCATCAATCAGAATGGTCCCAGAGAGAGATGAGTACCCACGGTGTTTTCACCTGATTTCCCGTAGAAGTGTCGGCCTCACTCCGAGATAAAGGCTACCAGCTGTGAATAGTATTTATAGGATTTCATTGACCTCTCCTCAAAACTGACAGCAAGAACTCAGTGTTGGGCAGCATTCATCGCTAGCCCCGTTCATTGGTTTCTCAATTCTGTAGTACCCTTGATCAGGCTATAGAAAAAATATCGCATGCTATGTGCAACGTAATAATAATGGCAGTGTCGCCCTGCCACAGTGGTATAGTTGGCACTCTGCTGCTGATCCGAAGTTTGTCGGATCAAATCCCGGTCGCGGCGTATGGATTTCGATGGAGGCGAATTGTTGAGGCCCATGTGCTTTTGCGATGTCGGTGGACGTTAAAAAAGTCCAGGCGGTAGTAATTTCCGGGGCCCTTGACTACGGCGTCTCTCATAATGATGTCGTTGTTATGGGACTGAAAATCCCATAAATTATACCATGACCCGTTTGGATTCAAAGACCTTTCATAGTTTCGGGTACGAGTGTTTGATTACTCTGCCTACACACTGTCCTACCAATAACAGTATCACACTGACTGATCATGCATTATCAAGCGTAACTGACCCACTAGATGCGGTCACTGTTATCTTGCCGATCATATTCATATTGCCGATTGTTCATTCATATCAGATTGTCTACACCTACTTCAGGACAAAGGCCTCTTCCACAGATCGCCAATTACCCCAGTCCTGTGGTTAGTGCGGCCACGCTACCCCCGCAAACTTGACCTGCCCACCTAAGTTTCTCCCACCCTCTGCCACACTTTCTTTCTCTAGGGATCCACTCCGTTACCCTTAATGACGCATGGTGGTCTTGCCTTCCCACTATATACTCCACCCATTTATTATTAATTGCTGATGGGATCTCCTTACCGCGTGCTTGTTTCCTGGCCCACTCTGCTCTCTTGTTGTCCCTTAATGTTACACCTATCATCTTCCGTTCCATTGCTCACTGCGTCGTCCTCAATTTAAGCTTAACCCTTTAGGGAGCCTGTATGTTTCTGCCCCGCAAGTAAGTAGCGGCAAGATGCAACTGTTATAGTTTCCTCATATGGGACAATTCCCCGTCACGGTGTTGTGGATATGGCACTAGGCTGCTGATCCGAAGGTCGCGCGATCGACTCCCGGGTGCATTTCGATTGAGGGGAAATGTTGAGGCACGTGTACTGTGCGCTGTCAGCGCTCTTTAAAGAACCCGTGGTGGTCGAAATTTCCGAAGCTTTCCACTACGACGTCTCTCATAATCGAATCGCAGTTTTGTGACCTGAACCACCAGCCATCAGTTAATGAGTCTTGAGGGAAAATAGTAAACTGCGAATCATCACCTGAAAATGCTGCCAAATGAACTCCACCCCATCCTTAATCTCGTAATTACCTCATCCTCATGGTTCGGATCAGGGGTCACTACCTGGCCTATGTAGATATGCTCGCTGAACAGTTACGGCTTCTCACCACCCACCTCAAATCGCTGTGCTTTCCCAAGGGTATTAAAAATACTTTAGTTCTTTGCACCTTAATTTTTAGACCCACCGCTTTACTTTGCCTGCCTATGTCATTGTTCATGCTTTGTAATTCACCTTTCGAGTTACTGAGCAGGGCAATATCATGGGCAAATCTGAGGTTACTAAGGTATTCACCATTATGCCCACCTGTTCTCAATCCAGTGTTCTTAAGACTTCTTGTTAACATGCTGTGCATAACACTTGAGAGGTTGTGCCGCCTTGTCTTATGCTCTTCTTTATTGCTACTTTAGTGCTGTCCTTATGGAGGACTATTGTGGCTGTGGAGCCGTTGTAGATCTTTTCCAGTATTTTTATGCGCAATGCTTGCTTACGCCCTGATTTCGCAACGTCCGCATGGCTGCTGAGGTTTCGACGTAGTCAAATGCTTTCTCGTAGTATATATGAAATTTATGTATGTTATGTATATATGACAGATATATACTCCGCGCATTTCTCTGTCACCTGATTGGTGGCGTGAATATGGTGTATTGTTGAATTTCCATTACGAAACCCTGCTTGTTCGTTCGGTGTACTAAAATCTAAGGTAGCACGAATTATTTCACATATTACATTGGTAAATACCTTGTAGACGACTGACAGTAAGCTAATCGACCTGTACTTGCTTATTAATTCGTAGCGCCTTTTTTACGCAATATGGCGATGTTTGCGTTGTTCTAAGGTTACGGTGTGCTCACGTTCATTAGGAATTGCTGTACAGGCTAGCCAGCTTTTGTAGAATTATGTGCCCACCATTCTTTAAAGGAACTGCCTACCGTCCTTTATCGCTCTTCAGTTTTTTTTTTTGGCTAAATAGAAAGCGTTCCTTTTGAAGTGTCCTAACGCGCTATGTTTTCTCCAGAAATCGAACAGTATTTATTAAACCGGAATTTTCCCTTCTAGGAAGTCGCTTCTTTTGTTCGTGTAAAGACGCCGACAACTATGGTTACCGGGCTTGATGACAATTACAGTGACGGTGAAACTACAAATCACAACCGAATGCGGTTTCTGCGGAATCTAGAAATGTTCGTTTCACATGAACATTATTATCTCAGCGAACGTTTTCAGCGCACATTTTCGCTGAAACAAAGTATTATCTGCGACTGCGGAAAGTTTTGCTTGTATGCAGCGGTTGTTTGTGGATATTTCGTTACTGTTGTTTCAACAGAAGCAAAGTCAATTCTTGGACACAGAATAACACTCGCCATTCGGGCTTCTCCATGTCCACTTCGGATTCTCCCATTTGAGGAAGACGGTATTCATAATGCGCATGTGGGTAACGTCGTCATATGCTTAAAATGAGTAGGATAAATTGCAGTACCTGAAGGATGCAGATGTTTTGGTTTAAATAACAAGGCTCGGGAATGCAGCCCACTGCTGATAACCCGACAAGTTAAATGTATTTGTAAGTGACAAAAATTTATTTGTGTTTCCGCTCTTCACCGTCATAGACAGGTGTCGTATCTCTGTGCACTACATGTTATAGGGCATCTAAGGCGTAAAAATTGTGTAAAATTAATTTTGCAGTAAACTTTGACGACGGTTGTGCTGCAGGGCCCTGACTAACTAGTTGTGTTTCCAAAGCGATGTATGATGCATAAGTATCTTGAAATTTTGATGCCTTAATAGGCACAGCTTCCAGAATTAGGATATCGTATATCATCGCAGAGTGATAGCCGTGAACGTGGGTTTTGGTGTCGCTTTTCAAACTTCACTATATGTTAGATCTTGTAAGCGGGTTTTACCCGAGCACGCTCCCTATTTAGGGGCAACGAACACAGTTTGGCTTCTCCGCACACACACACACGTTTCAGGGCTACCGATATTGGGCGGCACGTCGGTTTGATAGCGCAGAACAAGACAAACACAGCAGCAACAAACAACAGCACGCTTTATTGTGTGTTCCCAAACAGCGTGCCGGCCTCCGGACTGAAAATGAGTGTGTTCACCTGTGGTGCAGCGTTGCGGACTTCTGAACTTGTCGCTGCTCGCATTCCTTAGAGTCTGGCCACCGATGTCGTGACTGCTTGCTTCGCCGTACCGTGCCGCCGTCGTCTATTCGATCATAATGACTTGAAGACGCGAAAAATGTACACAGACGACAAAGACAAGCGCCTAAAGATAAGCGCCTTTTTGTGTTTCGTCTGTGTACATTTTTCGCGTCTTCAAGTCATTATGAATGGTCACCAACTAGCCCAAACAAGAGTTCTGATCCGTCTCCACGAGCCACCCCTTCGGGCACCGGCGGCCTCTTCCCAACATAAACCGTTTGGAAAGTGAGGAGGCCATGTTGTAGAGAATTTCAGAGGTGATGAGGAGAATAGGCGAGAGATAGTCGGCGCATAGGGCGCGCCTTATATGGGATTTCCCACAATCTCGAAAATCTTACCGCGTCCTTGCCGACACAAAGCTTGAGAAAATAAAAAGCTGTGCTCTTGAGCCGCTCTCGTGATCTCTTCCTTTTTGCAAAAGATGCCAGGTAGTCAGAGGCGAGGTGTTTGGAACAGACTCTAGCATAATCGGGCAAACTGCACATGACTGCGTCTTCCCACAGCGTTTTCCGACACTGACTCAGGGACACTTTATGAATTGAGGCGCGTAAAGTCGCAGTGATGACGCACAGCATGCATTAACAGCGCGGCGCCTTAAAGATACTCTGATAATAACGTAGCGCCACACGCCTGACAAGAGCAGAATTACGAGCCAGTACAGGCAGGCGAATTCGAAGGCAGCGCTGCCGGCGCCCCAGCGAAAGCAGCGAAATGGTGTTGCACGTTACAAAAAGGTGTTTTATAGGGTGAAGTACACTTGTAAGGTATAAATAATTGTTTTTCAGCAGAATGTGTATACAGTCGTCCGTTCGTTGTGTTACACTTGTAAATTGACAAACAGGCTTGGGTGACGCTAGCGCCGTTTGCCACGCCACTTTTAGAGCAAAAGAAAACACACACATATATATAAATCCCCCTTTTTCTTGTGACCTAAAAACGTCCTCGTTCCCGTAAAGGTTACGTACGATCTTCCCATTTCTACCACAACCTAAAAAAAGCTTTCAGAGCGGTAGGCACTTCGCTTAAGGGATCTGCTGGATCTGATCCTCCCCAGGTGTCTTTCCCGTTTGCATTTCTTTCATAGCTTTCTTTACCTCCTCTGTCATTATTCGTGGAATGTTTACCTCTTCTGAACTACTTCCTCGTTCAGTATTATCCTGGATATGGCAGCTGCTGTAAACATCTCTGTAGACCTCCTCGACTACAATAATCATCTTATCCTTATTGATGATCACACTGCCCTGCTTGTCTCTAAGCGCATACGTCTGATTTTTGCGTACGCCTATACGTTTCTTCATCGCTTTCAGGCAGCCTCCGTTTTTTACGCCACGCTAAATCCTCTCCATATTATGCTTTCGTATGTCGGCTGTCTTACGCTTATTAAAGGGGTCCTGAACCACCCTCCGGGCTTGGTGAAAAAACATATTCTACGGCTTGCCTACGCTGCAACGAACATCTCAGCCAAATGCTGTAGTCATCCGCGAAGCGTAGCGTTCACAAGCGGAGCACAAAGCTTCCACTTCTTCAGGAGCCCTCAACTCAAAAAGCGGCTTCTCCTCACGCTCTTTGAATATGCTCTATTTCGTCATAGAGCATTTACAAGGAGCGTCGCTGCTATTGGCCGATGGCAGACACGCCCGCCTCGGCTGTGCGGGCCCTTCGCAGCGCGCCTTTTTTAAAACCGTAAGCGCGTGCGTGCCGTGCGTGCCGTGCGTGCCGTGCGCTCGCTTTTCCTTGCGTTGTGAGCACCTCTATAGGCAAAATAGTTGCTGGAAATATGTAAAAATATATTTGTTAATGCGCAAGCCTCATAGATGCCATTGGAAGGCGTCCGTAAACTACCTCGGCGTGGACGCGAACGGTGCGATGCAAAAGTCACCATAAATATAGTTTTCCAAGAAGCCAACAAATGCATGCCTGCAGCCCGTAATACATCACAAATTAATCCCAAACTTTAATTCATCCCTGATTGTACATGGGTTTATTCCCTATGGTACTCTAATGCGCCACCTTCTAGTACTCGCGCTCGATAACATGGCTGGAGTCGAACCCAAAATATTTCTTATATAAGGTAGACTAAAGGACTAGGTCTGATTAGGGTGTACTTGGGTGGATTAGAGCTCATTAAGGCGCATTAGGGTGGATTAAGACAGACGGAGATGCATTAAGGTGGACTATGGCATATTATAGAGCGGATTATGCTAGACTTAGATTAGGGTGAATTAAGGGTTACAGCAGATTAGGGTTGACTAAGGTAAATTAGTTTCGAATGAAATCATTACATCTCTAATGTTTGGCTTAATTTGGCGTAACTTAATAATCTGAGCTTATTGAGACTTGACTTAGTCTTAACTTAATTAGCCAGGACCTAATTAGCGTTACACTAATTAGACACGGTCTAATTAACTTATACCTAATGCTACATTGTTTAATAAGCTGGTATTCATTATTCATGATATAATTATGCTTGCGGTAATTAGTCATATCTTAATTATACATGGCCTAATTAGTACAGGCCTAGTTACGCTGTTCCTTGACATATTATCTTAATTAGATATCGCTTGATGAATACTACCTGAAATAGGCCTGATTTAATCAGTGTTAGCCTAATTAGTCCGGAAATGTTTAGTCTCAACTTAATGAGGCTTGACCTCGAAGTCTTACCATAATTTACCTTTGATTAATAAGTGCTAGCTTAGGTTTGGCTTAACTAGTAATAACCTAGCTATGCGTGATTTAATTAGTACTAGTTAATTAAACAAGGTCTAATTAGAAGCTTGCTTACACTAGATTTGTTCGTATCAGCTAAATTAGGCTTCGCATAATTAGATTTACCTTAATTAGACATGGTTTATTAGTATCGTGGCTCAATTAATTATAAATCATTAGTATCCGCTTAATTAGGTGTGACTTGTCATAGCTCAGTTCAGGTTGAATTAGTTCAGTTTGGCTTGGTTTGGCTCAGTTGGATTAGTCCTGTCTGAACTAGGCCTCAAATAATTATCCGTAATTAGGCTCTCTTGAATAACACTTAGCCTTACCTAACTAGTCTTAGGAATCTTAATTAGGCTCCATTGAATGAGACTTAGCCTTACCTAACTCTTCCTACGGAGCTTTGTCTTTACTACAGCGTGGTGGTGTTATGCTAGCATTACATAACTTAGCGGAGTTTTCGGCAGATTTGCCAGTTTCACCAATAGCTTAAACAGCTTCACTGTTAAAACTGAACTAGCATATTCACACATTAAATTAATCCATCCATCTTACCGCATGTCAACGCACCTTATTCCACATTAACCTGTCGGCAAGGGTCCGAGTTGTGAAGGTCTTCCTTCCGAGTCATAGTAGTCACTTTCGGGCCCGGCAGCATGATTATCCCGTCTACAATCACTAATCAACAATTAACTAACTTGGGGTTATGCAGGACAAGGTGGAGCAGCGTTGGCAGTTGCGCTGTTTGTCCTGACGCCGCGTTATGCGCAATATCGACGACACGCAGCGCACTGACAAGTGAACGCTCACACGTGCGAGCCTAAACGTATGTGATGAACGAAAACAAAGCTTCGGAGGATCGAAAAAAAAAAGAATGCGGTGATCGCGAGGGCACGCGACCGAGCCCAGACGCGAAGCGAGCAGGCGGCCACAAGCGCGCTGCGAAGAAACAGCCCCTAAACAGCCCCCGGTAGTCGCGCGCTTTTCGTCAGCCACTGACACGTCGCTGAAGTCGGGTGACGTAAAGCGGTGGGCGGGGCACCTCCTTCGACACCGCCCTAAGGAGCTCTGTACCCTCTATTCCGCAGAGTTTAAACAGGACTGGAAAGGGAAGTTTTCCGGTCGCAATTTCTTCGCTCCTAACAAACCGTTTTGAAAAATTCTTTCGGCTGTGAATTTCTGAGAGGCGTTCAATACACACCCAGCCGTTTTCAAAACCAAGCCCGAGCGGTGGTTCAGGGCCCCTTTAACTTCGAAAGCTCCGCTGCTTCTAACCATTGCACACTCCGTGATAATGCGTGTAAGATTATCGCTGACTTCCTGAACACAAATATCTGGTTCCTCGGTTAGAGTTGACTATCTGTTCTGCAGCGCGATCCTGAATTCTCCGACTTCCCGCCTTCCTGTTGGTTCATTGATCGGCTTCTTTCGCACTAGCTTATTATGGTTTCTCCCAAGTCCAACACAATTCGAGATTCCACCATCCTGCAGCCACTGCAACTAAGTCCTCCCAGCACTTCCACATTCTGCGCGACGCCAGGGTCACCGCATAGTATGAACTTTATTTCATTTTATGCTCGTCATTCGGGCTTCTCTATGTCCACTTCCGATTCTCCCGTTTGAGGAAGAAGGTATTCATGATGCGCATAGTATTTCGCTCAGCGAACTTTACTACCAATATGTCCCGTCTGTCATTCCTTCGACCGACGACATAGATCCCAAATGCCTTGTATCCAGCCAGCTTCTTGCCTACTTTGGCACTAAAGCCTCCCATGACTATGGCGGCGTCTTTACTTTAGCCATCTTCATAGAAACTTTCAACGTGCTTGTCGTCATGGCTGGACGTAGGTGCACAGTCCTCTACCACCTTCAATTTGTACTTCGTATTAAGCTTAATTACAAAACCGGCTACCCTCTCGTTAATGCTGCAGTACTCCTCTATGTTGCCAGCAATGCCTTTGTTGACCAGAAACCGCACTCCGAGTACTCTTCTGTCCACTAAGCCACGATAGCATAATACGTGTCCATTTTTGAGCACTGTAAGGGCTTCACCTGAACTCTTAACCTAGCTTACTGAGCCCTGTTACACCCCACTTAATACTCGCTAATTCCTCAAACAGGACCTATAGACTTGCCTCCTCGGACGGAACGAGCTGCCGGAAGCGCAACAGCGCACACTTCTCATTGCAGCATCGACAGATGGCAAGGGTGTCATAGAAGCAGTGACACGCGACTGCTGGAACCACGGTTTCGCGCCTCAACACATATTTTTACCTGTGCTTATAGACCATTTTCTCGTTGACACCGTCATGTTGCCTAGCGGGTGGAGCTGTCTCCGATCTGGCAACCCAGTGGCTCGGGCGAACGGTTGCTTTTGCATGGACGGTAAGGGGCGGCTGCATTTTTAAGCGTTTCTTTAGTCCTGACGCGCTCAATTTCGCTAAATTGGGGTTTTGTATATAGGAAATGAGTCTGTGCAATGTCCTCACAGTTTTGAGCTTGTGATGATCGTGGATTTTAAGAGAGGACGTCACGAAAGCATCGGTGAATCATATTTATGGCGAGGTCTTTCTGTTTGCAAAGCCCACACGTGTTTTCACACTTTGTGGCCGAGCAGGAGCACCCTTCGGGGATACGGCACAACAGTGAAGCCCATGTACAACAGCACCATGCACAACAGTGAAGCTACCTTGAGTTTCTGCCACCTGTAAGGCAGAAAGTGGCGCCCAATATCATGCATTGCGCGCCCGTGCTGAAGCCCATGATGAGCCTCAGAAGAGACCTATGTTTTTTGTTCTCGTCTACTAAATGCACTGTCGTTGCAAAATTCACCCTGTAATTGACAAAGCTAAGTTGCATATTACCTGTTGAAGAAGCACTATGCCATAGTAGAAGGGTACGTTCTTGTTGTTTTCGTACTTCGCCGGGCTGATCGTTCGTTGCGGGACTGGTCGGACACGCTCCTTGCGGCCATAGCCGAGGTTCAGCATCTGTGTCGAGTTGTGGCATGCTCCCCAAATATTAAGGGCTCCGACATTCCCTAAAACTTCCAAGAAATACAAAGCTTTTCCGGTGTAAGTTCCATGAATGTCGCTACTTTTTGTCAAGAGGAAAGCGATACAACTTGAAGAGTACGCAGCCGCGAACTCTCCGCGTCTGGTCGTGCACGTCACCTAATTCCTTTGACAAGAGTTTTCCTGTTTGTGTAGTTATTAGCACAACCATGAAAACTGCACACTGACTTTCTGTCGACCCGCTTGTTGTCTCGCATTACAAGAAAAAGGGAAAAATAAGCCCCGCGTATAAATTGTTAAACACGCATAAATTGTTCAACAGCTCCGCAGATCCAAGCATCAGTGCTTGCGCACGAAGCCTCCTCGCACACACCAGGAGAGGAAGAAGGAGCATGCACGCAGGTGGTCAAGACCGCTCCTCTTCGCCCCGTGAAGACGGTCTATAAGGGACCCATTTGACGAATATTTCCCTATGGTCCCTATTTGTTCTCTGACATCTATTTTGTAACCAAATTCGGCCATTAGGCAATCGTCGATAATTTATCGCCTATTATACGTGCTGCAAAGTTCGATATAAAAATCGATAATTGTTGGGTTCGTGTATTATGAAGTGTCGTTGAGTGGATATGACGGCGGAAGGGAAGAATGAACGCAGGGCAGTAAACAACATAAACAGGGAGCACAGGTACATTTCGGCAAGAACAACCGAAATAACGAAACTTATTTTTCTCTCTCTCTCCGTCTCCCCTCCTCCCCCACCACTGAAAACAAGAAACTTGCATTCGAAGCCCTTGGTAATATGGGAGTTCGAAAAGAGGTTGGCGCAGAAGTCACAGCTCGAGAACGAAAAAAATCACCGCATCTTCACTAATGTGAATCGTGACGAGTGGCGAAGCACTGGGTATCGTACCGGTATGTCACCGTACGTCACCCGCGCGTTGCCACTGCGAATGTGCAAGGACTGACATAAAGTGTATGCAAATGCAAATAAAAATTCATTTATTTGCTTCCTCTTTAATATGCTGGTTGCATTTTAATCCTCTTGTTATAATTCGTATATAGTCTTGAGTTACATACGCACATACGTTTCGACTATAGCAACAGCTTTCTGTATACCGTGACAGCGAGAGTCGACGACAAGGCTAGGTCCTAAGGTGCTTCGCCCTTAAAATCATGACAGCTCACTAACGCGAATCCTGGGAAGGTGCGAAAAATTCGGTGTTTCCCACACGAAACATCAGTCGCTGCCAATGGGCTTGCTTTACCGTAGCCACGACGAGGCACGCGTCTGCAAGCGCCAACGCGTCCAATGCGTCGCCTCGTGTCGGTGGAGGAGGAAGGCGCGCAACCACAGAGCAGACGCGGCGACGCGGCATCGTGTCGGTGCTCAATTCTGGCTGAGGAACACTGTTGCTTGAACTTCATTCCGCGCTGTCCGCATGCTTTTCTAGATATATTGAATACGTTTAAGTACAAAATGGTGCATCTCGCATAAATGTTTTCACTGTTTAAGTAACAATCGCTATCGCAATACTAACAGCAACAGCATATGCACAAGTAATCTATATCGGCGCTTGCTCCTACAGCTCTCGACGTCTACGCTCTTCATCAGCTGGATATGCTGGTTTTGACTCCTCCTAGGTTGCGGCTTGGATTTCCATGAGCTTCAGGATCGTACATTCCAAACGGAGCTCTCCTAGAGTGTTTTAAAGGGAAGCTATACCAATTTGCCACTGACTCAAACGGAAACTCCCCCCCTTTCCCCGCGCGCGCACGTACACTACTACACTTTAGGAACGTCACGGTTGTGCGACCCACCGTTAATAAAATGAAATGCCTCAATGCAAGATCCACTTAATCCCAGACGGCACCTTTCTATTTCTATTTACAGCTACGGCCACTCAAACGTCCCACTCCACACCCTCCCAAATGTGGCAAGGTCGCGGGTTCGAGTCGAACCAGTTATGAAATTATTCGTCTAAACGTAAAGCCTAATTCAATCTGAAACGGCATCTTTATGTCTCCATATTTACAGTAGAGCTACGAGAAAACGGACTTTCGAATATTTCGGAAGTTCGTGGGTTGGAGTCCAACCACTTATGAAGTGATACATAGGATCTCCTTGAACCTAAAATGGCATGTTTCTAGCGCCATTCACAGCAGAGCTAAGGCCAATTGTATGGCCCACCAGAATGTGATGAGTACTTTAATTAATTAGCCATCATTACTATGGTAACTAAACGTTTTGAAGCTCAGCTTGGTACCCTGAATCATGGAAATCCGTCAACGAGAACAATCTCCGCTCTTTCATAAGGGTATTATATTTTCGCCCAAACTTTTATCCCTGGCTGATGAGTGCGGATACACTCTGCACGTCTTTGTGAGACTTCTTTTGGGCAGTTGTTGCACATTAGCACACACGATCACCGGGCACTAAAACAACAGACTTAAGGGAGAAACACACAGACACAGTGTCCTAGTGTGTCCCTGTGCATTCGTTCCTTACATATGTTACTGCAGTGCCCTCTAAGCATGTGTACCACCGCATGATTTCATTATTGTTAATACTGTATTAATCAATGTCATATTATTGATGTCATGTTCCATGAGCCGTGTTATTTGCACATTTATGTTGTTCAATGCCAATTTTTGTATGTACTGATCAAATGTGTGAGACTCGTTTTAAACTTTTTCCCAAATTCTTGATTTTTTTCGGGGTTTCATCTTGTGGTCAGAAGATGTCAACCTTCCAGAGGCACACTTATGGCTACTGACAGAAAAATATATTTTTTTGAATTTTAGATGTTCTCTGTAAGCAGTAAAAATAAAGTTTTCTACATATTAGGCACAGCACCCAACAGATTTCACTTAAGTGAAGAGGCTGCATTTGTGTATACTACGGTAATCAACACAGTATTCATGCCCCGAATTATGTGTAACAGCTTCTTGTTCACTACTGTTGCGACTGGGGGTCGATTGCTGTGGGTTGCCTCAGGCCACCACGAAGGCGGTGGAGTCAGGAGTGGGGTCGATGTTCAGGACCCTCGGGCGAAGAAAAAGACGAACTGGTATTTACATAGTGTATTACAAAATATACAGGTTATTTACAGAAAAGGTACAAGACATTGGAGGATGTTCTCTCTCGGGATCCGAGTCGGCGTCTCCTCGCTGGGCTCCGTGGCCTCCGACGGAAACTTGCCTCTCCTGCCATAGGTTGAAGATAGGCAGGAGGAGGGGAAGGAGGCCCGCAGTCATCTGACGCTGGTTAGCCAATCAGTGCCTCTCCAAACTGCACCTCCTTGACTGCACGTGTGGTCCCCCGCTCTGGCCGGCTGCACGTCGTCGCCTCCTTTCCGCTTCCCGCGACGCTGGTTGCCCCAAGGTCATCAAGAGGGCTAATGGGGACGGACAATGTCCAGCAGCGCCGCGGGAGTCTTCCACGGCAGGCCGAGGCGCCCCAACCCCGGGAAACAAAGGGTGGCGCTGGCGGGCAGGTCGGCCTGAAGGCGCCGGCGAGGCTGCGCCGCAGCTGTGCCCCCCTGCTGGGGCAGCATCAGCCGATGGAATCACCTCGGTGATCACCCCGAACCCATTAGGCAGGTCGGACTGATGGCGCCGGTGAGGCCGCGCATGCAGCAGCAGCAGCCGCGGGGACCTTTTGGAGGAACCACGATCACAACAGCCCGTCCACCGCCGGCAGAAGGACTCGCAAGGGGTGCAGCTCATCGGTGCCCCATGAAGAGGCCTGGCAGCGTAGTATGGCCGGAGTCGTTTGCTGCACCGAAATGGGATCAGCCGGTCCGTGATAACGAGGGCCATCGGTAGGGAGGTCCCTGCAGGTCGAAGGCTCGGGACTGACATTAGCGATTAAACCCGCACAGCAACCGAGCAGCGACAAGGCAAGCACACAACCTCCTCCGAGATATGCCAGGTTATCGAACTCTCCCATCTCCGATCTTAATCTCAGCTCCATGTCGGCAGAAGCGCAACCACACCATAGAGCGCTGCGTGAACGGCCCTAAACAAATTTATAATGGTAGCGTAACTAATCTTTTCGTGAATTTAGATTTCAGCCTTATCCTAAGGAAGGTGCAAATCATTTCGGCTCTGGTCAGACAACGAATGAGAGAAGATCGAGGGAAGCAAAATACCAATCAAAGCCCTCATCATTCTCTGGTTCGTATCACCCAGTTGAAAGGTATACTGCACTGACACCATGCTGACCTTAAAATGCACATCTCCAAAATAAAAGGAACAAAATTTAAAGAAATGGCATTGACCATTTCACTCCGAAAGGGGAACGCTCATCAGCCTCTGCTGAAGGCATCCTGATTTTCACTCTCGCGCCCTCTTTCGTAGCGGACCACAAAATTAGCAGAAGACACCAGTCATTCAGCTTGTACGAACTCAGCCAAAGGCTTCAGTGTTCTCGCCTGACATAAACTAAACAATACGCATTCATTTAAAGCCCTACCTCTTGTACTCTTCTCGAGTACTACTGCGTCATGCATAAAATTAGAAACTCGGCGATATATGCCAGCATTCCAATGACTTGCACGCACGCGCCACTAAGCTTTTATGAATACGTTACCCTTCACTCACAGGCTACACGTTTAGGTACCAGTTACCAAAAGACTCTAGTCCACAAAGCAACACATAATTCACGAAATGCAAACTTGTACACTACGTGCGAATGAAATCAAGCCACTACATCCTTAAGCTTACATAAAAACCAAAACAAACTCGAAATGAACTTCAGTAGTGGAAACAAACACACGCAAAAGAAAATGCCTAACTTAAAGGAAAACAGAATTAACCAACCAAACAAAAGGGTCGGATCCACTAATCCTTACACAAAAGAGCAAATTCTTTTCGAAAGGCTTGCGACGACTTTCAGACGTACTCGCGGTGGACGTGCGCCGAAAGCTCTTCTCAATGCGCGGGGAGTACAGACCGCCTTGCTCCTGTTCGCTTTGTCGCGGAACCCCACAAAGTTCTTTGCTGGCTCTTTGTCTGTTGGTTCAGCGATCACACGAAGCGTCACGACCCTGCACTCCCGCGACGCTCCTAACGCACCGCGAAGAAAGCTACGGGGGGCAACTGTGGACGGTTTTCGTCCGAAACGCACGCTTCCGCACCCTTTCTTTCGGCGCACCTGAAACTTTCGGTGCGAGCTCAATACGCGTGACAGACCTAACGATGTAACCACTTTCTTCCCCCGTTTGGGGCTTTCAATCCCGCTCGTCTTAGTGCGTCGGGCGACCTTAGTCCTACTTTTCTCTTTGTGACGATTTTTCTTCCTTCTTTTTGAGTGTTTCCCTTGCACACCCTTCTCTAGAAAAAGGTCGTCTGAACTGTCCGTCTGGCCTCCACAGTCTAAATGATTTATTGCTAAATCACCTCTGTCTTTCATCCCGAGACTGGCCTTCACGTGCTTCCTAACTGCGCAATGCGCCGCTAAACACTGGCGCTCGCATTCCTGGGAGCTTTCTGCGGCTGCATTGTCTTCAATACTTGGTGCCTCAGTGCACTCTGTTAAACTTAATCTGGTGTTCCTGCAATCCATGTCAACGTTCCCTTCGACATACCTCGCAGGACTCACCGCAGCGACTTCATCGATGCATAGCTGTGCCGAAACATCCTCGCTCTGCTTAGCTGCCTCTCTTGTTTGGCACAGTATCGCGTCGCGCTCACAATGACCTTCAACGGTCTCTATTGCCATTTCGGCATCTTTCGCAGCGAAAGCTTCTCGCTCTCTTAAAGCGCTGCTACTTTCACTCTCGGCCGGGCTAGCATTCGCGACACACATCATTTCACTGATTTCGACGCGCTCGCACAGTCGGGCCTTCCCTGTGCTCTCTTTAACCTCTTTAGCCAGGCCCTCCCCGACTGTACTAAGCGACGAATCTACGCTATGCTCAGCCTCAACCCTCTGCTGTTCCGGAGGGCCGTTCAAGTGTGAAGGCACGAACGTGGCCGCCAGCTTCTCATTAACCTCATCAGGGCTGCTGCCACAAATCTCGTCCCCACAAGGAACGCCCTGCGGAATGGCACTTGACATCAGCTCACCGATAACATCGCCCTTCACGGGCTCGAACTGTTGGGCCTTCCCTGTGCTTTTACTCAAACCTTCTTTAGCCAGGCCCTCCCCAACAGTGCGGCCGTGCCATCGATGCGTCGGTACCATGCTATGGTCAGCTATCAAAGCGGCCCGGCTTCCGTCTTCTAGCTTTTCGGTGCGCTCTACTTCGCGAGGTACTCCACTCTTTTCCGCGTTCCTCGACTTTTCAGCAACCGCACCGTTTGCTACTACTTTCCTGCCCTGCATTTTAATAGCTGAATTCCCCTCAGAAAGAGCCTCTTCCGCTACAGGAGCCTCGCACGGTGCGCTCATCGGGATGTTTCGTTCCCCCTTCTCAGGAGAAAGGCCGCCGTGCAGGTTCCTCTCGCTTTCCCTTTTTCTTATGAAAACGCCACAACGCTTGAACAATGCTGCCTTTGCGGTGTCATAATCTTTAAACTCTTCATCGGAAAGGCCAGCTAACACATCTGTCAAGCGAACGGGCAATAAAGCCAACAAGGGAAACGACCAGCGGTCCCGATTGAGCCCAATTTCCTCGCAAATCTGCTCGTAAGAGGCAAGAAAACACTCTACATTATCACCATCTTTAAATTTGCCATTTCTTGCCCTTACACGATCCGCTTTCAAAAATTGAATTTTCCATTCCAAATTTTGAATTTGAACCCTTTTCTTTTCCAATACCTCTCCCGCTCTTTCTTTTTCTGCTTCGCGTTTTCTTTGGTCCTGAATATCTTCCCACACTTCCGTGATCTCCTCGTCATCTCTGCCGGTTGCCTCAATTGCTTCGATGACCTCCGCCTTCCTTAGGTGCTTCCCACAATGAATCCCAATGTCCCCACATATCGCGTCTAGGTCCGTTCTGCGCAGCTTCCTCCAAGTCATGGCTACCCTTTTTGCCGACAAGTTTCTCAAGGACAACCGTGCCGAAGCAAGGTTCTTCACGAACAGGCTTCAAACACGCTCGCTACCAGGGAGAACGACTCTAAGTTAAGCCTGGCAGCACTCAAGGAGGAAAGGTCGCGCACTCACCAAGCCGGAGTCGAGCCACCGCGCAGATCATCACGCCGCTGCCAGCCACTGTTGAGACTGGGGGTCGATTGCCGTGGGGATGCCTACGCTACCATGAAGGCGGTGGAGTCAGGAGTGGGGTCGACGTTCAGGACCCTCGAGCGAAGAAAAAGACGAACTGTATTTACATGATATATTACAAAATTATACAGGGTTATGTACAAGAAACTTTTGAGGATCTTCACTCTCTTGATCCCAGTCGTCGTCTCCTCGCTGGGCTCCGTGGCCTCCGACGGAAACTTGCCTCTCCTGCCATAGGTTGAAGATAGGCAGGAGGAGGGGAAGGAGGCCCGCAGTCATCTGACGCTGGTTAGCCAATCAGTGCCTCTCCAAACTGCACCTCCTTGACTGCACGTGTGGTCCCCCGCTCTGGCCGGCTGCACGTCGTCGCCTCCTTTCCGCTTCCCGCGACGCTGGTTGCCCCAAGGTCATCAAGAGGGCTAATGGGGACGGACAATGTCCAGCAGCGCCGCGGGAGTCTTCCACGGCAGGCCGAGGCGCCCCAACCCCGGGAAACAAAGGGTGGCGCTGGCGGGCAGGTCGGCCTGAAGGCGCCGGCGAGGCTGCGCCGCAGCTGTGCCCCCCTGCTGGGGCAGCATCAGCCGATGGAATCACCTCGGTGATCACCCCGAACCCATTAGGCAGGTCGGACTGATGGCGCCGGTGAGGCCGCGCTGCAGCAGCAGCAGCCGCGGGGACCTTTTGGAGGAACCACGATCACAACACTACCTTTAAGAAGCTGCAGTCTTCAACCAAACACGTTATTTCACTCCTTCCTCTCCATAGTTTCAATGAATGCGGTGAACTGTTTTCATTGTTGATTTATGAGAGCCTTTCTTGACCTTTCACACAGCAGTAGATTTTTCACGTGTTAGACATGTTGTATCACACAATTACAACAGCACCAATACAGACTGCTTTTAATGAGCCACTGTTGCGGTCAGATTAAAGGTGAAAATATTCTGCCAAGGTGAATAGGGCACTCATGCACAGACATTTAAGCTGAAAAAGAAAGTGCACACCCTGAGCCAACCAAGTTTGTGCAGTATCTTTGTGATTGTCATGAAAAAAATTATTCTTGACACGGGTCCTACCACAACAGCAGTAACCAAGACGGCAAGCATGACATACACTGTGTGCCTGCACAACAAATGAAGACGTTATGAAAACACTAGTGTTCAATTTCATTAGCATATAATAGTGGCGATAACATAGGCATGACCAAAATAATTGGATCATGATGACCTGCCACTACCTGAGGGCCACACCTTGTTAAGGTGCGAGAAAGTTCAGGTGCCGCACAGTGTTATATAGTACTAATGTATGTCACTTCCAAATGTCTCCTGCGATGTTCTGATCACTGAAGTCCTAGGTAACCACAGCCTATTTAATGTGTATATTATATGTCCATTAGAAATTTGCCAACATATTTTGGTTTTGCTGAAGTTGTGCCTCTGTTCCCAACTAAACATATACTTCACGTTACTGCCTATCTATACAGTATAGGCAGAAAATCACGGGCAGCTCTCATTTGTAAAATCCTGTCTGGTAGTTTGTTTGTAGTCAGTGTCCACTAACATAAAACAGCCTATCATCCCCTAACATGATAATTATCATTCCTAAAATTCGAACCAAGCACTGCTTTAGAATACTTGGAGAGCAATTCATTGCTAAGAGGTCATTTATAAACAAAATGCGTGCTTATAATTGTGTCATACAACTATCACTCGTAAGGTTCTAACTAAACGCTGTTTTAGAATGCTTCTAATGGCTACTTGCAATTCACAGGTTGTTTATTAACACAAGGCACATGGCATCCTAACAAATGCATGGTGCGACTGCTCTTACTCCTAAAATTCTTAGTAAGCGCTCTATTAGCATGCTTTTCGGGGCTATCTCTAGCCGAGGGGTCTTTTATCAACACATCATGTGCTTACAGTTGTGTGATGCGAGTACTATTACTCCTAAACTTCTAACAAAGCACTGTTCTGTAATGCTTTGAAAGCAATTCATCGTTGACAAGTTGTTTATTACCAAACGGTGTGCCTGCAAATGTGCAATGATTACTATTACTGGCAAAATCCTAACCAAGCGCCGTTTTACAATGCTTTAAGAGCGATTCATGGAGAGGTTATTGATTACAATAAGGTGTGCTTGTAACCATGAGATGCGACTTCTATTACTGTGTTAGTTCGTGCTGAGAAGTCTTTTACTAACAGAATTCCGTGATGCGAGTGCCACCACCTCTACAATTCTAATCAAGCATTGCTCTAGGATGCCTCTACGAGCGATTTGTGGTTGAGAGACCTTTATTAACACGAGATGTTCTCATAACTATGTTACGTGACTTGCATAGCTTGAAAACATGCAATACAGCACCTGTTCAGAAGGTTTTGCAAGTTGTTGACACTGAGAAAAACACATTTCGAGCTAGTTGGCTCGTCACGACGCAGCGCATGTATGTCGCCCTGCCGCTCTTTGTCGCTGCTTGAGCGCGCTCTCCTTACCCGTGACACTGAGAAGCTCAAATTCTTTCGGCCATATTAAAGTGCACGAGTACTAGTACATGCAGGAAAATGCATGAACTTCTTAATTTGAATAGTCCTTGCTTTGCTATTCCTGAAATATTGCTACAGTATGATCTTGTTATTTGAAATCGTCAAAATATTAATTCTGTTTCAAATCACAGTGTTGAGGAAAAAAAAGGAAGCAATGAATGGGGTGACAGGTTTTGGTGGTCTAGATCTGGCACTTCCCAATAGGAATCACAGGATAGTTCTGTGCAATAATATGAGGTCATTCTGGCAGGCCAGGTATCATTTACATAGCTCTTATCGGAACCTTTTTTTTCCTAATTTACACGGACCAATGTTTACATCAGGTACCATAGCTGCCCACTACACTATATTTCTCTTCAACAATGACCTGTGCTCTAATGTTGCACATTGCTTATTCAGTGAACAATGCGAGTACATTTGGTACCATGCTGTCCTCGTCCTTTTAAACCATTGTGCATTTCATATTTAAAAAGGCGCGTGTCCCAATTACAAGCTCTTATGTGATGTCCAGTGTAATAAAAAAAGAACGCGTTATGTAATCAACCCTCAAGAAACACCTTTCTTGACATGCACGTTACTTTCTGGATGCTGCCTGCTGCCTGCTCTTGCTGCCGCCTCTCTACATGTGTGTGTCAGAGCAAGCAGATGTCAAAGCAAGCTATGTGCAACTAAGGATGTGCCCATGTGCGGTGAACGGTAGAAAGACAGAACAAGAGAAAAAGCAGCATTTCTTCATGCACGCAATTTTCTTTGTCAACCACCACTCTCGTTTACGTTCGAGCTTGAATTCTAAACATAGTTAGCAAATACACCGGTAACAGGTGATCGCAGCCATAAACGATGGTCAGTTGTTGCTGGCTTCACACTACACCTAAACGATTTGCGAAAAATCAACAGCTGTTTGAGCGCCGTAAATTGTGCATATCCACTCATGTTCGCGAACAGATATCACCGGAAAGTGCTGGCAAGAGCGCGGTCCACCTTTGGCAGCGACGGCGGCGGGTGCCGATGTTGATAAACAAACGCACAACGATCCAATACTTTTGCGTAGACAGAGAGAGAGAGATGATGGGCGGAAGGCAGGGAGGTTAACCGGAAAAGAAAATATCCAGTTTGCTACCCTGCACTGGGGAAGGGGTAAAGGGAGACAGAAAGGGATGGAAAAAGAATAAAGAAAGAAAGAGAGAGGTGAAATCGCGCACACACATAAGCACGGCATGTGTCACAAACG
The DNA here is from genome assembly GCA_013339685.2 of Hyalomma asiaticum. Classification (NCBI taxonomy): domain Eukaryota; kingdom Metazoa; phylum Arthropoda; class Arachnida; order Ixodida; family Ixodidae; genus Hyalomma; species Hyalomma asiaticum. The sequence continues at coordinate 48,173,687 of CM023481.1, read as the reverse complement.
GTTCACGAGGCCCGTTGCGCGCAAAAACTTGAGCACAGCCTTCGTGGCTTTCAGCTGCGAGACACTGTCTGTCCGGCATTCCAATATGGTTTGCTCGGACAGCGGTCGACCATCAAGGCGTGACAATTCTGTGGCGAGAGTCTGTCGCTGGGAGCAGTACCCAGGGCAATCGCAGAGGACGTGCACAATTGTTTCCTCGCTGCCGCAGTAAATACAGGCAGCACTGTCTTCCAGTCCAATGCGACAGCCGAAACTTCTTGTGAATGACGTGCCTAGCCACAGGCGGCAAAGTACGGTAGTTTCACAGCGGGTAAGCCCACGCGGAACTCGAAGTTGTAGTGATGGGTCGAGGCGGTGCAGACGGGTATGTAGAAGACCAGGAGTGTTCCACTGCGCTATAGTCATATCACGCGCAAGCGAGCGAAGTTTTCTTACTGCATCCGTTCTTGACAGTGGGATGGCTTGCAGCACTCCAATTTCGTGGGCACGTTTCGCAGCATTATCTGCGTACTTTTGCGTAAGCGCCACAAACGGTCACGATCACGGGCGTTGTAACGTTTACGTTGCGTCGTAAACAACGAAACATCAGTAGCCGTTGCTGAAGTTTATCAACTGCGCTCCTTCAGGCGAAGTCGACGGGCCCCGCCACGCCTATGACCGACATCGCTCACAGTTGGTTTTATAGCAGCCGAGGTTCCCAACTTTGAAATTATAAAGCACGTCTACACTCGTTTCAAGCACAAGCAGACACGAGCACAGGCACAGCGGCAGTCTGCCGGTAGGCAAGCTGCCGCTGGAGCTGTAGGCATGATATCACATCACTCCGAGAGACTGGCGGTCCTTGATCGTATAGCTGTCGGCTATAGTTGACGACACATTAATTAAAAAACTCTTGCGTGCTTCACCAGTACTCGGTCGTGTCTTCGCAGCGGCGCCGCGGCGGGCGCCATGCTAGGCCCATCTGTGCGAGGTTCCGCGGCCTCTGATTGGCCGGCGCCCGGCGACGCTGGCGAGGCGAGCGAAAATATCTGGCTCTGCTAGATCTCCTCACGTCGGGGCGCCAGCCGAAAGCCCCTTTATATCAGCCCCTCCGAGAGCGACGCGTGGCGACGCATTTGACGCTTTCGCGCGTGTGGACGCGTGCCTGTGGTTGTGCCTTTAAGGTGCCTTGCCCCCTAAAACGTTTCATTTTCGCAGGTGCACGACGTGTATTGCAGAAAAAGACCAATCGACGCGTCAGGTGTCATTGTGGCCGATGTCCGGTGAAGTAGACCATCAATCAAGTCCAGCAGCTCCCTTGACCTACCTGGATTGTGCGAGAGGTCGCGTCACCAGAACAGCGATCATGTAGCGCTCAAGCGCACAAACACCGGACGTGTTAAATATCGAATGACCTATCCACGTGGAGCGAAATTCTCTGCTACGTTGGCCTTGAAGTGAGGTTAGAACATATGGAACGAGCGGGCAGTTTTGCATAGTCAGCTTCGGGAATAGCGTCAATTTGTAGAGAAAAAAGAGCGCATTTCAAATAAAACATTTCCAAGAGCAAGCTGACTCGATAGTGTGTTACTCGAAACACATCACTGCTTGCCCACACTGAGATTCCCACCACATTTGCTGAAGTGTCAGTTAGGGATATTGCGGTACGCACTTTTCGAAGGCAAATCTTTGAAAAATTTCGTAGCGTCAGCGACGGAACCATTAACCTTCAAGCAGCCCACCAGGTCCACCGTTTGGTTTGCATTGGCTGGATAGCACTGAGCTTAAAACAATTACCAAGTGCGCTTTCACAGCTTTGTAGAACCACGTGGCTGCCTACCCTAAGGCAAATGGTTTATTCGTGCGTGCTTATAGCACATGGACTAATTGTCTGGTCATAGTGAAAATAGGCCGCCTACAACGGGTGACGAGACAACATGGATGCATGGATAAAAAATGCATGGAAGACAAGCACTAGCGCTTCTGAGGGGTCGCATCCGTCTTCCATGTACTTTTCGTGCGTGTTGTCCCGTCATACGTTGTGCTTTCTGCATTTTCGTTATTCATGCGGCCAAGCAAGAGGACACAACTGGACGCCCTCAGCTAAGACTGTTGGCGTCTTGGGAGCCGTTACGTGGTGTTAGACGACGTCGAGTGCCTGTCCGTGTGACCTGTGCAGTAAGAGAGTTTCTGTTGCGTTTGAAGCGCAGAACTCTTGTTGTGAGAGATGTAGCACGCTGTTGCGTACATCTCGGTTCATTTGGTGCTTGAATCCAAATGCCCATATATATATGCCTTGAAAAAGAACGGACCCGCGGTCGAAACTGTTGGCAATAAACGATAACTGCGAAGTCGTGTCTGCTATTTCACTCCAAATACGTTTGACCCATTGAGCACAGGTTCTCAATATATATATATATATATATATATATATATATATATATATATATATATATATATATATGCGGGCATCAACATTTTGCCTCCATCGAAATGCAGCCGCCGCGGCCGGGATTCGATCCCGCGAACATCGCATCACCAGCCGAGTGCCATAACGCATACACCTCCGCGGCAGGGGCGCTTCTAGAGTGGACTATAACTTCCCTCCTCTTTATGGTGTGTAAGTGCTGCCATCTATGAATAAAAAAAAGCGCACATCTGAGTTCCTGTGGAGGTGGTGAGCTTTCTTGAAAAGAAATTCCGAGGGTGCCCAAGCTTGTCGCACATTTCAAGGAAGACAAGACTGCCTCACGTGTCCGCGATAAGAATTCGCAGAATGCTGCGAAGATGTAGGAAAGTTTTCTGCAATGCGCTCCTTATCGAAGCCACTCGCATCTTTCAATGGCGACGTAAATATCCACGCCAAATAAAGGTTCTTCCAAGCCAGGGGCGACCCATCTTCTACACATAGCAAAACAGGGCCAACACATATATACGTACTACTGCTACTCACCATGCCACTCGTCCAGCTTTGCTAGACCCCGTGGGAACGCTGTAAAAACGACGCGCATGATACACCACTGTTCCGACGTGCCTTTCTGTTCGACAAAGCAGACATCCGTGCATTAAAGTGCACAGACACCACAGTGCGCCACAATGCTGTCGGGTTGCCTGGCAAGCTCACGCTACGCACACAACCAGTGGATTGGTGCACGAAGGCGTGGATCCTACTCTTAAGACTTGGCTGAGTGCCAAACGATTCGGCTAGGCAAGTTCGACGCATATTGCGTCGCGTCGATTCTCAAAATGTGTGGAATCTGCCGGATTTGTGTGTGTGTGTGTGTGCAAGTGTTTCAAGTCCACGTTTCAGTGACTGCCGTTGATCGTTGGAACGACCCTTTGGTTGCCCACGCTGATCTAAATCAAAGAAATCCTGCGATGGTGAGCATTTTGTTGGCATTCGCGCCACTCAACTCTACAGGACATTCGACAATTGATTACTTGGTGGCGCAGGTGATTTTGTAGCTTCCTCGAATGGCAAACTCTGGCCATTTTCCACACTCCTGGCGTCAGCCCGGATTTTAATCGGCTGCTAAAATGAATAGTATCTTCTACGGGTGCCTCCGAAAGGTTACCAATTATTTAATTTTCAATAGTCTCACTCAGTTAGCTAGCCCATTTAGATCGACCGGGGAATATGAACCTGAGTGGGCATGGTTGCAGTTTGGTGAACATGAGTCCGGCTGAGCGCGAATGAGTCCAGTACCTTGTTCTAATAAGAGTTAGCCCTCGGCAATAAACGAAAAAGAGAAAGGTCATTGGTATGACTCATCCCGCGATGATTGTCCTACTTGAAAGCTGCCCTTCTTTGTGCACCCCTTTACTGAAAGCAAAGAGACTGCTTTCTGCAGCGGAATGTCATGACTTCCTGTGTTTGACGCCCCGAAACGGTGGCCTACTGGCTATGGCATTCGGCTGCTGATCCGAAGTTTGCGGGGTCGAATACTGGCCGCGGCGGCTTCGTTTCGGTGGAGGCAAAGTGTTCAGGCCCGCGTACTGTGCGATGTCGGTGCACGTTATAAAGATCCCCAAGGGCTAAACGAATCCAGGCGCTCTAAATTTCCGAAGCACTCCACTGCGGCATCTCTCTTAATCATAGCTTGGTCTTGGGACGTAAAACGCCAGTAAACAATCAGATCTTGTGTTCGACGTACTCTGCGGACGTCGCCATGGCCAGGATTTGAGGATCTGCGCACGTAACGCCGTCTCGGCGGCAGCGGTGGGGTTTCACCCCACCTAAATGCTCAACAGGCGAAAAAAATCATACCTGACGAACAAAATTAGTTATAAAACTGGACTCATCAATCTCTATAGTAGAGACCCAATGTAACCTGGTAGAATTTCTGCACTCCACATCATAGTGCATACTTTCTTAGAAAATTTAAATGATGACAACCCCGCCCACAAGAACCTCATGTAGGTTACACAGTAAAATTTTAGGGTCTTTTGGCAAAGGTTGAAATTTATGGGATAACACTGAAATTTTTCTGGAATTTTCACTATAGGTGTCAGCTATATAGATGCGCGAGCCCACTTTAATAAATGTCCGTCAGATATTTTTTCGCCCATTCAACTACTGCGGCGCACCCCGGCAGCCACCACAAAATACCGGAAATAATTGTTTTAGGGTCCATTTTGAACGGGCCCCAACTGAGTGTACTATTTGTTTATGTAGGCAAACGGTACAAACTTATCTGTTTGGTCGAACCCGATTTGTGAATGCGTTGGCCAACATTTCCTGCTTGGGGAAATTGTCGGGCCCTGAAACAGATTTGCAAATAATGCTCAGCTCAAGTGACACCACCTGAGGAGCATATTGCCTGGCGAATCGCTAGGCAACAAGCCAGGTTTGAGGGGAATTCTACCATGCGAGCTTGTTCACTCTCCTTATGTCGCAACGATCGCGCCTGGAGGCTACACAGAAGGGGGTGAAAAATGAGCAAGCAGCCACACTAGCGTGCGACATGACCTTGAAAACTTTCTCTTCGCGGTCTCATTGAACGTATTCGCGCTTCCGCAGGGGTGACAGCGAAACAGCAGCACACATGAACCAGCCAGTGGTAGTTCTCACCCACATTTCGCACGCCGTACCAGTTATGACACGGTTTCTTGAAAGAAGAGCGGGCGGTTTCCAGTTGTATTCTGAAACCAAATGGCACATTCCGCGCTGCATGTAGTGAAACAATATTCCGCTGACATGTTCGCAGAAGTCCCCACGATTGATCGGCGGTGTTTTCTTGCTGCGTTCAAAATATATTGCGGGTCACTTTAAAACTACGACGTGCCTCTCCGGAAACCTTCTCTAACAGTGACGATGGAGCTGAAGCTTAACGTTACCTTACAAAACAATCTTTCACGAATAATACAATAAAAATACCGTTCAGTGGCAGTTCTATTATATTTAGCAGCATATCATACCCTAGGAACTTACCCTTTTTACTTGTTCCCGTTTTTATTGCAACGCTACATGTTATGCACGCAGTCGTAACTATAGGTGAAGAAGGCACAAAGAAGTGAATAAAATTTTTAATTTTGAGGTCTGGACCGAGAAATCAATCGCAAAAAGAACCACAACCGTCAGCCACATTTTTATGTTTTGGAAAGCCTTCATTAGACATGTTATGATGAAGAATAAAAAAAGGAAGAAAAGGTGGTGTGAGATTCACAAATACTGTCTTTTCACACATGTGTGCAGAGAAACTTCACAACCTGGTTTCAGCCGACAGCACTCCTCCCTCATTGGGCTGAGCCTCTTGAGTCAGTTCACAAGTTTCTGCGTCGCAATGTGATGACTGAAAAAATAACAAAGAGGAATGATTGTGCAATATTGCTTGCCGTGCTGGAATCCCAATTATTTTTCGTGATGCGCTAACACATCAAAATTTGTCTAGTGGGGTCGTCCCGTATACCAGGAAACCTTTTCTTCAGTGTGAGAGGAAGGTAATAGCGGGTCGCTTAACTGAGCTCATCGCTATGCGGAAAACCTTAGCCTTCATATATGTGGCACCGATATTCACATAAATGGATCTCTATGATCATGAAGTAGAATAAAAGAATAACTATTCGGTAAAATGCTTCTCTTGTTGCTTATCCTTTGACGCTGAAAAACGAAATTCGTGAGACGATGGAACAGAATTTTCGTCTAACGAAAACGGTGAGTGTGCTTGGTGGATTCGACCAGAGATGGGACGTGGATTTTTTTTAATGACAGGACCACACGATTAAGTCCTCCTTGAGGCCTTTACATTTTTCTCTTTGTTGCGATGCCTGTGGGTGACAGAAGACATGTCGACGCAAGCGAGGGGGCTATAGCAGTCGAGCTGCAACAAAATTTGGAAGGCCCACAAAACCGCACTCAATCATTCAACGGTTGATTGATTGATTTGTTGGGTTTAATGTCCCAAAACCAGCCCTGATTATGAGAGACGCCGTAGTGGAGGACTCCAGAAATTTCGACCACCTGGGGTTCTTTAAAGTGCATGACATCGCACAGCAGACGGGCCTCAACATTCCGCCTCCAATCATTTAACGGGAGAGGGATGTTTTCCCCTGCGTGCAGAATTTGGCAACTCTTCACGATCATGACTGTTGTCATGAGCTCCTGGCCTTCGTTGCAAAGGAATTTCGAAACGCCCAAACAAGGCATTATTAACACGTACGATGCAGCAGAGAGTGTTGGTAATCTCCGGACCAGGACAAGCCATCACTGGATACTATCGGTATTCAGCGGGCGCTAACCTCTCAGCGGATACAGCATTTGACTGTTGTTTAAAGAGATTATCAGGCATTGCCTGAAATATACTGATGTTTTTTATTTTATAGGATCTTTGATGGTACAAAAGAAGCGCTGACTAATGGCCACTATTCTAAAAGTCATCGTATTTCACTAAATTCATAACCGGAACATTGATATTGACACGTGCGGTTCTTTTGGTTTGTTTAAGGGGAGCGCCGTTATGACTTTCCCGTTGCATTTGTGGTTGTTTTGGTTGTTTGGGGGGAGCGCCATTATCGCTTGCTGTTACGCGCAGCGCAGGTCGCGTTTATCTTGCATGTCACTGCGGGAACCGTGTCGACCGTTCTTGAAACTTTGCATGCCTGACGTGCGCATTTCATGCGCCTTCTTGCAAAAACAATGCGAGAACGCCTTATGGCGTGTGTATAAAAGCCGACACATTTCGCCGCTTATCAGTCTTTCCTTCGACCGACGACTGCTCACACCGCTATCACCTAGCAGTGTGATTTGCTTTACTTTGCTGGGTTTGCCCAGCACACAGTTTGTCTGGCAACGTCTTGATCTCTGTATGCTTCAGTGTCACGACCACGTGACAATATTTTCATTCGTAGTACCACAAGGGAAACATTGAGTATTTGCACATTATCCATGAGCACTCATCTTCCTATGCCGTAAATAGGGCGCATAAATCAAAAGCATCACGAACATTTGCTTCAACGCCTGGTTATTATGAACGAACACAGATTGAGAAAACCTATTGCTGAACAAGTTGGTTTATGAATGAGAACCTTATGTAGCCGACTCATATAACAGGGTGAACACATTCCTTCTAGGAGCAGGCCGAATTAGAAAAGAAGGCGCAAGCTCACTCATAGGTGCCCCTAACGTGGATCTAAAAAAAGAAGGGCTAAAGCGCTTGCAGTTGTGACACGAAAAGAACGAATTGTAAAACATACACCTATATGCCATCTGAAAACCACTTTACAACACTGTGGAGGCTATAGGGATTATCAGCTGATAACAAGGATGCACTCATGTGTACCATAGAGTTTCTTACGAAATTACTAGGGGGAAAACTGGCGCTAGTCTCTATGGGAGTTTCAAACAAGGCGGTTGAGCCAGCACGGGAATGGTGGGTATGACATGGATTTGCCTAGTCTTCGTTCTTCTGGCTTCATATGGCTTTGCCACTTCAAAAAAAAAATAGGTCGTTTACGACAAAATGTTGCACTAAAACGGAAGATTTTGGAATAATTATGTGCGTGCGCAGGTACTAGATGCTGTTTCGTGGTTAGAAAAATACTGAACGCTCAGAAATTTAGCAATATTGTTCGATATGGGAATGTTGCCTCCTCTGTTTATGCCCAGATGTAGTAGCGTCCATAGAGGTTTAATTTCCAGATGTTGTTGTGTTTGAACTAAAAATAAAGATTTTTCTCTTGTAAGTGATGTGCTGACATTTTCATGTAAAAGGTAGATGTGTTTTCTAAATATAAAAAACGGGCTTTCGTTCCCTTCCTTTAGTGCAGAGCAAGTGCTCCACTGTATCTTTACTCCCCCGCCATGGTGGTCTAGTGGCTAAGGTACTCGGCTGCTGATCCGAGGGTCGCGGGATCGAATCCCGGCCGCGGCGGCTGCATTTCGATGGAGGCGAAGTATTGAGGCCCGTGTGCTGACGATGTCAGTGCACGTTAAAGAACCCCAGGTGGTCGAAATTTCCGGAGCCCTCCACTACAGCGTCTCTCATAATCAGAACTGGTTTTGGGACGTAAAACCCCACAAAACAAACAACAAACAACAACAACAACTGTATCTTTACAAATTATATGCATAGGTCAAACCCCTGAGGGAGGCCGTAGCAGGAGCGCAGTATCGCCCGTCGCTTGGTGGTTCGTTTTGTGAAAAAACGTGGTGTTAAATAAACAGCCGTGTCGTTAAACTCCTTTGGAAAGTGCGCCTGAGCTTTGATCTGAGCAGACTTCTTGAGCGTCATCCGCACGCGCGCCTGCATATCGCTCATTGGTCGTCTACTACGCACGATAACTGTGCGCCTGCCTGGCGCGTTCGTTCGGTGTTGAATTAATCAGACAGCGGAATTGTAATGCTGTAGTACAAGATATACGAACAGCCTTCTGACAAGGGATGTATGTCAGGCGTGAAAGCGACCCTACGATTAAAGATTCTACCGCAACTGATACAAAAGGAAAGAAAAAAAGTAATCCGCATCTTCCCGAAGGGAACCCTGAGGTGATGCGAGGCATCGGGGGGGTTCCGTTGTTTTAATTGCGTAGACGAAGGTGAAACGGTTAACGAAGGTTTTTATTGAGCAGCGTCTAGTACTTGAGGTGTGCACTTTGCTTAGATGAGGATGGCTTTGTGGTCGCTGAAGTGAACCGTGAGGGGATCTTGGTGCAGTGGGTGGATCTTGAAATTGGTTGATTGATTTGTGGGGTTTAACGTCCCAAAAACCAGTTCTGATTATGAGAGACGCCGTAGTGGAGGTCTCCGGAAATTTCGACCACCTGGGGTTCTTTAACGTGCACAGACATCCTACAGCACACGGGACTCTTTAAATTGGTGAAGACGTGATCAATACATGTGCCGTGAATGGTAGTTGGCTGTTGTTTTCGGTCGTCGTGTGATACGTGTTGCAGCGAGTGGTGTGTTGACATGTACTCAACTATCCAGTCGCTCTTCATGACGTTGACATTAAAGTCGCCAATGAGCATGAAAGGATGTGTGTCTGCGTATTGCTTTTGGTAGTAACCCATGGCCTCGTCGATGTACGTCTCCATGGCTGTGCGCGAGAGGTTGGGTGCAAGGTAGTACATCGTCATGACGTTAACGCCGTAGACGGTAACGGCACAATGCTCGCCGTTGCTACGTTGGTCAGCAGTGGGGCGCAGTTGTAGGTCTCTCGCGTTGACGGAACGTCATCGGACCATCACACTTCATCAGAAGCATCAACGGAGTCAAGCGGAGTGAACCGAAGCAAGCGCTGAACTGAACGCGCGCAGCGCTCTACCCGCTTTATATTCACACTTGAAGGAGAGGAGACTAGAGTAGGAGAGTAGCGCATGCGCTGCGAGAACGCAGAGCGCAAGTAGGTGCAGAGCGCAAGTAGAGAACGCAGAGCGCAAGTAGGAGGTAGGAGAGAAGTGAAGAGAGTAACGTGCAGCTGTTGGAGAGAGGGAAGGAGAAGAGTTGCGCATGCGCAGTGTGAGTGCGGAGGCCGATGCCGCGGGACATGGTTCCGCTAAAAAAATCTTCGCATTCATAACCGCATCGATATTAGGGAGTAATAGCTAAGCGGCTCAGCGGGCCAGCAGGCCCAGCGAACGAGCGGAGACGCCAACTGCGGATGCGCGGCACGCTGGGGCAGCCAGCGCATTTACGGAGCGAGCCGCTCGCCCGCTCATTTCGTCTCTTCAGCGGAGCGTACGCAGCGGGCCAGCGTGCGAGCGTTTTGCAAGATGGCAGCCCCCAACACAAGCGGCGGCGCACGTCGTCATGTCATGCAGCAAAAACTAAGATGTTTCCACATAACACCTGTGATCTAATGAAAAATTACTTTTGCGATATACTTTTCGCAGTAACTTCAATTTATTCGACAGATAAAAACCTCTGCTCGATCGACAGTAACTCCAACATTGTTCAACAGGTGGCGCAGCGGTAAGTTCCGCTGAAAGAAGCGGGGCGTCGCTCAGCTATTACTCTTCTCTTCATCATGCGGTCCGCTGTCCCCTCCGCTCCATCGCTGGGCCCGCTGGCCCGCTGAGCCGCTCAACTATTACTCGCTAATGTTCGCGAGATGCAGCGCGAATACTTCTAAAGTTGGGTAAAATACCACTGCAGATAATGTGTGTAGGCATCCATCAAAAAACACAACAACGAAACACCGAATGGCACCTCACCATTGGAAACGACTTTGGTACATGCGATAGTCTGATGATCTCTAGCAGTAAAGCCACTAAAGCGTCCGCTACAGCCGACGCCTTCGTTGCGTAATGAAAAAGTGTAGTAAAGTCAAACAGCAATAAACAAATGCACCAAAACGTTTGAAGCCGCAGGCACAAACACTAGACAAATCCATGTCATACCCATCATTCCCATGGCAGCTCCACGATCGCAGCGCCAGTTCTCCCTCTATTATTTTAGTAGGAAACTCTATGATGCGTACACGTCGTACGCTCAGCGTCTCCATTTCGTCTGCCCGCTGGCATAGGTCCAGAAAAGGCGCAAGGAAACAATCTTACCCGAGAAGCACCGTGCACAAGGGTACAGAGGAGGCAGGCTTGCCGAGGCTACCGGAATCACGTGACGCCGCCTCCTCTTGTTTTTGCTTTTTTCCTCCATGGACGCTCGCACTTGAGGGGCAACTCCGGCGGTTTTTTCACCATGTTCTGATATCAATGTTTACCAGTGGTACTGATAGTCCTGTAACCGCCATGATGGTTCAGTTTGCTCAGAAACGTACCAATTATTTTAATATAACCGACCGAAACGCGTGTTCAAACCGAAACCCAAACGGGTAGGCGCTTCATGCAGTGTATGCGACGACGTCACAGCCTTCCCGCCATCGTAAATATGGAGCTGGTGCCAGAAAAATGAGAGTGACGGGGTCATCCGATGATGTATTTAGTTATGCCAGCTTTTCTGAACTTCACAGCGACGATTTGAACGCTGAAGTATGGCCGTTTTGCTTTTCACGGCCCGCTGACTCGGGTAGGCAGCGTTGGAGGGGATGACTTAAAGAAACAAAGGGTGGCACGCGTGGGAATAAAAAAATTTGTGAAAATTCATTTACAGGAAAACTAAATGACCTACATCCCCCTGACTTGGCATATATTATTGCAGTACCGCGGATAATATATACTGAAAATTTTATTGAGATCAGTGGACACTGAAAAATCGCCGGAGTTGCCCTTTAAGCGCGCAGACAGAAGTCCCAGCCGACGCCGCGCTATCCATGGCGTGACTGAGCCTACCCAGCGTCAGCGAAGCAGCCGTTACGCCTAGTCACGCGGTAGCGCAGGTGCGAGGCAGCGCAGCCGCGTCACCTCCTGCAGGGGATCACGTGGCGTGGCACTGTGACGCCCCTAGAGGCGTCGGTGGGGCGAGAGAGGAGAGCGCGGGGAACGGACATTTGGGGCGTCGGTATTCCCGTTTTCCGGCCGCTGTGGCGGTCGGGGGAATCGCCGGAGCTCTCGCCCTCTGCAAGTTCGCGGAAACCGCGCAATGGCAGCAGAGGCGACGCTTGCGCGGTGGTCCCACATGCGTGTGTACATTGAGCATCAACTTCGCGCTCTCCCGGCGTTCGTTATGGCCGAGAGGATGCGTACGCGTACACCCATCTGGAAGCTGTCAGGTCGTGATGAACCGCGCACGCGTGTTGACCGCTCCTCTCGCACACCGGCCACTTGAAGGAGTTCGCCCGGACATGCTTAATGCCCTTGTTTACGCGGTCGCACGCAGACAACAGTGCACCACCAGAACTACGGGCAATAACGAGGCGCCAGGGAGTCGCATCCGCGCCTGCGCGGTGTCTCGGTACAGGCCGGTGACATCTTGTCCGAAGGTCGCCGGGTCATAAATCCCGCAGCGGGGGTCCTGTCGCCACGTTACCAAACACGGTTGCTGTCGAAGAGGGGTGCGCGCAACGGGTTGGCAAGTGCGAACTCGGAGTGGCAACGACGCCTAGACGATTTCTGGCATCTGGAGTGTGTCAGATTGGGGGCAGGGGTGTGCGGAAATCCGTACGCATGTGTCGCTGGTTAGGTGGCCCGATGCCCTCTCTTAATGTCGAGTTCTGTGTATGCTTTATACTTTGATTTCCGTATTTCGGGAAGGGAACTTATTCTGTATTACGCTACGGGGGCGGGTCTCGAACGGTGGTCGCACGGCGGATTGGACTGGTGAGTTTTCTACTGACGACGTGGCCCTAAACAGCGATTGGGTAGACGCCCTGGCGAGGCGGGGTTGTCGAAGAGAAAAAGTCGTCACGGGTAGAGGACGAAAATTCGGAGAGATTCGAGAGACGTGAAAAGACACGGAGGCATTCCGTCATGTTGGAGTCGAAGAAGTGAGTCTCGTATGCAAGCCCTCGTGTGAGCCGCGCCGTTCGGCTCTCCATCCTTGGAGAGATGTCATTGCGAGAGCCCATGTCAGCAGCAATGATCAGAGAGGATCGGTGAGCTACCTCTAGGACGACTCCCGAGCCCCTTCCTGAATCACCAGTCCACATGCCCGGCGACGAGACATATGCGCCGATGGAGCCTGCCTCCCAGATAAGCGTACTCTCCGTTTCGGGGGCGAGTTTGAGACATTGCGACTTAGTTTATTAGCCGCTATGTACTTTTCCTTTGTCGGTCGTTTACTGATTAGTATATTTGCCATGATGGCCCTTGACTGTAGTATGAGTTTAGTTTGCTCTTTGATGACTTTGTTCGTTTGTTATTGCATTGGCTAACAATTGTGATTTGTGTGTTTAAATCATGTTCGTGCATTAAATTAGTTGTTTTGTTAACTTAATACAGCCTGTTGCCTCTTTTGTTTCCGGCCCCAGCACGGATCCGTTTTGGGGTTGTTGAGATGTATGGCCAAAGGGGGATGAGCGAGGTTCATTGTGGTGTTTTGTTAGACGTGGTACAGTAGACGTGGTATAGTTAAGAAGTGTTGTGTAGAGTGTGGAACCACCTCCCCCTTTGCGCGTAGTAGGGACATCTCAGCACCGCACACTTTCGCTCTTGCGTCTGGAGGCCATTGCGACGCAATGAATGACCTCGCGAGGCATGGAGTAGTGAAGCTTTCGCTCTAAAAATGCTCGCACCGCGCTCGAAGCGGGTGCCTGCAGCTTCTATATATGAAACCGTCATCGTGCATCTTGTGGCGCGTAAGTTATGAAAATCGCGCCTCTATTTGCTTGATGTCGTCACCGTATCCCGTCCGCGATGGCCGCGTTTCTGTGGGGGCTAAATGCAAGAGGATCGTGTGCTCTGCCGTGTCAGTGCGCGCTAAGAAAACCCAGGTGCTCAAATTTCCGGAGCCCACCACTACGGCGTCCCTCATAATCAATATCGTGCTTTAGGGACATAAAACGCCAGAGATGATAACGTTGTTATTGCTTGCTTGATATTTGTGTTCTGACATTCTGACATGAAATTCATGATCGTCATGCAATGTTTCCAAGAGCCACCTTTACAGGGTGTCAGCAACCTAGAGCTCATCCTAATAACATCGCAAAACATACCCGATTCTTTATATTCAGCATGAAGTGACGCAAAGCGATCGCTGAGAAGATCATGTATTTATTGCTAAGGGGGCAGTGGGGGCAAGAAGCGAGCACGAGTTCCGATTTCAGCGGGCGGTCGTTCTGCACAAATGGATCCACTTTGTCTCGGTAAATACAATTGGTAGAATTTACCGAATTGATAATTAAAAGCAGGTAAGGCACAGGCGAAGCGTGATTCGTGTATCAAGTATTGCTGGAACATAAAATGTGCAAAAGAAACGCAGATCGATCCACCCTGGCAATTACAGAGCATTCACATCGAGCTATGTTTTGCGGCGTAAGCATTATGCCTGCTTTCACGCTGTAGCTTTGGTAGTTCCGCGAGGTACTGGCGAGATGCCACCTACCTCGAGGGAGTAGATGTTGGGTTAACGTTGTTTTTACGGCTCCGAAAAGTTAGGTGGGATTTGTGCTGCCGTCCATAGGAAAACTGAGCAGGTTGAAGAAAAAAAGCGAACAGATATTTTTGAGGTCAAGACTGTCGCATGGGCGTAGTTTATAAGATTACATTTAACTGATGACGTTACTCCCTAGGGCAGACAGGCTGTTGCATATATCAGATATTAAATGAACATAGACGATCGTTATCAGGTGGAACGCCGTCCAAATTATCGTTGCCCTGTGGCGACTGTAACTGCATGCGTAAGTTAGACGAATGCGCGGTTCTGTACAGGTATAAGAATGAAGAAACGCGTTTAATGGATGAGGCATGGCATATCAATAATAGTGGAAGTGCGTGCGTGAGTCAGCCGTCGATTAGCTCGAACAGATAAGAGATAGATTACCTTAACGGTTGTCTCTCGCGTAGACAGGCGCGTGTACTCGATTGACAGGTGGCGCCACATTTACTGAACATGCGCAGATGACTTGCGTGTCTTTCTTTTTTCGCGTCGGTGCTCTGCTTCAGTTGTTAGTCGGCGTTCGTGTTGTCCACTTCTCTGCCTTTGCATCCGTGTTTTGCACACCTGTTCATTTCGCTATGGACCCTTACCAACTGGCTCAGCTTTCTGTCTTTTTGAGCAGATATGGAGTGCAGATATAGATGCGATTCGAGTCTGAATAATGACTACCGGCCTTCATAAGTGTAATAGGTACAAATGTAATAAATAATAAGACTGCGCAGGAAAAATCCATGAAACCGCTTATATCGTTATTCCAGGACGCAGTATGCGCAAATGCCAGGAAGGATAGGAGGAAGTTATAAAGCTTTGGTTATCTGAAGGGGCCATTTGATTTTGCAAAGCTAAAATAACAATAATGTCTGGCGTTTTACGTGCCCGAGCCACGATGTGCTTATGAGGAACGCCGTAGTGGAGGGCTCAGCATATTTCGGCTACACGCGGTCCTTTAACGTACACTTTCATTGACCAGTAGATGAGCCTCTAGCACTTTGCCTCCCACGTATACGGCCCAATGGCCATGATCAAACCCTCGTTCTTCGAGTCGACAGTCGAACCCAGCAGCCGCTATGCTATAGCGGTAGGCCTCCATTTTGCAGAGATAAACATGAATATTGGTCGACAGGTAATCGGATAAACGAAAAGCACTCAAATTAACAATTGATGAATTGGGCTGCCGAAGAAATTTGCGTTGTAACACTTGGCAGACTGAGAAAGCTTTTGAGATAATTACCATTTCTCAGGGGGAAACGTGCTTTCCGGTGCACAAGCATTTGCATTGTTAGTGAAAGTAATACGGAACTAGGGCCTAAAACTGTTTTTAGATAACCGCAGTCAGACATACTTCGTATTGTCGAGATCAATGCACTTCGAACTAGTTGCTTGACGTACACATGAATCGCAGAAATTATTACACATTTGGCCACGCTGTACTTTTGCTATTTGATAAAAAAAAGAAAGACATACAGGTATTGCTAAGCGTATGCTAGAGCTTTTGCGGACAATGAATAAAGGAATGCCTTAAGACAAAACTTGAAAGCATGCAAAACACTGTATGGTATACATTGCTGCTTGTGAGATCACAGTCTTCGGCTTTCACTTGCAAGGGCGCTTCTTTCTTTCCAGAGCAGACATGGTAGTATGCATCATTTTTACGTAGATTCTACTCACTTACCTACTATTCTGAAGATTCAGATATGCGGCATGGTATAGATTGGATAGAATAATGAAAAATTATGGCTGTAAAATAAACGTGATTACCCATGAGTCAATATTTACGAGAAGGCAGCAACATTTCCAAAACGTAGCATCGATTCGAAAAGGTGTAACTGGAAGCTTCCATAGATTTTCCGTATTTTAAAGGACGAATACACCTGACACCGCAAACGAACTTTTCGTGGATTTTGTGCAATTACCCGATATATGTAACCACAGGTCGTCCACACAGCACTTTTTTCAACACTTAGCGATTTGTTGATGCAAAATCTTTGCTATGCAAGCCTGACGTAGTGTCGAAAGCAAAGTAAAAGCTGAGCTCGACAGATAGCCATTAGATTTATGTACACGGATGAAATTAATTCGGCACCACAATGGGGTAAACCACACTGCGCAGGTGCTGAATATGTCCTCACATCTGCCAGCTTCTTTGACGGCATCCAGCGCAGCCGTCGCCATAGTGGATCGAAAATGGGACTCGTCAAGTGGGAGTCTTTAGATGCACTGCGTTCCTTGCTACCTGCAAGAAAAAAGAAGAAAAAAAGTGCATGTGGCACCAGCACAATGGGCTAGTGTTACCATTACATATTTCAGTACGCATGGCCCAGAATGCGCATTACTTCTAGACGACAACCACTGTCTTCGAGAAGTGCTTCAAATGACGCCCACGGTAATGGGCAGCTTCACGAGTTGCATTACAGCTCAGGTGCTATAACTTTATGAAATGCACTAAAGTAATGGGGCACAGTTATCACTGATGTCGACGACCAAACTGTGCCTTAGGTGCACCCAAGTGGCACGGGCATAGTGCTCACGCCTACAGAATATTGTGCCGGTGGCCGCACCGTACCTTTCGTGCACTGGAATAGCATTAACAGAGTACTGACTCCTACAAAAGGCGAGGGCGGCCGAACAATATTTAAGTGTGGCCAAGTAACGCGGGCAGGCTACCCACTCCTGCAAAATGTTACGGGAGAGGTTGAAGTGACACGGAAAGACGGCTAAGAGCTACCAAATGTGCGAGAGGCCGTGCGGTTTCACTTTTCTACTTCAAGTACTAAGCAAGTTAATCGTGCAATGTCAGTGAGCGGCGATCGGTAATTGAGTTGGCAAGCGGTAGAGCGGCGTCGTGTCTAGCTCCTGTATTAACCTGCGGTTGTTGAAACCAGAGCCAAGGCCTGCAGGATCACTCGAATACAGGTCACGCCCGACGGTTGCCACTGGAAGGTAATCGTCATTGCTAACCCAGAAGGACATCACTAATGAAAGCGGGGAAGGAGGACTTTAACTTCTACACAGCTACAGTGCTTGCACCTTCTAGGTAAAAACTATGCATTTTGCCGGTGGTTTTATGGCACCGCTTTGGCTGATGCGCGAGGAGGAAACGACATCCCGCTTGACAGCTACGCACTCGACGAAAGCGCGACTGTCTTGGTAGCCGCGAATGGAAACCGACACCGAATTCACTCGCCTTTTCAGATGTTATTGTATTTGCACATTTTGTTTTTAGCAGCTTGCGACTGGTAATTTTCTTAAACTCACATTACTTGATCGAACCATCTATTTGAACATGCTTCTCTCCTACATGCGCGAGGCAGCATGCTACGTCCCGTGACAGCTTTGGTTCGAAGAAAAAAGAAGAAAAGAAACAAACAGCAGCAGCAAGAAAGATATGGTTGATTCAGAGTTTTATCAGCAGCGGAAAACACTCAAGGTACGACAACGAACACGTTCGATATACGACACTAATTCAGAGATAGATATCTCGTACATTCGGTACGGATGGGGCATTCCACATCGCTTACACGCAAAAAACATCTTAGAAAACTGCCACAGAAACCACCACGTTCATGACGGTATGCCATATGGTTCTACAGAAGCAATATTCCAAGCGACGCTTATTCTTGGCTAATGGAAGTATCATGGCACATTTCGCATAGCATTTAAAACAGCTTGCTTTTAGATGCGAAGCATCTTATGGCGGAGTTCAATCCGGTGGTGGTGGTGGTTGTGTGCGGCGTGACCATCCTTAGTGCGCATGCGCATTCCCTCTCCACACGCCTCCTCTCCACACGTCTCCTCTCCACGTGACCTTCTCCACACAACTCTCCGAACGGCGCGCGTTGACTATGGAAACGCTCTTTCTTCGATGAACGCTTTGCCAGAACGCACCCTCGTCCGCGAGAGAACGCCGACGCAGGCAGCGTCTGCTAGAGTCAAACCGACGCAAACGCGGTGTGCACCTCCCGTGCTGCTTCGCATGGCCTCATGGTCCCCTTTAGCGGGAGATGGTGTAATTTTTTTTATTCTGTACACTTTTCCTATTTGTCAGTCCATTGATCCTGCTATACATAGCGAACGTGCTGAGTAGCCTTGTTTGTGCTAATTTGCAGCACTGCTAATAGAGCATCATTAAATTTTTCACGAGCATTTTGTAGATATTTCTTTAAAAAGTTTGTAATGCACGCACTTTCACCAATCATTCTTGAGGTATAAACACCGCACTTGCAAGCCAACTGACAAGTACCACACCGCAGATCCATGTTTCTGTCAAAACAGAAAGAGGTAGACAAAGAAAAACTATGCAGGAAAGGCACCACCAACACGCGAATCCGCAACCACCGGGTCCGCGACAATGGGTGCCGGAGGCTAACCACTGTGCCCCCAACAATTATAGGAGGACCGAATAAACGCCTCCCTCTCACTGCGCGCTCTTAGCAGGGGCAGCTGCCGCCATCTAGGAGTGGTGAAGCGAAGTACGACTTCGTTAACACTAAAGAGTGCCGAGGTTGAGCGCTTCGGTAGTCGCAGCGCAGCGTCGGATACCGCAGCAACGAAGTACGGGCGTCCCCATTCAGTACGAAGCTGTTTCATTACGTGCTTTGCCTTTGTCGTCGCATTAGCGTCTGACGCCTCGTCGCGAGCGTATTGAAGATTCCAAATGCATCAACGCTGTTTATACACTGCCTTCCGCTTCGCGTGTGATCGCGCCGAAGAGAACACGACATCACAAGCGCCGCAGGAAGGCGATTAACGGCCGAATGTCATATGTAGGTTAACGCTGTGCCGCAGGAGGAGGGGACACCGCAGCGGGGAGCGGAACACCTTTCTGAACGCGTCGCAACCCAACTGGGTGCCATACATAGGGCATAACAAGACCGAAGTGGTTGCGCGTGCGCGACTCGCCAGCAGAACACCATACGCCAAAAGGACGTCGCGTGCTAGACACACCGACAGCGCGCCGACCAGAAAAATCAAGAGCCTTTCGATGGAGGGGTCCGTGAGTTCACGAGATGATCCACTGGCAACACGTTTGGTTTCGTTTGCGTGGTTTAACCTTTTGCGAACGCTTGTGGTTCACGGGAGATTTGCGGAAGGCTCCGGTGCGTGCAGTGCACTGCCTCCGGAGGAATTATACGAGGTTCGAGTCATTCTAGAACTTTTGCTCGTGTGCCCCTTGTCGACAAACCCTGTGCAGTGCCAAGGTGTCGCATATGCATGGAGGGAGGAAAGCAAGTAGGCCGTGATGTCACATTTGCGAAACCTCCATATGACTGTAGCACCCACAGCGCTTCCTAGCAAGGAAACACCCAAACGGAAGCGTTTTACATGGCTGCAGAGGTTTAGCACGCCACCACAGGCGCGCACGAATTCCGGAGATTGTCTGCTGTTTTCGCTGCGTTTTTTTTTTTTTGTAACCGCGTGCTTGCATAACGTGAGAGCCTGCAAAAGCTTCGTATTTTTTCTCCCTTGATTACAGAAGGCACAGCTCACGCCAAGTTTATTTCGGGGATTGAAATCTGCAGTGCCAACGGTAAACCACCGTAATTCGGTGTGTGCCCCAGGCCATTTGCTGTTTTCTTGACTCACAAAGTGTTTTTACGCATAATTATTGATGAACCTTTCCAGCAGACCTGCTGCACAAACCTGCCTGCTGCCCTCCCTGGTGACAGTCGCCTTCAAGGTGCGTGGCCCCCTGTCAACGTCCCAGCCTCTGGCGCCTTACTTAACGACAAGGTCCCTCTCCTTGTGCGCATGGTACAGTCTGAGAAACGCTGCCACCAACAAATGTCGCCCGTTATTGCGGCTCCTTCAACGCATGCAAGATATATTTGGATCGCAGGCGTCTACCTTCGGAAGCCCTTCTCAACAACCTGTTGCTCAAGGCCCCAGTTTGCATCCAAATGGTGCTACCTGGAGTATCGGATTGTAGCCTTTCTGTTCTGGTGTCATTGGCCAACAAACTTTGCGAGGTGTCTTCGCATCCTATGTGCTTTTCAAGTATTCAGGTAGAAACCGGCCTCGCCAGGGATGATCTCACTGTTTCGCGATCATTTGCAGCGGTACATCCTTCAGTCACACAGCACGATCGCTGTTCAGTCCTTAAGAAGCGCATTCGACACTTCTATGATACCTGATTTCGAATTCATTTGATTTTTATTGTTTCATCACAACATATGTGCTCGGAGGCGAAGAGAACAGCAATACGAAGGTTGCCTGAGGGAGCCTTCCCCCTGGTACAAGCAAATACCGTAATAACGTAGAGGCGTTTTCGTAACATTGCCGTTATACACTTGGCTAAACAATTTTAAACACAACATATAATTTCAGTAAACCACCAAAATACACATACTTGCTACACTATACACGACGTCATACATTAGCACGTGCCACGCCACGGTGGTCTAGTGGCTATGGCACTCGGCTGCAGATCCGAAGGTCGCGGGATCGAATCCCGGCCGCGGCGGCTAGATTTCGATGGAGGTGAAATGTTGAGGTCCATGTGCTGTGCGATGTCAGTGCACGTTAAAAAACCCCAGGTGGTCCAAATTTCCGGAGACCCGCACTAAGGCGTCTCTCATAATCACAGCTGGTTTTGGGACGTTAAACCCCACGAATCAATCAATCATTTCGATGGAGGCGAAATGTTGAGGCCCGTGTGCTGTGCGACGTCAGTGCACGTTAAAGGGCAACTACGGCAATGCTTCAGTGTCCACTAACCTGAATGAAATTTTGAATATATATTCTCATCGGTACTGTAATAAAAGAGGCTCATGCAGGCGGTTGCAAGTGATTTAGTTTTCCTGAAAGAAGAATTTTAAAGATTTCAGCGAATTCCGTGC
Source organism: Hyalomma asiaticum (assembly GCA_013339685.2). Taxonomy (NCBI): domain Eukaryota; kingdom Metazoa; phylum Arthropoda; class Arachnida; order Ixodida; family Ixodidae; genus Hyalomma; species Hyalomma asiaticum. The sequence goes on along the minus strand of CM023481.1, from coordinate 48,152,444 downwards.
GGGCTACCCTGTGTTTTTGACGTAATTGCCTTCAACGCTGCCTACCCGAGAAGAGCGGTCGTCAAACGCAAAACGGTGATGCTTCAGCGCTCAAATCGTGGCTATCTAGTTCAGAAAAGCTGGCAGAACTTGATCCGTCGTAGGATAACTTCGCCACTGTCATTTTTCTGGAACCAGCTCCATATTTATTATGACGGCAACGTTATGATATCATCGCATACTCCGCACGAAGCGTCTACCTGTTTCGGTCATCGTCAGCGTTCAGTTGGTTATTTAAAATTGTTGGTGCGTTTCCGAGCAAGTTCTACCCCCTTGGCTATTAAAAGATTATAGGCACCATTGGAAAACATCGATATCAGAACAAGGTGAGAACACCGCCGCAGTTCCCCATTAAAGAACCCCAGGTGGCCGAAATTTCCGGAGTCCTTCACTACGGCGTCCCTCATGATCATATCGTGGAACGTAAAACCCCGGCAATCAATCAATGCATTAGAACGCACCACATTCATAATGGCGTCAAACACCAGCGCAACACTTCATCACAACTTCAGCATTGTAGCAGTGGCATTTTAAGTGCACAATTTTGTGCAAAACAAAGACAGACTCAGAGTGAAAGTTTAGGCTAGGAAGAAACCGTACAAGTTAGAGAAGTTTACATTGTGAATGTCCATTCGTTTTTTATGATAGTCATATAGCGAACGCGGAAGTTTGTTAGGTGCCATTGTCCGATCATAACCGGTTCGAGAACCCGCCAGAAAAAGAAAAAAAGAAGGAAGACATTGTAACGTGAGCACAACTACAAAAAAGAAGAAAAAAGAAGGAAACAAAGGAAGAGAGGCGCCATTTTGGGCGGACGGAGGAAGCAGCCCTTGGCACAACGAGTGCTAACACTGCCAGCTCTTGACATGCTTGTGCCAAGCATGCCAACGACGACAACCGTCTGCTTGTGCTCAACGACATCGAGTGGTGAAGCATAACCGGGCGGCGAGTCTCCCGACAGAACGTCGTGGCCGATACGCTAACACCGATCCCTCTCTGTGCCTCCTCGGACTCTTTGCCTAAGACCGCGGTGATGTGTCTACATTGACGCATTTATTTTTTAGGCGTGTACTTAAGTGCAAATACTATAGAATGCCGAGCAAAGTCCTTCTTCGGTCGGGAATGAAAATTCAAAATGGCGGTGGAACTGCTGCAGAGAAAATAGAACGCAGAGAGATTCCCTTGATTAACATATGTATAATAAGTAAATACACTGCTTTTATTCAAACGAAAAAAAAAACGGAGCGCTAAAAAAACGACACACAAAGAAGGAGGCTACACACAGTACTGGCGCTCAACTTTCAACTAACGCTTATTGTTTTTGCTTTAGTTTTGACGCAGCTTCTTCGTTGTTTAAGAAATTTTAGTGGTTTATTTGCATTTTTGACGATTCAGGATCGTTAGAATGTGCTATAGTTTTATTATCCACTGAAAAATAATGAGATTGTGACATGTGGCTGCGCGTGGTTCTGGCTATTTCCCACGCCTTCTGTGACATTGCTACTTATATCTGCCCGGGCATGATGCGGAGATTATGGGGGTGGTGCGGCGGTATTTTTTCAGAAGGTTCTATGTTGACAGAGATTATCTATGGCGGCTGTGTGCATACATTCGGTGTTGCCTCAACAAACGTTACTTGAAAGTTGAGCGCCCGTCCGGTGTGTGGCCTCCTTCTTTGTGTGTCGTTTTTTTAGCGCTCCGTTTTTTTCGTTTGAAGCATGAACCAGCTCGCCCAACGACAAGTTCTACTAATGCTTTTATTCGACATATTGCTCTGGAAGCTGTCAAACGGCTCCTCGGAGTCTGACCATAAGAGTTACGGGCTCGCGAGCCCCAGCAGCACCGAACATTAAATTCACGCTAGCAACTGATGAGGCTCACGCCCGTCTGTCTGGTTAGAGCAACCAAGAATAATTCCAGCTCGCTCTTGTCCAATAAAAATCGCAACTCACAAGGCCTATCGCCTCTCAGCTATACTCATGGCTGGCTATGCAGATGAGTACAGTCGTAACGGAAAACAAGTGACTCATGACCGGAACGGAAAAGGCACGACACGCGGAGCTGTTCCCGAGCGAGAGTGCGTAGCACATTCTATAATCCAAAGAAGGGGAGGCCGGTGCAAAATACCAACAGACCACGCCATAGCATGCTACCATTGAAAAGACTAGCGTACCTATGGCTTATTGGTAAATCATGCCGGCCACCCTTTTTTTTCGAAAATGGAATGGGCTTGTCACTCTCACAACAGGTGTGCTCGGAAACAATAGCACCGTGCGTAGCGATTTTGCCGCTTCAGTCATGACCCACTTGTGCCAGTCGTTCCGATGCCACTGTACATGGCTGTGGTGCAGCCATCACCAGGCCTTGCCAAAAGTCAGCTGAACAAATTTATTTTCTTTCATTGCATTGTTTCTGATCATTTATCTTTCAACTTTTTGAAAAACTGGAAAAGTATTTTCGAAACTACCTGGCGTTGATGCGCGCTGAGGTAAACCGGGTTGAGAAAGGGTGAGGGCGATTGACGCCGCTTTCAAGTCTTTCGACAAATGGAGGGGGCACTTGCATGGGTGGGGCCACTTAATCGGGGTTTTACGTACGTAATCACACACACACACACACACACACATGCATACATACAGACACACTGCGCTCAGTGTGCCTGTGTGTGTGTGCTGCTACGTTCCCGTGTCGTCCTTCTCGCCCAGCAAAAAAACTGTTTGCTGATTATATTGACCAACTAGCCCGACTACATCTCTTACCTACTAACGTTTTAAACTGCGTATCGGGTAACCTATATAGTATGTAATGTGTAAAACGTGGGGATGTGTGTTGTTGCGACAGAGGGCGCAAACATACACAGAGCTTCGTCGTTGTTTCTTTAACGCATCGCTAATTTTGCACGCGTAAGAACGTCTTGCTACAGTAAAGCTACGCATAACATGGTACTGCTTTTCTAACCCCACTAAGAGAGAACTATGTTGCTCACAATTCTGGCATATTCACAGAGCAATCTGTACTCGCATATTTCTTGTGTTCTAACTAATTACAACCTTCTTAAAGAGTTCAGAAGCACGCGGAGTTAGCACATCCTCAATTATTCTCAATAATCTCTTTTCCATTAATAGCAGCTGCAAGATTCATTTCTGTAGGCCCAGATGACATTTTAGATACGAAGGGAGAAGGGTATTGCAAAGAAACAATTTTACTGACTTCGGGATCAGAGAGCGGTCCCGATTTACGGTTGCCGTTATCACACTTGCCCTTCTTCGTACTGCATTGACATGGTCATTCCACTGCACTGATTTTAAGAAATTCGCGCTAAATTAACGGCGTCTACCTCAGAGCCGAAGTATACACTGCTGCACTAAGCCGTCAAGCAGACTTAGCGGTATATATTATCCCTGCTGTTCATGCCACTGACCCACGTGCTCAGCCCTATGTTACCTCTCGGCTACCATCGCCGGCTCGCCGCTCCTCTCAGGAGCAATCCCCTCACCAGCTTCGAAACATGTCCTCGTACAATGCACGTTTTGAGCTCCGGCAGGCGGCTGCACGAAACCCTGATTCTGGACGGGAACCTAAGAGGAACATTAGTGGCGGCATGTGCTCTCCGTGAAAAACCCAATCCCCTATTCTTCGTCCTGAGTTCTCTGAATCGACTAAAATTTCTTGTTGACAGTGACGCCGGAGGGAGAATGTTGCCGGAAAGAAAAGTAGACAAAGGCTGCACACTCATTTAAATTCCAAGCCTTGAATAGTTCACACATGCCTGTTTTCTCGTGAGGTACAGCGTGCACAAAGCAAAATACGCGTGGAGACGACACAAGCATTTCCTAGCAGCTACAAATTTAATAGAGGACCAGGTACTAACAGAAAACCAGGTAGAAAAGGATCAGCCTTCCTTTCTGCCTAATTATTTCCTGGTTTCCCGCTGAATATGGGAGACGGCGTCATTGTCGTTTGTGCTTCTGTTTTGTATACGCTCTGGCCATGATGAGCATAACATAGCTATGAGCTCAATATGGTGCCGCATTAGAATTTTCGTTTTCCGTCTCGAATCGCTCAGCCTCAAGCGCGGCTTCCGTAGTACTTTCAGCTGAATATTCTCGTTTCTTGTCTTGGCCATCCGACACCTCTCACTTCGACCTCCGGGTTGAGGTTGCCATCAGCAGGGTTCTAGGCCCTACTACCGGACTGAGCATATGTGGCAAACCTTCTCCACTTGTTCCATTAGCCGTCACGGTGCAACGTGCGGTCCCGGAGTGCTTCGCCGCCCACTTTCGAGAACACATATCTTTTTGACTGCATCCATTGGCTAGGCAAAACAAGTGCTTAACAATGTTAACACATAATCACTAAAGGCGCGCCACGCACTGGCCACGTCGGCTCCCACCAAAAGAGCTGTGCATTGCGGACAATGAGTTGGAGCAAATATTTACATCCACATTGCTCTACCTTCCATCACCTCGCGGTCGTCCCATTTCGCATAGTGCCCAAAGAGGCCACTGACTGCCACTTTTGTGGGGATCGTCGTACGCTGAACGCTTTTACGGTTCTTGATCGATGCCCTCTGCTCTTCGTGGTCCCCAGACTTTACCAAAGGAAGGCCTTGTCAAAACCTACCACAAAATTTCTATGGTTCAAGAGGATAAAAAAACAAAAAAAAACAACCGCGATCACAATGACGGTCAGTCTTTTTGAGTTCCGGCGCATGGGTTGAAAACGCCCCAAACTTGCCCTTGGGTACGTTGGTGACAAATACGGGAGAGTAAGGGTGATATGAAAGGATCCGTAGGTGATCAAGGTGCGCCTTTGATGAGGTAGTGGTCACAAGGGATGCATCACCATAGTCGAAAACCACTGACACTCCGGAACCTACCTCATGAACGAAACGCTGAAATGTGTGGATGTCATGCGGACATCTTTATAACTGGCTGGCATGCGCCCTCATTTTTCCAACTGCTGGAACACTCATTAACAGCACTTCTACCCGTTTACCATTACCAGAAGACTGCAGAGGCACTTCGTACCTTCGACGGCATAAATTTTAAAAAATCTGATAGTTTTTGCCTACCGACGTCCATAGTGCGTCCACATAAGAGCCCGTATATTGTTATGGGTCGCCAGCACAAACGCTTCAAAATTAACGTCAGTGGCGCACGTCAAGGCTCGTTTCCATTCAGCATATAGCATGCTTTTATCAACAACAGCGCCATCCACGGTTTCGACATGCCCCGTTTTTCTATATCCCCCACTGCCTTGCTGTCACATTATTGAGCCCCACTACGTTGAAAGCGCGTTCACTCTTTAAGATACCCCCGCTTCTCCAGGTGGAAGTGGGGGGCTTCATGGCAGTCCAGCCACGGCTATATCAGCGCCGGCAAAATAAAGGAACAAAAAAAGAAACAGTGCAAAGCTGGGCGTTGGAGCGACAATAAATGGTAGCCTCAAAGATTACTCTGGCAAGGCGCTTGTGTATTAAGGGTCTCCTGTTCGCACGACACATCTAATTCGGTGCCACATGCAGCCCCTGCGACGGACTGTTTCCTTCTGGGCACGTGACGGGTTGTCAAGCTCCACAAAGCTGCGCTACGCGAGACGTCTTCTGAGGGGAGCGTAATGCTTCGTTTGACGTGGTTTCCTACATACGTGGGGGATGCCTTAGTTTGGCGAGATGCCGCAAGATAAGGTGTCTATTGGTCGGTATCGGAAATGTCCGCTTCATATTGGAATATCGGCCGAGACGTGTTTTTAAGCGCGAAAGCGTTCCTTGGCTAGGTTGGCGACAGCGCGCCCAGCTGCTGTCTGCAAAAAGCGTCCGCAAAAGCCGTAACCGGAAGACACGTGATCTATCCCACCGGAAGTGACGCCGGTGCCAACAACCGCCAGAGCGGCAGTCGGTGCGCGCTGCGCTCCGCTGCAGCTACTTGCAACGGCGTGTGGCTGCGTCGCCGCGTTTCTTCGTTGGGTTGGCGAAAGCGTGCGCCCAGCTGCGTGGCATCGCCGTGGCAACACTCGGAGCGTGAACGCGCCAGCAAGCCCGTCGCTCCTCGCCGCCGTGCGTGCCGAGTTCAATCTCGAATTAAGACGCCCACTGAGGCCATCACGACGTCGAGATGTACGTGCATCGATCTCGCATTGACCAACGACCCATACATTGTGCGAGATGTGATGTATGCATGTATTCACCTACTACTCGGATCACAAGGCTATGGTAGTGTCTATGTACGCCGGCTCAAGTACGCGGTCACCGGAACAACAAGAGGTGACGACGCCGGTGAATGTCTAATGGCACCGCCCAAAACGCCGCGGCGGTCGTACTACTTCCATGTGCCGAGACCAGCCTTGGGCATACCTGCATATACTGCCAGGACGACGAAATAGAAGAGGACACGTGAACTGTCAACACCACTTTGATGGCGTGAAATCATGTAAACAAACATAATCCAGCCTCCCACATTGCCTCATTCTTTATAACACAACTCGGTAAAACTGCCGTTTGCAGCACTCCGCAACGACAATCTAGCCAAAACAAACGCTTTCGAGTTCTCATCTCATAATAAAATGCTTAGGGATCGTCGAAGTTTTTGTAACTTATGCACCTACACATTTAACCGAAAACAAATTCTTTTTGAGTAGGTCGTCTATCACCGCTCGACAACTTTAGTCAGAGGCGGTTCTTAGAACAAGCGGGCGTTTTCTAGATACACGTTCAAAGCGAGAAAGTCATAGGTATCTTGTATTTTTTGTTCCCTTTTCGGACACATTGAAACGAATCGAGCACTGGCACTAAGAAACAGAAAAGCGGTGCAATTTTTGTCTGCATTGTATTTAATTATTTAATTGCAAATGCATGCACCACAAGAAAGGCTGGATTAAAGTAATAAATACCGATCACAAGGCTGGCCGCGATCCCTCCTAGGTACGTAACAATAGTGCTGAAGAAACTGCTCCAAAATGGAGACATGTCGAGGGGTGGAAAGCTGCTCGGCAACCTGCAGAGTGAAAACAACACACACGTACACACCTGAAACAGGCAGAAAGATCTCCTTATAATCTGTCACACACGACGGTAAAAGATTCACCACTGGTCAGGTCACTGCAAAAAAAAAAAAAAGAACCGAACGCGACATATTTTCGGGATATCTGCAACCATCCAGAGTTTGATATAGAGTGCACAGTTTAGCCTTTATAGGCAAACATAAGCATTTAGATGCCACATTACAGCCAGAAATTTAAACCACAAATTGGCATTTCTAACCACAAAGACATTATGCAAATTATGTACGCATATGGGCTTCTTGTGCTGCCTAGGCGGCACTGCGAAATACTCCGCGAGAAGTTCCGTCGCAGCAATCGCAGATGAAATTGGTTAGTGAAACTGAGCCGTGCGCGAGCGAATCCGTTTGGCCATTATAGATCTGCAGCCTCGTCAGATTGTTTAAGATTGTGTTTGTGGTATTATGTGTAAAAACCTACTGGAAAGAAAACAGACAGAGAAAACGAAGCATCAGCAAAAAAGGCACAAAGGACAGCGCTAGACTGTGTCCTTTTTCTCGAGCTGCATACAGCGCCGTTATTCGAGGTTATTTTAAAAGCTGGTTTATCAGAAAAAAAACAGATCATATTAGTGAGAGGTATAAGCCCATTATATCCTAAAATAAACATCCGGGTAAGTATTTTTTTGTTTGCGTAACTTACACGCTACGGTGGAAGCGTCTTTTTCTGTGTTTCGTGGTGAACCGCTCGCGCTGGACGACATAGCTGCGCACAGACTCCCTCTTTCGAAATCAGTGACGGCATGTAACGGCAAAAGGAGGGAAAAAATGGGAAAATGCATGTTGTGAATCGTGAACTACATAATGACTTGAAATACTAAACATTGTATGTTTCTTTTCATTAGCTCGCTATATTTCGTAGTGGTGCTTTACATTTTTATAAAATGAAAAGATACACCACATATGTAGGGAAAGTGACCCTTCAAAGAGCCATCGCACTTACTCACAATCAAAGAGTTCTGGATTGCAGGCGCAAGGCATAAGAACCCGTACCACGCTTGCGTTTGCGCGTACCCCACGTTCACTAGCTGAATCATCAATGTAATTTTTATATGATCAAAAGAAGTGATCCTGCTTTCTGGCCTGGAGCTCTGGACAGACATTTGTGCCACGGTTGAAATAAACTGACCTGAAGTTTTGCCTATTTCAAAAATCGAGACTTTCTCGACACCTCGGCTAGGGTTCTTGTCATTGCCGTGGAAATGGGCGTGCTGAAAATTAGTTTCTTGAGCACCCAGTCTGCTTTACTCAAACAAGGGCCCGTTGGCAGCTCCGGCGCATCAGTTCGCAAGCAGCAAAATATTTCTGCGGTGTCGTTGCCGTACGCCCCGACATCACTTATGAAGTCGCCGACTTGCTTTGGCGTGCGTCTTTTGCCACAGTATACGACAACAGAGCAGATTTTGAGAACTCGTTTCCACAGTTGAACTCTGATCAGCGACCGCCACGATCGAGTGCTCTACGGTATTTGTGACCCTGAAGAGCTGGGCTGGTTGGTTCATGATTATTTACAACAAAAAGTCAGCATATACCAGGACATCGACATAGAAAAGGCACACACGTAGGCACACGTATACAGGCGACGGTGTGTCTACGCGAGTGCCTTTTTTATGTCCGCGTCCTTTATGCTGGCTTTTCTTTCCAATTAACTGGATTTGTCAATTACTTTATGAACACACTTGAAAGGAGAGTTCGCTTAGTATTCTGCGTATTCTGTTACTGCAGCGTCTGCCACTGTTCGTATGATCAGTGCTAGTGCGCTCGGCCGATACCAGTTTCAAGCAGCCATAGCTACACCCGCCAAGCGCGTTTTTTGGTCTTCAACGCTGCTCCATAACGCCACTGTAAGAGCGACAGTCCAAAGATCCCGACTATCGTGCCTGGAACAAAAATTCAAGTCTCTCACTGTGCCGACGTGAATCGAAAGGCTCACAGCAGCAATTGCAATGGTACAATTGTCGCTTTCCCGAGCAAGTAATTCAGTGCTCTCAGTCAGGGTTCGTGGACGGGAAGTGAGCGGGTCAGCCGCCAAACATGACGTGTGACTTATGCACCAGTTCAGGACTCCTTTGCTTCGAGGTCGGCCGCATCACCGGCACCAGGATTACTGGCAACAGCAGAGCCACACACACACACACACACACACACACACACACACACACACACACACACACACACACGCACACAGCTCTATGCTGAGTGCGTGCACGGTGAGCAAGCAGGCCTTGCTGCCATTCCACACACTCTAGTATAATGACGTCGTGCCCCGTCACGGTGCTCTAGTGACTCTATGGTACTCGGCTGCTGATCCGAGGGTCGCGGGATCGCACCCCGGCCGCTGCGGCTACATTTCCATACAGGCGAAATATTGAGGCCCGTGCACTGTGCGATGTTGGCGCACGTTAAAGATGCCGGGATGGTCATGATTTCCGGAGCCTCGCACAACGGCGCCCCTCTTAATCATATTGCGGTTTTGCGGCGTTTAGCGGCATTTGCGCTGTTTGCATTGCATGATTCGACACTCTGGCCGGTAACCTTTCCGTTGGAATAAAGAAAACAGGTACTTTAAAAATCAGTTTCCCATTCCTTTACAGCACCTCAGATGACCAAAACTTCGGAGCTTTCCACTACGGCGTCTCTCGAAATGAAATCGTGGACTTGGGGAATTAAAACCCCAGAAATTGTTGTTACTGACTAACGTAGCCCTAAGTAAGTCGCAAGGACGTTTACCCATAAAGAGAATTGACGACCAATGCGCAGAGTTTCCTATCGGCTACGCAGCCGCTATCGGCAAGTTTCCATGGTACCTGACAGCCGACCTAAACTAACTTCATGACACAAGATGGCCAAGGCCCGTGAAACTTTCGAGATGACTACGGAAAAAGCTTTGCGCGGACAAGTGTAAAACATGCCTCTGCTGGCAGCGTTATAAACTTTCTTCATCCCATTTTATCGCACATCCTTTAAGCTTGAGGAAGTGTTGATTGCCTTATTAACGCGGATCGTCAGGTAAATCTGAAGAAAGGCCGCTGCCGTGCTAGCCAGGTTACTGTCCTTGGCCATGTGGTATCGAAGGACGGCATTATTAAGGACGCCGCCAGGCTCTCTGCGGTTGCTCATTCTGACAAACCTTCCTCCATAAAAGAAGTTCGCTGCTTCCTTGGACCCCGTTCATACTGTCGCCGCTTCATTTAGGATTTCGCGTCCACCACTGTACCTTTGAAGCAGCTTGTACTGACCGACTCGCAAGGCTACACCTGGTCGCTCGCTTGTGGCACCTTCCAAAAAAGCTGTTGCCTACTAAAGTCGACGCCGATATTGCATCACCTCGGCCCTACTCCGTCGACCAAAGTACACACCAACGCCACCGGTGTTTGACATGAAGCTGTGCTCTAGCAGCGCAAATCCTGATTTGACGAGAACATCCTCAAATGGCCCAAGGCATGCCTTCACTAAAGCGGATAAGGATTATGCAGAAGTAGTGTTTGACAGAACGGTTGGTTTGGTTGGTAAATTTCTGAACTTATATATTATTACAGTGCCACAGGGGACAACAGTCAGGGCACGGCGGCATCGAAAACATGCGGATCGCTCAAAACCCGCTTGTCTTCATTGCGCAGATCCTCGGCCTTCTGCAAGATCCATTGTCATCGTGCTCGGAACCGCTCGTGGCTGCTACTAGTACGCTTCACCTCAATGGACAGCCTCGGCACGTGCTTCAGGATCTCAACTGGACGCCGTGGGAACGTCTGAATCATCGCTCTACGTCACTGCACGTGGAGCGCTGCGCAGCAACACCACAGGCGGCGACACCGTGCTGGCCGGCTATAAAAGGGCTGCCAGCTTACTTCACGGTCACAGGGCACGGCGGCATCGAAAACATGCGGATCGCTCAAAACCCGCTTGTCTTCATTGCGCAGGTAAGAGGGCATTATGGCAAATGCTTTCGTTCTGATAACCGTTTTCTAGTGATGCTGCCGTGCCCTCGGCTGTGTGATATGTTCAATGTAATCACTTACTCGGCCAGGAAATTGCTGTTGCTTGGAGGTGACGTAGAAGAAAATCCTGGCCCAGACACTGCGCAAATCGCTAAACATCTTAAAGAAATTGCATCAGACATTAAAGAAATAAAGGAATCTCGTCTTCCAGATATCGAAAAGAAATTGGATTCGATATCCGCTCTCGAAAAAAGGGTAGCACTGTTTCAAGAGCAAATTAACTGCATGCAGAACACTATTAAAGTACTTGAATCTAAAATAGACGACATGGAAAACTATAGCAGACGCTCTAACTTGATCGTTTATGGACTGCCAGAAAAAGATGATGAAAATAACACCACACTTGAAACTGCGGTAAATAAAGGCATTTTTCAGGATATTCTTGAGGTTCGGAACGCACAAATCGAGCGTATACACAGACTAGGCAAGCGACGACAAGACTCGACGAGGCCTGTCATTCTTAAACTGTTAGATTCACGAAGTAAACATGAAATACTAAAAAATGGCTTTAAACTCAAGGGCACGGATTATTCTATTGGTGAAGATTTTTCCCGAAGAATTCGTGACATCCGAAGGAAATTGTGGGCTAGTGCGAAGCCGAACCGTGAGAAAAAAGAAAAGGTTTCACTAGTATTCGATAAACTTTACATAAATAAAGTGCCTTACGTCTGGGATCATGATTCAAATGATAAAGTTCCGTTGCGAAAAAACGGCGACACGGGCATGAACCGTCCGAATACCAGAGGCTACACGCAGAAGCAAAGCAAGAGTTAAGATTGAGGGGGGATAATGAGGGCCCTTCCACATCCGTTAAACGCATTCACTTATCTCGTCAAGTAGCTCAGAGTACCCGCAATCCTACAAAACCGAAAGAAAAAATCTTGCGAATTTTAAATATAAACGCACGGAGCATTGTGAACAAAAAAGATTCTATTGAGACCACACTACTCGAATACGACCCGCACATTACTGTACTCACCGAAACGTGGTTACGAAATGAAATAAGTGATGATTTAGTTTTTCCCCCGAGTTACAGTGTCTTTCGTAAGGACCGGACAAATAAGGGTGGAGGTGTTGCTATCCTTGTCAAGCCTTCAATACAAGCGATTGTTTTAACAGATGTCACTGATCTCGAGTGTCTGTGCATCAAAATAACTTGTTGGGATCAATGCTTTGTGCTATACGCGTGTTACAGACAACCAGACGCCGCTCCTGAATATTTGCTGAAATTGCAAGAGCATATGACACAATTCCAGAGTAAAAAAGTTTTTGTTATCGGGGACTTCAACTTACCAAATGTTGATTGGGAACTCCTTCAGGCAAGCCCAAAGTCGAACAAAAATGCAAACATAGTTTTTGACATCATGCTTACTCACGATCTTGTTCAAGTGGTTAGGCAGCCTACTCGAGAACAAGGTTCGTGTAGTGCAATATTGGACTTAGTGTTCCTAAACCGCGATTTTCATGAATATACTGTTTTAATTGAAAGTGGCCTGTCTGATCATCATCTTGTAAGTGTCACTATTCCTTTATCCAACTCAGCCGGTCACAAACGCACAACCACACGAACCTTCAAGGATTATGCAAGATCTGATGATGCGTCTATTGTACAGTACATGGAAAGTTGTTACAATGATTTTATTGAAAATGAGGGCGATGTTGACAAGCTATGGAACCAATTTACTAAAATGTGTCATCACTGCATAAGATCATTCGTACCAACCAGATCTAAAAAGATTGCTAAAAGCACCCCATGGATTACGCGTAAAATCATCCATCTAAAACGCAAATTAAAGCGGCTGAAAAAGAGCAATCCCCAATCAGGTATTATTCATGAACTTAAAATAAATTTGGCAAGTGCTTTGCGCGATTCAAAGGATTTTTACTTTAAAACAACTCTGCCAAACTTTTTAAAAAACGATCCTACGAAGTTTTGGAACTTCCTGAGCGATAGTAAGAAGCAGGTATCACATATATTAGTCGATGGAAATACAGTTACAGATCTGAAGCTCATTGCGGAACATTTTAACAGATTTTTCCATAGCGTGTTTGCTAAGGCGAGTCTTCATACGCCTCAGCAAAGAGTATTTCAGTCTAATGAAGTGGACTTTATCTCATATTCTGGTGTCCTTGAAATGATTTTGAAGTTGAATACTAAATCATCTTGTGGTCCAGACAATATCCCTAACGTTTTTCTTCGCCGTTATGCCGAAAGTATTTCTCATTTTGTCGTTGTGCTCTTTCGGTGTTCACTATTGAGTGCGAAACTACCCAGTGAGTGGAAGATGGCTCGTGTTGTTCCCGTCTTTAAGAAAGGCAACCATTTACTTGTCGAAAACTACCGTCCCATCTCATTAACATCACCAATATGTAAAATGCTTGAACATGTAATATCTAAGCGCGTTGTGGAATTCCTCGAACAAAACTCTGTACTGACTAATTTTCAGCATGGCTTTAGAAAAGGTTATTCAACCGTAACTCAGTTAGTCTCAGTGGTTCATTCATTTGCAGAAACTCTGGATAAAAATGGTCAAATGGACGTCATATTCCTTGATTTTAGCAAGGCATTCGATAAAGTTATTCATCACAAACTAATTACAAAACTCAGGGACATCAATCTACCCGACATATTCATTGCCTGGATTCAACACTATTTATCAGAACGTTCACAGTTTGTTTCAGTAGATGGGAACAATTCGAGCTCTCTTCCTGTAACATCAGGCGTGCCACAGGGTAGTGTTCTGGGACCGCTATTATTTTTAATTTACGTAAACGACATTGTAAACACAGTACTACCAGGAACTCAAATTAGACTATTCGCGGATGATTGTGTGCTCTTTCGTCAAGTTACCTGTTCTAAAGATCAACAAAACCTGAATTTAAGTCTTAATAAGATACTAAACTGGTGTAATGACAATGGTATGTCACTGAACGCACAAAAAACTGTTTATCTTTGCATAACTCGTTCAAAAACACCGATTCATTTTACTTATAACCTCGGCTCATCATCATTACAACAGGTAAACAACTATAAATATCTAGGCGTGACAATTACTAATGACCTGTCTTGGAACTTACACATAGACAACGTATGTTCTTCTGCTTTCCGTAAGCTGTGTTTTTTAAAACATAAACTTAGAAATTCTCCTTCTAACATAAAACTACTTAGTTATTTTACGTACATAAGGCCAAAACTGGAATACTCTTGTGTTGTATGGGACCCCTTTACTAAATCTAACATTAAAAAACTCGAAGCAGTACAAAGAAAGGCTGTTAGGTTTGCTTATTCTAAGTTTAAAATTACGGACTCGCCGACTGAACTCATGACTGCTAACAACATTGAAACACTTGCATTACGACGAAAAAGGAATCGCCTTAACTTTCTATATCTTCTTGTTAATCATAAGTTAGCCCTTGACCCGCATGCATATGTATCTCCTCTATCCACTAGGCATACACGTCATCATCACGCCCATTCTTTAACCCCGTATTTTGCAAAAACCAACGCGTTTCAATTTTCCTTCTTTCCGCGTACTGTTTCAGAGTGGAACTGTCTAACTGATCTCAGCCAATTTTCTGTTGTTTAGAGCTAAAATATGCACTGTTAATTTGCGTTCTGTTTCCATTTTATGTAATATTTTGTCATGTTATCTTTTATGAGTTCTGTTAGTACTTGTTTTCGATTCCATTTCTCGTGGTATATTATGTTATCACATGTGTCCTGCTTCCATTTTATGTATTATTTTGTCACGTTATCTTTTATGCGCTCTGTTAGTGTTTTCGATTCCATTTCTCGTGATATATTCTTATGTAATCACACGTGTTTTTGTTTATATCCTGGCTCTTGTACCTGTCCTGCTTGGACCAGTTCTTGGTCCGCAGTATTCAATAAATAAATAATAAATAAATAAACAGTGGGGCACGGACTCGAGAAGGATGGACAGGAAGACGAAGAATAGCGAGGTCGGAGGCAATGACTCTTAAAAATGCACAGTTTTATGTTTACTAGCGTGTGAAGTACACTCACGTCTCTCTGGCGTGATATCCCCTGGGATGCCTGCCTTTGTGGTTGTGCTGGCGACAACGACCAATTGATCGCCAACAAGCCGGTTGGTGTCGCATAGGACTTGGCAAAGATACTTTCAAATTGTGTCGAGATACGATATCAGGTACTTGGGCGTTAGGTATTTGGGGTGAAGATAAAAGGTAAAACCGAAATTATTGTATCCTACACGATACTTTACATTCGTATCTTAAGAATTTCTATACATTTGCAAATTTTTATTTTGTATGTATGTATTAAAGCAGTAACGCCGTGCAGAAAAGTGTCTTGCTTGAAAATTTCCTAACTGCGTTCAGATTTATTGAAACTATATGAACTCTCTGTTAATATAAAAGGTCTTATTCGTGTTCAAAGTAAGATACTAGAATATTAAACTGTTGGGGTTCTTTTGCCGTCTTAAAATGCGAGCTCTTTACATTTTGCTTTATCAGTGGTTGTCTCTTGTCGCTGTTTTATTTGTTTAAACTCACTGCTTTGGGTCCCTATTCACACACACACACACACACGCACACACACGCACACGCACACACAAAACTTACGCTAAAAATGCTCTTAAGCGAACATTTCACTCAATCCTCATGCTGGACATATCATTAGCAATGTCTGTCAGCCAATGACAAAACGTTCTTAAGGAGGAGTTTTCTGAATACGGTCCCTGCTTACTGGGCACCTGGCGGGCTGTCATCTACTTAAAAGGACGTCAACAAGAGCAACACTCGTAGCGACATATTTTGTGATGAAACATATGGACAGAGAGGACGTAAGACTTTTCAAATTCTACTTATCTGTTGGCGTAAGTATTTCGTTACCGACGTACACATTAACCTGGAATATATTTAATATTTTTCTTCTCAGAGAGGACTTTTGCAGCTCTGAAACGTTCGGGAGGTGTCGTGGTCGCACAAAAATGCAAAATTTGACAGGATAACTTTTCTCGGATCCCTTTACGAAAATTTCGGCTACATCTCCGAATCATTTCCATGTTTATAATTCAAACTCCATTACGCTATTTAAGAAGCCGTAAGCAAAGCTGCTGTTCCTGAGGGCTCAATGAACCCTCCGATTATTTTTGTCCACCGGGTTGCCCTAAGAGTAAATTCAGATGCAATTGGAATAAGTCCATGTTATATGAAAGAAACGATTGGTAAAAAAGAAAGAAATACGTAGTGCAGAAAACAAAACAGTGAAAGGTAGTACAGAAAACCAACTATTGCACTGGATGCAAGAAAAGGCAGCTAAGAGAGCCTTTGTGCTGGCATATAAATTCTGTTTTAGAAAACTCTTCGAGAAAAATATAGAAAAACACATAAAGATACACTACGCGAACAAATACTCTTGCGCAAATAATCGCTTTATTAGGATTTTAACATCACTGGCGGTGCGGTAGTTATGTAGTTAGGAGACTCCCATATAAAAAGGCATTTAGAGGCATCAATTGCTCTAGCTCACAATGGAAATTTCACATTAAATGAGGGGGACAAGTTAAATACGCGAAAGAGAACAGCCGCTCTACACAAGCAAATGGACATGTTAGTGCGCTGTTCCTAAAGTGAATGTCGCCTTCCTGCACATGTACGGTTTTGTTCATCGAGATATCATGTCGGGGGTGAGGGAGTTATTTTAGAAACGCACGTCACGTTTCGCTTGTGTTTGTCGATACCTCGGATCTTCTGCAAGCTCACCTTGTCAAAAGGGAAAATATTCGTCTGGTGTGTTGGTTGTTGCACTTGAAGGGCGTGGAGAAGCCCGAGCAATCTCACTTGCCACCGTCAACGACTAAAGAGCAGCTTCCTCATCGAGATGCTGGACTCAGTTGAAAGACTCTGGACACCTCCCGACAGTCAACGTGGCTTGAAACACGTATGGCGACCAGCCGCAATGATGACGTCTTCTGTGGTGACTTTCATTTCGAAGAAATCGTCGACCGTACACGGAAACGTGTTCTGGTCGGAGGGCATTACGCAGTGGTGCTCATCGGCCGGCTATACTGATAGTGTGATGGCACCGGCTAAGAAAACTGCTGCGCTAAACGCCGCAGTCAACGACGTGGACGGGTCAGTGTCGTGATGATGGGCATGTGTTGATGTTGTTGTCGCACGGCATTTACCGTTCACTGCGTCCAAGTGTTATGTACACTACTAGAGTTACCACAATGACTGGATCACGCTCATGGACGTTAGTCGTCGGGATAGGGCTGTGCCGCCTGAAATCAGCGTTGGCGCATCCACCTCAAACGTTGCCATACCAGCGAAACACCGATGGCAATGTGCTACTTCGCCTCGATGTGCAATAAACATTTCGGTGCCTCTATAAAGACAAATTTCCCTTTCGCGTTGTGCCAATTCCTATGACAGAGAGAGCAGCCCATTTTGAAGCGAGGCTTTTAAAGCTGGAGAAAAACGACAGTCGTTGCCGAATACTCCTCGCCGTTGCCTAGCATCAACGGAGCTAGAGCTGTTAAGACACTAGTTAAGCTTAATCTGGTCATCGATAACGTGTGATAGCCGATCGATTGTACATCGATGATCGATCGTTAATCAATAAATCTAGGAAAATGCCGGGGATGAGTTGGAAGTCCCTAGGTTAGCCCTAGAGCATGCATATATCGTGTGATAGCTAAATGCTAGCTAATTCATAGTTGATTGAGAGCTGATGGTTAGCTAATCAACATTCAATCAATAATTCATAAATCTTGGAAAATGTACGGAATGCTGGCGGTGCTTAGGTTAGCCTGGACCATGTCGATAGTATGTGGTAGCCGATCGAGACGTTAATCGATAGTCGATTTACAATCGACACACCTTTGAAAATACCGGGCATTACTTGGCGAAGCCATATGATAGCCGGTCGATAGCTGATCCATAACTAATCTATAATAGATTAACAACTCATAAATTTTAGATAATGCTGGGATAGACTTGCGGTGTCTAGACAGCCATGGTGCATGTCGATACAATGTAATGGTCGATCGATAGCCAATAAATAGCTAATCAACAATTGATCAATAGTCCATAAATTTTTGAATTTGCCGGGAATACCTTAATGGTGCCTAGGTTAGCCCTGAAGAATGTGTGTACTATGTGAGAGCCGATCGATAGCTAATCGGTAATCTATTAGTAATTAATAAAACTTGTGAATCCCTATGAATTGATTGATTTCTGGAGCTTTACGTCCCAAAACCAGCTATGTTTACGAGAGACGCCGTAGTGGAGGGCTTCGGAAATCTTGACCACCTGCGCTTCTTTAACGTGCCTTGACATCGCACAGCACACAGGCCTCGACATTTCGCCTCTGTCGAAATGCAGCCGCCGCCGCCGGGACTCAATCCCGGGACCCTCGGATCAGCAGCCGAGTACTATAGCCACTAGACCACCGTGGGGGGGGGGGAGAATTCCTGTGAAAGACTTGAACCGATGAACAGGTGGCCCGATGGAGAGAAGGGAATGCCGCTGGAGCCAACGTTTCGACAAGTGGACTTATCTTCGTCAGCTGCCGGCTTGACAAAGAAAAGTCCACTTGTCGAAACGTTGGCTCCAGAGACATTCCCTGTTCTGCATCGCTTTTAGCAATCTGTTCATCGATTCAAGCCTCCATCTTCTCCTGAGCTTCTCTTCTAGTATGAATGACACGTTGTTTCATCAAGTTGAATTTTGGTTGACTATGCTATCGCATGGTTCCTAAACGCAAGGATCGGCCAGTTTCGATGTGCCTCCTGCTTTGGGCGACTCGGCGCAAGCTTGCATATTTTTTTGTATTTGGTAGCCGCTACTGACCGAAAGCTCTGGAATTGCTGACGGCTGCTTTTTAGAGTGTATCTGGCCGTTTCTGTTAATTCTAGGCAGCATTCTGCTATTAGATGAAGCAGATTTGTGGAATTACCTTTCTGAAGGCATACTGACTGTGATGTTCACACAGTGCGTAGCGGTGGTGATGTTGTCAGGACAGTAGCGGAGGCCCACCGGCATCCTTTGCTCCCGGACACCGCCTTGTATGCCGTAGGTGAGGTGACCAATCTGGTAGATGACCATGAGCAGCGTTGAAATTCCAGCTCCCTGGATATATGTTCGAACGAATGGCGCGAAAAAATTTATCTCATGCGCACAGACTATTTCACGCCTGCAATGATCAACACCATATGCAAACAACGTCTTGGTTGTAGCGTGATCCACAAAACAGTGAGCCGAAAAGGAAGGACATACTTTCAAAACTGAAGAAAA
The DNA here is from genome assembly GCA_013339685.2 of Hyalomma asiaticum. Lineage (NCBI taxonomy): Eukaryota > Metazoa > Arthropoda > Arachnida > Ixodida > Ixodidae > Hyalomma > Hyalomma asiaticum. The sequence goes on along the minus strand of CM023481.1, from coordinate 48,133,069 downwards.
TAGCACCTTTTGAAACATCAGGACACTTAACAACTATACAGTTATTTTAAATGCAAAGCACTGCTTGCCGAACGAAATCTACTTTTCGTGAAAAAATGCGAGACGTCTATCTATCTATCTATCTATCTATCTATCTATCTATCTATCTATCTATCTATCTATCTATCTATCCGCCGTCCGTCCGTCCGTCCATTTGTCTGTCTGTTCACTTAAATCTTGATGCTTTTACAATGGTCTCCTCAATCTCCTATGTCCTAAAATTGGCACAGGATCACATATAATGAAGAACATGAATGACATCATCAGACTACACGGGGGCGCGAAGAGGAGTGAGGAGAAGGCTCGAAAGGGAGCGAGGTTTCCGCTTCGCGGACCACAAAGCCCCCTCTCCACATTTTCAATAAGTCGATACTAACGTCACTGTTTTGGTGGAACATGGGGGGGTACGTCCCACTGGACAAGGGAGTTCTGCCACCCCCTCGACGCAGCAAACGGTTGACTGCTACCACCTGAAAATTTCCATTGGTGGACTTGGACGGCGGCAACGACAACGTTCAGCGCAGAGGAACGCGCAAAAATGTGTCCACCTCAGGAAAGCTGCTGTCCCGCCACTTTATCTGGAGCCGCACAAGGGCGACGGGGACGTAGATGATTGGTTGAGATACCACGAGAGAGAAGAAGCCGTAACAATGAATGGAGTGCCAGGTGCTGCTCTCGAACGTTTTTTCTCTGCTGGAAATGCACAACCTTGGTTCGACAATAACGAGATTGTTCTAACAGTTTGATAGAACTTCATCAAAAAGGTCAAGTGCCTCGCTGAGTTGCTTTCTCATAAGAAAAGATAGTGAGCAGTCTTGAAGGAAAGTATATCGCTGACGATGAGAACTTCCCTTAAGCGTAAAAGGAGAATGTTATGAACATTTTGGTTGGAGCACAGCACTTTTTGGAAAATATCGACAGGTGAAGTTGTACGAACTCAAGGTATTAACTGTTTGGTCACAGTCGACTCCGCACTTCGTTGGATACTCGCGAAAGGGCCCTTGACTGCGACCTGAATCTCCTAGTCAGCATTTTGCGAGTGGAAGCAACTCAGACTCAGCTAACTTCGAAGGCTGTTCTGTAATATTGGAAACGTGGGAAGATGAACAGACTAGATTCTGCCAAGCCTTCTTTACACGAGCACGATCTACCTTTGAAAGCAGCAACCAGCTTGCTATATGAAAGGTTCAGCGATATCTGGCTGTTGAAGAAACGAAAAGACCTCTGTCTCACCAACTGGACAACTCGTACAGACAACGTGGCAACGACGTCATTTAAAATGTGTGGCGGCTTACTTCCTGCACATGGTACGGAGATCGGGAAATAACTGGCGCTGGACAACGAGCACTGGTACCAGCTTATGGCTATTACAATAGTCACAAGCTAGTACAAGCTAGTAGTCACAAGCTAGTAGCCTGTTACGTTCGGCAGCGATACATAAAAAATGAAGAGTTTAGGTGCCCAACAGTCACCGCAAAAATTTTCATTTTACTTCATTCAGTCTGTATCTTGACTCATTTCAATCTGTATTCGGCGTTATTTTTTTCTAGCATTCTTTTTCAACTAGACTAAAAAATTTGAGCTTTGAAGATCCGTACATATTTCTACCGTTTTGCCACTGTCACCATGATTACCAATGCAAAATAATCGCGGCAATTAGACCTAATTGGATGGATGTGTCGAAAGGCCGCACGCGCTTGCCATGGATGCAGTGTTCAGGCGACAGCCGTGTTCATTGTGCCGGCTGCCGCTATTTTCAGAGAAGCCGTATACCTCTCATTGCTCGCAAAATTTCGTGGCGTAAACAGAAAACATCACGTTAACAGCTGAAGGCAAACGTCATATCTTTCTTTGCAATCAGGCACACAGCTCAGTATTCGTTAAATTCAATAAAGAGAGCAAACATAAGCATCGAAACCACATGATGAATGATCGACTGTGAACAACGGGAAGACCCTCCCACGCGTTCCCTGCACAGATTAGTTTGCAGCTGCTTTCTAAAGGGCCGTTTGACGTCATTTGAAGACCGAGTTCCGTAGACGTGAACCACGTTGAGCAGATTGTGATTGCATTTGGTAATGACCAAAGGTATAGCGAAAGTGGTCGCGGAACCAACCACGGTCTACCACAGCGACCGCAATGTGATTCACACTGCTATTACTCTAAAGTAATGAAGCAAAAACCTGCCAGAATGTGCGGTGTTTGATAAAGCTGCTCTGGACATTAAAGTTGGCAGGGTGGGATAACGGCCAACTTTTGCTTAATTTCATATATGCTCAAGCGATAGCATTAAGGAGTTCGTGTCCACAGCGGAAATTACTTGAAACAACCGTTGCAGCAACCTTGAGCACTCGACCACGCAAGCTTTCCGCCACTGCGCCAGGTACACATTATAGAACAAAATTGAACTTATCAAAGTGAAATCCTTCATCAGAATTCTAAGCTACGACATAGCTTGGGCTGTAATTTGAGTGTAGAAAAAAACATTCTATTACGACCCAACTCAGATAATTTCAGGGTTACGTGGATAAAGCGCTAATTTTAGCGAATTTTTTATGTGAACGGGACCCGATGGCGCTAGAGCTTTCCACTGTTAAAGGCAAAACTTTAACAGTGATCCAAGTTTTTGTGTAGAAGCATCCATCCTATTTCCAATACGCAAACGGGCCGGTTTCTTCCACGTCCTGAGAAAATGTCCGGATGAGCCATGCGCTCGGCTGAACCTACGTTTGGAAACGAAAATTAAGAAACTGGGAAATTACAAACTCAAGCGTGGCGTAACTGCGAGTGCATTAAGCTCAGTATTTTAACATTCGCATAATTAGGTGAATGACGTGTTGCTATAGTTACCCGCTTATTCAACTCGTTAATTGTATAGACGTGTTTGCACACCGTTGTGAATTTAATTTTATGACGGGTCTCCACCACGACGGCTTCCATGTCATTTCCGTCACGGAAATGACGTTGGGAGGTCCTGGTGGGATCGAGGTGAGGTCCAGATTGCCATGCAAATGACGGAGTAAAATATACGGATCAGAACGACAAGGAAAAACAAACAGAAAAAAGTTTTCTTGATGTGCTGTGGATCTACACACAACATCTAGTTCCGCGGCGAAAGGTGTCGGGCGTTCTGCCGAGTGCGCCATTGACGCACACGCTCAAAGCGTTACAAACGCGCCTTATATTCCCTCTTCGCATCTCTCTTGTCATTCAGTGTGCTCGTTCGCCTCTTGGCGCGCGCATCGAGGCACTCTTCGCATGGGGCGGTGCCGCCACCTAGGAGACGTGCAGAGAAGTTCTCCGCCGGCTGCTGCTTCGAATATGAAAAAGCGCACAGTACGTTGACAGGTCAAATACGCGAAAGTGGCCATATATTAGATGCGAAGCAGCTCATGGAGGATTTCTCTCCGGTGGTGGTGTGCGGCGTGACCACCCTTATTGCGCATGCCATACACCTCCTCTCCCCTCCCCCTCTCCACGTGGCCCTCTCCGCACACCTCCTCTCCGAACGGTGCACGTTGACTGTGGAAACGCTTTCTTCAATGAACGCTTTAAAACCAGCTCGCAAAGAACGAGAACGCGCCCTCGCCCGCGAGAGACAACGCTGACGCAGGCAGCGTTTGCTAGCGCCAAACCGATGCAAACGCGTGTGCACCCACCGTACTGCTCGCATCGCCTCATGGTCCCCTTTAGCGTGATAGTGTAAGTGTGATAGTGTAAAGGGGACCTCATGGTCCCCTTTAGGAGATAGTGTAATTTTTGATGGTGTGGCAGTGCGATATATACTATTCCCTGTGTCCGGCTGTTGCGTCAAGTACTTCAGCTACCGCAAGGTAAATGAAGTCATAGCCGTGGACGTTGGTCGTCTGGATATAGGAGATATGCTATCAGGCGTCGATAAGAACAAGAACGAATGGTGTCAATGTGCAAGAATGGCAGACATCGGAGCGAATAGTGAAGGGGTTTTTTTTTGCAAAGAAAAGGATTGCAAACACGGGCGCAAGGGTAGAGGAGAAGACAACACGACGTTCGCGTTGCTTTCGCCGCTACCCTTGTGTCCTTGTTAGCACGGCTTTCCTTTGCATAAGCAATGTACAAGTTCATGCTGGTGTAGAACAAACATTTAACTTGATTTTCTGGAGGCGCGTTTTACATTCGTGTTTTACGGATTCCTATGACAGATCAGCTACATTTTTTGGTAATTGGAGCTTGAGGGAACGCGTTCGAACCATGGCCGAACCAAACCCGTATTTACGCGATCACGTCGAGGAGCTCGTATACCGCAGACAACCCGGTGTCGGCGTAGGCGTCTGGCAGATTTAATCATCTCCAGCTACCTGCTTCCACTGTTGCAATCCTGAGCACACCACGCAAACCCTCCGCCATGGCGCATGCATTTCAGTGAATAAAATTCAATTTCCCAAAGTAAAATTCGTCGAAAAATTGTAAACTAAGATTTCACTAATACCTATACACATGATAGCTCGGGCCGTATTTCCGCCACGAGGAAGCTTAATTATGTCACGACGAAACACAAACACTTCCTGCACACTACAGAGAAGGTGCCAACGCGTGACATTTACGTACGCATGCGAAACTTCCACTGCTGGTGGATACCGACATGAAGACACTTTGAGGTCGGCGCTAGAGCGAAATGCCCGGAAGCCCACTCGTGTGATGGATGCGGTACCGCGTTCCGGAGCCAGGAGCACGGCAGAGTCTTCCTCATCGGCGAGTACTGATCGGGAATCTACGTCAACTTGCACCCGACCGCGAGGGAGGCCACGCAGGACAGATACAGAGTGTGAACTAATAAACGAACGTAGTGACGTGGCACCTACGTACTTTACTTTTTAAAGACGATAGTCTTTCTTGGGATACTTCAAAGCGGAAATTTTAGCCTGTCGTTCTGTTTGTCTGCCTGTCACAAGATTCAGCAACCCAGCCAAAGTTTAAGCACTTGCCCAAAGCCCAGCCATCTTGAACTGGTAGCGGCGTTCATACTTGTGAACATTTTGATCAAAAAGCAAATAACACGCATATCTGAGGCGCAACATCAATACGTAAGTATTAGGTGGTGTGTTTCTTTACTAGAAAATGCGCAGATACGTAATTCTAAAGACCTTAGTGTTTGTTAGGCTGCACTAAAAATGCGACGCTATGGCCGAAAAACGCCTCTGCCGATGATTTGGTGCTGCCACGCGGCAGTTGCCCAGGGATTCTGCACAAGCTCATGTTTCGCGACGGCGCTGCCAGATGGTGTCCATTATGTCACGCAGCGTAGTAGGGCTGGCAGAAGACTATCGTCTTTCAACGACATTGGCAGAGAACCACGCAGACACGCGGCCAATTTTTTTCACATTAGGCAGTCAAACGTCGGTACACGCACATTTCATTTCATTTTCCTTTTATTTGGACATTTTCACAAAATGCCCACGAAGGGGGCAAAAGGAGAGTGTGTCTCCTGACTTGGCCCACTCTTCGTGAGGCACTTCTGGCAGGTACAGCAGGACAGTGTACAGAAATATACACCAATATGCATACAAACAATAAATAAACAAAGAATACTATAACGATTTGAGAAATGCAAGATAAAGATGCAAGCAAAGCTGTTCCTCAGCGATAAATGCAGAATGCACTGCGATCAGCACCATTTAACATATATTGAAATACATACAAGTTGAAATGTGATCTGAAAACAATGAGTACATTACATACACTAAATATTTGCAGCAAATGAACCTTAGAATTGTGTTCTATTTATTACATCGATAATTCGCTTCCTAAATTGTGTGATGCTTCTAACCTCCATGGCGTATTCAATTATTTCAGGAATCTTGTTGCACAATAGAACAATTTGGTCATCAATTGAATGTACCATAGTTAGTCCGGCACATTGGCCCGACCAACGCAACAGTGCGCAGATTATACTTAAGATCCCTGCTTAAACATGTATCAGAGGAAATCTGGTAATTATCTTTAATTTTTTTGAAGATTAACATGGCTAGTTGCATCCTATAGAACTCTGGGAATGGGAGTACATTATACACACGAAAAATAGACATGTTTGCGTGGAGCGAGGTATTTATCAAACGTAGTGCGCTTTTTCAAGAAGAATTATACTTTCTGTATTTGTTTTGTTACACGTACACCATAATAAAATGCAATACATGATTTGCGAGTAGATAAAAGAAAAGTAAAGCTGTCGTTTAACTTCTCCTGTAAGGAGATGCTGCAAGCATCGAATTAGACCAATCGACCTTGATATTTTTATTCGGAGGTTGTCCACATGGTCAGACCAACTAAGGTCGCTTTGAAAACATACGCCTAGAAATTGAATTTTATTTCCCTGCGCAATATTTTCTCCATTAAAAATGAAAGAGATAGCATGCTCTAAAGGCCTATTTTTTTGCTTGAAGAGCATAAATTTGGTTTTTTTATGTTTACTTTGTAGGGGTTCTTCTACTAATTACTACTGCTAGCAGCGGCATCGCCGCTAGCAACCCCCTGCAGTGGGTTCGAGCACTCAACGAGCAGAGAATGAGGTAGTCGCGTCCGCGCGCTCGCTATCTCAGCCATGCACCGCCGCGCTGCCGCGCGCTTCGGCCCGCGGCCCGACTCGAGACAGGGCAGCGCGAACCGTCGCACGCGGCGAAAGAGGAGAACATTAGGCGCAACTCTCCGTGCATGGTAATTTAATAAACGTTAAAAATAGTACAAAAAAACAGGGCCGAATCAGTCGAATTAAACACAAAGAAAGGACAATAACGATTAAGAACACACGAACACAAACAAAGGACAATGACACTGAACAACACGAACACAGAATAACACACAAAAATACACAAAGACCATGCATGAGAGAAGCACCTAACCCTGGCCAGCGCACCCGCGACCGCGCCCCAAGAAAAGGAAAATAGAAAGAAAGGAACATACGTAGATGGGCGCCGATTGCCGGCCGCTGCCGTGGGTCGCTGGAGCCCGAGACGACGCGCGGTCCGGGCAACGAGGCCTCATCGCCCGGAGAGCCGCAAAAGCACGTACGCATCGCCTCGAGACCCAGTGTGTTCTCTCGAGGCATCTCTCAAAACCAGAACGCGCGAAACGTCAGAAAGTAGTCGCTGTCCAATGGCAGCCTAGTTAAAGCCACATGCGGTGGAGCGGGCGGCCCCCCCGCAATGGTCGCCGCTCCGTGCAGCTGGGAAAGGGGGATGCGGAGACATTCCACGCTAAACATGGCGTCGAGCGGGACCAGGCCCCACAACTTCTAGCTGCTTGACTGTCAGCCATGATTTAAGTTTATCTAACCAGGAATTTGCGGTTATCTCAATGTCGCGGATATCTAAACCAGAAAAGAATGCATTGGTATCGTCGGCGTACATGACTATGTTTGGTGTGAAAGGAATGCTTACTATGTCGCGAAAGAACATGACGCGAAAAAACAGCGTAAAGCAGCTTAGATTCAAGTAACGAAAGCCGTGCTGAAGAAATCACCAGAGTTAGCAATATAAAAAAAGACAGTATTCGCATTCCCTTGCCTCACTGAGCTTTGCCTATAGGTAGATTCTATGACATCATGACCGGCGCACCTTGCTGCTGGCGAAGGGAACCGTGAGGCCGAGGAGGAGGAGGCCCACAAAAGGTCCAGTGATTGCCGCACTGACGGCAATGAACATCTGTAATGAGCACAAGTATCAGCATGCACTTTATGCTCAGCAAAAAAATCTCACTAAATTATGAAGAGGCTCTGCAAAGAGCTGCCTTCAAATTTCTAGTTTGCTCCGCAAGTCTGACTACCCGCATCTTTTTTTTCTTGAGGGGCGAAGCACCTTAGGATCTTGGGCTTTCGGCGTCTATTGTCGAAATCAAGTTGTCAAACGATTGTCAAAAAACAAGTCTATAATAAATAAAACCGGTTCGGAATAAAATGATTCAAACTAATTTAAAACAATGGATTGATCAGGATTTACTTGTATTAATAACAGAAATTTGTTAAATCCGGTTGGGAAAATTGTCTGGGCCTATCATGGTGGCAGTGCAGTCAGACAGAGTGTGTGTGCATGTGTGGGCCGATTCTGGAGACAGTTCACTCAGATAGTCTATGTGTAGGATTGTCGCGTCAGAAGCGCATTCTAACGAGCTTGTGCTAATGTGCCCGGGCTGTCCGCGTCAAACGTCGTCATTGCTGTGGCCACGGTAAAGCAAGCCTATTAAAAACGATTGACGTTTTCTGTGAGAAACACCGACGCATCACCGCATGGTTCGCAGCTCCCCAGGTTTCACGTTTGTGGAGCAGTCATGAGTTTTCAAAATGTATTCTCAAAAAACGAGCAACAGGCCTTGCACAAATTTCAAAGAAGTGATTAGTGAGACCATCAGATCCTCCGCCTTTACAACGCTTAATTTAAAAGTAAAAGTTCTATCCTGCGTGTGCTGATAACTACGTCATCCACCTCGCCTATCGATGCTGCCTGTTGTTGCGAGGCGCTTCTATGCTAAACGCGATTTGACTGCTCAGTAGAGAACACACAGAGTGGAAATACTGATGACATGATTATACTTTATCTTAGGCACCTGATACTACTACACCATCTTTTGTTGCAATGGATGGAATGCCACTTACCTTTTTGCCATTTCTTTCTTTCTTATCTTTTTTTGGGGGGCGGGGGGTGGTCTTTTAAAAGATAATAGGGAGTAATAGTTGGGCGGCTCAGCGGGCCAGCGGGCCCAGCGATGGAGCGGAGGGGACAGCGGACCGCATGATGAAGAGAAGCGTAATAGCTGAGCGACGCCCCGCTTCTTTCAGCGGAACTTACCGCTGCGCCACCTGTGAACAATGTTGGAGTTACTGTCGATCGAGCAGAGGTTTTTATCTGTCGAATAAATTGAAGTTACTGCGAAAAGTATATCGCAAAAGTAATTTTTCATTAGATCACAGGTGTTATGTGGAAACATCTTAGTTTTTGCTGCATGACATGACGACGTGCGCCGCCGCTTGTGTTGGGGGCTGCCATCTTGCAAAACGCTCGCACGCTGGCCCGCTGCGTACGCTCCGCTGAAGAGACGAAATGAGCGGGCGAGCGGCTCGCTCCGTAAATGCGCTGGCTGTCCCAGCGGGCCGCGCATGCGCAGTTGGCGTCTCCGCTCGTTCGCTGGGCCCGCTGTCCCGCTGAGCCGCTCAGCTATTACTCTCTATTTACTACCATAGTACCTACTTGCATGCAGCGCAAGGTGTTGCACATACTAAGACAGCAACATGTCCCGCCACGGTGGTCTAGTGGCGAAGGTACTCGGCTGCTGATCCGAGGGTCGCGGGATCGAATCCCGGCCGCGGCGGCTGCATTTCGATCGAGGCGAAATGTTAAGGCCCGTGTGCTGTGCGATGTCAGGGCACGTTAAAGAACCCCAGGTGGTCAAAATTTCCGGAGCCCTCCACTACGGCGTCTCTCATAGTCAGAGCTGGTTTTGGGACGTTAAACCCCACAAATCAATCAATAAGACAGCAACATGATTGATTTCTGGTGTTTTACGTTGCAGTACCGCGATATGATTATGAGAGACGACGTATTGCGGGGCTCCGGAAATTTCGACCACCTGGGGATTTTAAAAAATGCACTGTCATCGCAGGGTACGTGAGCCTCAACATTTCGCCTTTATCGAAATGCAGTCGTCGCGGCCGGGATTCCATACCGCGTCCTTCGGATCATCAGCCGACTGCCACAGCTACTAGACTAGGCCACCGCGGCGGAGTAAGACTGGAATTTTCATGAACAAGTCATCCCATTCGCTAAAATGGCCGCAATAATAAATAAGACTGTAATTCTCCCATTCGCCTGAATGGCCATTATAATCAGCAGCAGCACGACCACTACCAGTCTCTCCATATGGCCACAACATTGCAAAGGTCTCTGAATTGATAGCTGCCTTCATACTTGTGAATATTGTCGATCAAAAAGCAAATGTTACCCATATTCCGCACTGACCCACTCCTGTGCTAAATGCGGCCAAAATAACCCCGCATGCATCATGATCTCACGGTTCTCTATTGAATGCTTTTTGTGTGATGTAAAGGAACTTTTTATTGTTCCCTCTAATCGTCCTCGGTGCCTTACAACTGATTGGCAGTGAACGCGAGTGCTGGCCTCCGTTTGTGAAGGGCAACATAGTGACTTGCTGAGCAAGTACAATTGCAAGTGAAATTCGCAATATTCGGCATCAGCTTAAGAACATTTCATAAAAAAATTGATAGAGCTTTCCTTCTACGTTCTCTAAGTGTATACAGTGCTTCCAAAACAACGTGACAATAGGCAATCGCTAGAGGGTAAGCCACTCTGCGTTGAGATTTTGCTATGCGTGGAACGTAGTTTTATAGGAAAAACGACGCGGTTATTTATTTATTTATTTATTATTTATTTATTTATTTATTTATTTATTACCTGCATTTACCCTGAGTGCATTACAGTAGGTGGGTCACGACAACATAACATTCTGTTGATGAAGTAATACTGTGTCTTGGTTGGAAGCTGCGTAGGTCTAAACACGTTTTTCGTGAATAATTATACACTATGCATGAAAGGTGCTAGTTAGCCTAGCAATTATAGCCGCAAAACAAACAACCCATATTTTGTTGACTATGTCAGCACAAGCTGACCGACAGAAGTAGAAATAGAAATATCGAAATATTCTTTTCTGATAGAACTTCAAACTATAGCTCAGCACTTTACGAAAATCTGAGTGAAGCAGCATGTCTGGCTTCGCTGATGCTTGCCGTCCAGTGTATTCTGCGTTTTCGTTGTAGGTGTCAGTGAGTATTGGAATGTTTCAACAGAATCGCAATTCTGATACACTAAAAGTTCATGCATAATATATTCATTTTATTCACGTTTACATATGAAAGAATTAACTCTGAAGAATCGAACAGAGACTCCTTTACGCAAGAAGAAACATAGCCTATGTATGTGCTGCACTGACATACGGTATACGTGGTGGTGCCTTATACCAGTATGCACCAATATTTGAGTTAAAGAGAAATCAGGTTATGCGAAGGCGAGCTCGTGCGTATTGCTTATGGTACAGCATAGCATTCGCCGTAAAGTAGCGGCGAAATACATTTGCCGAAATCAATAACTACAGTCCTAAGTGCCGTTGTGGCAACAATGCGATATTTTAGCAACAGAATAATTTCGCGCAAGTCTCAAAATATGAGAACTACCACGTGAGCACAATGATCAAAGCACCACGAATAATAAAGCACAACGTAAACGAAAACAACCATCCTTCCTGCATAGCAGCACTCTTGAGCGCAGCAGCTGGCTCGGAAAAGGGATCGACTTGGTTGTGTGCTTAAGTGCTTCATATACACAAATAAATTAATACGGCTGCTTAGTTATCACAAAAAATGCCTGAGTTCTACAGCTGCAGCATAATTTCGGTCTGAAGTACTGGTGTTAAATTTAGTGCGACTTTTCACGTCTCTCTAGAAAAATACGGTGTGCAAGTTGGAGGAATAGCTTACGGTCACAGCCGAACCGGCATAGGGGATAACCACGCTGAGGGCTGTCATGGCGGTGCCAACTGCGAACGCTGGTTTGTAAAATATGGGTTATTTTTGCAGTCCGCTCACAATTCACACTGAACTGAAGTAACACAGCTTACCTATTCCTGTGACCGTACAACCTACACGCGTGTTGGACACTTGGACGAACGGAGTGATGACGTCAAAGTGCCATACAGCAGCTTGAGAGTTAACCATAGAGGACACTGTGCTGCGAAAAAAAGGAGACTAATGTTAATTGTAGATGTACCATTGCACAGGAAAAGGGTGAAACACAGCATGAAGGGTACTAAAATAAATGCGATCTTGGCATTTCATATTAATAATCGCTGGCGCATCACGTGCTAAAACCACGCTCCCCGTAGGCCTCCGGATATTTTGGCCACCATAGCGGGTTATTCTGTATGAATTGAAAACGCACAGTTTTCGGGGACATATCATTGCTGGTTTGCTTGCTTTCGGTTCCCCACGCTATCGGCTGCGTTCGCTTGAAGATCATAGCTACGAGCTCAGCACGGGGATCATCGTGCACGAACAGGATGTGCACTGTACACGAATAGCTTACGGAACTGTGAGAGCCGCTGTTGCGCATTTCGAAATGATGATTGACTTCTGTGGCTCTGCGTCTCGAAACCATGGTATGATCGCAAAAACCTTCGTAGTGGAGAGCTACAGATATTTCGACCAACTGGTCACTGACACCGTGCAGACATCGGACTGACATCGCGCAGTACACAGCCCTCAACGTCTCTCCATCGAAATGCAGCAGCCGCGGCCGGGATTTGATCCCGCTACTTTCGGATCAGCAACCGAGTGACATGGCCACTTGGCAGCGCCATTACGAAATTAACTTCAATTAATAAGTTTTTATGCTTCCAAACATAAGAGCTCCTCACTCCTACCAAGCAAAAGTTAAGGTTATAAAGTAGCCTGTTTCATTGTATTTGAAAATTTGCGCAGTGTTTTGCCACTAACAGTAGCGAGCAGCCCTGCAAGGCTGGCTAATGACAGTAATTTGAATCCCTGCTGCGTGAAACGAAGCCTCCATTTAGCGGCGGGAACGAACACAGCGATAATCATTCACTGGGTTTTGCGTGCATAAACCACGATATGATAAAGAGGGGCACCGTAGTGGAGGATTACGTAAAATTTTACAACCTAGGGTTCTGAAGGTGCCATGCAACACTATTTGAACATAGTATGTGTAACAGTCAGCTAAAACAGGAACAGAAAAGAGCCTTTATTGATAGCAGCGGTTAGGTTTTATAGTGGCTGGCACGTGTAAGCCCATGTAGGTGTTGATGTCAGCAGTTGGTGGGGTACGCACAGCGCATGCGTATCTTGCATGATACATCCTCCCCTGTTATCAGTTCTTCGGAATGTGTCACTAATTCACTTGATTGAAGCTGCGATCGTAGTGCAGCCTGTTTGGAGGCCTCCTGTTTCCGGTCGAGCGCCTCAACCTCGGTGTACGCTGTCCATCGGCGAAGGATGTAGAGGTTGCCGGGACCTGGTCTAGGACCGGGCTCCTGCTCGTTGACGGGCTCGCATTCGCTGTCAGACTCGTCACTTGTGCTGCTCTCAAAAGGTTCCAACGTCGTACTTAGATGCCTGCGGTTGCGGCTAAGCACCTTGTTATCTTCTGTACGCACACTGTATGACCGTGGCGCTGCTAATCCTACTACTTGCGCTTTGCGAGTCCACTGTTTGTCATGAGCCTTCACCACTTGTCCTTTGTGGAGGCCCGGCAGAGATTCGGCTCCAGTATCTCGTGGCTTGCGTTTGTAGACTGTTGTTTTCTACGGCCGGCGGAAGTCCGGAAGTTGTGTACGTAGTCTTCTGCCTTGCAGGAGCTCACCCGGCGATCGACCGTCTTCCAGCGGCGTCGCACGGTAGGATAGCAGTCCCAGCCACAAGTCCTGCTGTGTCTCTTGAGTTTTTTTCACAATTTTTTGACGATTTGAACACCCTTCTCAGCCAGTCCATTCGACTGTGGGAATCCAGGGCTCGATGTAATGTGCTGGAACTCGTACCTGGATGCAAAAACAGCAAATTCGTGAGATGCAAACTGGGGACCGTTGTCGCTGCAGACTTCCAATGGAATACCGTAACGGACAAAGATGCCACTCAGTTTCTCAACAACCGTACTAAATGTGGTGTCGTTTAGTTTTTCAACTTCGGGGAAGTTGGAGAAGGCATCATATACGCACAAGTAAGAACTCCCGGCATGCTGGAAAATATCGACGCCGACCCTGTACCAAGCATAATGCGGTGTTTCTCGCATCATAAATGACTCCCGTTGTTGTTGGTACGCATATTTCCTGCAGACAGCACAACCTTTTAGCATCCTTTCAATGTCGCCGTTGAGTCCGGGCCAGAAAACTAGCTGACGAGCTCTCGTTTTAGTTTTATTGAAACCCAAGTGCCCCTCATGTATCCGTTAAAGCATTTCCACCCTCATCGATTTCGGTATTACTTTATTCCCTTTTAAAACAATGCCTTCTATCAGTGATAATTCCACCGCGAATAGCTTCATGCTGCCGACCAAGCTACAGTCTTCTCTAACGTATGGTATGATTGACTGCAGATCAGGATCTTTCGCAGTGGCCTCAACAAGCCGACTCTTTTGCTGCTCACCATGTCCGTGACCGCACCAACCCCATGAACCTCTACGTAGTCTTGGGAGGGTCCGATGTCCCGTGATTTTAGGGAGCCCTTGATAACATGTCGGCCAGCAGCAACTCCTTTCCTGGAACAAACTGAAGGGAGTAATGATACTTCAACAAACGAAGAAAAAGAGCGTTGAAGCCCTGGTGGCATATCGACGATTCCTCTCGACGCAATCGCTAAAAGTGGGCGGCGGTCGGTCTCAATGAAACTTTTCCGGCCGTAGACAAAACAGTGAAATATTTCACACCCAGATGTTACTCCCATTGTTTCTTTTTCTATTTGCGAGTATCTTTGCTCCGTGTCGGTTACGACACGCGACGCATAGGCCACAGGGCGCCAGCTATCTCCGTGACGCTGCAAAAGCGCAGCTCCTAGGCAATGTTTTGATGCGTCCGTGCTGATCTTGGTTTCCTTGGCTGGATCGAAAATAGCGAGTACAGGTGTGTTGCTTAGAACTGTGCAGATAGCAGCCCGCTCACCGGTATGCTTTTCTGTTCACTCAAAGATTGTGTCCATTTTTATAAGGCCTCGCAACAACTTTGTCTTGTCAGTCAGATGCGGGATATACTTCCCAAAGTAATTTGCCACACCAAGCATTCTCTGAGCCGCCTGCTTATCAGTCGGGCTCGGCATTTCTGCTATTGACACACTGAACGCGGGATTCGGCTTTATCCCGTCTTGACTGATGATGTCCCCCAAGAACTCGACCTCCGTGCGTGAAAACTTGCATTTGGCTGCATTAAACGTCAGCCACGCACTCTTTGCGAGTTCTAGTGCCTCACGAAGGTGCTCGTCGTGCTCTGCCCGGGTAGCATCCCATACCAGGACGTTATCGACATACAAACGCGCACGCCTGGTGCTCGATCGAAAATTGAACACACCGTTTTTTGAAACACCTGAGGCGCTGACGTAATGCCAAACGGCAGCCTCAGGAAACGGTAACGCCCAAAAGGAGTAGCGAACGTACAACTGCTTGATGTGGCCGGATCCAATGGAATCTGATAGAACCCCGAGTTTGCATCGAGGCGAGAGAAATATATACGCCCGCAAGTTCTGTCTCGATGTCGTGTCGCTTCGGCATCTGATAGTGTTCTCGCTTCAGGCACTGGTTAATGATCCTAGGGCCCATGCAAACCCGCAGTTTGCCATCTTTTTTCTTGACAGTGACGAGAGGACTTACCCAATCTGTTGGTTCACTGATCCTTTCAATGATGTGGGCTTCTTCCATGTGCTGCAGCTCCGCCCGCAGGGGTTCTTTGAGTGCCAAGGGGACGCGTCGCGCTGCGTGTATCACTGGTATGGCATCTTCGCGCAGGACCACCCTGTATGGGTGGGCTAAACACCCGGTACCTTGGAAAAGCTGCGGGAATT
The DNA here is from genome assembly GCA_013339685.2 of Hyalomma asiaticum. NCBI lineage: Eukaryota > Metazoa > Arthropoda > Arachnida > Ixodida > Ixodidae > Hyalomma > Hyalomma asiaticum. The sequence goes on along the minus strand of CM023481.1, from coordinate 48,117,435 downwards.
CTTGGAGCACTTTGCGCGAGCTTTTCTGGGCATCCACTGTGTTAACTGAACGCACCAACAATCCGAGCGCCTCCGTTTCGTGTATTCCAAGTCGCGCCTGTTAAGGTAATAGGTGCCCGACATGTCATTCATGACCACCTGTAGGGTTGCCACGTCAAAGTGTTTAATTACGTCGCCACTGTATGACCTAAGAATGGAGCTGCTGGGCTTCAGGTCACCATGCGCTTGTAATTTGCGAAGGACAGAATACGGCAGCAAGTTGCCCTGGGAGCTAGTGTCTACTTTCAGAACAACATGCTGGTTGGCTAGTTTGGCTGCGACCATCCAGTCAGCTGTCTTTTCAACGGCGCACACTCTCACATTGAGGATGTCGAAGTCGTTGTCGTCGTGCCCTATTGCACCGACAGCAGGCTCCTTCCGGCAGCACGCCGCGAAACATGCCTTGCCGAACGCCGGGCATTTGTTACGGTCGTGCATTCGGTTGCACCTACCGCATGTGAACCGTCGACGCTATTTCACGGCCGCTACGTACCTATCTGCTTGGGCCCAGGTCTCATTTTGGCGAGCTGACAATTCGGCCGCTTTGCATATCTGTTCTGCCTTGAGCAGCGTGAGGTCTTTGAGCACCTTTGCGCGTAACTTCGTGTTGTTTCTGCCAAATACTATTTGGTAACGAATCATAGAGTCATTCAAAATGTTGAGAAGTTGCAAGTCTGAGCTAGCTTCCGCAGGTCGCGAAGGAATTGTTCAAAAGGTTCGCCTTCGGCTTGACTCCTTAAACAAAACACATACCTCTCGTAGACTTCATTTTGTTGCTCTTGACAGCACGCTTCAAACTTGCCCACAACTGTGCATAGTCCTCCTTGTTTACTTCCGCCGTAAAAGTGAAGTTGTTAAACACCTCCAGAGCGTCCTCTCCAGCAACACTTAGCACCAGTGCCGTCTTAGCAGCCTCCGTCCGTGGTTCTTTGGTTGACGCTGTTGCCTTCAGGAAGAGCTCGAACTTCTGTTTGAACAACGCCCACTTCTTTGCAATGTTCCCGTACAGAAGCAGCTGATCCGGTGGCTTGAGTAGTTCCATTTTCCTGGCTCACTGGCGCAACGCCGCTTCCTTTCCTCAAGCCGTTGCGCGGTAGGCCGACAATCGGCCCACTTCTAACACCATGTAACAGTCAGCAATAACAGAAAAGAGTCTTTATTGATAGCAGCGGTTAGGTTTTATAGTGGCTGGCACTTGTAAGCCCATGTAGCTGTTGACGTCAGCAGCTGGTGGGGTACGCACATCGCATGCGTATCTTACATGTGACAGTATGGGAACATCATTCGTGAAGACAGCGCCTCCTCTATTTTTTTCAATGCCAGTCGGATGCGTCCGATCGCCTCCACCTTGTCCGTCGACGCATTCCTACTATTTCCCTCGCACCTGGTAGCGCTCGCACCTGCTTCACGGCGGGAGGGGGAGCGTACCTTCTATATGGGGCCTCATGGACGCTGTCGGAGTAAGTATTTTTTTTGATAAGTTCTACCTATATGCGCGCGGCGGCGCTTTGAAACCCTCTTGATTGCCATGCTAGGCTGTCACACTGTCACACGAGACGCGACGATTGCTGGCGGCGCGCGAGTGATAACCGATAACGTTTTTCTGCTGCAGCGAAGACACATTTTCTGCAATTTGGACCACAATCTACACGCGCAGAATGATTTTATGTCAATGAGGCGCCTGGAAACACAGTCATTACGATGTACAGCGCTTGATATATTTAGCGATAAACAGTCGTCAGCGGAAACACCACTGCCAACTGCAAATACGGCTACCGTAGGATGCCTCGATGCCGGAAAGCTGCCAATCCTTCAAGCGCTGCTCTAATATCGCAAACAGAAAAAGCTCCGCGCAGCCCATGCAGGAGATAGGTACCAAAAAAGAACTGCGAAGAAATCTGACAGACGAGTTGTATAGGAGGGGGACGCAGCGTCTACTGCGTCTCTAAGGCAACGAAAGCGACGCGCTCTCCGATGCACGTGCGGCGCAAGCAGCCGTACTCTTCAGGTGGCGTCGCACAACGACAACTACCTGATCCAAGCTGGACCGACGGTTTCCATTGAGGAGCGAGCGTGTGCACTGGCATTGAAAAAAAATCGAGGGGGCGCTAATGAAGTGCTTCACCGCCAGTCCTCTTCATGTGTTCCGGTATGTAGTGTTCCTTTCTCATCATCAGCTTGCGAGACGTCATTAAACATACAACAGCGTCAGCGACGCATCTCACGTGCTTCGACGATTCTTGCGCTTGCCGAATGCCGACGTATGCAGATATCGTGGTACTCTCTTCGGCAACCCCGCGTATTTTTCCTTCGCCAGGAGACCGTGGCCCTGTGGCTTCGTTGTGACCGCCAGTGCGTCCGCAAGCGTATTACTGCTGCTCGTCCTGCTCGACCGATTTGTTTCCACTGTGGTTACCGAGGGACCATCTCCCGCTGTTAACGCCCACGTCAAGATGACGAGCAACGAGGGTACGTTGTGGAAGGACGCACAGGCGCCCGACGCACAAGGAGCTACCAGCGGGCTTGGTATACCGCCCTTCACCATCACCCTACTGATGTGCCCTCCACTTCTCGAGGCTCAGGTTTTAGGTCACCTTCTCCATGCCGTCGTTCAGTGCCACCTCTCCGAGCCGCCTCTCATGTCGCCAACGCTCACTCGGAAACTCCCCGATGCAGTTTTGCTATAGGGGAAACTGTATTCACCGCACAACTTAAAATTCCCCCGGAACGACCGCAAAATTTGATATAGCGTTTGCAGAAGGTATCCGCGCAGATACTCTCGTTGACACCAGGTGCTGCTGTTTCGATTATTCGTGGAGCCTTTTCTTCCCCTCTCCGGAAACTCACTACGCCATACTATTGCCCTCCTCTCCGTGAGGCTACCAGCGCTAATATTCGCCTAACTGCATGCACAGCTCGTGCCTTGATCCATGAGATACGTCACCACGCCGTTTTTTTTTTCGGGAGTGCCCACATGACCTCATTATTGGATGGGAGTTCTTGTCTTCTGCGTCGGCATCTATTTGATGTCGTCAGCGCCTTATGCATCTGAATGCCATCGGCTCCTCCCTTCCTCAGTCTGAAGAAAAGGTGCGTCTCGTTGCCTCCTCCGCCTACGTGCTGTGGCCATCCAGAGAAGCAATTATAGGCGTTCACTCTCGACAAAAGATACGGACGTACCTTTTGTCGGCGGACTCTGATTGCCGTTGGCCGCATTCGCTTCTCTCAGAGCTGCGCACCTATTACCGCCCTGAACCTAACTTCCGAACCTCAACTGCTACCCGCACCTCCACCGCTTAGGAGAAGCTGCTTTATTGCAGCAGAGCTGGAGCTACGATGACAAAGGTCGAGCCGGGCAGCTTATCATGGTCACTGTAGATGAGGGAAATATGTACAAGTGATGATGATGCACAGAGGGGACGAAGAGTGAATCTTATGTTGAGCTCACAATAGTCATGCAACGGCGTCGATCAGTCGCGGGGGCTCATAAGAACGCACGAGTGAAATATGATTGTAGTGCACGCCTTCAGGGAACTCGCAGTTTAGTTGCAAAGACACCTGGAAATCACAAATCGCATGCTCTTTCAAAAAATGACGTCACCAGGTGCACCGATTACGTCGATTGAGAATATGAATTAGTACTGGTGATCTCATGGTCGCAGAAGCATCCTCCGTAATGCTTGATTAGTTCGTTTTAAGTGCAAACTTTACACGTATGCGTGTGCAGTTGAACCTCGTTATAACGAACCACGCAAAATTTGCAAAAAAGTTCGCTATAAGCGGAATTCGCTATAAAAACTGTACCAAAAAATCGCCAAACCCTGCCGTGAATAGATCGGCAACAAGAGGAATTGACAGGACACTTACTTGAACGAAAAGACATATATTTGAGCGAAAAGAACCTGTGCAGTGTAGCTTGCTTCTTCTGATTGATTGCGTACTGTATAATGCCTTGTTCTACCATGTCGAGGCAATCCAAAAACTTGAGCCCGGTGCCTTCCATCGTGCTGCAATAGCACCGCGCCAGAGCCACACCAGCTACAGCCTTGCTTAAAGTTGGCGGCGGAATGTTATCGGAAACAGCACCTTCAACTTCCGTGATTTCAATCTCGGGTTGCTGGCGTGTCACCTCCGCAGCAATTTCCACGTCAGTCAGTTAGGCAACCGCCTCTGACGCGTCGTCGTCGCCAACGAAGTCATCCAGTGCCAGCGTGTCCGATGCGTCGCCCACCAACCGCGAGAAATCTCTCCACATTGCCCAAGCCGTGGTCCATTGGAGAAAAAAAATACCTTTTGCCGTCTACGCCGCTACACCGTGTAGGCGCTACAGGCGCATCCGATGTAAAAGCGGGTCTTTGCGAGCAGCCGCTGTGCTGCGGAGAAGGCGAAGGTGTGCTCCCGCAGCGCTCGTATTCCGGCCCGGGAAATTCAGTATATCCATTGCGCGTTCTAATTCGTTCGCTATAAAAATGTCAGAATAGATGTTATTCTTTATACTTTCTGGCTGCAGTTCGACGTAGCCAATAATTCGTTATATCCATGTTCGTTATATCGTTTTTCGATTGTATCTGTCTTTTAGACCAACGAAATCAATCAAGCTACGCAGTCGGTTCTCCTGGTGCCGTCTCACTTGAAAGAAGAGCAGAGATATCCTGCTGTACTTGAAACCGAATTGCGAATTGCCTGGTGTGTGCGCAGTAGTTTTTCCCTGGCATGTTCGCAGGAGCCCAATCAGCGGGTAGTCATATTTTTCTGACTGTGCTAAAAAATTGTAGAATGCTGCCCTTAATGTGAACTTTGAACGCATAGAACACGGGCCTCTGCCATTTTGCCTCTATGAAAAATGCGATTGCCGCGGCCGCGATCGCGCACGCGTCCTTCGGATCAGTAGTTAGGTTCCATTACAGCGAGACCGCCGAGGTGGATAGCGAGACTGGTCGACGGCATGATTTCGGTCGCCGCAATCGCAGCATGTGAAACGGCTCGAAGCCCTCCAAACATATTCCTTACGCTAAGAGCGCAGCTACAGTTGAATTCATTTCGTTAGAAAAAAAGTTCTTTGTTACAGTAATACAGCTGTACTATTTGTATCCGCTGAGCGCAGTAGATCACGACGAAGAGCGAAGTCCTGGCGAAAAGCTGCCTTGTGCAGGGCGAGATCAGTCGCGTGTTCCCCTCAGTCAGACGACGCTATAATGGCATCCGACTGGTGTAATTACTGTTGCAAAAAAAAGAATCCCACATAAAAAAGGAACGACCTTCAAGGAATTTTCCCGAAGCGCCCGAGCAGCGTTTCGAACTCACGACCTCTCTGTCTCCAGGAGGCCGCCCCAGACAACTCGGCCATGGAGGAGGCTTCGCGAGAGCGTAAGCGACGACAATACATACCACTTGGAGCTGGCAACACGATAGCTCTCTCTGAGTTACCCTACGCTGTGTACAGGCTCGATCAGGATGTGGCGAAAACTTCTCGCGCAGCGCCCTCCTCCTCTGGACGAAGCGCGTATTCGTGGGAGTTGGCGTAGGCACCTCTCTCGTCTCTCGAGCCAGCAGCTCGTGCTGATCATCGCTCCACGCGTCTCGCGTATCATCGGAACGCGCCTCGCAGGCCTTCGCGCAACATTAGTCGCACCTAAGCAAACGCGCGCTCACCTGCGTGTCCACAATCAAGAACAACGTGCAGCTACGCATAAGGCACGCTGTAGGCCGGCAGCGGATAGAATACAGCTGTCGGGGAGGATAAAGCCGAAGCACATCGCCCATAAGAACTTATCAGTCTGGGAACGCTTTTTCAGCGCAAGCACACGAAGACGAAATTAAACCATACAATCGATTCTCTTCGTGTACGAAACTAATCGTTCTCAAATGTGTATTGCCGAGAACTCTTGTTATTCATATTGTTATGGTATGTGTACTCGGGAACACTGCACTACGTAATCGCTTAGGAACAAGCTGTTACGATTGTAATGAAGAAGAAGACAAGGAAGGCAAGGAAGCAAACCACAGCGTCGGTGATCATCTCGTGTCTCGAGCGAGCGCTTGCCCGGATTTTGGCTGCTTGACGCTCGCTGTCTGTCGGAGCTCGCCTTTGACGTTATTCGTCGTCCAGACGTCAATAAACCACGTCGCATTTGGTGGAGGCGCTTGGGTTCCCAGTACCAACCTGGAACTTCGCTCCCGGACGCTTCGACCTGTCCCTCTCCCCAACGTAATCATGGCTGACGCCAACCCTGCCCAGCCTGGACCTTCGGTAATCCATGTCATCTGCGGCGCCGTTCACCGTCAACGGGACCCGCCAATCTTCAACGGCTCAGGTGACTCGGATGTTGAAGATTGGTTGACTGTCTACGAAAGAGTAAGTGAGCACAAGTGGGACGATCCGATGAAGTTTAGTCACGTCGCATTTTACCTCGCCGATGTCGCCCAGCTGTGGTATAACAACCACGCGACCACTATTCCAACTTGGCCTATCTTTAAGACTTCCATTGCGGACGTCTTTGGCCGACCTACAGCGCGCAAGCTTCGCGCTGAGCAGACCCTGCGTCAACGTGCTCAAACACCAGGAGAGAACTTCACGAGCTACATCGAGGATGGGCTAAACCTTTGCAGCCGTGTGAGCTCCGCAATGACTGAAGACGAGAAGATCAAGCACATGCTGAAAGGCATCGAGGACGACGCCTTTCAGATGCTTCTCGCAAAAAATGCCACGACGGTTGACGCCCTCATCTCGTTATGTCAGAGCTTTGACTAGTACTAGTTGCGTAGGCAGCGCGCCTTCGCCCGCCAAACCCTCGCAAATCCTGGTGGGCATTCTAGTTTGTCCACTTTGCAGCCGGCCTCCCGCTCTGCCGATCAACAACCGCTACTATCCACAATTCAAGATTTCATCCGTGAAGAGGTAGCCCGTCAGCTCTCCTTACTACCTCTCACGCACGCGCCTACACCGTCTTTGGCTCCGGACCTACAACAGGTGATTCGCACTCATGTTGCCGAGACGCTCCCACCTATGCCACCGCCCCCGCCTATCACTGCGCCTCTTACCTACGCTTCTGTCGCTGCTAGGCTGCCTCAACAGTCTGCGCCGTATTTCCGACCCGCAGTTCCGGTCCACACCGTCCCGACGACCATGCGTGCTGCGACGCCCCCTTAAGCGAGGCCTCAGGCTCCGTTCTTCCGACGCCAGGACGCGTGGCGGACGTCAGACGACAAGCCTATCTGCTTCGCCTGTGGGGTCGCTGGGCACGTCGCCCGCTTCTGTCGCCGGTATCCTCCTTGCCCGTATGACACATTTGACTCGCCTGTTCCTTCGCCGTTCCGTACGCCACCAAGGTATACCGCTGAGGATCGTCCACCCCTTTCAAACCGTCGCTCTCCATCACCTCGACGACGCTCGCTATCACCCATGCGTCGCCGTCGAACTACGGAAGAGGGAAACTGATTGCTGCAGTTCCGGAGGCAAGAGCTGCACGCGACGCGAACTATCAAAGGCCTCCATCGCTTTCGCCGCGAAATGTTATCGACGTGAACATTGAAGGGACTGCCGCACTAACGCTTATTGACCCAGGGGCCGCTGTTTCCGTAATTTGTGAAAACCTCTGCCGCAAGATGAAGAAATTGACCATGTTGATCCCGGGACTTGTGCTCCGCACTGCAAGCTCGCAGTGCATTTCCCCTTCTTCTGTGTGCACCGCGCGTGTAGTTATTCAAGACGTACTTTACGTGATAGAGTTCTAGGTGGTGCCGTCATGCTCGCACGACATTATTCTTGGGTGGGATTTCCTCTCACGGCATCGTACTGTCATAGACTGTTCTCGGGCGGAAGTGGCTCTTACTCCGCTGCAAGACTCCATTTCGGCTGACCCTATGCCCGACCCTCACAAACTTGTCGTTGTTGGAGACGCAGACATACCACCTAAAACGTGGACCCTCGTAGCCGTCTCCTGCCCGGCCGCCTCTGACGGAATGGTCTTGTTTGCCCTCTCCGATGTGTTTCTCCGTCGTCGTGGTTTATGCCTACCGTTTGCAGTACTTACCATGGAGTCTGGTGCTGCCACAGTGATGGTTTCCAACTCATTCTCGTCGCCTATTACCTTACTCCGTGGTGAGTCCTTGGGTCATGTAGAAGATGTCGAATTCGTGCATTCCCTAGATTTCACTGAAGACCAACCCCGCCTTCAAGTGAATGCTATGACGTCACCCGTTTCAAGATCTCCAACTCCGGACAGTTTTTGCCCCTCTGTCGCCGCCGATTTACCACCCACACATCTCGAAGAACTCATTTCCCTTCTGCCAGAGTTCCGCTCGTCCTTCGATTGCGCCCAGCCATCTTTAGGTCGGACAATGAGTGTTGCGCACCGCATCAACACCGGCTCTCGTGCTCCCTTACGCCAGCGCCCTTACCGAGTATCGGCGGAAGAACAGCGTATCATCAACGAACAAGTCGATGACATGCTCACACGTGGCGTCATTCAGCCGTCGCAGAGCCCTTGGTCATCGCCTGTTGTACTCGTGCGCAAAAAGGGTCGATCCATCAAATTCTGTGTTTAATATCGCCGCCTCAACAAGATAACTCGGAGGGATGTGTACCCGTTGCCGCGCATTGATGACGCTCTCGATTGTCTGCAAGGACCAGAATATTTCTCGTCTTTGGATTTGCGGTCGGGCTACTGGCAAGTCCCGATGGCCGAACCTGATTGCCCGAAGACTGCCTTCATTACCCCCGATGGACTGTACGAGTTCAAGGGGATGCCGTTCGGATTATGTAACGCGCCAGCTACATTCGAAAGGATGATGGATAATATCCTTCACGGCTACAAATGGAATACCTGCCTCTGTTACCTTGACGACATCGCTGTGTTTTCTCGAGATTTCCCCACTCACCTTGTTCGTCTACATGCTATTCTGAAGCCTCTCACATCTGCGGGACTTCAACGTAACATCAAGAAGTGCCATTTTGGGGCGCGCCAGCTGACGGTACTAGGTCACGCCGTCTGCAAAGATGGCGTCCTCCCGGATCCCGCGAAACTTCGTGCTGTTGCCGAGTATCCGAAGCTCAACAAGACGCTTCGAAGACACTGAAGACACTTCGAAGTTTCATCGGCTTGTGTTCGTACTTCAGTCGATTTGTCCGCGACTTTGCTACCATCATCGCGCCCCTTACGAATTTTCTCACAGCCTCTAACGGCCTCCTTGCGTGGTCACCTGAGTGGGACGCATCCTTTACGACGCTAAGACGCTTCCTAACGTCGCCTCCTATACTCCGACACTTTGACCCCAATGCGCCTACGGAGGTCCATACTGACGCCAGCGGCGTCGGCCTTGATGCTGTATTGGCTCAGCGGAAGCCATGCTACGAGGAATACGTTGTGGCTTACGCGAGTCGTACCCTCAAATAAGCCGAGTGCAATTACTCAGTTACAGAGAAAGAGTGCCTCGTCATAATTTGGGCGTTGGCTAAGTTTCGCCCGTATGTTCGCGCCTTTGACGTTGTCACAGACCACCATGCTCTGTGTTGGCTCTCGTCGCTGAAAGATCCATCAGGGCGCCTCGGTCGCTGGGCGCTTCGCCTGCAAGAATACGACATTCGTGTTGTATACCGGTCAGGCCGTAAACACTCCGACGCTGACGCGCTGTCCCGCTCACCACTGGCATCCGACACGGCTTCTCCGTCAGGTTCTTCCCTCTCGCCAATTGACTTCGTGGACATGTCGTCGGAGCAACGCAAGGATACATGGGTTCGCCAACTCCTTGACTTTCTGGCAAACCCATCCCTTCGTCCCGTTTCAAGAAGTATCCGTCGCCATGCTTACCATTTCGTCGTTCGAAGTGATCTCCTTTACCGGCGAAATTACGCACCTGATGGCCGCAAGTGGTTACTTGTTATACCACGCCATATGCGCAGGGATATCTGCGCCACTTTCCACAATGACCCGCAAAGTGCTCATGCCGGCATCCTCAAGACCTACACCCGCCTGCGCCAACGCTACTACTGGCGCGGCATGTACGCCTTTGTGTGCAAGTATATACGCGCTTGCATTGAGTGTCAACAGCGTAAAACTCCACCTGAACACCCGACTGGCACACTCCAGCCGCTCCCTTGCCCTGACCGTCCTTTCGACCGCGTTGGCATCGATTTATGCGGCCCGCTTCCCACGACTACATCAGGGAACAGGTGGATAATTGTTGGCGTGGACCATCTCACACGTTACGCTGAGACCGAAGCGTTGCCCACAGCTACTGCGAGAGAAGTTGCATTTTTCATCCTACGCAACTTTGTCCTGCGCCACAGTGCTCCTAGGGAACTTTTGAGCGACAGAGGACGTGTTTTTCTTTCTGATGCAATTCAAGCGTTGCTTGATCAGTGCAACATCATTCACCGCACGACGAGCGCATATCATCCGCAGACGAATGGTTTGACAGAACGCTTTAATCGAACTGTTGGTGATATGCTGACAATGTACACTGCATCCGACCAGACCAACTAGGACAACGTTCTCCCATTCGTTACATACGCGTACAACACTGCTACGCAAGCAACCACCGGATTCTCACCGTTCTTTCTTTGTACAGACGCGAATCATCCTGTACGCTGGACACTGTCCTGTCCTACACACCTGACTCAAGTGAATACATCCCGATTTCTGGTGTTGCTAAGTACTCGGAAGATTGTCGACAGTTGGCTCGTTCGATGACAACAGACGCTCAAGACCACCAGAAGCTTCGACTCGATTGTGACTGCTCGCTTTCCACTTTCCCGACGGGAGCCCTCGTTTGGCTTTGGGTCCCCCCGAGCACGCCTGGACTTTCGTCGAAATTCCTCGCACGATACCACGGCCCCTACCGTATCCTCACACAGACGTCTCCTGTCAATTACGAGGTCGATCCCTTGATTCCATCCCAGGACTTACGTTGTCGTGGACGGGAAATCGTCCACGTCAGCCGCCTCAAACCCTATTAGATGCGAAGGAGCTCTTTGACTAGCCTGTGTAACGCTGTCCGCTGTCCCCCCGAACAAGCGCGAGGCAACGCGCTTCCCTCGGCGCAGGTGTTGGAGCGGTGCCAAGTAGGTCACGCCGCAGCTGGGCGTTGACGTCACGTCACGCTCCCCTCGCACGCTTCCCTCGCAGGTGCGCGCGTACGTCACTCTCTCCCTCACCCGCCGGAGCGCCCGCAGCTGCCGGCTCCAACGCCCGCTCGCCCCCCGTGTCTGCGTTTCAAACAAACGTTTACACCAGTAAACGCTACACCGAGTTTCGCTTCAAACTGTTCTTCCAGCACCCGCGTTAGCGCCGTTCAACCCGTGACGCCACCCGTGCGCAACGCTGCTGCTTCGCATCCCATCAGGGTTCCCTTCGGGGAGATGGTCCAAGTTTTTATGACCCCGCCATACTATCAACGCCTTAAGTAGCCAGGATGGCTACGCTCGTCGCCGGGGGTCATTGTAATGAAGAAGAAGGCAAGGAAGGCAAGGAAGCAAGTCGCAGCGTCGGCGATGATCTCGTGCCTCGAGCGACCGCTTGCCCGGATTTTGGCTGCTTGACGCTCGCCGTCTGTCGGAGCTCGCCTTTGAGATTGTTCGTCGTCCAGACATCAGTAAACCACGTCGCACGATGGTATTGCTAAATTAGCGAGCCACAGAATCATATTACCCTGCAGAGTATCGCTGCTCGACACACGTGATGAGAAGTTTCGCCCGCCAACGCAAAGTGTCCCGCAACGGTGGTCTAGTGGTCACGCACTCGGCTGCTGGTCGGAAAGTAGCGGGATAGAATCCCGCCCGCGATAGCGGCGCTTTGATGGGGCCAAAGTATTGAGTCCAGTGTACTGTGCGATGTCTGTGAAAGAACCCCAGGTGGTCGAAATTTCCGGAGCCTTCCACCACGGCGTCTCTCGTAATGCTATCGTGGTTTTCGGACGAAAACCCCCGCAAATCATTCAAATCACCAATGCAGACTAGTAAACAGAATATGAATTTTAATTATGCAGTTTTACGTGCTATAACAACGATACAATTATAAGGCACACCGAATGGGGGAACTCCGGATGTTGACCACGTGGAGCTCATAAGCGCACAAAAGTCTAAGTGTACGGCGTTGTTTCTTATCACCCTGCTGCCACACACGCAACAACAAGTTTAAGCAAGCTGTTTACTACGTAATAGTTAAACTACGGTGGTGCTATGAACACATCGCGCAGTTATTTCATCAAAAGAGAATATAAAAACTGGTGTACCTGACTGAAGCACTCACGACACCCGCCAAGAAAATTCCCGAGACACCTGAGGCGTTGAAGTCTTCTGTTACGAAGAAAGGTATGAGCTGTAAGAAAAAATTATTCAATATTCCTATCTCAAATTGCCGTTGCAGTTTTTTGTTGTCATCAACTAGAAGAGGAAGCGCGGATTGTAGGATAATATTGAATCAGTTGACAACGGTAGAGCAAAGATGTCTAGGCGCGGAATTACTGCTGTGACAACTGTTCATCTCATTACCAAGCAGAAGAACTTCTCCGGACAAAATACTCTTGTCGCGTATCACGACGCACTTTACGCTGCTCACGTTCGGCCTTGTTGACCTCTTAGTATCCCTTTATTTTGTACCTCTCTTGTGTTTTGGTTAATGCTAAACCCATGCTTTACCACTCTGTGCGCTTTTTTTTATTTACAGCGACTTGACTGAACGATTTCCTGGGGCACTTTACAGTAAAGCTGTTGTGATTTTATTTGAAACCTCCTAAAGTCAAATTTACCGTACTACACACACAATGCGAAGTGGAGTCCACAAATGAACATGAATGACCAGCGGGAAACAGTGGATGCATACATAATACGAGCGTCGCCCTTATAGCGGAGCGGTAACCCTTCCACCACTAAGCTAATAATTTAAGCGAGCAAAATATTCCCTATGTTAATCGAGGCCTTCTATAAAGGAATAATCATCAATTCGTCCATTTCGCGATAGAGTGACATTCGCTTCCACGCAAGTTTAATTCGTTATTTCTCGCAACTTTTCTGCAAATAATCCTCCAACCGTTTTGTAGTGGCCTCTGTCGCAGGCCTGCTTGACTTTTTCGTGCTGTCACTCAATCCCGAGGCTTCATGCAGACTAACGCCCAAACTTAGTTTCAGGCGGGCATAACGTGCTTAGTTGTTTCCGTAGCTTTCCCGCAGGAAGCACATGAATCTTTCCTGTTACTGAATCTGCCTTGATGACTACGCGCTCTAGGGCAACCCGACCTCGCCAAGCAAGCCGCTTGCTTTTGTAACACTGAGCCGCTTCCTTTTCACTCATCACAAGATGCTTCCTTCCGTATTATGTCTTCGCCCTCTCGTTAGTTACCTAGAGCTGCCTTCTATCTATGATATCGAGTATATCCGCTCTCCGCCACTGGGGTCTGGTGCTCAATTCCTCACTGCGCCAGTTGTGTGCTACCTAGTGGGTCTCCTAGTTCGTTTTCCTTACTATGAGTCAACGTTTTTCCTGCAAAAATGCCCGAACACTCTCTATGCCTGTCGATAGCCTTTGATGCTCCTCATCCTCTCTTCGAAACTAAATTTGCTCAGAGCTTCTCTAACTGCAAGCCTTAGCCCGTGTCACTTTTTGCAGCCGCTTTTCGCGTCCTTCAGTAGACGCCCACGCAACGCGTCCCAGTGTCCTTTCATTGCAATCAAACATTGATTATTGCCGAGGGTCTACGTGCAAAGCTACGATGTGATTATGAGGCGCGATGCAGTGGTCGGCTCCGGACGTTTTCGATCACGTGGGGTTCTTTAACGTCCACCGTAGACACACAGTGCGCGGATATCCAGCATTTTCGGCTTCATTGGAAATGTGACTGCCGGACTGGATTCGAACCCAAGGTGTTCTTCAGGTGAGACATCAAGCGCCATGACCACTGTACCGCCGTGGCGGATAACACGCAGCTTTAAGCGCACCACTGAGTTTTCAAATGCGAGTCTCATTACACCTTTCCACAAATACTGAGCTTAAAATGCAGAGCGCTATCGGTCAACATCTCTCCAAGCGCCGTCTGCAGTTTCATTTGTAGCACAGGGGACGATAATTGTCGCATATCTTAGAATGTCAGCTGCTACCGGCTGATTTTCTTTTTCTTTTTTTTTCGTCGCTCTGCGTTGGTATCCTACTGCTGCGTGGCGCTTTGCACGCAACGGAGTCATTCTGTGCCAAATTTCCCAAACATTGCACTGGACCCTTTCTGACTCAGTTTTAAGGAATTATCGGCTACGAGTTTGGGAACTATTTGCCCTCGTGAAGTGTTCTTTGAAGAAAAAAGGTGTGCTTTTGTTTTACAGTAATTTGGAGGTTGCCGTATTGGACGAAAGCTAGGCTGCATAAACTACTCTGAAAGATATAACAGCGTGTCGGGGGCTCTGGTATCTGGTGGCTACCAACGATGTGACGAAGCTTTCTTATTCTTCCCCATCCGAAGTCGCTGCTACGTCTCACGATGCGCCTTGTCCTTAAACGACACGGCAATTCTCCCCTCAATTTAATTATTAAAACAAAAATTCTGCAAATATTACGCAACACAACACACACGGCTGTACCTTGAACAGTGAACATATAAAAAACTATTATTGCCAACGGCAGAGTAATTTTCGCAGTGGGGTAAACATAGCAAAATGTACGAAATGAACCATGCTAGGGAACTTGTGAATGGGTAATGAGTTTTAAGCGAAAATGCACCCTTGCACTCGTTTCGCACAGTATGCAAAGGAGACTTACTTGAGAAAGTTTAATCGCAGTGTTTTTTTTGTCGTTCTAAGGAAAAAAAATGATATCCATAAAGTGGGAGTAACCGTTATGAAAGAATGGATTGTCACCTAACCGTCTGTAGCACAGAGCTACGAAAGAACCCATACGAATTGTATTTTTCATAAAATCATCCAGTTGAAACCACGAGCATCGCCCTGCAGAAATTGTCACTCAACCAAATTAGGAAGGAAAGCGATTGGTAGTGAGTGGTACATTAATCGACACGTCGAAGCACATCTACGCTTATCATTGCAAATCAGCACAGCTACATTGCACGAGGTAGAATAGAAAAATGCCAACCTAACTTCAAAATAGAAAAATGCCAACCTACTTTCGTAGCGTGGAGATTTCACGTACCCAAAGTACCGTCAGACTATTCGGCTAGATTTTTTGCCTGTGTGGCAACAGAAACAGAAAGATCGCGGTTTGTACTGGAAGCATGAGTGGTTTTTTTATGTCCCATTTTATTTAATCACGAATACTGCGGTCCCAATTTCGAGACATATAGCAGGAGGGGGTACATGTTTCAGTACAAACAGCAACATAACAAAAAAAAAACGCTGAGACTGTTCAAACAGATTAAAATGTCATATGCCCACATAAGTGCTCAAGAAAGTCATCCATATGGTGTCGGTACAGATGTTGGGGCAAACAAATAAAAAGAAAAATACTAAGACTATTCAAAAGCCTAAAATGTGAGAAGGTTACGTAGTTGCTGAACGAAATCCTCATACGCTTATGCACGAAGCGAACCATCGAAGTCGTTCCAAATTTCAACTGTGCGTTGAAAAAAGCAAAAAATTCAGAGTCAATATTGCCACGATAAATGCGGGAGATGCAACAGCCTGTCACCGTGTAAAATGGCACCGATCGAATAGCACGTCCTCTTCGTTGTCTTCCTCTACCCCCACGCCACAATCCGCGGTGCGCAAAATAAAACTGCGGACGGCCGTAACCACACAACACACACAAATGCACTGAAGTTCTGCGTCATTACTCCCCCCCTTCAAAAGCATCGGCCCGATACTTACACGGGAATGAGGGAAGGAGTGGTGATCATCGTGAGTAATATGGCTTCATCCTAGCCACAGGAACGATGTCCGGTTGTGGTGGGCGGTGGGAGCGTCCCGTGGTGCTCCAGGAACAACTATGTAGTTGACGTCGTTGACACGTTCAATAACCCGGTAAGGTCCGAAGTAACGGCGCAGAAGTTTTTCCGACCTTCCTTTTCCGACCTTCGTTTCTTATACGGTGGTGTTATAGGCGAAAGTTACGAACGGGAGAACGCTATCCCAATTCTTGTGCTCCACGTCGACGTACATTGAAAGCATGTTAGCGAGGGTTTTGTTGAGCCGTTCCGTTAGTCCATTCGTCTGCGGATGATAAGCAGTCGTGCGACGGTGAACAGTGCCGCTGAGGTGCATCACTTCTTCAAGTAGTTGAACTGTGAAAGCTGTGCCTCTGTCTGTAATAACCATGGATGGTGCACCATGTCGCAGAACGATTTCATGAATGAAGAAGTTGGCGACGATATGTATACTGAAAGGAGTAACGTCTAGTACGTGGGTTTTTATAGGGGGTACGTGCACTAGAGGATAGAAACAAGAAAGGCGCCGGAACACCGGAAGACGCATAGAAAATCTCGTGCAGCAAAATTGCACGTTCACGTGCGCGCCTGTGCTCCAATGTGTGCAGTAATAAGATGTGATGAAGGTGAGAAGCTACGATCATAATTACCGTAGATGAATCTGATTGCTTTTTTATGAATTGTTCTGCATGCTCTGTCACACGTGAGGGGACCATACAGGTGAAGCATATTCTACTGTCGGACAAACTAGTGATTTATAAACAGTGAGTTTACATCCCATGGTTGCATTTGTGATGATTTGTAGGGTTTAACGTCCCAAAACCAGTTCTGATTATGAGAGACGCCGTAGCGGAGGGCTCCGGAAATTTCGACCACCTGGGGTTCTTTAACGTGCAGTGACATCGCACAGTACACGGGCCTCAACATTTGGCCTCCATGGAAATGCAGCCGCCGCAGCCGGGATTCCATCCCGCGACCCTCGGATCAGCAGCCGAGTACCAGAGCTACTAGGCCACCGTGGCGGGGCATGGTTGCATTTGTGAAACTTCGCTTACGGTAACCAAGCTTCCGAAGTGCTTTTGCAGAGGCGTGGTAAATATGAGTATGCCGTTTTATGTTATGTGAAAAAAGAACACCCAAGTATTTTAATTCACTAACATGGTACGAGAAACTATCATTAGTATGGCGACTGCTCTGGTAAAATTAATTTTCATTTGCCACGTATCGTTTCATTCGCAGAAAATTAAAGAAAAAACATAACAGAGCTTAGTTCTTGCGGATCATTAGCGTTAGTAACAGTGCGGTATAGGACACAGTCATCGGCATATAGGCGCAACTTGACGGCAGCGTTATTAACCACATTTACTACATCGTTAATGTAAATTACAAATAACAGAGGTACAAGCACTGAACCCTGAGACACGCCTGATGTGACTGCGACTAATGAAGAGTGCGCGCTATTGAAAGTTACGATCTGGGATCTTCAACGTAAATAGTCCGCTATCCAGGCCAATAATTTAGTCCCATTAAATATTGCTTGTAGCTTACACAGAGGCTTTTTATGGCAGATCATGTCAAATATCTTTGAGTATTCAATGAAGATGCCATCCAGTTGATCGTGGTTATTGAGTGCAGAAGCTATGTCGTGCGTAAACCGAATGACTTGCGTGACAGTGGAAAAACCAGAGCGTAAGCCATGCTGGCTTTGTGAAAGAAGATGATGGCAATTTGAATATTCAACAATGTGCTTATGAATAATATGTTCAAGAAGCTTACAACAAGTGGAAATTAGAGATATTGGTCTATAATTTGCTATAAGTTGTTTATCGCCAGATTTATATGCCAGAACGACACTGGCAATTTTCCGAGCTTTGGGAACGGTTTACGTGTCAAGGAATGTATTGAAAATTACTGTAAGATAATGGGCATTTTATTTTGATTATCCCTTCAAGAACGTGTTGGGTGCGGCATCAGGCCCCGCGCTCTTCGATGTGTCAATTTTAGCGACAGGTTACGAACCCCAGGATAAGGTTACCTCGAGACCGTGTAGCACATGTGCCGAGCTATGAATGAAAGGATGTCAAGAGTCATCAGGTTGGCTAAAGGCAGAGCGAAAGTAGTTGTTGAAGCCTTCAGAAATGGTGACAGGTTCAGTGAAAGTTTTATCGGTAATAATTAACGCTGCTGAGTCATGAAAAGATGGAAGTATTGATTACCAAAATTTCGATGGGTTATCCTTCACGAAAGTTGTTAGTGGCGTGTTGTAATAAAAGTTTGTAGCTTCTGTCATTTTTACGTTTTGCTCAGACCTGAGCGATAAAAAGAATGGATCGAGGCGGTTACGCCTACGCATGCACTTATTGCGTTGTCTTAGGTGGATTATGTCCCGTTTGTACCAAGGATATTTCGGGTTGTGTTTTAGACGTTTTGAGGGGCGTACTGTAGCACACAGATGCCCACTGAATTATAAAACTGTTATAAGAATACGTCAACAATGCATTATTATTAATATTATTACGTATGGTAACATAAAACACAAAAGGACACAAAGGGAAGAAGGAAGGTGCAAGCTGACAACTGCCACCGAGTGAGAGAGATTCTTTATTTGAAAAGAAGAGAAAAGCACAGGATAGTAACTGTCTCTCGTCGAGGAGGACACCTCAACCGTCCTGTGCGGGGGATGGGAGAGGGCGATTAAAACAGAGAAAGAAAGATAAAGTAGAACTTAGAAGAGGGAGACACGGGCATATGCACCACACTGTACAAGGCACAGGCACACATTAAGCTCGACACTTGAAACACTTAAAAGACACTTAAACACTTAAAACACAGGCTAGTTTGTCATAGCCGCCCGGCCAACCCCGTGTCCTCGATGAAGTTGAGGAGGGCGGAAAGAGCGAAGCGCCGACGTTCAGTGCAACCAGCCGGGTGCAACAAGTCCTGCAGTGTTGAGCACGACAGGCCGTGTTTACGGTAGCTGGCACACAACTGTTCTCGAGCGGAGGCGAAGGCAGGGCAGCCACAGAGAAGGTGTGCGAGGGTTTCCACCTCCCCGTAGTCTATGCACGCGGGAGAGAGGGCACCACGAAGTCGATGACGGCGTTCGTCTGTCCACGCCGCGCTGGTTCGAAGGATCAAGAGAAGTGCACGCTCGCGCCGAGTGAAACCGGTCGCGGGCAGTGGGCGTGGCGGGCAGCCGTCAGCGATGCGCGAGTCAGGGTGGGATCGCGCCAGTTCCCTACGAAAATTGATGAGCGCAGAGTCGTACGAACTGACACAATCGGGCAGCGGGATGTCGGCAGAGTGGGCGCGCTTAGCGAGTTCGTCCGCTGCCTCGTTTTCCGCAATGCCCACGTGTGCGGGTAGGCTCTGAGTGGGGCACAACGCCTGCGTGTGTCCCACAACGCCTGCTTACTCTTCGAAGAGGAGGAAATAGATAGAAGTGAAAGATGGGAGGAGAAAGGAAATAAGTTAGGAACAGAAAGAAAATAGGAAGACAAGGCGAATAAACGCAGGCAAAATAAACACAGGAACACGAATGTAAGCGGGAAGCCAACCCAGTAGTGTTCAGAAAAGTTAGGAGGGCTCGATGGACCTGAACCCGTCGACCAGCACTTCCACCGGGAAAAATACAATCGGTAATTAAGGCCCACCGCAGTCCAATCAGACCATATGCCATGCACGCTGCATGCTTTAATCCTTGCATAGTTGGAGGCATCCGCAGGCGTCAACCTGCCGTACGCACTGAGCGCTTCGCTGCTCAAACAAGTACTCAACGCCGTTGCCCATTGCTCCTCCGGCCAATTCTGACTTCTAGCAACGGTTTCGAATCTGTGCAAGTAGGCGTCTAAATCATCCTTTCTCTCATCGAACGCCACAAGCACCTTGCTTGGATTTAGTCGGAACGAGCACTCTTCTCTTTCCGTGCTGTCGACTCGAACAGGCACGTCAACGCGCAGTTGCAAACGGAGACGTTCAAGCTCCAACTCATGCTGCATTTGCCTTTCTCAGCCATCTCCGCTTCTCGCTCTTCTTTCGCCCTTTCAGCGCTATCCTCTCCTTCTCAATCCCCGCTTTCAGCTGCTGTTCCATTCTTTCTCTTTCTTCTTTCATTTGTCTCTCCAACGCTTCCCTTTCTCTTTCTTTCGCTTCTCTCTCTTCTTTCGCTCTTTCAGCTGCTAGCTGCTGCTTCTCAATCCCCGCTTTCAGCTGGTGTTCCAATCTTTCTCTTTCTTCTTTCATTTGTTTCTCTTTCGCCTCCCTTTCTTCTTTCGCTCTTTCAGCTGCTAGCCGCTGCTTCTCAATCTCTGCTTGCATTTCTCGTTCCGCCCTTTCAGGAGCTTGTCTTTTTCTTTCCCCAGCTTCCTTTTTCTCTTGGTTCACCCATTTCCGTAACTCAGCTCCCGTTAGACCCATCTTTTCACCAAGGACAATCAATTTCTCAAGATCCATGGTGCCCTTCCACAAAATCTAGCCGCGTGCACAAACAAATATCTGCCTATACCTCAATTCTCAAAATATTCTCCGCACACGGGTTAGCGAGAACGTGGCGCAACATAAAATATCGTCTACGCCAACACATACACAACCCAAGGCTCGTCCTCCGTACTTTGAACACACTTAAGCGCCAAAGAAGTAGTGTCGCGGACGCCAGAAATATTGTCACCAAACCCGTGCTGTGAGGAACGGGACGCGATCGCTGGAAATAATTCGAAGAACCAAGGCTTAGGTTCGCAGAAAAAGATCCCACGAACGCTTGGACAATAAGATTTTTGGTCCCCTTCAGCCCACTAGCAAAACGCCAGCAGTGGTTCAAAGACCGAGTCAGAGCCAAGGGTGATCAAACAAAACAAATATATTCTCATCAAATAGGCAGTCGCACAAAACGTACACAAACACGGCTTTTACAAACTCAAACATAGATGGGTCGCAAAGTTACACAAGGCCAACCAACACGAACAAGCTCATGCACTGCAACAAAGAACAAAACGCAAAAGAGTCCTATCCACCAAGACTCTCGGCGTCTTCTCAGTTCGAAGCTTGCAGGTGGCTTGTCAGCTGGTGACTGAGTCACGCACGACTTCTTGCTTCTTCTTTTTTACTTGCAACTCTTCTACTCCCCTCTCGCGGCCCGTGTCCGACTGCTTATATAGCCCTAGGAAGGCGCGCTAGAATGTTCCGCGGGGCCACGTGACTCAAAGCACACACACAGTTGGGAACCTTCTCGCCCATTCTCGGACCTTCTTCGTTGGGGCGGTGCCTCTTTCTCTCACTGCACGAGGAGCGTCGGTGTGTACTCTCCGCCTCCTCTCTCTCCTTAGGTCTGTCCCGCGCGCGCGCTCGCCGCGATAAGAAAGCTTCCGCAATATTCTCGCCTTTTGTAGACGCGGCGTGACTTTGGGCGCCTCCTCCGGGCGCCGCTTTTCTTGTTGTTGCTTTGTCCTTTCGGCGCCGGGTTTCACTTCGAGATAGGCACTATTTTGTGACAACGTCCTCTTTCTTGGCGCGGCCGATTCAAATTGAGCAGCGATACCAGAGACTTTCGGCAGAATTTTTCGACGCAATAACTTGGTTCATCGGGGCACAGAGAGTGACGACCAACTCCAGCACAGGTAAAAAAAAAGCGATGTAGCCAAACATATCTGCCTTTGACACTTTAATGCTCGTCAGGGCCTTGCTGACTGTCCCTTCGTTTGAACAGTGACTACCATACGTACTGAGCTATGAAGTGCTTGGACGGCCATGAATGCATGCGAATCGATGTCGGCATCTTTGAAAGTTGGTTTATCCGTAGCAGCATAGACTAAAGGATAATTTCACAGAAATATAGGCTTACCTTAATGAACGCTTGAGTGCATGTGTACTGTACGTGCAATACCTGAAGACAATTTTACTTCAAAAAGTCGTTATTTGGAGGAAAAGACTCACTTGGTCAATCCTTTGTATAGATCCTAGAAGGTGGGGATCACAGCCGCTATACCTGGAAGTGAGCGCCACGGCGGCCCCCGTGAGCAAGGCGTAGTAGAAGGACGACATGAGGGTCCCAACGATGACAGTCCTGCAGCGTGTTTAGTTCCGTGAAGGTGACTAAACAGGAAAGCACGTAGTAAGTAAATTTTTTGATGTAGTGCGCAACGTCTAGACGTATAAGCACATATCTTCGAGGCGCATGAGTCTGCACAGTATAATTATGATATTCGAATGTGCTGACCCGAAGCGAGATCCTCAAATAAATCGAGCATTGTATAATCCCGAATAATTAGCGCAATCACAGCGCAACAATAAAATTATTTCATGGCGATTGCCTTCGGCAGTAGTCTACGCTTTTGTGCCCACTCTTCATTCGATGTCATCTACACGCGGTGTACTATTAATGAGCCTAAATATATTACCTACACTGTCTGTGCTCCCCGGATAGTACTAATTAGCGCTACTCAAGTGCTCGTGCTAGTTCTTGGAATTTCAGCATCTCGAAACTGCTTAGAACTTATTCCGACCGTTGGTCATGCCCACAGAACCACTGATGCACTTGTGCTGACGTAGAAATCTTTATGTTAAAACTAAGCACCTAAAGAAGGCTCAAGCTGTCCTGCGACAGAGGATTTTGTAAGTATTACACCAGTGTACCACACTGTGTAATATACGTGAAAGCCGTAATATTATCCTCAAGTCGTTCTACATTTCATAATGGGTGAACCTGCTGGCACAAGTAATCTTAACAGTAACCCATTTCCAATTGCTGGCTCAAATAGGCGCGCCCGATTTTTGCACGTATCCTTGATGAGGCAAAATTGTATCCGTACAGGCGCACCAGCGCGTCACTAAAGGTAGTCGGACCGCCACGTCATAGAAAAGCAAGCAACATACACCCCAACCGAGAAAAAGGTATGACCTTCGTTGGAGGATAAATTAAGCGCCGTTACTAGCGGGGAAGCAGCAGAAGTGGCGTAACATACACTGGTAAACCTTCCTGCCGAAGGGAAATACCCCGCTGAGTTAGTGATTTACATCTGAACTCATCAACACATTCGCAAGCTGTCTTAAGCCGAACATCAGTCACAGCCAAGCTTAGTACTGCTACAAAAGCAGCATTTCTCAGTTTGATATAGTGTGCACTGTGACGAGAGCCGAATTTATCGACAGCTACATTCTTACAAGCTCGGTTACTTACACTGAAGGTAAGTACATGTATAAATATTACACTCAGTCGAGTTAGTTGCTTTCAAAAAGGAAGCTAATGAACCCGTAAGTGCCCATAACCTTAAAAGAACAGGTCTTGATTGAATGGCTTCCATTACGAAAACATTCACCGGCTTATCAACTACTCCCTCTGGCATATTTCATGTCAGTTTGGAAAGATTGCACAGAAATATCATTAACCTAAAACCTGACGAACGGGTTACGGCATATTCGGCAGAATATAACTCGCCGTTTCGCCTCTGGGAGAGTTCTGGAGGCCAGGAAGCGCTGTGCACTCCCTTGGTCCAAGCAGATACGGTTGAGAAACATGGACGATGATGCAACCAATACTGCCCACGTGTTTTCGTCGGTGGTGAAGTCAACGGTGGTGCTGTAAGTGAGAGGAATGGTGTTGGAAAGCTGAAGGAACTACTCTATGCAAGCAAACAAAGCCGACGTGTGCGATAGAGTTCGCGAGGAAGAGTAAATATATTCGGTACACGCACACGCACACAACGCACGTACACACACACACGCAATAAAATTATGATGTGGATTGTGCTGGCCCGAAGATATATATTATATATATATATATATATACACTATTCAGAAAGACACAGTGACAAACAGGATTTATTCTGACGTTTCGGCTGGAGGCCAGCCTTTTTCAAAGATGAAAGTTTCCCATGGGCGCATGGTCTTTAAGTACACTTCACGAACATGCGTAATGGGAGTGGAAAGGGGAGAGCTCACAAAAAATAAATAAATAAAAGAAGGGGGGGTTGGGATACAGATGTGTGTCCAGGAAGCAAAGGCCAGTCCAAGATGGCATCTGCGTCCGCACGGCGCCTCCATAATAAAGAACAGGTGGGCCGAGCTCATCTGGTAGCAGATTGTGCGCCCTCGTTTGAAGACACTTCGCGCCGCCATCACCCTGAGTCCATGGTGCTGCGACTCCCGCAGTGTCGCGCGCAACCGCTGAAGCCAAATGTC
>CM023481.1:47678179-48093263 GCA_013339685.2 Hyalomma asiaticum | reverse complement strand
TGCAAGATCTTCGTTTTATTAGACTTTCTTACAATGCGTGCATACGACTTACTGAATTGGCCAAATATGTTCTTATATAGTGTTTTAGTTCCAGCTTTTTATAAATATGAGGCAGACACCTACGACTAAATGAACATTCAACCACTTTGTAGACGCGTGTTTGCATTTCTATGTGAGGACGGAGCTAGTTCGGATTGGCTGATTAAAAAAAAAGGTAGAGGAAGGCGGTGTCAGGCTCATTTCTTTATTTAGAAGTTACAACATGTATACATCCACGGAAAGGCGACTCGTTGCATCAAAGTCGCAGCACCTTCCCTAACAGAGGTTTGTAAGCGAGTTTGAACCGCTAAGCAGTTGCGTTCAAACCTGTATGCCGCAACAGTTTGCTCAGAAACACCTCACAGGTCTCCTCAGTGTGGCCTTGTTCACGCCTGTCACACGTCAGTTCGCGACATAACACAATTTGGTAGAAGTGTTGATGCCAAGAGCACGAACTGCTGTCGAACAGCCGTTGGAAGCAATAGCTTGAGCTTCGTGGACTTCTTATTGCCTCCGTGAGGGAAGCGACGTGAGTACACCAGCGACCTGTCATTTGGCTCGCACACGCTACCTTTTCCAGTTATTCCCGGTCGAGAAATGTTTTTTAGTCACACTTTAAGGCGATCTACGTCGCACGGAAACTCGCGGTGCCGTATCTGAGAGTCCTTCCTTGCATTTGTGTCACACAGCGGCGCGCAACAGTTGCGTGGCATAATGCCGCGCACGACGAAAATTATAGGATGCAATGGCACTATAGAAGCACCTCGACATGTTGTAGTCACAGGGCGTGCGAGCGAGATGCAGAATTTCGTCGACACACACAGAAAACTCGTCCCGTACTGCTTCGCGGGAGGCCCGCTCGGCGAGAGCCGGGAGAGTTGTCCCGTAGCAGTGGCGCCCCCTCCGAAAAAGCGGCGAAAACTGTCAACTTTCGCTTCACAGCTCCGCTTTTGTTCGCCGCGCCACGTAGCAGGCCGCACCTCGTGCGTTGCTAATCGAGCGGCCGTGGTTAGGTACTGGCGGCATCGGCATCGCAGCTGACGACAGCGCCGAAAATGATGAGGCGGCAGGCTTAGCCCATCTGTCCAGCGCAATCGCAGCCTTGCATGGTCGCGTTGACGTACTAGGTCTATCTATGTTCTAGTCGCGGTAATGGCAACTCGCGGACGTTATCGTACGCTTGACTTGGCGACGAAAGTTAAGATTTCGAAGGCAGTTGAGGACGGAGGCAACGGAGGCATCGCCAAGCGGCACATCGCACGGAAGAACGGAATCAAGCGCTCTTTCGAACACCGTTAACAAGCGCTCGACACTAAGAACAACCAACTTAAAATGTCATGCATGAGAATGCGCAGCGGTGCCCACCCGGAGTTAGAGCAAGCGTTGCTCATTTTCGATTAGGGAGGCCCGGAGCAAACAACTTCGGTTCAGTGGCGATATCGTAGCAGCAAAAGCCTTATCGCTTGCGGCGATATTAGACATTAAAAATTTTTCTTTGTCCGATGGATGACTGTACGCGGAAGCAACTTCTCGAACGGATGCTTTTGTGCATGGACAACTCCACGCAGTGCGAGGTGAGCCGCTTCAAGTGCTATCCACATGCTAGCGCGAGCATGGGGTTGCGGTAAAGAGGGGACGATCGCAAACTGCTTTAGGACCTGCGGTTTTAGTGCAGTGCCTCGAGGAGATGGAGGTGGTTCGTCTTCTCCAGCGGAGGAAGCGCGCACAACCGAACTTGACGACAATAGTCTTCGACCAGCTCGTTCCTTTCGGAGAATTACGTTGCCGTTGACAGTCAAGTTGAAACGTGTGGTGCGCTGACGGACACCGAAATACTCGGGATCGTTCGGCCCAAAAAGGCTGCTGCGAAAGTTACTTGGACGACGATGTTTCAAGCGAGCCGCAACCTACAGCTGCTGATGTAGCTGCGGGGCTTGCCCTCGCGCAGCGGTTTTTTGCTGCAGAGAGCAACAGCACTCGGCCACGTCTCTACAGTCTGCAAAACTTGCTCTCCGCGGCAAGATGCCGCAAGCAGATTCCTTTTCCAAATGACTTAATGAAAATGTCCATTTTTGCCCGATTTGGTTAATTGGAAGTTCGGTTAATTCGAAGTTTTTTCGCGGTCCCCGTCAACTTCGTATTAACGGGAGTCGACTGTACATGCTGGGTGCTGTACCTGTGCGGAGCCTGCTTGCCATTCGCGTCATTTGACATCAATTTCACATGCCTCAAGTGCTGTATATGCCGCGTGCATGTTTTACCGACGTAAATACCAGCCAATTGCAATCCTGTCATCTGCACTGTATGAATGAAATCGACATACTTGAACGTGCGTGACTACTATGTAGTTGTACAGAGAACACCTCATAACTGCCACAGTTAGCCGTAATAGAAAAAAAACACGCTATGACAGTACACAAAGTGCATCAGCTGCTTCTAGGCCACTTCACACTCTAGCAAGATAAATTAAAAATCCCACGGTGCTGGTGGGGCTATAATGCCAGTTTAATCC
Organism: Hyalomma asiaticum; assembly: GCA_013339685.2. NCBI lineage: Eukaryota > Metazoa > Arthropoda > Arachnida > Ixodida > Ixodidae > Hyalomma > Hyalomma asiaticum. The sequence goes on along the minus strand of CM023481.1, from coordinate 48,090,712 downwards.
TACAGTTACTTTGAGGCATGCGGAATGCAAGTTGAGATTGATAAATCTGATTTGGAACTCACTGAAGCGATCTCGGAATGTTGAGATGTCCCTCCTTCGCGCAAAGAAGGAGGCAGTTCGACGGGACAACATTTCACAAGTACCACAACTACGCTACGACTGCATTCGAAATACTTCACTCGGTTAGCTCCCTCTGGCCACACACCTCACAAGCATTTAACCAAACCGTATTCGTGCTAGGGCCAGAAAGAAACGATGGCAACAGGCTTAATTAAGTCAAAAAAACATGGAATTTAATATGTGAGCATGATCAAAATATACAATTCATAATTAGTAGCCAACGTAATGATGCAAGGCAAACAAAGAGCAACGCAAGCATATAACACAGCACAAAAATTATCAGGGCAAACAAATTCGTCAATGAACGGCCTATACTATGGGTAAAACAGCTCATAAACTAACGGTGCAATGTCTTAATACGCTTGCTGTCGCCAACGAAAACAACGCTTATCTGTGTGGGCTCCATGGACGCATAGGTCTCATCGCCGGCCGTGGGTTGGTGCTTTGTTAGAAACTCGGATGCCGACCTCGAAGTCGCCATAGCTCACTGATTCTCCCCCGACCATTGCTGCTCGCATCATGCTCTCACAAGTAGTACATCGTCCCTCCGAGGTTGGAGAGCCGAACGGCCTGGCACGCACGAGGGATCGCAAACGAAGCTTACTTCTTCACATGACGGAAGGTCACTGCCTCTCTTCGAGTCTCTCAAATCTCCAAAATTCCGCCCTGTTCTCTGTCCCGAGATGAGTTTTTCTCCCTGACAGCCCCGCCTAACCAGGGCGTCTATCAAATGGTTGTCTATGGCAACATCGCCGGTAGAAAACGCGCCAGTCCAACCCGCCGTGCGACTATTGTTTGGGACTCGCCTCCACAGTGTAACGCAGTAAGAGCTCCGCTTCCGAAAATATAGAAAGCAAAATATAAACATACACAAAACTCGAGATTCAGACAAGAAGTTGGGCAGCCTAACCGGCGCCACTTGTGCAGACTACCGTACGAGCGTTAGCTACCACCGCTTCCATTTCGAAACACTCCAGGTGCAAGCAATTTGGCACCGTCTAGGCGCCCTCACGCTGGAAGTGCCCGTTGAAAAGACGCGCCTGTCGGCAATCGATCCTTTGTGGCCGGTCAGATGTGCGCGTCCGAGAAGCAGTTCTGCTTACTGCACTGCATGGTGATCGAAGCATACCGGGCACGCTCCGATGGCTCTTATGAGGCGCGCTGGGTTTGCTTTGGCGACGGCCCTCTGTCGTTTTCAAGGTCCACCGCCTAACGCACACTCTCCTCTGGTGCCGCCGCGCACACGTCAGCTCTGCTGGCAAGCGCAGTTTCCGTAAACTCGCGGAAGCAGAAGCCCCACCGATTCTTTGACCGCAGTGGCAGCCGAAAAATTGGATTGCAGAAGGGCGAAAATTCCCGCTACCCGGGTTCCTGTGTGTCGCCTTGCCGACGCCCCTCGGGGCGTCACAATGGCACAAGGATCGGTATTAGGTCCAATATTTCCTGTATCAATGACGTTCGCCATAAGCTTTCAACTTATGAAGTTCACAAATGTACTCACTTGATGCAACGCCAGCATCGACAAATACTAGATTATTAGCTACTACTAGCCGTATTCACTGGTTTTTGCAAACTGAAACGTCATATGTTTTAACCTTATGCGATCACTTTCTACACTGAGTTGACAATATTACATGCGTAGCGGTCCCTTTAGACATATCAAGATTAACAATGAAGTTTGTAAAAGAAAGTTTTCTTATGGTTCTTACACGCTCGCCTATATGCCTGGCAATATTTTCCCTATGACATTCATTGGGCTTTGTATGTTTCTTTTTTGTTATTTCGCTTGTCACTTATGTTGCTGTTAAAAAACTTGGGGGCTGATGTAAATAGCTTGTATGGCTCCCTTACTAAACGAGGTCCAAGAATAGTGAGTTTCTTAAGCCTAACAGAGAAGTAATATCTCGTTCTGTGAGTCACATGTACAGACGTACCATATTTTCATCCCCGATCCCGCGCACCACGCAAGCAATAATGGTAGTGCATACAACCCTCAATTGTAACTATTCCAATGGTGAATATTGCAGGACTTTCTCGGTGCTTTAACTTGGAAATGAATTAACGGTTGCGCGAAATTTCCGTATTTCATGCATCTAAACAGAAGTTTCTTCAAAATAAAGTGTCCTGATAAATCTATGAATGAGCAGAGGCTCGATATGGGCAAGTTTTTTTGCATGTTTGAAATGCCTGTCCTTTGTACGAGTTTTTTTTTGTCCCCGTTCTCTAGTGCTATTTTTTCTTCATGGAACTCATTTGCAGTTTGCTTGATATGTAGCCTTCTTTGTTCTATTTGTTCGACCAGATACTGTAGCTGAAAAAGGTATCGGTATCTAGAGATTTCTTCTCATTTTACTTTCCCATTGGCTGCTCATGGATTGTCTCAAGCAATGATTGATCAATGAGTAGTATCGGTGACTGTAGTTATTTCGGCTGTTATGTTTACAGCGCTGCATATTGTATTCAAGAAATGAAATGATTTCAATTTAATTTCCTGGCTTGCTGAAATTAATAAGGCATCGTATGACTTCATGTGAGCAATAGCAAGGGACTATTCAAACATTATCAGCGAATTCACATATAATCCGCACAGGTCATCTTAGGCACATACAAAGCCACTGTATTCTCAAAGGATACAAGGTATCATGTAAGTACAAATAAGTTGAAGAAAAAGGACTTAGCATTCGAGGTCTAGCTCGTTTGTGGGCGCTGCGAAGTTGAGCTTCTCCAGAAGACGGAGAGCTGCTGCTGTCGTTGAGACATACTGCCATGAAAGCGACTATACGAATATGGTCACCTCTTCTTAAATAATTGTCGCGACCACCACCTGCTGTTAGCGGAGCTGTTGACCTTTGCGCACGCTCAGCAATGAGCCGCAGCGCGATCTTTTTTGTCGACTCGTTATTCCCTAGTTCACTTGTCGATAACGCTCCAAAGCAATGCTGTCCAGTCGCAAGGTTGGTTGAAATTTCCTCTCTCAGAAGCATTGCTCTCCTCAGAAGAGGACACGCCGTGCACGCACATTGCGACCATATGTAAGCGGTCAAGAAAAATGACGAACGAAGCTGTATTGGGCCACCATGTAGGGGCACTGTTGAAAAGAAAAAAAGAAGTGCATGCACTGTGCGCATACAACACACGAAAAGCGCCAGCGCCCCACAGAAACAGGAATAAGAGGGGAAGAAGGGTTGCGTGGCACAGGCGAAGGCACTGGACAGGGAACAGCGGCATACTTTCCTTTGTGCTTGGTTTGTTAGCTCAATGACCTTGGCCTGCAAACGTTTCACCTGCAGCAAAACCACTGTGATGGAATCGCTCCAGGTTTGGGCCCAGGACCGCTTACCAAGGAACGCACCGCTTTCGAGAACACACGCGCACACAAATTATATTACAAAACTTCTATGTACAAGGCATGCACCTGGGTGTTACGGTCTCTGTACCTACTCTAGTTCTACGGCTGCTACTAATTACGTCCCAGGAAACGAAAAGGATAATAGTCTCGCCGTATTTTCCCGCGTGTTGTCGTTGAATACTTCCAGGCTCCCAAGCAGGTGTCGGTTGCGACGACGAAGTGGCCGGTAGGATGCTGGCGATGTGGGGCCAGCCCACGGGTCTGTTGGTCGCAGTAGCGGCCCTTACGCCGCAGCGCCTGTTTCGGCAGCCACGGCAGCCGGTAGGCCGCGGTAGTTAAAATGGAATCTCCAGCTACTGGGTTCGACGGCACCGGTGGCTGGAAATGACAGCCCCAGTAGCCTGGCTGTCGCCGCAGTAGCCGAGAGCACCACCGCCTCGTCTGGCTCCCTGGACCCGACGCCCAGCATGGAACACAGGCCCTTGAGGTCTTCTTCAGCGGTTGTTCAGCTCGCCTGGCTCCCTGAACCCGTTGCCCAGCAGGAACGCAGGTCTTTGGCGCCGCAATACGCCGTGGCGGTTACTCGTAGATTCTCTGGACCCGGGCGTCCAGCGAGAATCGGTTGGCTTGAACGCCACACAGCACGAACCACTGCGCGCACCACGCACCACATGTGCACACTTCTTCGTTCTCGCCCCCGTACGGCGAACACAGAAATGGTTGTATTTCGCGCCTCTATCATGACAACCACACATGTTTTTGGGTGCCCAGACTTGCCGTGCTCTTCCGTCAGCGCCGAGAGCTAATTGTTAACACATTGCAGAAGCATCTGCCTGCCACGGCGCTGTGCTGCAAAGACTGCAAGCTCCCCTGTCAGGCTCTTATCACAGCACTGTTTGCCGATAAGACAGGTGCCCTCGTTTGCCACCACTGTTTCCAGCAGACAAACCACAACTTTCCCCGCCATGAAGTGACAAGTCAACTTCCTTTGCGAGTTGAAAGAGCCACGCTCTTCGTTTTAAGCCCACCGCAGAGACGCGAAAGCCCATAGCCGCCCCTTCCCAGAATGGGTGCCTTTGTTCGTATGTGTGATGGGCCAGCATAGACAGTGGGGCACCGGCTGAAAAAATTTCGGGTGGGGGGGGGGCTTCAGCCCGGTAAGCCCATGCCTGCCTACGCCACTGTCCTTCAGGTGGTCAGTAAGCACTCTTCAGTGTGTCAAAGATGAAGTTGACTGCTCTGAACCAATTTGCAAATCTTAAAGGGGCCCTGAAACGTGAATTATGCATGTTCCTTTCATTGTATGTTTGCTTGAAATGAGACTCAACGATAACTGTAGCACCAGTGAGTGTGCAAAATCAGAGCATACCTCTGATTTTGCACACTCACTAGTATATTTTAATTTGTACCTGAAATTGGCTCCCACGTCGACTGCAGCATTTTATATCAACAGTTTCTGCAAGCGGATGTGACACTGCTATGCTGGTTGTACTGCGGATGGGAATAAAAATACTTGTCGCACATGCTTACAATGCACTGACTATTACGGCTTTAAGACAAAAACATGCTGCATGCTTGCTACAGGTACTAAAAGACAAATTTACGCATTACAATTTCATTTTGTGTGCAAATGACACAAGGAACACTGTGCAGCCCACGTGGTTGCTTTAGCTCAAGACGACAACACTGTCGAAAAACGCAGTAACCGTCTAGGTAGGAAGGCCACAATGGACAGCACAGTTCCGGTACCACAAGATGTAAGCCCCCATTTTGACTGGAAGCAGCGAGCACATCTCTGGGTGAGCGAAATGTGAAAGGAGGCGTCAATATTGTAGTCTGCTCTTATACTGAATTTGTGAGTTGAATAACTTCTGTTTGCCGATGTCCAATCTTGAAAAGTCTTTTTGAATTTATCTCGGGGCCTTGCGAGGAGCCCGTTTCATGCGTGACTTCGCAAGTAAAATTTGGCTCCAGGGCCCTTTTAATAACTTATCTCTCTGAGCCCTACATTCAATCTGAACCAAACTCCAATTTTTTCAGCAAAGCATTCTGGTTCTAAGTCCAAAACCATGACACGATTTATAATAGAGCTCGAAAATTTCAGTCACATAGGGTGATCCAGCATGCATTGCCAATGTAAAGTATGTAGGTCTCTAGCATTTCGCAGTCAGTGAAATGCAACCACCACTGCTAGGATTCAACTAATGTCTTCCAGGTCAGCAGACAAGCACCGTATTTACTCGAATGTAACGCGACCACGATTGTAACGCGAGGGGCAACTTTTCAGTGCCTAAAAAAAGAACACGAATGTAACGCGAGTAAAGCGGGGGGGAAAGTACCTTTATTTGCTACACATAGTAGTGGCAAACACACCCCAGTTTCTAAATATAAAGTGAGTTTTGTTTACTCGTCGCTTTCATCGCCAACGTCGCCGGTGGTCGAACCCTCTTTGTCGCTTTCTTCCACCTAGATGAGGTCATCCTCCATGCCATCCATATCGTTCGATATACAGCACTTTTTAAATGCGCGAACTATTATGTCGTGCGGTAGGCTGTACCAAGCGGCAGACACCTACTCGGCAATCTTCGCGGCGCTAGGTCGCTTTAACCTACTCGTAGGTGTCAAAGCCCGATCTTCACGCATCCATTCTCCGTACAGCTGCCGCATCCTATACTTAAATGGTTTGTCAGGCAGACGTCTAATGGCTGCAGCATGGACGTCATACCTCCGGGAATAACAGCGTTTGAGTTTCCCGCATCAGCTTCTTCACTTCGGGTGTCAGGTGACCGCGAAACGAGTCGAGAACTAGGATGGAGGCGGGGTGGAGGAGTGCACCTGGCCGTCGGCACCACACTGTCTTGACCCAGTCAAGCATAATCGGAGTGTCCATCCAACCTTCTTCTTGGCAGCGGACAATCACATCCCTGGGGAACAGGTCCTTCGGGATGGTTTTACGCCGGAAAATGATGTATGGCGGCAACTTGCGCCCATTCGCCAAGCACGCTAGCATCACGGTTAGCCGCGTCTTCTCGTTGCCTGTAGTCCTTAAGCGAACTTGGGGGGCACCTGTTTCACTGACAGTCTTTGACATAGGCATGTCCAAGAAAACGGGAGTCTGGTCTGCGTTGCCAATGTGCCCCAACGGCATTTGCGACGAGCGGCGCAGTTCGAGCACATAGCGCTGAAACTAGTAGCTTTGCTTCGCAATCTGCAGGTAGCTTCTGCCTTATCGACGCTGTTCACCGGAGGGAAAATTTCTTCGCATGAACTTTTGTGCCCATCCACGTGAAGCCTTAAAGTTCTCCCGCGGGATCCCCATCTCTCGAGCTACGTCTCGGGCTTTCCACTGAATCGGCTCAACGTTGACCCCAATAGGCGATTTCGCTGCTCAATTACAAACTCCGCCACTTTTTTTTCGAGTTCTGTGTGACGGCCACAACGAGGTCCACAGAAGCCTTTTCGGCTGGGCTCACACTTGAAGAGCGCTTCACGCTGCAGCTTCCACCCATGGATAGTAGATTCCGCCACATCTATCCGTCGAGCTGCGGCACAGTTCCCAATTTCCTCAGCCATCAGTATTGCACTTAAAGGGGGCATCGTACTGAGCTCGTAGCGCTGCGATTTGCTTGAGCCGAAGTCGCGGAAGCACAAAGGAAATGAGCCGCCCGCAAAACCACTGTGGCAAAACACGTCGCGAACAAGAATAGGATTGGATTGGATTCGATGTTGGCAGCATGTATATGCTGTCAGCACAAGGTTGAAAGATCGCTAGGTTTGTAGTAGCCATCTTAAGGAGCCAGTGGGGCGACACCGCTGAGGCACAATTTGAGGCGCTTCGATTATAACGCGGACCCCCAAATCACTTCAGAGAGATTTTGAAAAAATTCGCGTTACATTCGAGTCAATACGGTACTGCAACTAATCGACCACTGTGCTAGCCTAGTATTGCAAGTTTAGTGCATTATGCATGAACACAAGGAAAACAAGGAAATGCCCAACATGTTCATATGGTGCTTAAATAGATGCATCACATGCTGTTTACACAGTCATTCATTTTCAGGTAAAACCACTTTACACGTGGAACATATTTCAGAAAAATAGGATAAAATTAATTATTTCCAGTAAAACATACAAATCTTTAATGCTGCACGGGTTTCATGTGCTAGCAACCCCACTCCAGGACAACGAAGTTGCATCCTGTTGGCTCAAATGAACACCACTGATATATAGAGAATTCTACAAGGTGTATATAGCACTGTAGACAGTACATGGCTCGCATTATTAAATTTAAATTTATCAATATAACCTGCAAGAATGCGAATTTTGGTATGAAAGAGAAAAATTAGCATCCACCCATTTGTATCCCAAGGATACAAGGAGTTCAATACGGATTTCTCAGAAACGAAAGCTTCCTAGTTGCCGAAAAATTCTTCCTTATCCGGGCTCGAACCCAGGACCAACGCCTGTCATGTGCCATGTGCTTCGAGTTGTTGATGAATTCGCCCTCGTGCTGTCAATCGCCAGCCTCCTGGTTAGTTCAAGTGGGAGAGGGAGCGCCCCGAACAGGAGACGGTACCAGGTTCGAATCCCCAAACCAGGACGAATTTTTTCGGCAAATGGGAAGCTTTCCTTTCTAAGAAATCAGCATGGATTTCCTTGTAGCTTTGTCCTGCAGACGGGTGGATGCTAACTCTTTCTTTCATAAAACGTTACTCCACCTTGTAGATTTTCACAGAGCTCATTTGCCAAATTTTGATATGGTTCAATGAAAAAATCTAAAAAATCTCCCCCAGTTATGCTGAAAACGACTATCCAGTGCTTACTCCTCCAAATTAAGTTGAACTGAAGATGTGACTAAGATTGTGATACGCACACAAGAAGTCACTGCCACGGTGTCATAGCATTCTATTGAATTGCTTGTTTTAGTGATAGGGCTCCTTATGCATGAGGCAGCTCTAAAGAATGGCCACACACAAAAATGGAGCAGAGCTGAGATCCATCACCTGCGACTTCTGACAAGATTATTTCCCCACAACTACTCTGTCACGAAAGATGTAAGCAACTGTCTGGCATATTATGCTACACGTATGTTCTGGGATCAACAGCGTGCACTGTGGTTTGTTTAACTGCAAAATTATGAGTGCATGTATAATATTTTCTGGCAACTTAATAAGCATTAAACTCAACTGTGCACACAAGCTTTTTGTGTAGAATCAGAATGCTTTTGCGTGACTCCAGATTTACCGTATTTACTCGATTCTAACGCGCACCCGTTTCCCGCGACCAAAAAGAAAAGGGAGACATCGATTGTAACGTGCTCCCATTTTTCGCGATACGGAAAAAAAGGTCCTTACTAATCAACCTTCTCACAATCATAAAAAAAATGCCGTACTCGCGTAATGAACGCACTCGCATAATAAACGGGCCCCGAACTTTGAACCCCCGCAGTCCCTCGAACTGCCGCGCTATGGCTTTCCCGCTTCACTCGATCCGCGGTGTCTCGAATACGTTCGGCGCGCCAATTCATAACTCCTGGGGCTTGAATAAAACTGCCACACATCGCTGGGTGTCGCCGCGTGCAAGCGGCGATAACATCATTTACTCGCAGTGCTGCATTCCTCCGTGCTATCGCAGTTCCTTCACGCCCGCTGCCGCGTACCGCCATGCGTGCCGCGCAGGCTGGCGCAGATAAGCCATGGTCGGGGTGTGGTCCCCGAGATTGCCGCGATGCAATCTCGGACGTCGTGCAGCGGGCAAGACTGAGAGGCTCAGGTGGCTCAGGCTCAGCACAGATATGAGGGAGAAATGCCATGATGAGCCAATTTGCGTGCGGTTATAGGAAACATCTCCCTTTACAGCTACCCGCGAACGCTACCGAAAGCTGGTGCGGCTGGGCGTCTAAGAGGTTTATCGGCGACGTAGCGACTTTGGTTTGCCGCAAGACAGCCAAGCCGGCGCGGCGAGTATCATTGGCCTACGCATCATGTGCGTAGTGGCGTCGTTCAGCGCGGGACCGGCGGCGAGATAGACTACTGAACCTATGCGTGCCAAAGACCGCCGCGCCGCTAGTTCGTTTTTTTGCCGGTGACTGTTTGACAGCGCTCGAACCGCGTAGGGGGCAGTCGTTTTGATGCCGGCGGTATGGTAACGGTGTCGTTCGTTCGCACTCGATTTTAACGCGCATGCGATTTTTGGACCCGTTTATCGGAGAAAAGGTGCGCGTTAGATTCGAGTAAATACAGTACTAGAGCAGCATGAGCATTTGGAGCAACAGTGTCCTTTAAGGAGATATCTATACATACCTCGTTATACACCGGCAGCAAGCTGCACTTTCAGCAGCTGTCAACAAGGCTGAGACAGGTGCCATGTCTTGTTGGGCACTACAAATGTGAGCAGAAGCTGTAAAGCGAACAGAAGCACAATGTTAGTAAGTAGGGAAGTGGTGCACATACACATGGAGCACCTGAGTGGCCCATCATGACAGGAAAAAAAGACACGTTTAAACAGGGCGAGTGCGTGAGCACACTGCCCGTGTCGCCTGTTTGTCTTACTTTCACACTGTCCATTACGAACGCCATTTTGCGAGTGGTTTATGAATAACGAGAGCCACAGGCATGCACATAATATCTTGGCAGGTTCATACACTCACACTTGGTTGTGCCCTTAGCACCAGCATCAGCGAAGCGGCTGGTGCTAAGGGCACAACCGAATAACAAGAAAGTTCCCGTAAGAGGTGCTTTAAGGAGATGCGCATTGCTACGAATAACGCTAGGTGCACCTAGGTAGAGGCCTGCACATACACACAAGCATAAGCGTATGCAGGATTTTTCATTGGCGGGGCGAGGTTTCCTAAGAGCACCCCCCCCCCTCTCTATTAACGCATTCCCACTGATGTCCTTCCGCTCATATTGTAGTGCTGAGATGATATACGGTTATGAAACATTTATTTTCAACAATATTGAATTGTAACATATACAAAGTATTATTAAGCAGTTGGTTTCGCTTTCTTGTGAAATGTCCCCAAAGAAAGGCAGACCCTGCACAGCTGAGGCGTCAATAACACAACATGCATACAAAGATTTTTTATTATTTCTAACAAGAGAAAGGTACAACACATATGCCATCTTTAACAGCACAATATATTTAAAATATTGCATGACCCTGCTAATGTGGAAAATATAGTTTATATACAGGGAAACTCATGGGTGCACCTACACATGGCATATGAGAGCCACAGGTTTGCCTTCCAAGCAGTGAATAATCGATTGCATCATCGCAGTTGCAGTGCCTCAATGAGATCGTTCTGCGTTCTATTTTTTATATTTATTTATTTACAGCACACTGCGGTCTATCGACCAAGCAGGGGGCATAATAAAAAGTATTTCACAATGTAATTTCAATAAAAGAAAGTTCAAGCAATCAAAACAAAGCAATAGAACTCACCCTAACAAAGTAAAATGGCAGCAAGATGATACAAATTGCAACTAGACACTTTCAATTAAATGGTATGTGAGACAGTCTCGAGAGTTTGTGTTGTATGATTAAAAACAGAAGGATACAGTTATTAAAATCAGGATTAACATTATCACAGAACACTTGAAAAGGTAACTCGTTCCACCCATTGATGGTCCACAAGCCGCACAAAGCTGGTGGACAATGCTGGTGCACAAAGCACTTTTCAGTCCAGAATCAAGGTGAGCTTGCAAGACAGGATCATATTGCTTCAAGAGATTAACGATCTCTGGGAACAAACCTTTTTCTGTGCTTTCCTCACTTTCGTAGCGGCCACTAAAGGACCTGCCACTCTTCGCGAGTAGATTTACATCAACAAAACACTGTAAACGTTCTCGGTTTCTTTTTCGTTTTTCTTTTCTCAAAACGACACATGTCTCGTGATTCTCATCTAGCAGTTCACCTACAGATTTGCATTTTTTGTAAGATTTCCAGCACAAGATGCTATATAAGTGACTGTCGGACTTTTCATGAAGCCTTAACTTCTCTACTGCTTTCTTCCATCTGTTGAAGCCCACGGAGACGAATGCGCTTCCACGCTTAACTCTGCTACGGAAAAGTGCGACAGTAGAAGCACAAAAGAGCGTCTTTCTCTATGCTATATTCCAGCCAGCTAAACGAGTCGTACCAGCGCGCACAAAACTTTCGCGTTCCATTCACCGTTTGTTTCCGTGGATAGCAATTCAAACGCGGCTGAATAGGACCACACATAAGCCTGGTGCACCTGTCAGTGTGAAGGGTCATCATCACTCCGTGCACCGCTGAACGTATTCATAGTAGAGCGCTGTTCTTCATCGCAATTGAGTTCAGTGTGGCAGTTGTCGTTTCGTTGGCAAGAATGTGATACTTGAAGTGGGATGTCCTCGAGGTGCTGATTTTCGGCTACCCGGTGAGATGGTTCACTGGAACTGGCAGTCTCACATTCATGAGGTTCTGAAAGCAATTTTGGTCCTTAGCTCAGCGTACTAATACTACCGATTTGGAGCCTACTCTGTAAATTTAAATGCAAGCATCAAATGAGCAGCTTACCTGTAGAAAGGAGCCAAGCTTGTAGCATGTCTCCTTGCACTTTCTCTTCAGCCAACTTGTTTCGTCGGGAGTGCCGAAACTGAGATCCAGAAGGCTTGCTCAGTGCCACGGCATCGCTTTCTGCACAGAAAAATTTTTAAATCTGGATGAGCTACGGCAGCCGCATACCCAGGATCTTTTTTGGGAGGGGAAGGGGAGAGGAGGGTGGTCATATGGTAATTTTTCTAGGTGAATCAGAAAGGGATGGGTTTGTTTACAAGTAAAGACGTGAATGGAGCCCATAAAAAGTAAACCTGCAACTAGAAAAGAAACAAAGTGTAAGCCGCTGGTACACCTGTTGGGGAAACGAGGAAACGCATTAAAGGAACACCCCAAAAAATTATAACTCATGAATCACGCTTCCAAGAACAAGTAAACAAGAAGAGATAGAGGTAAGGAAATATTTCTATGAGCGTTTCATTCAGTCAATCAATTCACTCAGGTCTGGAAGAATTTTTGTCACTGATCCCGTTAAGGGGTTGCAATCACCGGGCAGATTCCAAAGGCTGACTTATCTGCCCCCCCAAAACACTCCACGAAAGCACAGAAAATTTTGAGGGGCAGTCCTTTTAGTGTTCCAGCGAGCTCCAGTTGTGGACCAATGACTGAGTCAGAGGTGAGAGATGATAACACAAGCAAAATATATTCTCAGTTAAGGCCAGTACAAGTAACACAAAACCATGCACACTCAGCTGGTAACAATCGCAACTCACTTCACATGACAACTCACTCTGTATTTCAGATAGTGTTTACAACCACGGGAACCAACAGCAACCCACGCTACAAATGCAATCACACGCAGTACAACCTATTCGAGAACACTTAAGGTCCTGAATATTCACAAAGTGAGTCCAGACTGCAACTCTTGTAAAATAACTCGAATGCTTCTCTTCCAGGAAACACTCATGCAAACTTCAGTGCTGATCGCCGTTCCCTTGATCATTGGTTCCGAATGCCACTCTTCCAGGAGGCACTCTTAAAAGTTGTCCCAGCTCCCACGGCGTCGTCACTCGATTCTTCCAGATTGCCCCCCATCACCAAACATGTCTTCTTCAACCGACAGAACGACTCGCACTTCAACGTAGTTCGCCATCTCCACGGCTGACATCAACGCAGCTTACACCACGTGGACCGGCTGTCTGCTCCCCGCCGCTGCACCCTTTTATACCCTCGTGCCCAGTCTCCAGAAGGTTCTTGTGTCTTCTTTAGCGTGCAGCACAGTGGAAGCTAGCAAACGCTCTAGGCTTCACTTGAACCTTCCATCCGTGGCAGCGTCACTCGGCGCCACATGATTTTTTTTCGCGGTGATTCGATAGTTCTCTAGAAGCCCGAAGCGGTGGCCGTTTCCAGGGGCGAGGAGGGTTTTCCGCCGACGGTTGGCCATAGACGGGTTGGCGCCTGGCGCTGCGTCTTTTTACGGTTGTTTTTTCTTCGTTGTGCGCACTAGAGTGAGGGAACTTTGGCGTCGGTATATTATGCTGCTGTCTGCAAGCAGCGGCATGCGCTGAATTAAGCATTCGTTTGTGACAATGTTATAGAAAGATATATTATATAAAAATATGGGGCCAACTTTGTGCCCCCCCCCCCCACCTAGATGATTAGAGGGGGAGCCGCCCCCCCCCCATGCGCACGCCTATGAATGCCACTCAAACCCTGTAACCTTTCTCTCTTGCAGCGCTGGCTTATTTTGAAGGTGCCTCAACTCTCTTTCATCACTGCCCCTGATAACAGGAACATATACTTTCCAGAGTGCTGGTAATAAAGATGATTAACAGCTCCCTTGTGTATGTTGCCACTTTCTTGGAGCTGTATAACTGCTGCTAGAAGGGTCTGCCCTTCCATTTTGTCTCTTCAGAAATCTTGAAATAAAGAGAAGCACAGAGATACATTTACCATTAATTAACAGAATTTGCTGCCCCCAAAACAAGCATGTAGTGGTATGTGTGCTGAAAATGTAATCTTCTGCAACAAGGATTCGAATTTGTCAGGCAACACTTGCATGTAGAAGAACGAACCGTTGGGCTAATTGATGCAACATTTGTGGGACAAAGAGCAAAAACTCCACGATGAAAAATACATTTACAAAAGGCGCACATAAAAGAAAGAATCAATGTGCAACTGAATTTAATAAACATGCAGTTCTCATCAAGTTTTCGTTCTCTGTCCCACAAATGTCAATTCTGCATGCTTTACGCAACTGCTGTAAGTGTAAAAAATGAAGGTAAGCATATCAAGCATGCCGAAATGGTGTTTGTTTACACGGACATCGAGCCTCTTATGAAGCACTGACAATGGCAACGGCTGAAATTTTTAGAATTGTAATGTTGCCCTGCCTACAGCCAAACGTGCCGGTATGACTAATACCAGCCAGTAGCATTTCTGTTCCTGTGTACATTAACACACGATACCTGCCAAATAATAAAGCGAATATTACATCGTGGCAGTAAAGTTGAAGCCTTGGTGAGATGGTACATAATGCTTAAAAAATTAATCAGTCAAAAAGACAAAGCACAGTGGACAGAAATGGCACACAAGCAGTCGCGTGTGCTACTTCTCTGATTGATTTGTGGGGTTTAACGTCCCAAAACCAGCTCTGATTATGAGACGCCGTAGTGGAGGGCTCCGGAAATTTCGACCACCTGGGGTTCTTTAACGTGCACTGACATCGCACAGCACACGGGCCTCAACATTTCGCCTCCATCGAAATGCAGCCGCCGCAGCCGGGATTCGATCCCGCGACCCTCGGATCAGCAGCCGAGTACCATAGCCACTAGACCACCGTGGCGGGGCTGTGCTACTTCTCTATCCTTTATCTTTCCGACTGATTCATTCAACAAATCGAGTACCTCAGAAAGTAACGTATACAACGGAACGGCGACATGACAGTTGTTACGAATCATTTCAATAATATAAGCGCACAATGGTCGATGACAATATACGCAATCAATGTCGGGAAGGAGGCGATTGCAACAGACAGCACGCAAAGATAAGCTAGATTTAGAGCGGGACAACTGCCACATGAAGAATGTGAACGGCGCGCGGGCTCCTTCCTCACTGGGTCATCGAGTGCACAGTGAACGTTTCCACTTGCAACAACCGCAAATGTAAGTAGCGAACGCCGGTGCACTGATTGGCGCCTTTGTTAACGACTCTAAACAAGCTTGCGAGCACGCTCCCGATTTTTTCGTGATAGAACGATAGCGCAGCTGTTGACGCGACATGCAATATGTAACTGGCACACCGGGAATCCTGGCTATTACATGCGGCAGAGCACATAACAGCACAAAGCTCCAAATAACAGCGATTACTACTTACGTGTCATACGAAGTCGTCGATCTATCAAAGGTGGACACGGCGAAGTGCTCGCTAAGCCGTCAGTGCGCCACTAAAGCTGCAGGACACGCGGTCACCAGTAGACGCAAAGCCATCGGCTGAACAGCTGACAGCACATGGCTCGGCATGGCCGAAACTACAGCCACTGTACCGAAACTAAAGCCCCTCCATCGCGTCTACTGCCGCTTTTACCTAGCCGGCGGAAAACGTATGGAGGGGCTTTAGCCGAAACAGGCCGAAACGTCGGCGCGCTACAGTGCACTAGAATATGGGGTAGGGAAGTGACTATTCCGACCGGGTCGCAATAGAGGGTACCCTATTCCGACCGGGTCGTAATAGAGAAACACTATTTTCACCCGCGTGCTTCTAAATGAAGGCCGTTGATCCGTGACGTCATCAACCCACGTGACATAAAACCTAGGGACAAAATTTTCTGGGGATTTTTCACGCTTGCTCGGCTAGGGAGCCAGCATGACTGCCTGGTGTTCTCTGTGCCTGTCATGTAGGCTCCCTAGGTACGGCGAGTTCGAATCGTCGTGGTTCGGAGGTTCGTATGGTGCCAGGCGCGTGATCTTCAGCGTGGTTCGGTTGTTGGATGGCTCGACGGATCTCTCGCTGGTTGTGCCAGAGTGAATGGACGTTCATCATATCGCTTCCATCACTTTCTGGTTCCTGTGCCCCGCTAAATCCTTCCAAGGACTCACCAAACCGCTCAACGGATCTAGTAGGATGTGACAAGAAACCTACCATCGTAACCGCTACCATCTTTTGGATGTTTCCGATGATCTGCGCTGGTAACTGGGCTAGTCGGCACGGGTTCATTATTGTGAAACGGCGCCACAAAAGTAAGATGAAACGCCGAAAGGCCAAACACCTGCGCCTAACTCTCAACTGGGAGTTGAGTTCGGCGCTTGTGTTTGTGTCTTTTCTTTCCGTGTTTCGTCTTACTTTCGTGGCGCCGTTTCGCAATAATGAACCCGGTGATCTGTCCAGTACGTGACACCGCCTTTGGCGGCCACGACGCTGCACCAAGCCTCACCTCTTCGCAGCGGGCCTTGCCGACGTGCTGCGCTCCCCACTCGCCAGTACAATGAGCCAGTGGACTGTCCGGCGGGACTATCGACCTTGTGCTTCACCTCTGCAGAAATCAATTGAGCCCTCTCAGCGACCTTGTTCCGGTGCATCCAAATGCTAGCAACGCCAGTACGTACGTACGTGCGTCGATCGCCCGACGCTACTTCTGCGACCGTTCGAGACGCGTTCGATGAGATGCAGCAAATGCGTGGTGCATCATGCGTCCCGCGTTGTGTTCCACCCGTGAGGCGGGCTTGTCCCCGTTAAGCACCCAGCTCCAAGTATTCGACAAGCACTGAATGCCGCACCGGAGCTGCACAATAATGGCCGAACCGCACATCAACAGCACCCTGTACCTGCGTACATCTCGGCCCCACCAGCGGCGCAGTCAGGATTTCCAGGCCATTCTGGAATGAGGCGCCAGAGGGATTCATAAGCGACCTAAGGTGTTGCAACCCAGAATCCAAAATCATAGCATCCCAATCCATGGGGAAAGCAGCTTCTATCCAGATAATGTTCACCTCTGGTCCTATGCTCCCCAACCATAAAATACATGTCTGTGGTACAGTGATGCACCAAGTGCAAGGGCAGCCGTCATGCCTGTACTAATTTCCAGAAACCAGCTCACATGTACGGTATGTGCCCTCTCCCAAAAACTGGATTGTTATTGGCAATGTGGTGAGAAGCATAGCATGCAATGGGCCCTTTGCATGCCAACGTGCACTCTTTGTCGTGGGGATCATCTTACTGGCACAGGCTCGTGCAAAACAAGGCCACACCAACCTCCACAACAAACATAGCTGAAACCAAGGCCAGCAGTGCCCACGGCCAAGGACTTTCCACCCCCAGTGCCCCATCAAGATCACCAGCGAGCCTGGACCAAAGCCACAAGTGCACCCCAAACATGGTGTAGATGTGGAAACGGCCGTTTTGTGTCCTGCCTTTCTAAAAAGTAAATGGTCATCAAGCTGGTCAGATTGAGTGCACGCCTGCACATTATGCAGGTTGAAGTTCTGTAGATGCTGCTGTGTACAACTGTGTGTTTGGGCACTTTCATATTTTTCTCTCGGCTCTGTATCCACAGCTATTACATATGGCTTCCAAAAGTTCCATCTCTGCATTCACGTAGGTGGCATGCCCTTTGTGGGAGCAGAGATTCGCGGCACCCATTGTCATGGCCACCACATTTTCTACTTTGTGACGTGTTTAGTAAAGGTTCAAAGAATCAACCAACGCCTTGTACTGCACTTGCCATTATGTATTGGTCGAACAGGAACCTTGAAATTAGGTTTTACCATATAGCATGCAGGACTTCAAGGGCCCCTCACCAGGTCTGGCCATTTTGAGCTGACAAATGCACTGTGTACATTGTGTGCTCACGATCATGCCTGCCAAGAACTGCATTGCTATGCACCGTGGAAGGTGCTTGAATTTCAAACTGAGCGTCGCTTCCTCTCTTCTCATATGCATCATGCGCCAAGAGGAGAGGATGATGCTCCGCACTGCCACGTGTCGCCACGTGACCACAGAACACCTCTGCACCACTAGAAACGATGCTGGCAGCCTGAACCATGAATTTTCCTTTCAGCAAGCAGCAGTCCTTGGAGAGCACAAACAGCTTCACGCTTTTCGCCTTATTTTTTTGTCTTTTTCTTCCTTCACCCCACATAATCGGTATGTGGTGAGGGCGTCGTACTGGTGGTGACCCTCGCCTCCTGAAATCCCGGTTTTGCACGGTTGAAACATTTGTGTCTGCTAATAATAGACCAATTTCAAATATTCTTGTGGTAGAACACTCCTTACGGGGCACTTAAAAACCTCCAGTTTATAACAAAAATTTGCCATGTGGCCTGGTGAGATCTTTAAGTGGTGGTCACACGGGTAACTGTGAAGAGCTATCAAAAATCGTTCAGCTATACAAATTCAAAACTTCTTGTAGCGCGCTTCTGCTTGTTAGCCATTTCCTTATGCAAATCGAAGATAGCTTGTTCCTACTCTACCTGTATCTGAAAACAAGCAGCGGCGCTTTGCTTGTGGCCTATCGAGATCACTTGCAAGGTATTAACCTTGTTGACGAGACGACACGCTTTTTCACTCACCATCACTTGCAAGATAAGACTGAGAAAGACTAGATTTTGTACTAATGAGACTGTCCACCAGCAGTGCTGGCTTCCACTCTCTGTCACAGTGCAATTTGCAAGATGGATTTACAAAAAGAATCACATGTACAGTAGTCCACCGCTGGTGCCCACAGTTTCAAGTTGATGCCTCAATCTTGCTTCGTGGCAGCCAGTTTATTGATGTCATGGATAAATATGTTGCCTTATACTGCATCTGAAAGCACAGCATTTTATGAACTTAAGTGTTTCATTAGGTTAAAGTATAACTTTTTTTTTCTGCAATCAAAGTGGTTCGCATTTTTAACCAACTTGAAATAGCATAGTCAAAAGAAGAGGCGTGCAAGACACGGACACAAGGTGAGCAGTGAACAACACGACGTTCGTTTCGGCATTCGTGTTGTTCACTGCTCACCTTGTGTCCGTGTCTTGCACACCTTTTGACTATGGACTATTACCAACTCGCTCAACTTTGTCCTTTTGAAATAGCAATTTCTCGGCTATCAACTCGAAGCCACATTTTTGGGTCTAGTCAAAATGGATGTTTTTCAAATCGGTGCATTTCATGTCTTTTCTAGGGGAGTGGTTTTGATGTCATTGTTTGCCAATTGTCAGGAAGCATTATGGTTTACTCCTGTCGTTGTTGTACAACAGCCTCTTATGCCGAACCAGAAATAACTCACTCTAGTCAGCATACATTTTTTTTCTATATCTGTAATAAAAGCAAGAAAAGTTGTTATCCCAATGCTAAAGTAAGGTACAAATACGTTGACACAAGAGAACAGAAGCGGACAACATGAACGCCAACTATCAACTGAAGGGGAGCACTGTATCGTGCTCAGTGAATGAAATTCGATACTCGGAGCACATGGCTGCCAATGCTTTCTACGTCGTAGCTTTGCGCTGGGGACACTGAACTAATTTGTTGCAGTGCTCGGTGAAAGTGGGACACTGTTTGAAGTGTTGATTCAGCTAGGTCTTTCTGCGATCATCCAGTGCGCCCCAGTAGCACAAAGTGCACTGGCCACCACGTGGTCCGAGTACCGTATTTCATTTGCTAAGCGCTACACCTACAACTGCTCCACATTAGATGTAAAACATTTGTTCACCCTGCTTAAATTTAATTTCCTTGGAAAGCTACACATTACCGCCCATGTGACATATGACAGCCTTTAGTCCTCGCAGCACTATTTTAAGTTGTCCCATAATGTGTGCATGTGATCTAGTGGAATGTCACGAATGCAGGGATTTATACGCCCCCCTCCATTTGAATCCTCACACCCCGCCCGAAAATTCTTCCGCTAAATCAAAATTCTAAATTAACCCTTGAATCACTGTCTGCCATAAATACTTTATTTCACAGTTTCAGAAAAGCCAGCAGGCCAATGGATCATTGTGAAAATGCGGGAACTTTATTTCTGTCCGATACTTAGTGATTGATCACTGCAGCAGTGCTCTCTCCTGCTGCAGATGAGATGGGTCTTTTTCTTCAGTCCTTTTCTGGAGTTTTCTCTCTTGAGTAATGTTGAGCTCCTGCCAAGTGGAAAGCTCCTTGTAATTCTGGCACATCTGCAGAAAAAGAAGGTGTAAAATGTAACTGGGCAACCATAATTGCTGAGAAAACATGGTGTATTTAATCACAAAAAGCACCAGTGCTGCTGTGCAGTAAATGTAAAGCTCAATGAATGTAAAATTCTACCGTTATTTAGACCTTCTCACTGCAGAAGCCACCTACTGGTCTCTGAATAGTGAAACGATGCCCGAGGCATGGAGAATATCAGGTGCAGCTACCACTGATTGGTGCGCCATCAAGGTTCCATTTCTTGAAGGGACAAAATATAAATGACATCACAATGGTCACTGTAACTTGTTTCAGAGTGTAAAGAAGTAACATGTTTGCACGCTCAAGGAAACTCTTGACAGGGGACAACCCTCTTGTGTGAAAAGGTGTGTGCGGGGGTACTTGTGTATGTGACGCTATAGACGGGAGCCGTGCCGTGGTTGATGCGCCATGTTTTATTCTACTGCGCGCGCCCCTTCTTCTTCGTCGCCTTCTCCTTCCACCTCTTGCTTGCTACGTACGTCACATATATATATGGCTGCGGCAGCTCTCAAAACTCACAATTTTATGAGCGACATTCTTGAAAGAGCACTAAGTTGCGTGAGAATTTTTGTGTTTTGATGCTGATTAAAAAGGAAGAGCATGATATATTTGAAAGCGGGGAAGGGCTGGTCAAGCGACATGGGCGTGACAGCAATGCTGGGGTATGTTCTGTCATCAAGATGCATATAGAAATCTGCAAACAATAAACATCTACTGAATTTCTTCGTAACCTTACGGCTATTTCGTCATATATGCGTCTTCTGTGGGCCTGCTGTGCATAGCATTATTTTAGAGATTTATGTGCCTAGGCAAGGTTCGCCATTTTCGCAGAGGGCAAAGTAGAGGTGGTTTGTGGGCCAGCATCTTCCCAGTATTGCGTACATGAGGTGCTCAACATGCACCGAAGCTATTTTTAGTCTTTTATTGCTTTCAAACTTTCTTCCAAGCTTGTAATACCTTTTTCAAACTAGTTTCAAGAGGGTTTACGAACATGCCCGAACAGGCACTGTCTTGTAATTTTATTTCTTTCTTTATTAAGAGGGGGGCGGGGGGTGGAATGCACGCATATCGAGCAGACTTGGAGTTTCCTGTCATATTATTAGAACTAAAGTAAATCGTAAGAGATGGAGGACGGCGAACGAGTATATATATATATATATATATATATATATATATATATATATGTGTGTGTGTGTGTGTGTGTGTGTGTGTGTGTGTGTGTGTGTACAATCGTTAAAAAGGATATATGATGGTTGCGGGGGGCGGGCTAGTTGCGGTAAGGGCGGTACTGTGCGTATGCGAGACTGCTACCAAACAACTAAAAGAAATCTGAGAGCAGCAGAACTCAAATTATGCTTGCTTTAAAGCAAAGAAGTGGAGCAAGGATAAAACTTAAACAAAAAGACAGGGGACATAAGGAGCGCATCTGCTGTCTTATTTACTTTACCGCCGTGCCACGCCTTGCTTTAAAGCTATGAAACAGGTTTTAGATGCGAAGCAGCTCTTTGACAACCCTGTATAACCCTGTCCCTCCATACCACTATCATCATCCTCCTCCGCACAAGCGCGAGGCAACGCGCTTTCCTCGGCGCAGGTGTTGGAGCTGTGCCAAGTAGGTCACGCTCCCCTCGCATGCTTCCCTGGCAGGTGCGCGCGTAAGTCACTCTCTCCCTCAACCGCCGGAGCGCCCACAGCTGCCGGCTCCAACGCCCGCTCGCCTCCCGTGTTTGCGTTTCAAACAAACGTTTACACCAGTAAACGCTACACCGAGTTTCGCTTCAAACTTCTTCCAGCAGCCGCGTTAGCGCCGTTCAACCCGTGACGCCACCCGTGCGCAACCCTGCTGCTTCGCATCCCATCAGGGTTCCCTTCGGGGAGATGGTCCAATTTTTTTTCAACAAAGGATTCTGTACCGCGATACGTGTGAGGTACCATGCGAAATAGCTAACACGTGAAGGGAAATAAGAGCCGTCTCGGTTATCCCTATCATCGGGTTTTTCTGTGGCTCTTTACCTTTTTTTTCCTCCATGGCAGGCAACCGTACCTTACTTTTTGCTGCAAGACCCATTTTGCGTCTGCAAGGCAGGTAAGGTATTTGAGCAAAGAAGGAAGCAGGTCATGCACAAGGGGTGCTAAGCTATGGGGCAAGCCTTCTGAGTGAACACTTTGAACCTACAATCAGGCTTTTCTTTAGCCCCCTCCCCCTCAACAGCGATCTCAAAACTCAGCCAGATGGATATCCCTCCTCCCAGTCAACAAAAGAAAAAAAATGTTCTTGCTGACCAGCAGCTATCCCCCAAAACCCCTCCACTTTGGGTAACACCATAGGCGACACCCCTGCCACCCCACGAGATCGAAATTCTGGTTAAACACCTGTGTACGGGAAGAGGGCACTTTCGGATGGCTTTTAATTTTTATTCGACAGACATTTATGCTTCGGCCATCCCACACATGCAATGAAAGTTGATTATTTCAATGCGACAACGGGACCTAAACAGCACGAACAAAGTTGCAGAAAACTACGGCGGACGGCTGCCTACTCTCACGAGAGTACGTAGCACGGTCGCCAGCAGCAGCGCTTCCGTCGGTGCATGCCGACGGTAGCGCTGTTCTTAAATTTTCGACGAGCCTGGTGGCGCACATGTCACCGCCCCGTTACAAATGGGACGCTCATAGCATCCATCCATCCAACGAGTCGTATAGGCGGCGATAATGGCGGATGGCTTTCCGCTTCGGGCGTCACTGCCTTTCTGCTCAGAGTCGTCGGCAATCTCCCCTGGGTCATTTGCCCCACAGACAGATCTTACAGTTTGTCCTGAATACCGACTCCCGCACACGCCACGTGACACATTTCCAGTTCAGAAGTCTCCTGCTGTTGCTCAACTACCACCTGTGCACTCTCCTTAGCACTGCCTGGTAGAATTCCCTTTTGGGGGCTGATTTCACGCTGCCCTACTGAAGTTGCCGCGGGTATGCTGCCTAACAGCCCGCCGTATTTCGCGGAAACTTCAACCTCTGCACCACATATTTGTGGTTTATCAGCGTACCCTCCGCCTCTTACCGCCATTTCTACAGAGCTCGCGTCCTCGCCTTGTGTCTCAACAATCCCTCCCGGTGCGTTTTGGGCCCTTGGCGACATTGAGTGCCGCTGCCTTCTTTCGTGGAATACGTCCAACGTGCCTCTCTCCCTCACCTCGATATTCTTAGCGTTTCGCGGGTGTATGACTATGCGTATTCGTACAACCAATAAGATACGGTCGCAGC
The DNA here is from genome assembly GCA_013339685.2 of Hyalomma asiaticum. Classification (NCBI taxonomy): domain Eukaryota; kingdom Metazoa; phylum Arthropoda; class Arachnida; order Ixodida; family Ixodidae; genus Hyalomma; species Hyalomma asiaticum. The sequence continues at coordinate 48,067,272 of CM023481.1, read as the reverse complement.
CTCCGAAATTACCTAGCGCCCGCCTGTATTGGAGGGCGCATGATGCAAAAATAATACTTTTCTTTTTTTTGACTTCGTGCGCATTTTCTAAATGCGGTTGCGCCGCCACGTGCAGACTTGTCAGTGTCTGAGTATCGCTGTCTTTCTCACTCTCTTTATAACGTCGCGCGTATGTGGTTGAACCTGTATGCAAGGATGCAAACGTACTTGTTGCACTTGCTGTCGGGGACAGAAAAAATTGAGGGGAACGGGGTGCATTTGCAGGTTCAACACTCAAACACACATGCATACATGAACACGTGCTTGTCGTGCCTTTTTTCCATGTCCTTGTGTGCACGTGAGTGCGCTTGTGTATAGCAGCTACACAATTGGAAAATGGTGTTGCGCGTGGTAACAGAGGTGCAGACGGGACTGTAGATGTGATTGAAAGAAATGGGGGACGCCTCGCAGTGCACACCCACGGGAAGACGACAAATGATAGTCTAAAAGGAGATACGTTCTGTGCGGGGTGTGAGAAGCTCAGGGGAAAAATAAGCGTGGACAGAGTCCAAGCAACTTGAAGGACAGCAGCATATTTAGCAGAGAGCAAGGAGATGCGCATAAGTGCGCAGTATTAGCAAGAGGGTATCGAGGAGAAATGGGACTCACAACGACACAAGGAATCAGTGAAGGCACGTCCCAGTTCGGAAAGAAAAAATTGCAGGAGAGCATTCGCACTGTAGCAGAACTACATTAGGTAAAGAGATGACGGTCGAAATAATTTTTGAACTAGGTGGGATGTCAATGGGAAAATATCGACCGCACTACCTTCTAAGGAAATAACACGCGGTGATGTGTGAACGCAATGAATGTCAAGCAACCTCATAAATCGGCATGATACCACAAAGACAGCCCTGTTCACTTTGCAGGAGAACTATCTAAATATAAATGCAGCACTGAAACATGGGCATGGGCATCCCTAATGCAGCATCAGTGAATATCCATAGAGTACGCCGCACGTAATTCCCACTGTTGTTATTGATAGACTTGACCGGCACGATGAAAAAAATAATGAGACCGATATAAGCATTATAGCCAAAAACGTTGCCGCGTGCGTGTGAACCCTCGCGCACGCTTTAAGTAATTAAAAAGAAATCTCGATGCTTTGTCGCTGGAACCCACAAAGAACACATGGCAATACGACATCGTGGCAAATTCGCGGCAGTAAGCACAGACATAGTCGCAAAAAAAGAAGACACTGGGTCAATCTCTCGGACTAACGGTCTCTACTACATAGAATGGTAGACGACGGCACAAACACGACACATACGGTCGCCGAAACCTCTCTGACCGTGGAAGTCAACAATTTTCTGCGTGAGGGCGAGAACATGGACTTATTTCAGTGATATAGCATGCCGATGAGGCCAGCTAGAAGAGATGGTTTCTACATCGTGCTCTCAACGAACGTCGCGTATGCATCCTACTCATGCGGGTGCATAAAGTTCACATATAACCGCTTTATAAATGCTGTTATGCACAGCTTGAGCTGGTATCGGAGCGTCAAGCAAAATTTGTCACTTGTCCCTTGTCTACGAAAAGAAGGGAGACCCGGGTGTCCGTGCTTCTTGGCTCGCCGAGCATGGACAGCAAATAAATTCTTGGCTCGTCGAGCATGGACAGAAAATAACCGTTGTCTTTTACGTTATTTCTTGGTTAGCAATGAGATTTGTGGTGTGCGGTGCGCTGCCCACCTCAGTAAACGAGCGAAACCGAGGCATTCCAAGCGTTTTTAAAACTGTCTGGTAAAACTCATGCTCATTGCCCTGAGAAAATCGTTAGCTCGAGGAACACGCTCAGCGCAGCAGCTGTTTGGAGAAGCACTAAAACGAGACTTCTGTAAGCACTCACCTTGAATCAAAAGGAACTTGGACTGGCAGCACAGGCGAGCAACACCGTCGACGAGATGACCTAGCTGAGCGGTTTTGAAAGCACGGGAAATCGGTGACGAAACTGGCCGAACTATACTCCACGAAGATCAGGCTAGACTTTCGTAGCTCGCAGAACGAGAACGAGTGAGGTCGCGGCCCAAGCTGACATCGCTTATAAGCCTTGGAGAACATAGGTGAAGGTGGGACGGTGTGAAGTGACAGCCAATCACGAGCTGACGAGGAAAAAAAAACTTCGGAAAGGGGGTGCAGAGTCTGGCGAAACTCTTTTTGTCTGCCCCCTGCAGTTTGGCGGGGCTCTTTGGAAAGTACAGGGGAGAAGGGAGTGGAAAGGAGGTAACAGAATGGCTGAGAGGCACTCACGTATTGTCCTTCTCTCTCCTGCACTTCTTTTTCTGCCTGGAACAGTCCAACCATTACCCTTTCCCAAAAGCGCCAAGACCTGCCCTGGCAAGGACTGCACAAAAGAATAAGAATCCATTCTGTGGACTGCAGATGCAGTCCATGTGGCAGGTGGCAGTCCTTAGGGCTGCAGGTGGCAGCACCATGTTCCCCTTCTGTAGAAACCACCTGTATGTATAGACAGAAATGGCCCCCCATAGTCCGCCCAGTCAAGAAATATTTAGTTCCGAAAACTCGTCTTTTGTTCTGCATGTCCCCAGTCCCAGTTAAGCTTCCTTGGCAAGAAAAAAAGTGAATAAGCATTGAGAAAAAGGAAAAAAATGAAATACGAGAAAAAATAAATGTGTAAAAAAATTCGCTATTCTTAAATATTGAAAGTCTGAAGCAAATATAGAAAGCACAAGTGATTAATTGAAAGCTTTCTCCTTTTATAATTATTGAAACACGAAAGGGGGAGAATAATTCGAAAGGGTTTAAATGTTCCACATCTGTCAAATTGAAATTTTCATGGAGGGCGCACATTCGCCACATAAAACCCGCAGAACACCGCTTGGTATAATTTTTTTCGCTCTGGATAAACAATGGAACATTAAACCACTCATCCATTTCCACTTCCAGCTCATAATTGCACAAGATGCCGAAGGGTAAGGCGGCGGATTGGGATTACTTCGCCAAAGATGCAAGGACTGGACATGACAAGTGCACATTTTGCAACAAGGAATACAAAACAAGCGGGAATACCTTTAATGTAAGGGACCACATGAAGCGGTGCCATGAAAATGTATTCTTTCACGATGATCGAGGAGAGTGCGAAGAAGTAGAAGATGCATATTGAGATGTGGCTGGCCCGTCGAAAGCGAGGCAAAGCAAGTTGCACTTCTCCATTTCTGATAAAGGGGCTGATTGATTGATTGATTTGTGGGGTTTAACGTCCCAAAACCAGCTCCGATTATCAGTTGCCCTAATGGAGGTCTCCGGAAATTTCTACCACCTGGGATTCTTTAACCTCCACTGACATCGCACAGCACACGGGCCTAAACATTTCGCCTCCATCGATATGCAGCCGCCACAGCCGGGATTCGATCCCGCGAATTTCGGATCAGCAGCCGAGTGCCATGACCACTAGAGCAACGTGGCGGGGCAATGAAGGGGCTAAGTATATGGAAACAGAACCGAAAAATGAGCATGACAAGGTATTATCCCTGATCATAGCAAATGACATGCAGCCATTTATATCGCTAATGTGAAAGTACTTCAACATTTCTGCTACGCGCTAGATCAAAGGTACGAACTGCCTAGCCAGCCGCACCTTTCTGATATTATTTTGCCAAACTTATAGGAGAATTCCAAGGCGAAATTGCGTGGTACACTGGCGTCAACAAGTTACTGTGCCATACCAGCCGAAATTTGGACATCGTGCACGGCTGAAAGCTACATAACAGTCACGTGTCATTTTCTGCAAGACACAACTATGCGGTCTGCGGTGCTTTCCACAGCAATTCTTCAGTGAGCCCGCACTGCACAAACCTTCACCGATGTCATTAAATGTGTGCTTGAAGACTGGGGCACTCGTCAGGCCATTGTTGCTCTTGTCACAGGAAGTGATAAGGGAATGGTTCTCGCAGCCCGACTGTTCGGTTTCCAGCACCTACAATGCTATGCTCACACCTTGAACCTCACTCTTCAGGACCGGCTATAAAAGAAAGGAAGAACTAGAAACTGTGCTGCTGAAGTATAAGAACATTGTGGGCTATGTGAAGTCCAGCTGCATCGCTACAGTTAAGCTCAGAGAAGAACAAGAGCCTGTTGGTAAGGTTCAGCTGCTACTACTCAAACAGGATATATGGTCAGGGTGGAGCAGGGTCTTTTACATGCTAAAAGGGATCTTGCAGGTCGGAGAGGGGCTGACTTTAACACTTTCGATGTTGCCCCGGGCACCAAGCCCGTGAGCAGCAGAGGATATAACGCTCATTGAAGGTGTTGTGGAATTACTCGAACCATTGGAATCCGTGAACAAATCTCAAAGTACGATTTAGAACAGGGAATGTCCCGGGAGCCAACCTTTCGACAAGCGGACTTGTCTTCATCAGGGCCGGCAACTGCCTTCTCGAGTGTTCATTTATGTATGCCTTTGCACAATCTCTCCCGTCTTCAGAAAGAGAAGAGAAGAGCAGCACATGCGAACAATACCAGACAAAAAAAAAGGGGGAGGGGGTTGGGTGCAGGGGTTTTTGAGTGACAGGTGTTAGCGTGACTAATATAAATGGCAAGAGCCAAAGCTTCCAAAGATTCCGCTCCTTGTACATATCTTGCAAATGCTTTGTGTGCCCAGGGCTAGAAAGCAGGATAAAAAAAGGAGCCCATGCTCGGAACAGAAGTAGCTCCTATGGCATGTGTCCCCGAATACCTTTAATGTAAGGGACCACATGAACGGTGCCATGAAAATGTATTCTTTCACGATGATCGAGGAGAGTGCGAAGAAGTAGAAAGAATGCATATTGAGATGTGCCTGGCCCGTCGAACGAAGCGAGGCAAAGCAAGTTGCACTTCTCCATTTCTGATAAAGGGGCTGATTGATTGATTGATTTGTGGGGTTTAACGTCCCAAAACCAGCTCCGATTACTCAGTTGCCCTAATGGAGGTCTCCGGAAATTTCTACCACCTGGGATTCTTTAACCTCCACTGACATCGCACAGCACACGGGCCTCAACATTTCGCCTCCATCGATATGCAGCCGCCACAGCCGGGATTCGATCCCGCGAATTTCGGATCAGCAGCCGAGTGCCATGACCACTAGAGCAACGTGGCGGGGCAATGAAGGGGCTAAGTATATGGAAACAGAACCGAAAAATGAGCATGACAAGGTATTATCCCTGATCATAGCAAATGACATGCAGCCATTTATATCGCTAATGTGAAAGTACTTCAACATTTCTGCTACGCGCTAGATCAAAGGTACGAACTGCCTAGCCAACCGCACCTTTCTGATATATTTTGCCAAACTTATAGGAGAATTCCAAGGCGAAATTGCGTGGTACACTGGCGTCAACAAGTTACTGTGCCATACCAGCCGAAATTTGGACATCGTGCACGGCTGAAAGCTACATAACAGTCACGTGTCATTTTCTGCAAGACACAACTATGCGGTCTGCGGTGCTTTCCACAGCAATTCTTCAGTGAGCCCGCACTGCACAAACCTTCACCGATGTCATTAAATGTGTGCTTGAAGACTGGGGCACTCGTCAGGCCATTGTTGCTCTTGTCACAGGAAGTGATAAGGGAATGGTTCTCGCAGCCCGACTGTTCGGTTTCCAGCACCTACAATGCTATGCTCACACCTTGAACCTCACTCTTCAGGACCGGCTATAAAAGAAAGGAAGAACTAGAAGCTGTGCTGCTGAAGTATAAGAACATTGTGGGCTATGTGAAGTCCAGCTGCATCGCTACAGCTAAGCTCAGAGAAGAGCAAGAGCATGTTGGTAAGGTTCAGCTGCTACTACTCAAACAGGATATACCGACACGGTGGAGCAGCGTCTTTTACATGCTAAAAGGATCTTGGAGGTCGGAGAGGCGCTGACTTTAACACATTCGATGTTGCCCCGGGCACCAAGCCCGTGAGCAGCAGAGGATATAACGCTCATTGACGGTGTTGTGGAATTACTCGAACCATTGGAATCCCTGAACAAACCTCAAAGTACGATTTAGAACAGGGAATGTCCCGGGAGCCAACCTTTCGACAAGCGGACTTGTCTTCATCAGGGCGGCAACTGCCTTCTCGAGTGTTCATTTATGTATGCCTTTGCACAATCTCTCCCGTCTTCAGAAAGAGAAGAGAAGAGCAGCACATGGGAACAATAACAGACAAAAAAAAGGGGGGGGGGTTGGGTGCAAGGGTTTTTGAGTGACAGGTGTTCGCGTGACTAATATAAATCATAAGAGCCAAAGCTTCCAAAGATTCCCCTCCTTGTACATATCTTGCAAATGCTTTGTGTGCCCAGGGCTAGAAAGCAGGATAAAAAAAAGGAGCCCATGCTCGGAACAGAAGTAGCTCCTATCGCATGTGTCCCCCCCTCCACCCCACACCACCTGTGCCTCACCAACAATGCATTTCACAGGAAGCTTGTGCCTAAAAATGTAGCTAGATTGTTTGACCCTGTTGTTCTTGTGGAACTGGATCCGGGCTGCCCACCTGAAAGAAGGCTTTCTGGGAGAAACACTGTTAGCTCGAGGAAGTCACGAAATAAGTGTCTGGAGATGAGTAGGCTACCATTTCCTTGTCTATTCCTGTGGTCTGCAGTGTGACACCAGAGCTGGAAGAGTGTATCAAGCCAAAGCTGAGAACTGAAGTCAGTAAAGGAGATCTTCGAGAATGGCGTCTCCTCGTTGCATAATAGAATGGACACTTATGAAGAAAGACAGCTAACATCTATGGCAACGCTACGGGACCCACGTAGCGGACTCACGTAGCTCGTAGTGGTTGCGGAATCTCTCTTTCCTTCGTCTCTATTGCGTACGTCCTCGACTCGCTGAAGCTCTAATAGAGCATTTTTGGCGTGTCCGATGAGGCATACCGGAATACCTAAAGGCGTACCGGATATCGTACAGAGGTGCTTGCCAGAAGTCAAGTGTCACCCTCTGTGGGAGATAAACTGAACAAAGAAAACGGCTTGAGCTATGTCCTCCGAGACTCCGGTACGAGAAGCTAAGCCTACAGCTTCGACAATCTGACTGCGGCGCTCAGAAACGGTGTCGGAATTGTCGCGGATGCTTTATTGTCGGAGCCTCATGATATAAAATGAAGGCAAATACCACCGTCATTTAGCAGCTACGTAACTACACAGCGCGCGACGACAACTGAAAAGATTCGAAGGGAATGGCATACTCTCCGGGTGGTCTGCCATGCTCGCGCATGCGCTGTTTACGACGGCAGTGCGCTCTACGCTGTTCACACCTGTGAAGAAAGGTCGCGTAGAATGGTCGTGTGCCACACGGTCGCCGGTGCCTCTCTGTGGTCTTGACGGAGAGCTCAGAGACGATGACACTTTCCTTGGAGCGTCGTTACAGGAACGATGCGTAAAGCCTCGGTTCGAAGCCGAATTCAATGCTCGAACTGTTACAAGTTGGAGCGGCCAGAAAAACTGATAACAGCGCGGCACACTCACGCTCCACGTTGTTGGTGAGTACACTGGAACGAACAGGCAACCGTGGCGAGCGTACATGCCTTAAGTAGGCGCTTCAAACCAATTCCATTGGCTGCGCGCAATATCGCACGTGGAGGGTGAAATGCGGCAAGGTGGCCCTGCGAAACTCCAGTTACAGTGCACTAGAATATGGGCAGTGGGTTCAGGAGAGGGCATGCTCTACGCGCCGGCGTGAAGCGGAGAGTGTTGACGGGTCGCGTATGTATGAAGCGGCGCTGCGGTAGCGTGGGCTGTACGCTCGGCGGCAGAGCTCAGCAATATCCTCGGCACTCCCACCTGCTCCACTAGCGGCGACTTGCGTTTGCTTTTTTTACTGTCCTGTTTTCGTCGCTGTGTCGTGCGCTGGTGTTCTCCCTTACTTCAAGTGCATAATGAAGTAACTCGCGTTTCCTTCGCTGTTCCGCAGCTACAGCACGGTCGATGTGACGCTGTTGCGCAAAGCTCAGACTCCTTGTTTAGGATGCAGCGAGAACCCCGAAGTGCTTAACCTCGATGCTTACATACAGCATGGCTAAGTTTGGTGCCGCCAGAAGGCTTCACTTTCTTGTAAAAGGACTTAATGTGTCCCCGAAAGCACCAAAGTAGAAAAAGAAAAAAAAACTTGCATACGAAGTTGAGTGAGTGCCCGTAGTTGTTTCTTCGGTCTATGTTCTCTCAAGGAACACAACGGAGTCGTGTCTCAACAACCATGCACCAAAAATTTTAAAAAGTCTGACCGCTGGAGCGAAATAGTCTCACATACCTTGTGGACAGTGATGTGTACTTTCAACCAGTATTTTTTTATCAGTAAGTATCAATTGCATATTTTTTACCTACTCAAAATTTTAAATATCGCTTTAATCCCTTATATTTCAGTAGGAAAGGTACAGCTCGCTTCAGATAAACCTGGAAGGATTCCCTTTATGCTGAACTTTGTCGCACTTGTTTTTGTTTTTTTACTAGGAAAAACAAGCAGCCTTGTAGTATACGTGGAATGCGAAATAAATGCGCGGTGCAAGCGATATCTGACAGTTAAATAGCTACATGATGCATCTTGAAACACGCTTACGCTTATCTCGCTGCCATTTAAGTCGTGACTCTTTTCGAACCCCCTAGCTTGCATGGCGAAGACATGTACGCTGCGACGACAAACGTATGCAGCCGTGCATTTGCCAAATCATCACTCGGGACGCTTGAGCAGCGATGCGCAAGCACGCGTCTATTTCATTATAACACGTATTTCGCGATTTTTGTTTTCTTTTCGAAATGCTTGATATCCGGGTTGTCTGAGGTGGACTACTACTTTGCACGGACTTGTTAGCCATTAAAGCAATATTCATGAAGTCGACTATTCACAAGGAACATTAATTGACACTTAGTCATAAAATGTAGCCGTTGTAAGTACACACGTACCACTACTGCAAGTGTGAATTTAGCTGAGAAATTTTTTTTAGAACTTCTGCCTTTCTGAGACATTTAGTGCATGATGGGACGCCCTATTAATTATGAATTCTCGGGAACACAAAACACCTGTGCGGCTGTAAATAAAGAATGAATAAGTCATGAGAACATGTCTTTCTTGTACTTCTCTCTTATAGAAGACGCAAATGGCTATTTGTTACTCACCAACGCTTTGGTTTCTTCGGAGGGAAGGAAATTATATGTTAAAGCCGCTCAGTAACTCTGTGCAGCCAGAGAACCTCGCTATTAATCAATGACTGCACCGGACTTTGGAATTAGCTAGGTTGCACCACCAGGTCAGTCATTTGCGAACCCGGAAACATCCTAGGGTGCATCGAATGATAAAATTGGTCCATTCGGAAAAAGCTGCGGGTTACGTCTGCCAACCTTACACCTATTTTTGGCGGACTTCTGCAAATCATGGCCGAAAATTTGTGCAAAGTTACATATAATCTGGGGATGATCGTTCACATTATTGATGGTTCGAAATTTTCACTTTTTAAACACCGACTTCTCGCGTACAGAACGATGCAAGGATGAAACTTATTAGGTAGGGATGCAGCTGTTTCTCCTTTGTATGCCCAGTAATAATTTTCATGTGCTGATCCCCCGGCAATACCGCGCCGAGCTCCCAAAATCAGCTCTCAATCTGTTGACAAACCGTTTATCATGGGAACGTTCTCTATGTAAGTAGATCGTCGTTTAGAGACACTGAGCACCTCTGAGAAAATCCGGTCCCATCGAGCCATGCTGTACGGTTTTACAAGCCACTATCTCATTTACGTATGCCATTTAGCCCGGCGTTTCTAGCGGGCGGCAGTAACTATTTCACGGGACAGGCACTGAAATGCGGAGCAACAATTCCATGCTGCGACGTGACGCACAGCGCCTGCTCGAGCTTCGTACTGCATACAGCCCATGCTCTACTGGCGCCATCTCGTGCCGTCAACGTGAGAAGCGTCACTCCCGGCCGCTCTCTGAGCCCACTACCCGTATACTCTAGCACACTGTACTCCAGTTGAGGGTCCCCATTTTCTTGCTTGTATTTTGCCCTCTGTCTACTTGATAACTTTGCACCAACTGCTCTTATCGCTGTCATTTTTGCAACATTTATCTGTCAACGCTTCAGTGCGCGCAACAGGTACATGAAAACGTGTACGAGAAAAATTCCAGAGGGCCCCTTGAAGGAGTCTGTGAAACCATTTTACTCGCCGAGTTTTGCATGGAACGAGTTCTTTGTATTGTCGCGATGTGAATGCAACAAGACATTTTGAAGACGATGCGGGCAAACGGAAGTTATCCAACTTACAGATTCAAAATAGAAGCATACGGCAGACGTCGGCATGCCCTGTTGACGAAACTGTTGACGTACGACGTCAACATAAACTGTTGACGTACGACGCAGGCGTCGGCACGGAAGACGACTTCTCGCACAAGTTAATGTCCGTGCATACATTGCCTTGCGGGATCATTCAACATGGAACAAGCCTTTGGAAAGGCTCTGTTCAATCTCGCAGCAATTAATCGAGCCTGTTACAAGCGCTAGCTTCAGCGACTTCGTTGAGCTTGTGTGTCTGAAGTCTTCAAAGGATTTCTTTTGAATCGCTGAATGTAAAATTTGTGAAACTGCAAATGAATGCTCTGTAAAAGGCGCCTTGTAAAACCGCGCTGCTCAAAGAAGCACCGAACTGCAAAGATGTTGATAATACCTATATATCTTGGTTGAAGGTGAGTCAATGCGGTATACATACTCTATGAGTGGTTTGCATAACATGACTGCGACATTGCATGAGATCTGCAGAGTTGTTTTCCATCATATAATGTGTGAAGCACTCGTTTGCGGCTTGGCGGCGTCTCTCTCGAATAGTCCAGGTCGGTGCCAAAGGGTACATTGCGGGTTTGGCACCGTCGATGACAATTTTTTGTGCTAATTGGCAGTAATCATATATTGCCATGAAAAAAACCCTGTAAAATTGTTTTATAATCAACTGTTCTTGCGGTGGCATGATGCCTTAGATTTAGTTGTTGCGATGTGCTGTGACATTAGGGCGCACAAGGATATCACAGTGGGTATATCATTCGAAGCGCGGAAGAAAATTTTGCTTCAAGAATTTTACTTACAGTAGACGCTGAATCATTTTCGGAAATGACACATTGTAAGTAACGTACGTCGCCTTTATTAACTAGCCGTTCACCTTCATCAGGAGGTCCATGAATGCTTTTCTGTTCGAGTACTGGCAGAAGGGGTGTGAAATAAGGAAACTTACCGGTTACAGTTCTTATACTCAATGCAAGACTACACCTACGGGAAATATCTATACGTAGATTATGGTGAGGTCCACGTGGACCCATCTGCAAAATGTGATGGAATAATTGAGAGCGGGACAGATGGTTTTCCGGGAGACAATGAATGGACTCTTTCTTCTGGAAATGAACGAACACGTTTTATTTGGTCCAATGACATATGAGCACAAAGAACCACACTCTGGAGAAACAGTTTCGCCAACTGCAAGATTGAATTGGCATGGTATGTGCACGGAGGACGGTTTCAACAATAGTTGCATATCTTTATAACACTGATACTGATGACTGTAATATTTAAACCAGCCGTAGAAATAATTTAAGCTGTCGTTCACATTTTCCTTTCAAGCGCACAGAATATATGTATATATATAAGGAATAAAACACGGTGAGAATGAAAATCTTGAAAATATATACAGTGGAACTAAAGCCGTTTCGGTTTGCAACGTAAGTTAACAACAGCGCTCAACTGAAAGATCTTACAGCATTACTCATTCAGACACAGATTACCGGGAAGCAGGGGGGGGGGGGCGCTGTGGCTTGGTTAAGTTATACAAACTTTACTAGAGCAATGGCACGAACAGCTTATAAAAGATATGCATAGCTGAGAGACTAGTATATAGGGAGAGCGGTATACCGGATTTGTTGTCAACTTTATAATTTATGCGCAGCCCCGCCACGGTGGTCTAGTGGCTATGGTACTCGGCTGCTGGTCCGACCGCTCGCGGCATCTAATCGCGGCCGCGGCGGCTGCTTTTCGATGGAGGCGAAATGTTGGGGCCCGTGTGCTTTGCGATGTCAGTTCACGATAAATATCCCCGGTGGTCGAAATTTCGGGAGCCCTCCACTACGGAGTCTCTCATAATCAAGTAGTGGTTTTGGGACTTTAAACCCCAGAAATCAATTGATAATTTATCCGCCCGCCTTCCTTATTTTTGCATCGTTTTTTATTAACATTGGTTCGTTATGATTATTATTTCTAATCAGTGTTTTGTTACCCTACCAAACTATGGTATAATTTTGTAGCATAATGTCTGTATAACTTTTAACGCAATCCTGTAAAAATCTCTGACGGGAAATACACTATTACTAAAAAATAAATAAAAAATAGGGCGGCGATGACGATGGTGGTTAGAGGCAACTTCAGCTCATTTCCACACCTGGGCACCGAGGCTTCCCCGTGGTCGAACCAGCTGTCCGTCACGGAGTACTTGATCCAGCAGGTCCTCCAGACGAGAAACTGGGCCGCTCGACGTTTTTATCAACTGCTTGAGACGCGGAAAGTAGTACTGGAAGAGCACATCCAGGATTTTGCGGAACTGGTTGCCGTAGTCCCGTGTCAGCGCCCAGCCGGCCACCTCCAGGAAAGCGCGGATCAGCGTGGCTGCCATGTTGGGGTTCTCCGTTGGCGTGTTCAGGCAGACTGCTATCCACTGCCAGCCGCGTTCCGACCCTGGCGGGTGTCGCGACCTGGCGCTGGGCTTGTACCACGGGGGCAGTGGCGTTTGCAGCATGGCGGCATACAGGCGCATGAGGCCCGTAATACGCTTCAGGAAGAGGCTGTCCATCTCGAGAACGCCCCCACTGCACTTGTAGCCACACAACCTGCGGGAAATAAGGTGGGCCTGGGTTTTAAATCACTGAAATACTAACTTTAAATCATTGAAAAGATATTTGCTTAGGAATGTAAGTACTGATGCCGAACAGAGTGTTTTTAAAAGGCTTACGTTGGCTCATGACCTTCTGCCATTTTAATTTAAATGTGAAACAGACACTGGACTAATCTGAAAGAAACCTGCAGCATCTGATAATGAAGGTTACACACTGGCTAGTGTATGAAAGGATGTCGTGATTTTGGACCTCTAATTTGTAGACCATGTCAAATGTCCGAAACATCACTATTGCCGCCATGGCACTGGCTGTTGCGATAACTACCTACCGAGTGGATGGACTTTCACAAAGCGAGGAAGTAGAATTTTCATCTGATAGTTAATAAGGCTGTGCCTGGCGTACTGAATCGAGGAGCCGTCATTCGTAAGGCCAAACGTTTTTCGGATAATAGTTTACGGAAAATTCAATATATTAAATGCACCGAAACAAACAAAAGAAATTTTAGACTTCTTGATATGTTGCTGGCAGAACACATGAAAACTTATAAGGTGCAGAACCCTGCATTATTTGGTGAGTGCGACTTCTTTGATTATACATGCATATCACTTGCAGTTTCTCTATAGTTCCGTAGATAAGACCGCCTGTTTTGCCCAGATGATGCATTCATGCTTTCATTGGTTAAGTTAGGAGTACAAGAATGTTAACACTAATTAATATGAATGGATAGAATTGCTGTTTCATAATCGATAATCAGTGGAAATGCACCAGATGCTCAATTCATATCTGCCCCCTTCCAATTCATATTATTCAACCCAATCTCAAAAAACACTATTTGCCCACAACGAATTGTTAGAGCTACGTAACCCTTGTGTCATTTTGGTGAATCCGGTCTACGGGATTGAACACAGACAGGCATGTGGTACCAGCATCACCTACAGAGTGCCGAAACAGTCTGTTTATGCATATACTCCTTAGCATATACACAGTGAACCAAGCCAAAGGAAAACTTGGATGGTTGGGAATGCTGAAGGAGGTCAGATGAGCACAAACACACCACAAACTAGCAGAAGTTCCCTGAGAAATGCTAATTACCTTAATATTGAAGTACAGTGTTCGCAACTACGTAAGCACCAAGAACAGATACTATTAGCCTTTCTGTGAACCGAAAAGTGTGCTGGACCGCAGAAATTTCCGAACTTGCGCTCGTTACTGTAGCCTGATGGCAGAAAATTGAGGTATACGAGTACTGTAAGCCTTCTGAATCCCTGGTGCATCAAAGCAGCAGAGTCAAGACGGTTAGTGGAAGGCCCTATGGGATAGCCACTCGTGTTCGATGGCATGGTATGTAGCATTGACCCAGGACTAGTCATGAGAATGACAATTTCATCGGCATGTTTCTCTTCTAATGGCTTCCAGCGCATCTCACACTAACTTTCTCATGTAAACTTAATGCGTGATGTGAAATAAATTGGAATGGTGAATCACCAATTTGGCTGCACTTAGCTTCAATGGAACTGTGTTCAGATGTGCTACAACTGTGCACCAACCTGAGATATTCAATATCTGAGGAAACCACGCTGCGGCTGAAGAACACCGGCAATAGAGCAGGGCAGCGCTTGTAGAAGTGTGCTTCCAGGAGGTCACCCAGGTCAGGAAACCGGCACCATAGGCCCACCGCCAGTGCTGCCACAGGATAGGCCATTTCTACATTGGAGACAACCTGCTCCTCCCCTTGCAGCTGTGGCAGATGCAACAAAGAAATGCTCAGACGTTAGGGAAGACGTAACTACCAGTCTGCACGAAGCTAGCTGTGCTTTCAGAAAAATTTAGGAGGCTGGCCATCATTAAAACAGTGTTAATAGTTCAGGGGCTCTTTACGTGTCAAAACCGCGATACGATTATGAGGCGTGCTGTAGTGGAAGGCTCTAGAAATTTTGGCCACCTAGGGTTCTAGATTGTTCATCGAAACCGCACAATACGCGGGCTACTAGTGTCTTCCTCTGTCGAAATGGGACTGCTGAAGCTAGGACGGGATGACGGGACCAACATCTTCGAAGTCGTGAACTTAGCGCCACAATTACGAATCCACTGTGGCAGCCTGAAAGTAGCACTGACAGGTGCACTGTTAGTTAGCATGGATTGCAGAACCAACAAAAGGTTCTTGCCTGCAAGTATTTTCATAAATGGATAAGGTACAAAACAAGAACTACAGTCGTTGTTATCAAGATCTATAGTGCAGGTTTAATGTGATTTTGCTGAGCAGGAAGGAGGAGCAGTCAGGGAATGTGCCACAGGCTTGTAAGCACCGTTAATGGTTGGTACTTCTTCAACAAGAAACAATCGTTTCAAAAACTATGATCGATACGCAGGAGGCCTCATGACCGCAAGAGTGCAATGCAAAAAAAAAAGAAGATGCCAAATGCTCCCGCTACTTACCACAATCTTCTCCGCAAGCTTGTCGAGGCAGAAACGCAGCGCCAGCGGATGGGTGTCCGTTGAGACGGTGCGAGGTCCACAAGAGAAAGGCTTGCCCGAGAGCACATTGCTCAGCTGCTCCAGCTTTTCCATAACCGAGCAGGACGTGGACAATGCGTTCACAGGCATCGTGACTGCCTTTAACAGGTCGAAGCAGTACTTGCTTTGCTGGTAGAGACACGTCATGTGAAGGTAGAAAGGGAAATGAAAAAAAAGGAAGGCATGGGTATAAACACACAGTTAGCTCTGGCTAATAGAAAGACAACATAACATCTCAGCAAAACAAACTGTCTTGGCTAGACTTGGGTCTCTTGGTGACAAAAAGAGACTCTTACGCTAAAAATTTTTGCTAGGGAAATATTCAGCCGATTCTGTCACTGGACCTATGTGTTATATATTATTGAAGGCATTAGGCCATTGCCATAGATCACTTACAAAAGAGAAGCTTTGTAAACTCGGCCCCAGGTCCTGTAAATGGTAGGTAAGCAATGCTCACAGTCTTGAGCATCGAATAGCAGTGCTTGGGCTAGGCCGGACAGACAGGGCCCTGCTTTCATTAAGGTGCTCTGCAATTGCTTTAATTTGTACCTAAGACTTGCATGACAGGGGAGCATCTTTTCTTTTGTGTTATGTCACCGCTGAACTGTTGGTCTCGTGGGCTGCATGTGAACTTTGCTCTGCGTACTCGCGCTGAGCACTAAAAAGACTGACATGATTCACAAATTAGAAGGTGAACAAACGCCAAAGCCCATCCAAAGAAGAAAGCACACTTCAGGGTTAATATACTGATTTTAATGAGTGAGATGGTAAACCTAATAAAACGTTCATTTTTGTTTCTTAACTGCCTTCGAGGCAGTGTTAAGCACTCGGGACTCTTTAAAAAGCACCTAAGTCTATGTACACGAGTGTTGTTTGCATTTCACTTGCAGATGAATGTGGCGGCCCCATCAGGGAGTCGATGCCGCGGGTTCAGCTAGGCAATCAAAAACCCTTGCTAATTTCACTGCAGTAGAACACCGTGGTGTGGAGCATTAGAAGTGGAAAGAGGCCTCAAGGCATTAAAAAATCTTAGTGCATTCTGTCTCTTCATTGCACGCGTGAGGGAGTGTCAAATAAGTACAGATTCCAGTACAACAGCCAACTTCGATAAGCTTCACAGGCAATCTTTCGAAGGTATGCGTGACTTTGTTGTGACGCAATCATAAAATATATTAGAGTCACTATGGCTTGCACCAAGTAGAGCAAATGCAAATCCTCCTTACTTGAGTTGCCATCACGCGCCCTATTGTTCCTTTCCTTTTCTTGTCCTCGTGGGACGCCCTCTACTCACGCATACACTGGGCGCACTTTTATTCAGCCAGAGCCGAAGAGCAAACACAGCGTTGGGAAGGCGTGCTTGCTTGATATTATGGACTCCCGAGTTCAGTGCCCCTCCCAGACCAGTAAATTCACTTCTCAAGGTCAATACACATATAATGTACAATATGTATGTTTGAGTGAGATGAAGACAGGTAAGAGCTGGCTCTGTAAAGCAGCCCGTCCAGCAAACTCACAATAAATCTCTAATGTGCTTAACCACACATGAGGCCAGTGCAACGGAAGAAGCTATAAATATAATAGTAACACCTCTGCAAATTTGGGGGTGGGGACAACTTTTTTCCTGTAGTCAAAACTTTTTGGGCAACATCCATCTGCCATGAAAACAGTTTCATTATATCCGATACTTTATCTTCAATGTACATTCGTAACGTTTAGTTGCAATACCATAATTTAAAAAAATTCAATACTATAACCAAAGATTTGTTACATCCGCATTCGCTGTAATGAGGTTTGATTTTAGCGACAGCGACAAGAGACACCATTCTTTTCATTATGGTGCTAAAAGAGAGAGTGCAAGGGATAAGCGTCTCTTACTTCGTTGTCCTGGGTTAACTCCGAGTAGGAAGCCTGCCATTGCTCCAGTCTTTCCAAAGCGTCGGCATACTCCTTCAGCTGGCTGGCTTTCTCTTGGCTCATGCTTCCTGCAGCTGACAGTAAAAACAATCTCGCTCATGCAATCCACATTAACAGAAAGCCGCACTACTCAATTTAACCTGCGGGTCTAGCATGCTCATTGAATATCTTTTGGCAGATGTGGTGTCCTAACATTTGTTCACCTTTACGCATGCGAAGGTCAGACTGGGGTATATCAACCATGGCGCATTGTAATGCTGTCTATAAAGTGCATCAAAAAACACTCAAAGCAAACTTTGAGATGCAGGACAATTTTGCCCTTCACCACTGCCAGTGTACTCTTAATGTCATGACCCCAACTTGCATCTCGCTTCATTATATTTGTGCGCGCTGGCAAAACGATAGTTTTGATACCCTTCATCATATAAACTATTTGTAAACGTTCCGTACAGGTGCGTGATTAAAGCGATAAAACAATAGAAACAAGTAAAAGTAAAGCTTTGCATTGCTGTGCACAAAATAAATATTAACATCTGATGAGAAGTGAGGCTGCGCTCATTTTCTTGTGACGAACGAATGAAGGAGTGGGTGTTGAATCTGCGAATTGGGAAGTCAGTTCGCGTCACCAGAAATCGTTGTAGTAAGATGCCCTTTAATTGACTAGCGACGAACTCACCAGAGCCCCCGAAATATGGAAGCATCTAGCTATCGTTGCCTGGGTCGAGAGGGGGGTCACTTACAGAGCGGAGCCACCCTGACGCACAGCAGCAGAGATTTATTGCTTCTATAATAAAGCTTTTGCCCCCCCCCCCCCCCCACCACCAGTGACGATAGCGATGAGGGTGTGCAGCAAATATTTCGAGCCGGAATATTTCTTCTGGGGTGCAACTGGCAAGTTAACGATTCGCACTACATGCTAGTTCCCACATTACATCATGGTTCGTGACCACATCACGGTTCGGGCTAAAAGCCCCAGCAATTGCCGTCTTGTAGTAGGGTGCATCTCCCGATGAGAGACCAGCAGCAGCGCCACCACTGCGCTCTTTACTGCATTATCCACGTCGATGTCCGCTGCTCTCTCTAAGAAAACACCAGATCACGTGCTCGAACCAGCCTGAAAATCATGTCGGCTACAGGTGGCCCTAGTGGACGGATAACTTTTGGCAGATTGGAACCTTTAGACGCGAAGCAGCCTATGTCGAGGGCTCTGTCTCTCCGTCCCGCAGCGTCCACCCCTCATTTCGCATGCGCGTCCCCTCCCCCACTCTTTCCTCTCGTATGCCCCCCCCCCCTTTCTCGCCTCTAGGAATCCTCTACTACAGTGTACTAGAAGAGGGCAGTGGGCTTACTCTCCGGCGGAGGCTATGGTGTGGGGCGACCCCACGAACGTCACCTGTGTGTGCTTCTCTCGTCACCTGTGTGTGCGCCCTAGTGGTGGCGCTGGTATCGCCTTTGATGGAACGTGGGAGCAGCGTTGCGGCTGAAAGTGCCGGCCAGCTCTTGCAGAGCAGCAATTGTCGAGCCACGTTTTATTGCTGTGGACGTTGTAGCGCCGAGTTTTTGCCGTCAGCGTTGAGCCTTACGCACTACGCAAGAAATTAGTATGCTTTTTAGTGCCTGAGCCGTGCCGCGATATCGGCAAACCCACTGCTACGCGCCTGGGTGCCAAACAGGCTACGTGTTCGTGAAGGGTGGGCGGAAGCTATCGTTGTTCGGCGTCCCGAAGGATGAGAACAGGCGTAAAGAATGGGAAAAAAATCTGCACAGAGCGGACAAGCTCCTGGAAGACATCAGCTCAGTGTGCGAGCTCCACTTCAAGCCGCATCATGTGCTCAGAGACTATGTGCACATTATCCAGCGAAAAGAAGTGCGGATACCTCGTGAGAGACCCGTTCTCCGCGTCGGTGCTGTGCTGACGCTTCTTCCGGATCTGCCAGCTTACCTTAGTAAAAAGCCGACGCAAGAGAGGACCGCTTGTAGGAGGAAGCGATCGGAAGCTTCAGACGGACCATTAAAGTGGGGTGGGCAGTGGACTTACTCTCCGGCGGAGGCCATGGGGTGGGTCGGCTGGCAGTTGTTCAGCACAGACTTACATGCAGCTACCCTCACAGCAAAAGTAATTAGTTTTTACGTCATCATTTTTATGTGAAAGGACAAAACAGTGACAAAGCAGGAAAGCGGCAGAGGGCCAAGCAGCTGAAGCTGAGCCATTGCGCATGAAGTGAATAAAGTGTGTGAATTAATGGCTGGATGTTATACCTCCTTTCTGGCAAATAAGAGCTCCGCGTCAGAAACATGAGCTTCGTGTGCATCTTAATTTCGTTGTCCATTATGTCACTGTACATATGCCTAAGACCTGCAGCTGCATAATTATGGTTATGAATAACCCCAGAGAACTACTGTGCCATGTGCAACAACCGAAGTAGAACAAAAAATATTTGAGCTACAATTTCAGCCCAACAATGGCACAAACCCAACCAGCACGCCTGCACGTTATAGCTTATCTAGGAAGCGAGCGTGCGCTGTTTTATAATTATCTAGTGGAAGGCAGAGCATAATCTTGTTACAAAATCATTTTAGGTTAGGTTTACACGGCATGTAACCGTATATTTGGTCGCTGTATGAAACCGTATATTTTGAGGGGTACATCGTCCTTTTCGCCGAGGTGTCATATTCGGGAAAATACCATGTGGCCTGAACAAATCTGGTGTTTGTCAAAATATGCAAAGAACTCAAGCCTCACCCACCTCAAAAAATAGCGTTAACTGCGTCGAACCAGAACGGAGAAAGCATACGCTGCGTAGGCTGCCATCGACTCACTTTCGGCAAACACTATCGCAAAAGGAAAAAAGACGGCGAAGCGTGAGCAACATACGCTCTTAATGTAGTCATAGGGCAGTCAATACATGAAAGTTTATTACAAATATCGAGGAAACGAGCGTCGCAACTCTTACGAGCGGCCAGCAGCAGGCAACTTCTGCAGGCGAAGCTTCCATCAAAGATGCCTGTGGCGCCACCTCTCCAGTGCGACGCCAACTGCGTCAGACGAGCAGCGGAGTAAGCCCACTGCCCTCTTCTAGTACACTGTAGCTGCGGAGCAGGCGAGTGCGGGTAGTCCTTACCGTGACGTCACATCGGCGCGACCACAGCGACGCTCGTGTTCGTTCTCGGGGCTGGGACAGAGGGCGCTGCGGCGCGCATCCGAAAAGCGCCGTTTCGGCAGCTGGTAGGATTTGCGGTCGTTTCTCCTCTCGTCTTGCCTCCTGTGAGTGCGCCCGCTTTTTGCACGTGCTAGCGCATTATTACGCCGCCCAGTGCGCTTCGCACAACTCGTACGCTCTCAGTGGCTGCATATGCTGCGTCATGTGTCCGTTGCATGGCAGCTTCAGCCAAGTTTGCGGAACTGAAAAACATTTTCGCGCGGCCATTCTGAACGTATACCGTGCTTTAAGTACGGCGATTAGGGGACGTAGTCTATCGTTGAAAACGATATCATGTTCGTGGCTGCCAAGAGCGTGTCGAAAGTGAATCACGACGTTCCCGACATAAATAGCCTTCAGTTTCTGCAAGTATACGACGGATAAAACTCATCGAGAAGTCGTGTTCGCTCTGGGCTGTCGGCGCAAGAAATTGCATTTTCGTGTGTGTTGGCCCGAAATTCCATCGCTTGCAGCCCATAACAGACTTCAAATTCATTATGTGATTAATATTAACAATTCATAATCACGTCTACCTTGTCGAGTCGCTGCTGCATTAAAATAGGCAATGCTGACAGCTGCGTACAAGTTTCGCCTCGGAAGGTAGCGACATCTCATCGTCAAATCGTGCTGTTTTCGTGTTTTTCAAGCTGATTTTGTCAGCATTACAATGCGTCATGATAATCTCTAGCGCCCACTGCGACCACGCATGTTCCTTGCAGTACAGGAATTTATTTCAGACCGTGTGCGCTTGCTATAATGGCGCTTGTTGTTATGCGGGGTTTAACGTCCCAAAACCAGCTCTGATTATGAGAGACGCTTTAGTGGAGGGCTCCGGAAATTTCGACCACCTGGGGTTCTTTAACGTGCACTGATATCGCACCAGCACACGGGCCTCAACATTTCGCCTCCATCGAAATTCAGCCGCCGCAGCCGGGATTCGATCCCGCCACCCTCGGATCAGCAGCCGAGTACCATAGCCACTAGACCACCATGGCGGGGCTCTGTAATGGCGCTTAATTTATCAGGGGCGAAGCTCCTCTTAATCTAACCTTGTCACGCGTCAGTCGTCAGGCGTAACCCGCGTGCCTCCCGGCACGCGCTCGCCCTCGGCGCGTGCCTCTCTCTCTCTCTCCCGGTGCGTGCTTCTGCTGTCTTGTGAGAGAGAGAGACAGAGAGAGACAGAGAGAAAGGCGCGCGTTGGCTATGAAAACGCTCTTTCTTAGAGGAACGCTGTACCAGCTCGCAAAGGAGGAGAACGCGCCCTCACCCGCGAGAGACAACGTTGGCGCAGGCAGCGTCTCCTAGCGAGTTTCTTGATTGAGAAATACCGACTGCTCGCGTTGGAGAAGCGTTCACCGGCAACCCATATATATATATATATATATATATATATATATGCACCGGATCTTGACTTGCAATGAAAGATTTCACTTGTGCATAGTTGAACCATGAGGATTCATAGCGTGCGCGTTAACTAAATTAACCCGGAACTCGGCATGATCTACGATGAACCTCCCTAGCTTCGCCCACTCATGATCATTCACTCCGTGGATATGCTGTAATTATTTTGTT
Organism: Hyalomma asiaticum; assembly: GCA_013339685.2. Lineage (NCBI taxonomy): Eukaryota > Metazoa > Arthropoda > Arachnida > Ixodida > Ixodidae > Hyalomma > Hyalomma asiaticum. The sequence goes on along the minus strand of CM023481.1, from coordinate 48,045,192 downwards.
TTAGAGGGGCCCTGCGACACTTTTTCAGCTGCCGTCTGCAGTACTGCAGTGTGTGTAAGATCGAATGCTGAGATGAACGCAAAAAGAAATGTGCAAATCGGTGAGCTAGAACTGGAGTTATCAGTCCTCGAAATTCAAAACACGAGCAGACAGCATAAAAACAACATTCCCTTTCGTAGTTCGCTCTCCCGCTAACGCCAATGGTAGCGCCCAATAGCAACGCGCGTCTTATAGAGCGACACCGGAAGACGCCGGGAGCAGAGCGCGCGCGCGCAGATAGCGTCCGGCCATCAACACACCTGGTGTCGTTTTGCAAGTCATGTCAGATACTTCCTTTCTTACGAATCATAAAAACTATTCTAGTATATTTTCGTACTGAATAGCGTGACCAATAAGACACCACACGTGTGTAACAAGCACCTTGGAGCGTCAAGTTAATCAGAACGCCCAGCCTGGCCCCGTCAATGTCGTCACTCTATGTCACTTCCTGTAACAAAAATCTCCGTTGTGTGTCGCCTCAGTTCAAACAGGAGGCGATTTTGGGCGGTTTGTTCGCTGAAATAAAATTATAGCCACTTTGCTTTCGGCGTTTCTACTCTCTCTGCGACATCCCCGCGTGGAACAGTTCTAGCATCAGTGATAAAAACGGCCTGCTCGATTGGTGTCGCAGGGCCCCTTTAAAAGCCCAGTTGGTCAACACTATGCAATGCCCCTTTCGATCGTCTGGATTTCCCGTTACAATGTAATTTTGGTGATAAAAACATTATCAGACCTCGCGATATCTTTGCTTTTGTATCGCCACCTTGATTCTCTCTACAGTTACTACTTATCCAAAGCGGCAGCTACATACCGCCAGTGGCACAGCCGCTTCCATGGCCAGCGTAAACGCGCTCGCTGAACATACAGCTACTCAAACTTTTTACTGAGCAGCGGCTAAAAGCTTATCTCCACAAGTTAAGCAAAACAGCACCTGTACTCACGCTATTATAAGTGTAATAGCTGTAATGTATGGAGCCAGCGTGTAGCACTGCTGTCACATTAAAAATGATAAGTGACCTGGCCAGCGCACACTCTTCGAAATATGAGGCTAGTATGTTCTGCATACACTTTCGCTTGACATATGCAGTTTCTGTTAAGATAAGCTTGGCCAACGCGCTTCCCGTGTTAATTATTGAAGATACCTTATGTTACTAAAAATGACATCAATATACCGCGCGTGCAAGCAACACATCATCTAGCGATCTCCAGTAATCGACGTTGGCCCGCTCTGTCAGGGAAACGGTACCTTTTCATGGCCAGTTCTCGGCTATTCCTTTTTTCTATGCTGCTGTGACAGCGCTCAAAGCATCTGTGTTGTGTACCTGCTTTTCGTGCTGACAAAGCTGCAGCGCCCGGGCGGGAAACGAGAGATAAGAGCCTCCAGAAACACGTTTCTCCGCTCGCGCAATGCAGAACACATGCGAGGGCAACCGTCCGAGCGACCGGTAGTTCCACCTCTCTCCGCTTCAGTGGCGGACGGCGCTGCGCAAACTTGAGGTTGGGCTCCCTATAGGGGGATGAGGGCGTGAGCGCAAACGAAGTGCACGCGCCAATATCGTGCATTTCATAGAAGTACACGTGCACTTATTTCACGATCGTTTTCTATTTGAGATGGATAGTGCAAGGAAGAGCTTTATTAAAAAGCCACGCTGTTAACACGTCCCGATGATGCATTGTTGCTGTCTGCATTATAAATTTTGAACGCCCAGTTTACATGCACATATTATTGCCATTGTGTGGCAGGAATAGCGGCGACACTTATGCGAGTGTTTTCATTTGTGTTCATTTCTGTTCCGCGCATTTTTTTTCTTTACAGGTTGCCTACAAAAGGCGCTGCACAGAAGGTCCCAAAGCGGTGTGCCGATGTGATCAGGCGCCTTCAAGCCACAGTATCAAAATACAAGAAGTTTATAAAACGTCTAAGGCAGAAACCGGAGCAGATACCTCGAACCACATCGGATGCCCTGAAGATGTTGCGGCCTTTTGTGACAGGCGATGTGTCAAATTTAATAGCGATGCATGTCAACTCAAATTCAAAAGGAAAAGGAAGACGTCTTCCCCTGTGGCTTAAGAAGTTCGAGTTGCACATAAATTTTCACGGAACCAAGGCATACCGTTTCTTGTCACAATATGTAACTCTACCCTCCTAGCGGTCTTTGCGGAGGTATCTCTCAAGCGTCAAAATGGCTCCGGGTATTATACCAGGCGCAATGCAGGCAACTGTAGCTAAAGCAAAATTTTTGAATACTCGTGATCGTGTTTGCACGCTCATATTTGACGAAGTAATCCTTAAAAACAACCTGTCATACGACACTGCCCATAATGTCGTACATGGTTTCACCGATGATGGCAGTGAACGAACATTCACAATAGCGGACCGTGCACTTCTTTTCATCCTTTCTGGAATATCGTGAAAGTGGGTGCAGCCGCTTGCATACACTCTTGGCCACACATCTGCGTCACCTTCTGTGATACACACGATCCTCCTAAAACTCATTTACTATCTCCAGATTGCCGGCTATACAGTAAAAGCTGTAATTTGCGACCAAGCAGCCAGTAGTGTGAGTGTGGCAAATCAGTTGGGCGTAACAGCTGAGCGGCCTTTTTTCATTGCTCATGGTGAGAAAGTTTTTTTATTTGATGTACCTCACTTAATCAAAACCTACAAATGCACAAATTGAACATCACTACTGAAACTATCGATTGTTCTTACATTGTTCAACTCTACCAGTATAACCGCGAGCTCCGGTTGCGATTAGCACCGAAATTAACGGAGGGACATATCTTCGAGAACACTTTCCGCAACTTGAAGCTAAAACGGGCTACTCAAGTCTTAAGTGCGTCAGTGTGCATTGCCATAATGGCGTTGGTGTATGCTAAGGAACTTCCTGAAGAAGCTACGTCAACCGCCTATTTCTGTGAGAGAATGGACAAACTTTTCTACTGTTTGAACAGCTATCAGTTTAAAAAACTGAACAAAAGTGGCGGTATGCCATTCGTAAAGGAAGATCTCAAGTACTCGACTTTCTCTCCGACCAGATCCGTTCGATTGCACTGTGGAATTTTTGCATGAAAGGAAGTAGCCGCAAACTATCAACAGTTGGCAAATTACCATTAAAAGTTTTCTGATGCTGTGAGATGACATATGATTAAAGTACGACTTTGTTTTTTTTAAGGACGAGACGACTGCAGCAGGATCCACTAGAGAATATTTTTGGAACACTTAGGCAGATGGAGGGCTCCAATGTGAATCCAAACGTGCAACAGTTTACTACTGGGCTGAAGCACAGCACAGCTTTTCAAGTTGTGGACTGTAAGTAACGTAGAGGACGATAACAGTGGATTTCTTGAGGAACTCTCAACTTTCGCACTTCAGGACGAATCATTTGCTGACTCTATGGAGTACATATGCCGCACGACGGTTTTCCTTCCTTAGAAGATACATCAGAATGCCTCAGACATCAAATCAAAATGACGACTCCTCTATGTACAACGTTGCGGGGTACCTCATGAAAATGTTCCTGGAAGAGACAGTAGAAGCGTGCGACTGCTATTACGTGCCAGGAAAACTTTTAGGCAACTTAGTTGTTCCTTCAGAAGGAGCTTTTAGATGTATCTAAGAGCTAGAACACCATTTTCTTTCTGCTGTAGAGATTGTAGCACACAAGAAGCGCGTGTGTGCTGTGCTGTTCCAGATTCTGTCTGGTGTCGGTTCATTCCACCTTTGTTCCGAGTCCTGCGCAAAGCAATTTTTGCACATGTTCTGCAGAGTGCATCTTCATTGGCATGTTCGCTTCGTGAACAGAAATTTGTACAAAAGTTCGATTTCATGCCTCGATGGATGGCAGACAGTTGGAAAAATTCAAAGCACAAATTTGATTTCATATTAGACGTTTCGAGAATAACACTTCCACAGAGTGCTCTCTAAAACGGTCATAGTGTCCATAACGGTGGCTCACTAATTGCACAGATTTACCTCTGTCTGGCAGGCCTTTCGAGTCAGTGACTAAAGAGATCCTCCATGGAGACATTTAAACGCATTCATGACACTAAAATTTCGACTATAGCGGCCCCGTCACCAGACGTCTGTGACTGCATTTGGCAAATAATGGTCTCATTTTCAAGAATTTGAATGGCAACAGGGATGTTCCTAAATGTATGCGAAAGCAGGAAATGAAGGCGCTGCACTGTGCAAACAATGGACATAGTTCGTCCGGGATCGGAAGCTTGGTCAAGCGCAGTTGCTGTTGGGGCTGGGTCGAGAGCTTTACGCTGCGATAATTTGCGTCACGCGCTACCAATGAGTAGATTTGCGCCATGACGATGGACAGACTTACATGTCCTGCGTTTAGGGGCAGGTTAAAGGGTAACTCCGGCGATTTTTCAGTGTCCACAGATCTGACTGATATTTTCATTGTATATTCTACTCGGTACGGTAGTAATATATGCCAAGTCAGGCGGTTGCAAGTTATTTAGTTTTTTTTGGAAATGAAATAACTTTTTTAGCTGATTCCCACGCGGGCCACCCTTTGTTTTTAACGCCGTCACCTCCAACGCTGCCTACCCGAGTCAGCGGGCCGTCAAATGCAAAACGGTCGTACTTCAGCGTTCAAATCGTCGTAGTCAAGTTCAGAAAAGCTGGCATAACTCAATACATCGTCGGATGACCTCGCCACTCTCATGGTTATGGCACCAGCTCCATATTTATGACGGCGGAAAGGCTGTGACTTCCTCGCGTACACTGCACAAAGCGCCTACCCGTTTCGGTTCGAACACTCGTTTCGGTCGGTTATTTTAAAATAATTGGTGCGCTTCTGAGCAGACCGAACCGTCCTGGATGATACATGACTATGAGTACAATTGGGAAACATCGATATCAAAACATGGTTATAAAACCTCTGGAGCTGCCCTTTAATGCTTAGGGGTCTAGGCGAGGACACAAAGAGGCATGATACTGGTAAAAGTAAAGAAAAAGAATCAAGTGCCTGGTGAAGTCATAAGAGACAGCCTTGCAACGCGCTTGTTCTTGTGCTCTTAAAAAGTTTCATTTACTATACTGCAGTGATGTGTGTAGAATTGTAATAAGTACTACAAATAGCTCACGGTGCTTATGTATAGATACGCAGAGGCAGCAACTCATTCACACCACTTGAGTTTAGGCTAACTCGCCCGTGCGTCCCTCCAAGGCGCCAGTAAGCGCTCATCTTTACAGCAAGTAAACGTGATGTGTTTTTTAAATATGCAGTTTCCAATATTTCTGCTGTGATTCCCAAGTTCCTTGAAATATATCGTAAAAGTCATAGCACAAGATAGCTCTTGCTGCTGCTTTTACGCCAGTCTGGCTCTGATGTTGCATTGAGCGACTGGAATTACAAAATAGATGCACAAAACGAATAGTGCATTGCGTGCAGAAGTGTGCAAATTATGTTTTTTTCATATCCGTTACTTGAGACATAACAAAAAAAAAACGGACAATCAACTCGGTTGGATGATCGCTACTTACTACAACGAGTAATAGGCCAGGGCGAAAAACTACCATGGTTTTTAAATGCGGAGCATTTCTTAGTCGCACGATGTCGCGCTTCGGCGTCGGCGCCGTCCACACCCCCACTGCGCATGCTCGGCTCGTCTCGTGCCGGCCCACCGGGCGTTCAGCAAGCCGAGCATGCGCAGTGGGGGTGCGGACCTATCCCCCGTACTCCTCTCCCTCGAACGCGGGCGGTGTGTATATAAGCGGCGGAACGCGCGTTCGGAATTCAGTCAAAGGCGTCTTTGCGGACCTCTCCCCCGTACTCCTAGACGCGGCTCCGGACGCTGCTCGTGGACGCAAGCGCCTCCATTCAATAAATTAAGAATAATAAATACGAAATAACAATTAAGCACTCCCAAACCACACCCAATTACGCAACATTCATGTGATGCCCCCACCACTCTGCGACGCATTTACTCGAGTTCCCCCCGTGGGAAGATGCGGGCGGCATTTTTTTCCTAGGGCAGCTGAAACATGCTCCCTATAAAGAAAACAATGACCGCCCTAAGTTTTGCCAACTCTCTTTACTGAGAAAACAAAGCAATGCCAGGTGAAAGAAATAAAAATAAATGATTCCGCCCTGCCGATGTCTATCGACGCACTGCCTTCATCTTCTGCTAGTTAAAGGTACAGATGCAGTATTGCACGTACAGGTTCCCAATAGGGGCTTTTTAATAAACCCGTACGTACCGGTAAAATAATGCGCAGTGCTGCATCATCGCCATGTCAGGAAACTATGATGTCCTGAGGACGATACTTCTTTTGTTCCTGTTGCCGTTTATTCCTTTTTCACTTGTCCGCCTCTTCATCGCAATTACTCGGAGCAACGCATTTTTCCCATGATAGATGGCCTAGGAACTTTCCTTAATCTTTACTAAAACAGCCTAATGTTCCTCTTCTGACATCGTGCAATTGTGAAGCTCGTTCTTCTGTTCCATGCCACGTAACTATATTGCTTGTGAAAATCGCCGCACTTTCTTTGCACCATGTACAATGCAAGAGTGCCAATTTCTTTGTGTGCGGAAACGGTATGATACAAATAAGATTTCTATCATTGTCTTTTGTTCGACATAGCTGGCTACAATGTAAACAAGAGGAAATGCACAGTGCAGTATTGTGTTATTTGCAAGACACCTGTTTGCAAGGGCTGTACACCTTTAATGTTATCTTAATAAACGCTGTACAGTTATAAAATATCTCTCACTTTGTTTGTGAAAATGTACTGAAATAATTCTTGCGGCAGTCATCATCGCAACTAAAACATGGCTTCGAAAAAATACAACAGAGATCATGCGAAAAAGAAACATTGAAATCGAAACCGAAACTGGATGACCGGAATAGGAAGATGCTGTGCTGTTACAGCCGGCCGCTAGGAGTGCTAGCAGTCGAGTCGGCCGCATAGTTCCATGGGTGTGTCCGCTCTTTACGCTTACTGTGTTACCTTAGAGTTAATATACAAACTCTAGAGGCAAAGCTGTGGCGATGTCTTATAACGGTTTCCGAAGTGAACCGGTTCACTTGGCCTCGCCTGATTGGTCACAACCGCTCTTTTGCTGACGAGCGCGGTTTTACCCAGTCACGCGCGGGCAAGTTGACCAGTCCACTTTTAGAACCCTTATAAGATACCGCCCCTGGGCCGCGGAGGGGGGTCCCCGCATGCGCGCCGCCCTGTTGCAATTTTGTGTCAATATGGCCAGCTCAATTATTGTTGAAAAGGCTGAAAACACGATGTCACCTGAAGTTGCGTCATTAAAAACAAACGGATGATGGCTTTATGAAGGTGAAGTGTGAATATTAAGCTGAAATATACCGCTCATAAGGTACAGGGTCGTCCACTCTTAGGGTGAACACGGCGCAGCGTGGTTGCCTTCTTTAGAACGCCAGCGCTCGCGATGAGACTGCGCATCGACGCTAATCTAGTGCAGGCATAGAGGGGCTTGGATCACTCTGTGCGCCTGCACATTATTAGCTTCGATGTGTGCCCACGTCGCAAGCATTCGCGTTCCAAAAAGGAAGCCAAGTTGCGTCGTGTTCACCCTAAGAGTGGACGACCCTGTACATAGTTTGTGTAATGCACTACATATACGCACTCAACGAATAAAGCATAAAGCGAGTTACGGTTTCGTTTTTTGCGTGGTGTTATCTGTGCTGTCAGGTGGAGCTTAGTTTCGTTTCGCGCAGTTCGGGTTATGCATGCGACTGCGCGATAGCATCAGCTGACGCGATGGCACCTTCGTGCCTTTTGTGCAAGGCGAAAGCTCCAAAGGGCTCTGGCATTACTCTTCGCATCTAAGTAAACAAGTGTGTCGTCTCGTTCCGAACATCACGCGGGTACAGTTCTCGATCGTAAGGCATCGCCGTTGATTAATAGCGCTTTCCATTGGGCGAGCAGGAGCAAGGGGAACGAGCAGCCAGAGAAGCACACGGGCGCAGCGGGGACGTGTGCCCTCGTCTCCCGAATGGAACGATCACGCTGCTCCGAGAGCAGAGCAAATAGAGGGCGCGCGTGATGTCAGGCGTCATGTGACCAAACTTATCCCGCGCTCGCGCGCCCGCTTCGTGGACATGTTCAGACAGACCGCACGCTCGCACTCAGAGTTCTTCAATCATACCAGTCTCCAAACTGCCTTCCGAAATCTGGACAAGCCGATGGCCAAATCGACGGAGGTTAGCAGGAGCCGTAACTGGAAACGCTATACTCACCGGATCTCGGAGGCGATGTTTATTGCATGATAGTGGCGGCCACAAGCGTTGGAGCACCGTAACAGTTCATTTATTCATTCATTTATTGTACCCTCAAGGCCCGAGGGCATTACAGAGGGGAGTGGTAAACGAGAAATAACACAAAAATTGGGTAGTAATATAACAACAAGAAAATAACACAGTAACGCAATAAAACAACAGACTAGAAATAGCAGTACATACAATGTTAATGAAATGCTTTGCTAATACTAACATGAGCAAACAAGGTAACATCACATAAAGTCCTGCTTATACAATGTTGGCTAGTTAGTTATTAATTACTCAACAGCCATAACGATGAAAATAAGATGTTACAATTCCCAAGTCAAAAAATGTGTTCTACAGCCTTGCGAAAAAGTTTGCTGTCATTGATGGCGACTATGTCATTGGGAAGGTGGTTCCACTGCCGAGATGTTCTGGGGAAAAAGGAATGACTGAACGTGTTAGTATTACATGATTGAATTCTGACTTTGAAGCGATGGTCGATACGGTGCGATAAATAATGCGGCTGAGAAATGAAGTTATTTTGAAGAAATGGGTGATGGTATAACTTATGAAACAAAGTTAAGCGAGCTATGTTCCTCCGAGATGCTAGTGATGGAAGACATAGGTTAGCTTTCATTGAAGATATGCTGGAAGTTCGGTTATAATTAGAATAAATGAATCGAACTGAATTATTTTGAACGAGCTCTAGAGAAAAGATGAGGCTTTCGTTGAATGGGTCCCACACTGCTGCAGCATACTCTAATTTCGGGCGTACTAGTGACTGATAAAGTAGTAATTTTAAGGATGATGGAGCATTAGAAAAGTTGTGACGTAAGTAACCAAGCATGCTGTTAGCTTTACTAATTATGTATTCAATGTGAAGAGACCAGGTTAGATTTGATGTTATATGAACGCCCAAGTATTTGTATGAGTTCACGGAATCTAAGGGTATGTTATTCAAATGGTAGAAGGGAAGGGTGGTGGAATTTCTGTGAACACGCAAAATTTTACATTTGTTAATATTTAGTTCCATTCGCCAGGTATTACACCAATCACTTATGTAGTTTAAATCTGATTGAAGAGCGTTAGAATCGTCAGTGCAGTTTATTTCACGATAAATTACACAGTCGTCAGCAAACAAGTGAACGTGAGAAGTCAATGCAGATGGTAGATCGTTGATATAGATTAGAAAAAGGAGTGGTCCTAGTACTGATCCCTGAGGCACACCGGAACGAACCTCAGTTAAAGGTGAGTCATGATTATTAGCAGTAACAAACTGATGGCGGTTACAAAGAAAGTATTCAACCCATTTCAGTATTTTACTATCGAGGTTTAGAAGACTTAGCTTGAAAAGAAGTAGTTGATGGCAAACCTTGTCAAATGCTTTACTAAAATCTAAAAAGACACAATCAGCAGTTGAGGCGCGATCTAAAATACAATGTAGTCCATGAGTAAATGATATTAGTTGCGTTTCGCATGAGTAGGTTTTACGGAAACCATGCTGAGCTGTGGTGAAAAATGAGTTGGAATCTAGAAAGTTAACCAGGTTGGTAAAAATTACGTGTTCCAGAAGTTTGCAACAGGTGCTCGTCAGCGAGATGGGGCGGTAATTCATGGGCGAGTTCTTGCTGCCGGATTTATGTAGTGGGACCACCTTCCCTATTTTCCATTGCGAAGGCAGAGTGGACGTGTTAATGGATTGTTGAAAGATTTTGGTCAATATGATGGAGCTGAACACGCTAGTGCTTTTTAGAAATTTGCTGTTGATGCCGTCGAACCCCGGAGCTGAGTTGAAGGGTAATTTACCAATGAGTTTAGCAATGCCAGATGAATGAACTGTTATAGGATCCATGATAATGTAGTCACATGAAATAGTGCCCGGAGGGTGAATATTGCTCGAAACCGAAAAATTCTTTGAAAATGTGTCGTTAAGAACGATCGCGCAAGCGTCACTTGAGATTACGTCACCTCCTGTGTCTTTTAGGATGATAGTGGTGTCGCAAGGGGGGTTGATGACGCGCCAGAACTTACGAATGTCTGTTTTGATTATTTCGGGCAGTGTGTGGGTTAAGTAATGATTTTTAGCTTCCTTTAGTGCAGCTAAGTATGCACGATTAGCAATTTTATAGCATTCCCAACGTGCTTGATTAGAAGAAGATTTAGCTAATCGAAAGAGCCGCTTCTTTCTGTTAGACAGACGCTTGATGTATGAGTTATACCAAGGTGCTTGGGCATTAGAAAGGATGACACGTTTGGGAATGTATTTTTCTGTCAACAGGCGTACCTGATCTACAAAAATAGCCCAGTTGTCCTCAACTGAACGAGTATCGAAGTCAATTAAAAAACTGTCGAGAAATGAGCCTAATTCATCGTTAATTGCTTCAAAATTCGCCTTCTTATAATCCTGAATAATTTTCTTGACTTTAGTTCGTTTAGGAGGGTTAGCATTAATGCCAAGACTTATTAAACAATGATCGCTAATGTTAGGTAGAAAAGTTATAGGGGAAGCTAGATCTGGGCGATTAGTTAAAATTAGGTCAAGCGTGCTCGCAGTGTCGGAAGTGATTCTGGTCGGCTGGGTAACAAGTTGGGAAAGTGAAAACACGGAACAAAGCTCACAAAATTCTTTTGCCTGAGATGAGAAGGGATTTATACCGGGCGGATTGGTGTTCCACAACAAGTTGGGAAAATTAAAGTCACCAAGTAAGAACAAAGGTGATGAGGGAAATCGTGAAGAAACGAGGTTAATAGCATCATGTAAATTGTCAATGAAGGTGGGAGGTGATGAAGGCGAGCGATAGCACACACCAAGGATTATCTTTGCGTGACTGAGCGTTAGGCAAGCCCATGTGCACTCAAGATCAGTTTTAATGTCTATGTGAAAAGACGGAATATCTTTCGAAATGGCGAGAACGACACCCCCTCCTCGACGCTCAGTGCGGTCACATCGGTAGATAGCGAAATCAGCGGCGCCATAAAATATATCGCAATCACGCACGTGTGCAGGAAGCCAAGTTTCCGCAAGGGCAACGATTTTCGCGTCGCACGTGTCGATTGCTGATGACAACGAGAAGAATTTGTTGACAACACTTCTTGCATTTGTAAAAAGAATGGGTATGTAAAATGCGGCTGCACGAGGTGGTCTACCACTTCCCTCTTCGCTTTCCTATTGTGTCGGACGTCGTGCATTCGTAGGAATTTTTCCATTACCTGTTTCATCCTTAATGAGTTCATGGACAGAATCATTGGTAGGGTTGTACACATAGCACTTATTGTTCATAAATAATTTATTGTAACGGAACTTGAAGTTGAAAGAACCAGACTGGGTGGTACCAAATTCAAAGAGTTTTTTGCGAGCTATGCGGGTAGATAATGAAAAGTCTTCACAAACTGAAAGATTTTGTTCTTTAAATTGGTTTCGCAGGGTAAGTATATTATCCCTTGTTTTGAAGTGTGAGAATTTTGCAATGATGGGGCGGCACTTGTTTGGGCAGAAGGAACCAAGGCGATGTGCGCGTTCTATTGCGCCGTCGGGAAATGAATCGCAAACTGATTTTATTGCAGTGATTAGCTTGGTTTCAGTTTCTTGCCATGATTCCTTCGTGTCAGGAATACCTCGAAATATCAGATTATCACGTCGTGACCGATCTTCAAGTTCAGCGAGACGTGAATCAAATGCGTCCAAACTACAAGCGACTTTTTCAACCTGGGCGTGCGCGGATGCCATTTTCTTAGTGAGTTCGTCGACTTTGCTTGATTTTTCTTCGAGCATGTCTAGGCGTTTTTGGAGACCATTAATTTTTGTCTCGATGCCCTTTTGGCCATTTTTGATAGCTTTAACATCGGAGGCTAGCTCAGATTGGGCTTTAGAACCTTCAAGGGATCGGTTGTGCAGATCCTTCAGCAGCTTGAACAGCACATTCATTTGTTCTGAAGGGTCCGCCGGGAGCGAATCTAGGTTAAGCACTGATTTCGAGCGTGTGTTAGGTCCAGGGTTAGTCTCGACATCACCCGACTGCAGTAATAGACGGGCAACGGAAAAGCAATCACATATAGTAACCAATAACACCCGTGGACACGGGAACAGTAGCAAGCACCGATCGTCAGTTTCTTTAGCGTGAAGAGAGGCGGTTGTACGCACCTGCGTAGCGAAGACAAGGCAGTTAGACATGGTGTTGTAAGCACTGCCCCCGTGTCCACTGAATTGCAGGTCGCTGGGTAGGCAGCTTAAATCTTCTCCTGGTGATGGCTGCGTCGATGAGGCTGGGGGGCGGTTGGGAACGTCCAGCGAAAACGCCAACACAACGGGTGGCGCGCAGACGTGCAGCGCAGATATGCTTGTGGCTGGTAGTATCAATCGGAACGGCGTGGGAACATTCGATAAGCAGGGCGGCCATCCGAGGATGATCGCGAACAAAGCCTGCGTAGCGAAGTCAAGGCAGTTAGACATGGTGTTGTAAGCACTGCCCCCGTGTCCACTGTTAGTTAGCTGCTAATGGCTCTATTATAACGCGGCTAAAGACGGGCCAAAGAAAGGAGCGAGAGATAGAGACGGCTTACATTGCAATTCACCCGCACTTGGATCGTCCACTTGCACCATACGCTTTTTCGCTTGCAGACGACACGCTCAGCATTAAAAGCCTCGTGCTGCTGTGTTGACACATCGATGCTGTAGTCATGTGAACTAAATTCCACTGGTGCGCGCTTTGTGCTGGATTCCCAATGACACATCGACATTCAAAGAAGAAAAGAAAAATTATTCACCGAAAATCATCCGCTGTTCGAATAGCTTTCTTCTTTCACCAGCGGCCTCTGCACCGAACAGACGATTCCCTGCTTCTTTCGTGAGAGCAGTTGGCACGGACCAAACGCTTCGTGAACCCTCAGTGTTCGTGCAGAAGCAGAAGCGACGGCACAAGGTAGGTCAGTGAATTTCCTTGCTCTGCAGAAGACGCCAGTGCCGCCAGAACCACGGTGAAGTTGACTGATGTTCTGTGTGCGCAACATCGTTTGCATAAGGTTCGCTTCATTGATGTGGCGGAGATTTCTTTGCTCCGTAACACAAAACAGACTAACCTGCCATTTATTAGTTGGTTTTTGTGTCGACAGATGGCGCGACAATTTGATAACCTCCGCAACTTTGGCACTTGGCGTGTCCGGATTCTGATACATGGGGCCAATGGGGAGTTTGGGCCCCGCCACGGTGGTCTAGTGGCTATGGTACTCGGCTGCTGATCCGAGGGTCGCGGGATCGAATCCCGGCTGCGGCGGCTGCATTTCGGTGGAGGCGAAATGTTGAGGCCCGTGTGCTGTACGATGTCAGTGCACGTTAAAGAACCCCAGGTGGTCAAAATTTCCGGAGTCCTCCACTACGGCGTCTCTCATAATCAGAGCTGGTTTTGGGACGTTAAACCCCACATAACAGTGGGGAGTTCGGTCACTGGTATGATTGAAGAACTCTGCTCGCACTGCCCGCGCGCTGGTGTCACTGCCTCTCCGGGCATAAATCCCAAGGAGGTTATATATTACTTTTCTGGAGTGGAAGCGTGCCGCCGAAAGTGAAGCCGTCGCCGCCATCTTGCTCAAGGAAACAGTGGCAGACGACCACGCAGACGGCGGAGCCCGTAGACAACGCGATGCTGTTTCGTGGTGTTTAAACTCTGTGTCCTGTTTTTCCTAAGCATCTAAATATGTGAGAAGGCAACCGTGACTTCGCGCGTCACTTTCGGCTGCGCAAATCGCGTTGAGAAGAAGCCGGGAAGGACATTTCACGTGTAAGTTTTTCTCCCTTTCTTCACGTACGGCTGCCCGTTTTCAGTGCATTTTGCTAAATAGAGGGCTATTTTAAACGTTCGCATCCATATATTACCTCCCTACGCTTGTATGAAAGATAACTGTAAGCTTTAAATACTTGCTAGTGCTTCGTTTTCAGATGCGTGCATACAGGATTTGCTACGGGCTTGAGTTGCTTGAGTTCTGCTAAAACACACGTCTGATGCACATATTCGATAGTCACTGCAGTGTTTGTATGCGAACTTTAGAGGAAGGGCATCTTTTCGGAGCAACACGCAGATTTGTTACGCGTACGTGTTGACGAATGCGCAAATGCAGCGAGCACGTATACGTATGGCGTGTTTCTCCGTGCTACTGGTTTCGAAAATGAAGGAAAAAAAAATACTGTGCCTTCTGTCTGAGAACATGTGGTGTTCGGAGGGGTGGATGGAAAGCTTAAAACAGCCACTCGGTCGCCTCTGCTCTAGTGATACCGAACAACCCAACCTCTGTCTTCAAGTGCGTGCTTTTCGACGCGTGTCCCGTGTAAGAAATCTATGTACGTTTACAGTCTGAACTAAATGAGAAAGTTTTCCGAACGCACCCAACGGGTCTTGACAGACGCGGATATGAGAAGACTTCGCAAACGCTAAGAGCAACGAACCATTTGGAAAAATGTATGTGAAATACGAAAAAAAATAGAGCGTGCGCGGTTAGTTAAGCTAGGCAACATGCAGAAAACATGCGCTGTACTCAATCGGTTGGATACAAGCTCAAATAAAGGGCACGAATGCATTTCACGTCAGCTGGCAGTCGCACAGTGCCACATATTTGCGCTATATCGCATCACCACATCACAAAAACCCAGTTTCTACTAACAGACAGAGTAAGCCAGCAAGTACGATTTGCATAGAACCTCTCAGCCAGCGGTGTTCTTTTGTTTTCCTCGACGCCTGCAGCTGAGTACGGACGCGGTAAAATTTTTTTCTCAACTAGAAAACACCGTTGGTAATTGGCATAAGCATAAAGTTGGTTTCTGTCTCAATGTTTCATCGTGAGGTTGCAAAACAAGTCGAGCACTTTTCTTAATACATTGCCGTCTATGGCGCGCACGCGTACTTTTTGCTCTAGTAACATGGCCGCCGCCGGCTTCACTTGGCCCCGTAGGCGGCTGCAGGGACTTTCACTCCGGAAGTTTAATGGAACCTCCTTGATAAAACCAGAGTTCTTTGATCATGCCAGTTACCAAACTCCCCATAGGCCCCATGTATCAAAATGCGGACACGCGAAGTGCCAAAACGGCGCGAGGTTAGCAGATTGTCGCGCCATCTGTCGACAGAGAAACCTACTACTAAATGACAGGTTAGTGTGTTTTGTGTTACGGAGCACAGAAAGCTCCGCCGCGTCAATGAAGCGAACCTTATGCAAACGATGTTGCTAACACAGAACATCCGTCAATATGGCCGTGGTTCTGGCGGCACTGGCGTCTTCTGCAGAGCAAGGAAATTCACTGACCTTGTGCCGTCGCTTCTGCACGAACACTGAGGGTTCACGAAGCGTTTTGTCTGTGCTAACTGCTCTCACGAAAGAAGCAGGGAATCGTCTGTTCGGCTGCCGAGGCCGCTGGTGAAAGAACAAGAAAGCTATTCGAACAGCGGATGATTTTCGGTGAATAATTATTCTTTATTTTTCGTGTTTAAATGTCGATGTGTCATTAGGAATCCAGCACAAAGCGCGCACCTGTGGAATTAAGTTCACATGCCTACAGCATCGATGTGTCAACACAGCAGCAGAAGGCCTTTAATGCAGAGCGTGTCGTCTGCAAGCGAAAAAGCGTATGGTGTAAGTCGACGATCCAAGTGCAGGCGAATTGCAATGGCCTCCCGAAGATTTATATGGCCTCCCGAAGATTCACAAGCTAAACGTCCCCATGCGACCGATTGTAGACTTCACACGGTCGCCCTTATACCGGCTGTCGGGCTACTTGCACAAAGTTTTTGCGCCACTCGTTGGTAACAGCTCTACCTTCATACGAAACTCGTTCGATTTTATTGAAAAGGTGCGCGATGTCACGGTCAACGACGATGAAATTATGGTGTCGTTCGATGTCAAATCGCTGTTCACGAGTGTTCCCGTGGATCTGGCGGTAGAGGTGTGCCGGTCGGTGTTGCAAGATGACAGCGCGGAACGAACCCCTATCGAAGCAGAGGATCTTTTGAAGCTGTTGCAGTTTTGCCTTGAAAACACTTACTTCCTCTTCCAGGGCACGGTATACAAACAGGTCCATGGCACAGCCATGGGCGCATCTATATCGGTTACAACAGCCAATCTTACCATGGAATCATTAGAATCTCGCGCACTGGCTACGTTCGAGCCACGCCCAAAGGTATTCCTCCGTTATATCGATGATTGTTTCTGCATAATCAAAAAGAATGCATTATGTGCTTTCACGAAGCACCTGAATAGCATGGAAACTTCCATCCAGTTCACCGTAGAGGAGGAGGCCGCAGGTCTTCTTCCATTTCTGGACGTCCTGGTTGAACGTCGTGACAACCTCCTCTCTTTCAAGGTGTACAGAAAGGAAACCCACACAGGCCAGTATCTTCACTTCAATTCTGTACATCCGGCCTGCCACAAACGCTCTGTTGTCGCTTCCCTCGCCAAACGTGCCAAAAACATCTGTTCGAGGCCCGAGGATCGGGCTGCTGACCTACGCCGCATGCGACGTGAACTCAGCGATTGCGGCTATCCAAAGCACTTCGTAGATTCCGTTCTACGACGGAAATCACGCCCATCAGCACCGGTTCATCCTCCTTGCCGAGCCCGAGCCGCCATTCCTTATGTGCCGGGCGGGAGCGAGTCTTTGGCCCGTGTTATGCGCACTTCCGATGTGCACGTCGCTCACGTTCCTGCGTGCAAGCTGCTGCAGGAACTGGTGGCTGTTAAAGACAAAATAAAAAAAAAGAAAAGTTTCCTGGCGTCATTTATAAAATTCCCTGCGCAGATTGTGACAACTGCTACATTGGCGAGAGCGGGAACTTCGAGAGACGCTTGAGGGACCACAAGAACGACGTCAGCAAGAAGAAAATTACAACGAACGCGCTTGCCGAACACGTGGAAACCACGAGACACGAAATAGCCTGGGAAGAAGCCACCGTCATTGGGAAAGAGAAGAACTGGCTGTCACGCCGTTCTCTGGAGTCCCTCATAATCCAAACAACTGACAAAACACTTAATCACAATGCAGGTAATCTCCCGCCTACATACGCAAGATGCCTGGGGAGATTACTACGACATACATAAGCACTGGGTTTTGCGCTTTCCGCGCAGTGAACAAGGCTTCCGTACGGAAGCCGAAACGTCATCCGTTTAACAACAACCTTTGGTCGGCGATCCCATATTTTCAATGATTGCAATGTAAGGCGTCTCTATCTCTCGCTCCTTTCTTTTGCCCGTCTTTAGGCGCATGATAAGAGAGTGATTAGCAACTGTTACGGTGCTCCAACGTTTGTGGCCGCCATTTTCATGCAATAAACATCGCCTCCGAGATCGAGTGAGTATAGCGTTTTCAGTTACGGCTCCCAGATGGGGCGACAGTCTGCTTACCTCCGCCGATTTGGCCGTCGGCTTGTCCCGATTTCGGAACGCAGTTTGGCATCTGGTATGATTGAAGAACTCTGGATAAAACCAGAAGTGACGTGAGAAAGGTCATCTGACTTCCTCCGCGCTCTCTTTACTCTGCCGCTGGCGGCGGAGCAGCAAGAACTGCTGTCGGCTGCCCTCGGCGCCAAAAAAGTGCTCCTCCTCGACCATCCTCGACCAACGAAACACAACGCCCCCGCTCCTTCCCGACCACTGGAAGGCGCCGCAACTAGCGAGAGCACTTTGAGCACAGAAGTGCTGCTGCTCGCCCAATGGAAAGCGCTATAAGTGGCCAGATAATGTTCGGCCATGGGTCCTTTGAGCGCGGCGCCATCTAATGGCTCGAGGCGGAGAGCACCCGTGAGTAGCCGAACCACGGTGGTGCCGCATAATCGCCGCCGCGCTCGCACGTGCCCTCTCCGCTTACCCTCTCGATTTCGCCCCTCGACGCCATTTAGCGGCTCTGCCAAGCCACACCGCGCGCCAAGCAGACGACGCCCGCGCGCCGACCTTTCGCTCTCCTTCGGTCTTCTGCTAAAAACAATCACGAACGTTGGCCGAAGTCGTCGCTACTGCAGTAACGAAAATAACAATGAAATAAACTGTCAATACGACTCTTACCGGAGCAATAATTTGCACCCCAGTCAACTCGCAGACTAGGAGGAAAAAGAAGTTTTATCCAGAAAGCCGCGAGTTGATCGAAACACCAAGTGCCAGGCATGATGTCAGTGTGGCAGGTCCAAGACGCTGCCGCTTCTCCGGAGGCTCTAAGGCTGCTTCCGGGTCGACAGACGCTACAGTGGCAGAGGAAATTTCCACTGGTTGCGTCGCATCGATGGTGTAAACTTTCTGCCAACATGGTGCGGGGGCTTGCACAGGAGGTTCTCTCTTCCGGGGTGGCTCTTTAGGTTTACTTGACTGTGTGAGGCGCTTTGGACAGTCCGGAAATAAGGTGGAAATTGCATTTATGGCTGTGTTCCAATTCTGGACAGTATTGTAGACAGCCTACCTTGGCAGCTTCAAAGACAGCTCCGCGTCCTTGTCGTCCGAGTAATGGAACGCGCCCAGATGACGTTTGCGCGACGAGGCGTCATCTCGCGTCGACAAAAGAAAGCTAAAAAACGCTCACAATTTTCGTTAATTTTGCTTATTTCGTGTTCCAATCTACGAAAAACTCAATGCAGCTCACATAAATTGCGTAAGAGAGCTCCTATTTGCGAGCAGACGACCGCTCCGGCGAGGTTCATGGATATTCAAGCAATTATCGCAGCCGCCATCTTGTTTGGACAGCAAGGTAGCCTGCATCGTTTTTGTCTTCGTATGCCGTCTTCGCGAAGCTGTCTATTTTGCCGTCTACATGAGAAATGGAATGGGACTTAAGATGGCCGCTGTTACGTAGCCGTCTATTTAGCCGTCTACCGTGAGCATTGGAACACACCCTATAAAGAGAACGCGCCTCTTTGACACGTCAAGCAGCACCTTTCCCTTGAATTCCGCGTGATATGCTGTTGAGATCATGTCCTCCGAAAAATGCTTAGCGCAAACATGGTCGGTAGGCATTAGCGTTCTGTCTGCCCTCGGAATTGCTCGGCGCCACTGCTCCAGACGATCCCTGTCGGACGGTGCTTTGAAGAGAGGCACGCGCTCCGCGCAAGTCCGATAGCCAGAACGGCAGTTCGGTACGAAGCACGTCCTACCCATTGCAAACACCCCTCAGCAGTCCGTTGCCACCTTCGTCGATAGAAGAGCGTAAAACCACCGTGCATAAAACGCACACGAACAAAAATGCCTGGCTTCAAAACAGCGCGGCTGCACATGCCAGCAAAAGGCGAATTATGAGCAGCATGCGCGTTGCTATGGAGACGACTGCCCCGCTTTTCGTAGCGCCCTCGAAGAAGGCGCCGATGAAACTGCAAGTCAAGTGATAAGAACCCGAACATTATCTGGCCGCGCGTGGATTGCGGTTTTCGATGCGTTGGGGGAAGAGTGTCAGCACCGTGTTTCCCTCATTCCTGCCTCTCTAGTTTCCTTTCTCGTAGCACAAAAGCTAGCCCCTACGGCTCATCTTTGTCACTGCAAAAAAAGAAAAAAGTACGCAGAAACCGCGAGAGAGACGTAGCCGAAACAGATGCCCGCGCGCCCACGCACAAGCGCACGTGCAAGCATAGGCGCTAGAAAGCGTAAACAAACCGTGAGAGATCGCCGAAAAGGAGAAACGCAAGAAAAGATTCATTGTATCCCCGGAGCCCAGGGGCCGAGAAGAGGCTGAGCCCGTACCCATCACCTACTCTGAGATACTCCAACATCAAAGGCTGGAACGCAGGGAGTACCCCCACCGCACCCAAAGCTCAACAAAGAGGACAGTACCACATTGAGAAGACTACAGAGCGACACATACACCCACGGGATACTCATGCACGGACTTTACCCGACGCTACACGAATACCTCTGCCCAATTTGCGGCGTACCTGACACCTTAGCCTACCTGATACTAGCGTGCCCGTGCCATACGGTTACCGAAACATCACCTTCACCGAATGGCCGTAACAACAGCTAAGCAAGCGAAGACCTTCTCGAAACGTGGGAGGCCAAGCTCGCCTCAGAGGACCTCGACGAACAACGACGTCTCGTTACCAGGGCGAAGGAGGCAGCGAAGGCCAGAGGGTTCCTGGAATGAGGAAACCTCCCACCTAGGGTACAAGCGGGACTAGCCCCGCAGTACCGTTTCGTAAAATAAGCGTTTATTCACTCACTCATCCCCGGAGGGTGCACTCACTCGTCACGAAAGTGCGGGCACATGTGAGCGTTTTGCAAACACAGAAACAGGGCCGGCAGCGATCGTTTGCAACTTGTTGGCGGCGTGCTGTATTAAAATTATTAACCATCACAGGCTCAAAACTTGTGAGAAAGTTGCAAAGAGGAATTTCCTACATACAGAGCCCTATTTTAGGCGAATTTGAGCGCGCCAGAACTCAGAAAACGACCAAACTGGAGCCGCCCCTATACCACCTATGCTAAAGCGAGCGTTTGCACAAGCCACATGGGTTGCCAGAGGAGAGGAGGCTCCGCCCGCTAGGCAAGATGGCGGCGCCCACGAGAAAATCGTCTATAAGGTGCTAAGAAACACTATTATTTCTTGCGTCTTTGTTGTGTTGCAAAACACGATATTTAAGTTGCAAATCACGCTTCTATTTTTGCGGATATTCACCCTTGGACATTGATGTTAATTCCTATCTTTCCGGTTCTAATCTCTTGTATGGTATTAAGTGAGATATGAATCACAATATTATTTAATGGTGTTACGATGTTGAAAGGCAGGAACGAAAAAAGACAACATATGCGTATATTTTTATTTGTTGTTTCGCATTGTTGCAAGAGTGTCATCGGCTGCTCTGAACGACATGCCTCAAGCCTGGTAGTCATCCATAATACGGTGCCTGCCGCAAAATTACGAGTGCCGATTATTCCGGCCAGTGGCGTACCAAGGATGTCTACCAGGAGGGGTTTAAATTCTGCGAACATAGAGCGGGGGGAGGGAATGAATAGTCACTTATTACAACATAATAATAGCTATATGATGATAATGATTTCATTGGCATTCTACCCAACGTTCTGGACAGGTCGTGGCAGTATACTAAGAAGCTGTTGCACATGGAAGTGCCCGAAGTTGTTCGGCAGTGTCGTATTTTCGCCAGTTTCACCGTAGTGATAATAGGGGCACTTACATGGCGGCCAGTTCGAGGTCGTGTCAAGGCTTTAGTTTTATAAAACTCATGCCTGAGTGTGTTCTGAATTATCAATATTCTATTATCAGATCATGTTATACAGTCTGTGAGTCTCGTAACGATAAATCTTCAAGTCGGCTTCTCAGTTGCAATGACAACAACGAAAGCATCAACAGAGCCCCACAAAATATACTGTCACGTGCTCGTGACGATTTGGAAGCAGCAGAACTCAAAACCATGCCAGGCGAACTGTTTATTGGGCGGCCCTGTGCCAAGCTGTCGATCTCCTTTTGAAACATAATCTAGATAAGGTTGCTTCCAGTGTTAAAAAGGCAAAATTGCTCACTTTAGAATTATTTTTCTCGGCGAAAACCCATAAGCCAGAAATTCCGTTTCGCTCGATTGTATCGGAGTCAGGGACGTGGCAAGTTTGTGTAGCTAGGTATTTACAGAAATGCTTAATTTCCTTAAGTTTTTCTGACCCCTTCCATGTACGTAATTCTCAGGCTCTAGTTCAGTTGTTAACAGAGGAAAATCCTGGCGACTGCACAGCGTTTAGCATGGATGTGGAAGATTTGTATTACTCGTTGCCGCATGAAGGTTTACTAAATTGCGTGAAAGAATGTATTCAAGAACAAGGGCAAGAGTCCGGTTTCATAGATAGATGCGGAGTTTCCACAGGTACCTTTCTAGAAATTCTTTCCATGTACTTAACGTCAACATTAGTTGGATACAGGGAAGGCGTGTATGTTCAGAAATCAGGGATTTGTATAGGTTCAAAGGTAGCCCCTATTCTAAGTGATCTATACTTGAGCAAGTTTGACTGCCGTTTAAAAGAGGCCTTAGGGGACCGCATCATTAGGGTATTTCGGTATGCGGACGATTACTTGGTACTTTGTAGTAAGGATGAATTTGAATCCGTCGTCACCTATGTAAGCGATCAATTTAAACTTAATGGAGATGGTTTAACGTTTACGAAAGAACTACCGGAGAAAAACGTAATACAATTTTTAGATATCTCGTTGTCATTTGAGCGGAATCACGTGTGTTGGCAGTATTCCCCTACAGCATCTAAGCCGTTGCTAAATTTTGACTCCAAGCATTCGAAAGTAGTAAAAAACGGAATAGCCTTGTCCTGTTTAAAGTCAGCCCTATCGAAGTCGTGCGTGCACCGTTTGACCATCAGCTTTAATGCGCAGGTTGAGCGCCTCTTAGATGCAGGTTACCCTAGACTAGCCATAGCCACAGTAGCTGAGCGTCTTAAGAAGTCGATTTCGACCGGAACAAAAGCGGTAGCAGAGAGTAACATTAACAAGAAAAAGGTCGTGAGTATTCCTTACATCCACGCAGTTTCGCACCGGCTTAAGAAAGTGGGAAGTAAATATGGGGTTAATGTTATGTTTACGGCTCCCAATAAGTTAGGAAGGGTTTGTGCTGCAGTGCATAGAAGAATTGAGCAGAAGGAAGGTAAGAAGCGAACGGATATCTGTCCGGTTAAGCACCTAGCCAAGAACAATTTCACCGACTGCCGCATGGGTGTAGTTTATAAGATTCCTTTTAGCTGCGGACGGTTTTATGTAGGGCAAACTGCGGGTTGTATTAATCAAAGATTAATTGAACACAGGAGGTCGCTATCAGGTGGGACACCGTCCAATCTATCCTTGCACTGCCAGGTCTGTAGCTGCATGCCCGAGTTAGATAATACCGAGATCCTGTACAGGCATAAGAACGAAGATACGCTTTTATTGGTTGAGGCCTGGTATATCAGTATTAGTGGAAGTGCATGCGTGAGTCAACCGTC
The DNA here is from genome assembly GCA_013339685.2 of Hyalomma asiaticum. Classification (NCBI taxonomy): domain Eukaryota; kingdom Metazoa; phylum Arthropoda; class Arachnida; order Ixodida; family Ixodidae; genus Hyalomma; species Hyalomma asiaticum. Next base: position 48,021,956 of record CM023481.1, on the reverse strand, counting down.
GATTAGCTTAAACAGGGAGGAGATAGAATGCCTTGGGAGTTGTCTATCGCGTAGGCGGGCACGTGTAACCGATTGACAGGTGGCGCTACCATTCCGAGCATGCGCAGATAAGCTGTGTGTCTTCTTTCTTTTTCGCCTCTGTGCTGTGCATCAGTTGCTAGTCGGCGTTCGTGGTGTTCACTTCTCTTCTTGTGTCCGTGTCCTGCACGCCCCTTCTTTTGATTATGGAATGTTACCAACTCGCTCAACTTTCTGTCCTTTTGAAAACAAAGCCAATCACCCTGCAAAGCAATAGCGGCGTCAACAGTCATCGGTCAACTGCAAAACTGATAAGCGGTGAAAAAATGCGTCCGCTTTTATACACGCGTCATAACGCGTTCTCGCATTATCTCTGAACTTCCAGAAGTCACTCAAGTGTGCTAATCAGGCATGCAGAGTTTCAAGAATGGTCGACCCGGTTCCCGAAGTGACATGCAAGGGAAAGGCGGCCTGCGCTGCGCGTAATGGAAAGTGATAACGGCGCTCCCCTTAAGCAAACCAAAACAACTGCACATGTCGCTACCCCCTGACAAAAAACATTGTACCGATGCTAAAAACAACATGAAAGTAAGAGTACATGCCATAAATCAAGCTAGCAATACGTCACAGTTAATTAGAGCGCGTAATAAGGTTTAAGTTGCACCACATGTAAATCTTCGGGTCGTGCTCTGCTCCGCTAGGATGACGATAAACCATCGGGTACTACCTCATAGTCCAGTGCTTCACAACGACGAAGTACCTTGTACGGTCCAAAGTAGCGCCGCAGGAGCTTTTCACACCGTCCGCGTCGTGGTATTAGCGTCCATACCTGGACACGGTCGCCGGTTTGGTATTCGGTGTGACGTCGACGAAGGTTGTTGTGGGCCCTGTCGCCCGTCTGCTGGTTCTTGATACGCAGGCGGGTGAACTGTCGAGCTTCTTCGGTGCGCTCCAAGTAACTGGCAACGTTGTGGTCTTCGTCGGTGACGACCGGTAGCATAGCGTCAAGTGTCGTAGCTGGGCTCCGTCCGTAGACAAGCCTGTATGGCGTAAGCTGCGTCGTTTCTTGCACTGCCGCGTTGTACGCGAAGGTCATATACGGAATATGGCGTCCCACGTCTTGTGTTCGACGTCAACGTGCACGGCCAGCATGATGGCGATGGTTTTATTTAGACTCTTGGTATGGCCATTCGTCTGAGGGTAGTAGGAGGTGGTTCTACGGTAGCTTATCTGACTGTTGAAGGTCTCCTGAGTTAGGTCAGCCGCAAAGGCCCTATTTCTGTCCGTGATGAGGACCTCTGGGGCTCCGTGACGCAGAATGATCTTAATGAAGAACCTCGGCGGCCTTGCCCTTGGCTGACCTCGGCGGCACTGCCCTTGGGCAGGGCCCTTGTTTCGGCGTAGCGGGTGGTAGTCAGTCGCTATGACGATCCATGTCTTCTCGGAAGTCGACTTCGGAAACGGCCACAGTAAGTCCGTGCCGAGTTGCTGGAACAGTCGTCGAGGGGGTTGGATGGGTTACAGAAGTCCGGCTGGCCTAGTTCTCGGCGTCTTCTGTCGCTGACAGTCTGCATGCCTGCATGACAGTCTGCATGCCGACGATAATCAACGAAAAAACATAGGGTTCCATCCTTCTTCTCTAACACCACGGGTGATGTTCATGGACTCGTAGACGGCTGGATGGCGTCGTCGCGCAGTATTTCGTAGACTTGCTGCTTGATGACCTCGCGTTCCCGTGCCGAAACTCAGTAGGGGCTCTGACGGAGAGGACGGGCATATTCGTCGGTTATGATGTGATATTTGGGGAGAGGGGTCTGACGAAGCCTCGATGACGACGAGAAGCAGTCTTTGTATTGCTGGTGTAGGGCCTTTAGCTCCTCTTTATGTTGCGTGAAAAGACCTTGATTGACGTCGAAAGCGGGTTGGGACACTGCGGTTGTCGTGGCGGGTCTTTGAGAATCGGTGAAGGCGAAGGCATTGCTTACTTACACAAATTAATCTAGGTGCGCGACCGTCGTACCCCTATTCAGGTGCCTGTATTCCTTGCTGAAGTTTGTCACCATTAACTTGGCTTCGCCGTTATGCAGCTTGGCTATGTCTCTTGCGACGCGCATCTGACTGTTTAAGAGCAAGTGCTGGTCGCCCTCTATGACGCCTTGAAGATGTATAGGCGCTTCGGTGGTGACGGAAATAACGACGCTCCACAGCCGCGGTACGGTTACCTGCTCTTCCATTACATTCAAGGCATGGTAAGCGACGCTGTTATCGGGCAGCGCTGCATTATCCGTGGAAAGTGTTATTGACCTGGATCTTAGGTCGATGACTGTGCCGTCTTGTTCCACGAAATGCATGCCAAAGATGACGTTTCTCGAGCATTGCTGCAGGACCGCAAAACTCACTGAATAGGTCTGGGTGTCAATTATGACTCTTGCCGTGCAGGTTCTAATCGGTGTTATAAAGCGGCCCCCCACTATTCGGATATCTGGTCCTTCCCAGGGATTTTTTACCTTCTTCAGCTTGGCGGCGAAAACACCACTGATGACAGAGTAGTCGGCTCCAGTATCGACTAAGGAGGCGACGCTGTGGCCGTCGATAATTACGTCGAGGTCGGTGGTTCGTCCTCTGGCGTTGCGGTTAGGTCGGGGCGTCGGATCCTGCACGGCTGAGTCGGCTTGATCCCCTTCTGCTACGTCGCGTCCGCAAATCTTTCGGCGGAGAAGTGTTGTCGTGAAGGCTCTGGACGGTCGGCGTGCTCAGACAACGCCGGACGGGTTCGTGCTTCGTCGTCGTCGGCGGCGGCAGAAAACTTTCGGCATTGCGTCGAGCAGCAACCACACCTCCATCGGTCGCTGCCTTTAGTTTCCCGAATAGGGGCTAGAAGATCGGCCCCGGGTTAGGCCGGTGTACTGTCGCGATTGCGGAGAGATGTAGCGGCTGGGCGACGGTGAACGGGACGGCCATCGTCGTTGCTACTCTGCTCCGGCGATGTAGTGGGCGATGTCGCGAGGTCGTTTGCTAGGACACGGACGCGGCACGTTCACGTCGAAGCCATGCAGTCCCATCTCACGGTACTGGCAGTAGCCGTAGGTGTGCCCGGCTTCCCCACAGTGACATAGTGGGCGGTGGTTAGGGGTGTGCCAAACATCAGTTTTCCTCGGCGCGCTGGATTACATGCGAGCGGGATGGCGTCGGAGGTGGCGGGGGTGATTGGCGAAGAAACTGCTGAGGCGTTCGGTCCTGGCGTGGGCGAGGAGCGGCGGCAGGTGGGCGTGCAGCAGCGGCGTAGTTCATCGCCTCTGGTTGGCGTTTTTGTGCTTCAGGAGCAGACAGCGATCACTGTACTTCCTCGCTAACAATGTCTTCGAGGGAATCTACTTGAGGCTGAGATTACGGGAACATCCGGTGCAGTTCCTCGCGAAAAATAGCTCTTATGGTCTTGCGTCGGTCGTCGGGGGCGAGTGCTGGTAATTCTCCGATGTCAGGGGAGAAGCGCCGATTGTAGTGTCAGGTGCGCAACTCGAGGGTCTTTTTGATTGTCGTCGCCTCGATGAGGAACTCTTGGACAATGTTCGGTGGGTTTCTTGTCAAACCGGCGAAGAGCTCCTGCTTGACTCCTCGCTTGAGCAGCCGAACCTTCTCTTCAGACATGTCGGCGTCGGCGTGGTGGAAAAGTCGCGTCATTTCTTCCGCAAAGATCTTGACGTTTTCATTCGGGAGCTGCACCCGTGTCTCCAGCAGTGATGCGGCTCTTTTCTTGCGCATGACGCTTGCAAAGGTGTTCAGGAAAGCGGCGTGAAAAATGTTCTAGGTTCGGAGCGTGGACTCGGTTCTCGAACCAGGTCCAAGCAGCGTCTTCTAGGTAGAAGTAAACGTGACGCAGCTTATCTTTCATGACCCCCTTGTTAGGGGCTGCGACGCGGTCGTAGATATTCAGCCAGCTTTCCGGGTCCTCGTATGACAATCCGCGGAATGTAAGCGGCTCTTTCAGTTGCTGTATGACCACGGTTGCCGGAGGCCCTGCTTTAGTCATCGTAGATGCTGTATTCGTCGCAGTCCTTGTCTTGTCGTTGTGGGGAAGTGGCTGGTATTCTGGCGGTAGTCCTTCCTGCCTGCGGCTAGTTCGAAGAGCCGGGTTTGAGTCACCCTCATGGAGGCGTGGGCTTGGCTGACGTCTGGACGGGGGCGCGCAGTACATGGACCGAGAAGCACCTCCGCCAGATGTCTTGTGGTTGTGACGATTTGGAAGCAGCAGAACTCAAGACGATGTCAGGCGAATTGTTTATTGGGCGCATAGAGTTTCCTACTAAAATACTAGAGGGAAAACTGGTGCTAGTGTCTATGGGAGTTTTAAACAAGGCGGTTGAGCCAGCATGGGAATGATGGGTATGACATGGATTTGACTAGACTTCGTTCTTCTTGCTTCATATGGCTTTTCGGCTAAAAAAATAGGTCGCTTACGACAAGATGTTGCCCTAAAACGGAAGACATTGGAATAACTATGTACGTGCGCAGGTACTAGTTGCTTTTTCGCGGTTAGAAAAATACTGAACGAACAGAAATTTAGCAAAATTGTGCGATATGGCAATGTTGCCTCTTCTGCTTGGGCCCAGATTCAGCAGCATCCATACAGGTTTAAGATCCAGATGTAGCTGTGTTCGAACTTAAAATATGTCCTCTAAATGGATGTGTCCTCTAAATATAGAAAACGGGCTTTCGCTTGCTTCTTTTAGAGCAGGGCAAGTGCTTCACTGTATTTTTACAAACTATATGCATGGGTCAAGCCCTTGCGCGAGGCCGTAGCGGGAGCGCAGCATCGCCTATCGCTCGGTGGTTGGTTTTGTGAAAAAACGTGAGGTTAAATAAACAACCGCGCCGTTAAACTCCATCGGAAGCTGCGCCTGAGCTTTGACCTGAGCTGACTTTTTGAGCTTCGTCCGCAGGCGCGTCTGCCTAACGCGCACTGGGCGTCTGCTACGCACAATAACTGTGCGCCTGCTTGGCGCTTTCGGTCAGCATTGAATTAATCAGACAGCCGAATTGAAATGCCGCAGTACAAGATATACGAACAGCCTTCTGACAAGGGCTGTATGTCAGCCGTGAAAGCGACCTGCGGTTACACATTCTATCGCATCTGATGCAAACTTAAAGAAAAAAAAACAGCATAATAGCATCGATAAGGTGCGCGAGACGCAGCGCGAATATTTCTAAAGTTGGATAAAATACCGCTGCAAATAATATGTGTAGCCATTCATCATCAAACACAACAACGAAACACTGCACGACACCTCATCACTGCAAACGACTTCGGTACCTTCGATAGTCTGATGATCTCTAGCAGTAAAGTCAGTACACCACACCCGCTGCCGTCGTCGCGTTATGAAAAAGCGTAGTAACGTCACCCGCGTCACTGAAGTTAAAAAACACGAATAAACAAATCCACCAAAACGTTTGAAGCCGCCGGCACGAAGACTAGACAAATCCATGTCATACACATCATTCCCATGGCAGCTTCACGATCGCAGCACCAGTTTTCCCTCTAGTATTTTAGCAGGAAACTCTATGATTGGGCGAACCTGTGCCCAGCAAAACAATGATTGATTTGTGGGGTTTAACGTCCCAAAACCAGCTCTGTATATTAGATACACCGTAGCGGAGGTCTCCGGGAATTTCGACCACCTGGGGTTCTTTAACGTGCACTGACATCGCACAGCACACGGGCCTCAACATTTCGCCTCCATCGAAATGCAGCCGCCGTGGCCGGGATTCGATCCCGCGACCCTCGGATCTGCAGCCGAGTACCTTAGCCACTAGACCACCGTGGCGGGGCGCCCAGCAAAACAAAGCCAAGCACACTGGAAAGGAACAGCGGCGTGGACGGTCGACGGGCCCACGGAAAAACTGACAAGCGGTGAAATCTGTCGGCTTTTGTACGCACGCCATAACACGTTCTCGGATTATCTCTGAACTTCCAGAAGCCACTCAAATGTGCGCGTCAGATATGGAAAGTTTCAAGAATGGTCGACACGGTTCCCGAAGTCACATGCAAGGTAAAGGCGCCTGCGATGCGCGTAACAAAAAGTGATAACGGCGCACCCCGGAAACAAACAAGAAAGTGATAGTCACAGGAAAGGTTGTTGTTTTGTGGGGTTTTACGTCCGAAAACCAGTTCTGATTATGAGAGACGCCGTAGTGGAGGGCTCCGGAAATTTCGACCACCTGGGGTTCTTTAACGTGCACTGACATCGCACAGCACACGGGCCTCAACATTTCGCCTCCATCGAAATGCAGCCGCCGCGGCCGGGATTCGATCCCGCGACCCTCGGATCAGCAGCCGAGTACCTTAGCCACTAGACCACCGTGGCGGGGCAGTCACAGGAAAGGGATAACGGTGTTCCCCTTAAGCAAACCAAAACAACTGCACGTGTCAATACATCGTGCTCACAGGAAAAGTGAGTCACCGTGGGATGGGCTAGAGAGACCCGTCCTGCATCACACGTGTATCGCAGTATGACGAAAATGAGGAGAGTGCTTGAAGAGTGAAGTGAGAGTGGGGTAAGTAGAGGAGTGGGTTTAGGGTGGGTATATTGGATAGGTAGCAGTGGGAGTAAGAGTAGGTTTAAGGTTGATAGTATTAAAAAATGGGGAAACCAGCCCTCGACCACCGCGGCTATAGTCGCGGGTGGCCACACCCCCCTCCCCCACCCTCCCGTGTTGAATCAACACAATAGAGCTCTATTTTTTCTTCTTCGTTACTTAAAGGGGTCCTGAAGCACCCCTCGGACTTCGCGAAAAAACACGTTCTGTCGGCAGTGTAGGCTGCAATAAACAGCTCACCCAAATTCTACAGTCGTGCACGCAGCGTAGAGTTAACAGGGCAAGCACAAAGTTGTCCCTTACCCAGGAGGTCTCGCTTCAAAAAAAGCCCGGTTCTCACTCTTTTTTAACATGCTCTATGACGAAATGGAGCAGATTGCTGCTATTGGCTGGTAGCCAGCATAAATTAAGAGCGATGTTTGAATCACGTTTGAATCAAATGAACTTGATTATGCTGTCGCTGTGTATAATATATTTTGCAAGTAAATAAACAAGATGAAGTAAACAACAAATCTGTCAACTTCGTTTAAAGTTTTGATGTCAATGACGCATTTCCGGTAGAAGAAAACTGTCGTCTGCACTACTCGGCGAGCTCGCGCGTCTTTTTGGCTCTGCGGAGTTGGTGCTGCGTTTGTTTGAAGCCCGTAAGTTTCGTCAATAATAAAGAAAAATAACGTTCGTGTATGTACTACTAGAACGCGCTAATGCACCTAGGTTGTCGAAGTTGCGGTTCCTTTTTGACGCCGCGCCCTTTGTAACGCCGCGGCACTATCGCGAACTTTCACTCGAAGGTAGCACGCACAGCCCGTTTCCCACGATCAGATGCAGCGGAAGCGACTTTCAACGTGTAAGGAAACGGGTTATCTGTCCTAACCAATCAACCTTTGGTTGCCGCTGGGAGATTCAGCTTGCGTGATAAGATGCACCTGTGCTGTGGACTTTCACCGACGGGATATATCCTCTCGGAGTTGTCGCGCAGCCACTGCAGTGGTTTTTCGGCTGCTTCTGTGCGATCCACTCTTCAGTTTCGGCCGCGCTTAAACAGCTGTGCCGGAGCTGGCTGTCGGTTTTTGCGGATGGGCTCAATCTGGCGAATGTGAAACTCTGCACCGCAGTCGGCGTCATCAAGCGAGCGCGCACTGCGCGCACACCTAACCCAGGGAGTAACGAGCAAAGAACAAACGGTGTCCTGCGCTGCCGTCGGCTGCAAAGTTAGCGACAGGAAAGGCATGAAGTCCTGATATACGCTGCCTCGCGATGACGCCTTGCGGTGTGCATGGCTGCAGCGTATTGGCCTTCCACCCACGGAGAAGCGAAACGACCTACACTTTTGCGGCAGACACTTCGCCGTGGTTCCTCCCTTCACGATCCCGAACTGGCGCAGGGTGAAGGAATCAGTTGGACACGTTTTCATCTGCAGCCAAATGCCCTGCCTACGTTGTTTCTTCCTGGCAAGTGAAAAGTGCAGACTTAACATTCTTTATTTGTTGCTAACTTTTGTAGCAGTCCAATGAAACACTCGCCAGTTAAGCGCAGGAGAAAATACTGTATATAATATTTTACGCAGTCGGGGATACAAATTTTGTTGCATGGATGGTGTAATTAGCATTCAAATCTGTAGCATGTATGTATTTATGCTTACAACACAACACCGTACGTAACAGTAGCTCAGTAGAAGTGACTCTTCTAGGTATTCGTTTTCAGAGCTTACCAATCGTTGAGTGAGGCAGAAAGCCAAATTCTGCTTCAGGTTCATTTATATAAGGCGCAATACTATTCGCATAAAGGTACAAGTGTTTTATTTGTTAATGAGCAATATGAGCTGAGTGAACCTTAGAAAATGTTGCAGCTCTGTGAAAAGGTCAATGCTGGTGAGTGCAAGCACAACAAGCATAAATTGGCAGCCAGTACCAAATATGCATTCTCAAAGAAAGTGACAAAAAAGCACATTGGCATTCAGTGCTTTATTTTTGTCAAGTGCTTTCATTAAGAAAAGAGAAGTATTGTTATTATGTGGGGTTTAACATCCCAAAACCAGCTCTGATTATGAGAGACGCCGTAGTGGAGGGCTCCGGAAATTTTGACCACCTGGGGTTCTTTAACGTGCACTGACATCGCACAGCACACGGGCCTCAACATTTCGCCTCCATCGAAATGCAGCCGCCGCGGCCGGGATTCGATCCCGCGACTCTCGGATCAGCAGCCGAGTACCATAGCCACTAGACCACCGTGGCGGGGCAAGAAAATAGAAGTAAAACTGTACCATTCTATTGTGGCCAATTACATGATTTCAATTAAACTGACTGCAATGTACACTACTGCATGCTTCGTGTTTCAGTGAATGAACTCAAACTTTTTCTTCACGTGTTGCATAATGTTTTTAATGATTCACTAATTTGAAAATTGTACTATTGCATTAATCAGCCAGCTGGATTACATGACAGGCCATAGAAGCTCTATGATGTAACACATTAGTGTTTCCATTCAGTTCTGCACAGGGAGCTATAAAATGTCAAACAACATGCTTAGACTAGTTCACAGACTGTTGTACTGCTTTATATCATGCTATCATGCTTTATCATGCTATATCATGCTTTATATCATGCTATCAAACATGCTCTGGGTGGTCCAATACAGATGTGTTGGTCAGTAAGCACAACTGCAGGTGTGTGCATGTGGGTGCCTATATGTGTGCATGTAGCGCACATACAGAGTGTCAAGATTTCGGGGAACAGGGAGCAGTTGAAAACCCTGTCTACGCATACAAGTTCCCTTTGTCTCTAAATTTTCATGTTGTAATTAAACAATCAGTCGTTAAAGGTGAATACCTGAGTGTAGCAGATTGGCATCCTAAACACACAAGCACTATTTCACATTTAGGCATTTATGGCAACGTGAAGTGACATTCAATTAGCACGATCAGTGGACTAATATATGATAGTGATACATATTTTCATATCCCAGGGATCCAGTGCACGAAGAACATAATCGCTAGTTCACCAGAACAGCCCCATCTTGCAACACACAGGTTGGAGGTTCACAGGGGGTGAGTAGCAGAAACTATAATGCCCTTCTACCTAAAACACTTGATTCACAGACTCAGCATGGCACTGGGTCCAGCAAAGTGCATTCATCTGCAGCTGGCATGGAAGTGTCATGTCACGTAAGCACCAGATGCCCTCAAGTTTTCTGTGATCCTGTGCTAAAAATGACTTAAAGCTCTATGCAGCTCTCAGTTCAAAGTGCGTTACTGGCAGGTTGGGATCTGTAGATGCACGTGTCCTCCTGCTGTGTGCAATGTTGGCACTCAGACAGCCATCATAAACAAGACAGTTGTTGTTTTGTGGGGTTTTACGTCCCAAAACCAGTTCTGATTATGAGAGACGCCGTAGTGGAGGGCTCCGGAAATTTCGACCACCTGGGGTTCTTTAACGTGCACTGACATCGCACAGCACACGGGCCTCAACATTTCGCCTCCATCGAAATGCAGCCGCCGCGGCCGGGATTCGATCCCGCGACCCTCGGATCTGCAGCCGAGTACCTTAGCCACTAGACCACCGTGGCGGGGCTAAACAAGACAGTTGCTACAGAGACCCCATATAAAGATGCAGTGACACCATACAAAAACATTACTTGAGCAAGCTACGACTTTTGGATGCGACAACCTTTAGCACAGCAAAGTTGAAATTTGGTAGTTTTTAAATCGTTTGGGTACAAGCTCTAGCTTTTTTTGAGTGGCGCAAAGGCCAGTGCGCTCCTACCACAAGGCCTGTACACCTGTGTAAACACTTAAGTTACCAAAATAAGTGAAAAACAATGGTGTAAACAGCAAAACACAACCAACAATGTGAAAGTGTGTTGTTAATCTGATGGCCAATTCTTTGTTCAACATAGCAAAAATAGATGCTCTGTAGTTTTTCCAAACATTATGTGGGAAATTTTGCAGCATCAAAGGCTATCCTCAGTGCCTACGCATGTAAAGAAGCAGGTGTGGAAACTGACACACGTGCACATCTGGATGCATCAAGTCAGCGTGAAGCAGTGGGTGCCCCATCGCCAAAGTGGAGGTTTCAGCCAGCACGCGGTTCAACACCAGTGCCAGACGCAGAGGAAGAGGCAGACGCTGCAGAGCTTCCATCTGTCATTCCTGAGGTAGACACAAGCAGCCAGCGTTCCTTTGATGAGAGCTTTGCAAGATGAATCGCAGGACATAGTACAATAATTAACATCACCCAGCAGTGCGAATGACACAAACACGGTGAACAACACTCCAGCGTAATGTTGGGCTCCAGCTTGCCACCTGCAAACAAATAACAAGGCACAAAGTGAGGAGCTTCTATCATTGCCATTTTCATAGCATTATTCAATGCACCACAGAAGCCAGTGCTTTTCAGACAAGTTATTTCGCTTTGGCATGAAACCGAGAATGGGAATGTGAGGCAGTAAAACTATATAATGAAACACGAGGCGCAGAATTTTACTTCTTACCCAGCAGCTTCCTTAAATGTCTTGAGCATTGAGCACACTGCTTGCTTATCTGATGACTCCATAACTGAGATGTTTGTATCCACCTTTGAGTTTTCGAGCAGTGCAAACTATTACAATGTTGACGTGTTTTTAAGCTATTTTTGTGCAATCGTTAATCATTGTATACTTATCACATTCGAACCAAGTGTGTAAAGTGCCATCCCAAGGATCCTTGGTACATGCGTCAGATTATACACTTACGTAATTTGTCAATTTGTCGTATCAGGCACCTGCGTGAACAACCCAATGCTTAATTCAATAATCCTTTGCTATCATTCATAAAAACAAGCCATCAAAGTTCTGTAAAGCCGTCAGTCCACCAAGTCAGAGCTGGTTTTCTTCATTTGATTTTTTTTTGATAAATCGTGCTTAGCGAGAGAGAGAGAGAGAGCTTTTTATTGAAAGGCAGAGAATTTAGCCTTCGTTGAAATATCGCTGACATGCTACTCTGCGTGGGGAGGGAGTTTGGGGAGAGAAAGACGAGTAGAAAGAAGTACAAGATACAGTGAAAAAGAAAAGAGAAAGAAAAATTGGGCTTTTTGCTTAGATAATCTCAGTGTTACCAAAGCATTTAATGACCACTTTAAATCTGCATTGATTCTTGATGATGGATGCACTCACTCTTTTTCCACTAATTCCACAGCTGGCATATGTAACCTTATCCTCAAAACTGATACAGTGAAAAGTTTAGGGGCGGACGAAACACAATGTGTTTCTGAGACTGCATGCTGAATGCAGCTCAATATTCATAATTTTTTCAGTCTGCTCAGAGGGAAAGAGATAATTTATCGGAAGGCACAGAGGTTGGCCTTAGTGCACTCTGGCCTGCTCGGGTAGAAAATCTGCACAGGTAGAAAATGAAAAGGGGAGAACAGGGGGCAAAGAATGATGATAGGGACAGGAAGATGTGATGTGTGTGCACATTCACCACACACAGTGGCTTTTATAAAGTCTATTATTTAGTCTTTCTTGAACAAACCAAATACTGCCTTTCCATTAGATGGACACAGCACACTGGAAGCCATCAAGTCTAAACCAATTTTTGCAAGAACTGCAACTTTCAAACGCAGTTTTCCCATGGACCATTTCTGACTGTAACTTTCTTCCTAAGGCCTCTTTCCAGTCCTCTAGCTTTCTGAAACCCTTAGCATGACATTCCCATGAGTGAATTATGTGTGTGTACAACATTTTGGTTTCATTCATTGAATATTTGTTCACTACTACTTGTTGTGTCGCATTGTTCTTTCATGCGTTTCGAAGCCCCTGATGCAAGGGGCAAGAATGTTGCTGTGTACTATCATTAAATAAATAAATAAACCTTTAAACTGATATTGTAACCTAGCTGTTGACATTCTTTGACGTTGCAATTTCTGTACTACTTGTGCCTGTCTCTCGGAGCACTTTTTAGGCCCTGATGGAATTGAGGGAAATAAACCGAACAGCACTTGGTCATGTCGTTACAGTCTCATTCTTCACACCAGCACAGTGCTACACAAAATCAGAAAGCAACATAAAAAAACACTCAAGGAGAGACTCCTTCACTTCAACTTCAACAGTGAGTGTTGAAAGTCAACTGCATGCACAAGCCGTAATTACTTTATGAGTTTTATAATTACTTTTACGAGTTGAGCACACTATCAAAATGCTTTCTTGTGACTTGTGTAAAGGTAGCTGCAGTTACTTTTGCATGGGGTACTGGAAGCCTACATAAGTGGCTGACAGGAGCTCGTTCCTAATCCTGGCAACCATGCAAGCAGGCAGTACAACTCTATTGTACCTGCGAAGCCTTTTCCGAATCCACCTCGTGAACATCCTGCATGCCACAAATCGATAGTTCTGTAAGCAAGAAGAAAGCAAGTGAAGGCCACATTAACTATGCGCTTTGCAAGTACTTGTGTATTTCTCGCTCGATTTTAGTGCCGCTTTGTGTCACCTCCCAGTATAATGCTTCCAAGACGGCCGGGTTCAAGCACACACTTGCAAAGTGAGAGTGGCGAGTTATGCAGTCGCGTTGGAGATATCCTGATAGGATAAGTTCTCCAGCGCATTTTCGGTTGCCACGCAGGGCCCACAGGTAAACCTGCATGCATAATCACGCAGGAAGATATTTCTTGAAGGCAAGCCGTTTAGCAAGCTCGCTTTTTTTATCCTGTTACGGTCCCCGCTATCTACCAGTTTTGCGAGGTGGCCGCGCGAATCAGCTAGTACACAGTTTGGAAGCTAGAATGACGTGGCTGACCTGATCAGCTGTACGCATCCCTTTGGACAAACGCTTCGACGATGCTTGGTTCATTTTAAGTTATCACAGTCACACAACACTGCCGTTCAGCGCTGCTGCGGCTTACAATTAGGAAGTATAGCGATCTCAGACGAGTCTTCCTGCAGCTAGCACGCGATAAACTTTCGCCGAAATGCATGAAAGCAGGTTGCGATCGAGCCCGCTCTAGATAGTCTATGACACGATAACCTTTTGTTGTGATTTGGCTCGACCCGCATAGAAGGCATGCCTCTTGGTCGTGATCGGAGGCTTGATATCATAGTTGCAGGCGTAGTACGTTTACAGCCAATTAGAGAAAAGCTTGAATCACTATCGTACACGGAAGAATGCAGTTTTAAAAAATAAAAGCTTTATATTTGCAATTCTAACAGCATAATAGACAAATTGAAATGCTCCTTTGGGCCAGTGCGGAAGAAATCACCCAAACCAATCTGGATCGTCGGACAACGCAGATTTCAGTCAAGCTCGGGCTCTATCGCGATAGATGCTGGCTTTCTGAGTGTGGTCTAGAGAAGCGGACATGATTGTAACTGAACGTTCGTGGCAATTATTACAAATACTGCAATTCACGGGAAAAAATTAGTCATACATGGGAGCTGTGAACAAATAGTGATGTGCGGTAAGGAAATGTGCAGTGCTGTAAGCTTTCACGTACCAGTTCACATCATCGCCGCCGCGTCACGAAGGTCCTGGGAGTTCTGGCTCGTCCGGTGCTCGAGTTTTGCGTTTTCTTGGTGTCTCGCCGTAAGGGTCGAAGCCAATCGCTTCAGTCACACGTTCGACCTGAGCTCGCTGCGCAGGATTCATCGCTCACTGTTTTGCCCGGTGCTGACGTACGAGCAAGATCGAAAGTAAGTAACGCACGGAGGATGCAAGCGCGCGTATTTCCGTGCTAGCGTCTGTGTGATGAAGGGAAATAAACAGCGGGTCGGGGCTCAGAAACAATGCAGTAGGATGTAGAAAGATCGCGCGCAGTCGGGGCGCGCACCGAGCAGGCGACCGGAAATGTGAGTTGCCAACACCACTGGGCAGCCTCGCCAAGCGGGGCGGAAGGAGAACAACACAACATTGAATCCGGGTGACGTAACGCGGTGGGCAGGACACCTCCTCTGGCGCCGCCTACCACAGTCATAATCAGTCGGCTCCGCCGAGCTGAGACGCAGTGTGAAAGGGAGATTTTCCGGTCGCAATATCTTTCCTCCTATCACACCTTTTCGGAAAATTCTTTCGAATATGCATTTCTGAGTAGCCTTCAATACACACCAGCCGTTTTCAAAACCAAGCGCGAGGGGTGCTTCAGGACCCCTTTAACTGTGGAATTCCTTCCTTTGGGGATGTCTGTTTCTAGTTTGGAGTTGCTGATGTATGAGTCAGTAAAAAATGATCGTGGGAATCTGACGGAGAAGGGATATGGGGAGGAATTGGCCTCGAAGGTGGTTAGAAGCCCCCGAAACACACCTGTCCACGCGTCACTGGTGGTGGCATTCCTTGAGGTGTAATACCTTTCCGGTTCTGTGAAATCTGAGGGCATGGCCATTTCCTAGTCTCAAGAGGTTTGACTGCATTACACCCCAGACAGCACTCGACGTCCTTAGGTCATACTCGCATCGTACAAACGTCCTCACGGTTTTTACGACGTTCTCGATGCGTCCTCAAGGCGGTATTCATTAGATCATCATGAAAGCATTTCGTTCAGTTCACATAGCAAGCTGCTATGCACAGAATGGTGGGGCGCCCCCTCTATAGTAAGGCTAGAATGTCTAACGAACCAAACTAGAACTGCGCAATTTTGTATGCCAGTATAAATAAATATGTTTAGGGAGTGTATCCTAAGTGCCAGAAGTATTTTTAGGAACTGTGCCCATAGAAGTATTTTTACGTGCCAGCCATCATGCTTGTACCTAGTTCATAGGAGCTCCTCATATTTTCTTTTCTTTCTTATCCACTTATTGTTTCTCTCGCTTCTTTTTCGATATGGGCACTTAGCACTTAAATGGACATCATGTTAATGGCATAGCTAGCCGGCTCTACGTAGCTTGCCGTCTCATGTTTTCATATTAAAATAAAGGACACAGGAGTGCGCCAGTGTAGAAAGAAGATGAAGAAAAAAAACACTGAGGTCGTTCTGGGATGTTTAGTTCGAGCACTGGAAGGTGCCAGTGCTGCCACCTCTCAGAAACCACCAGCTGGTGCCTCTGCACAGCTAGGAGGCTGCTCCCAGATGCTGAAGCGCTTCATCGGTCAACAGCGCCACAACTATAGCTGGCCGTCTTCGCGCTCCTCATTGACGACTCCAGAGGCCATCCTGCAGACGCGCCCCCACCTTCACCTTGGTCGCTGTCCCTGACCAACTGTCCACCTTGTGACGGTGGATGCTGTGACCTTTCGAAGTTGCCCACTAATTGTAGTGACCGCAAGTTTGACGTAGGCCACGGTCATCTGAACAGTTCGACTTCCGAGAGCGCTAACATTGCATCCCCAGTATACGGTGAGATCCGGCCGATCCGAAGTAATAAACATCCTGGCATATTTCTTAAACCCGTGACGGTATCTGCATTGTTTACTTACTCATCGGCGGCCGGAAACATTGACGTATTTGTCTACAACGTGGTCTTCGGAAGCATGCCTGACCAAGTGCATCACCGGTTGACCAGGAAGGGCTGCGAGTTCGCCGTTATGGTAGATGGCGAACCGGCGCTTGGGAAGTCGGGAAGGACGTACTCCGTATTTCTGGCTACCATCTGCGTAATTAATTACCCGGGACCATCTCAGTGCCCCACGATAACTACGTTATATCAAGCTACGCGAGTTGGGCTAAAGGAAGACAGCGTCGACCTCGCACTGACTGTCGTGGACACACCAGGCTTCGGTGATGCTGTAGACAACACGATGTCCTAGCAGGCAATGTGCGACTGCACAACAGCTAAGAGTGTTCGGGTACTTTAGCGCAGTATCAAGAGTTTATTGAGTCTCCGCGCTAACAGAGTGCGTTGCTGCCTGCACTTTATCCTGCCAATAGTAGATGGCCTAAGGCTTCTGAAAATGTAATGTATGAAACCTCAGCGTGATAAAATGAAAGTTATACCAGTGATCGCCGAAGCGGACACCATTCCAGTCAAGGAGTGCAGGAGGTTCAAGCGTCTAATCTCTCGTACTCATAGCCCATCTTAAGCGTTTAATCAATTGTGCTTCCATAATGGTATACCGATGTCCTCTCAATTGGGGAAGTTTTTCAGAAGGCACGCGTAACGCGCTGATAATTAATTTACACTTTCAAGGCGACTCGTTTGTGCACGCCAGTCTTCAAGTCTATGGAAGCCAGGTAATTGCGTCCGTCAACATACAGCATGTGTTGAGGTATATTATACCCTGTATTGTACTGCCATATCGTGTAAGGCCAGAGCGTGCCCTTATTTTTCGCAAGGTCGTCTCATAAGGAGCGAACTTGGTCGTGCTAAACCGACGTAAATGGTACCATTGTGCATCGCACTGAAGAGCCGTTTCTATGAAATACCAACAAGCCCAAGCCTCAACCCTTGTGTATCCTCGATGTTCCCACTTGTTTTTCTTACTAAGTGAATTTTGTTCTCCATCTAGACATTTCATTTCCTTCAAAAGCCTGTTCTCCCCGCTCCAGAGGCTGCTATAGCGCGGATTCGGCAAATAACATCACTGTATCTCTACTTTTGGATATCCTGAACTAAACCAGTGGTTAAAGGGGCCCTGCGACACAAATTGAGTAGGCCGTTTTTATCACTGATTCTAGAACTGTTGCACGCGGTGTTGGCGCAGCGAGAGTTGAAACGCCGAAAGCAGAGTGGTTATAATTTTATTTCAGCGAACAAACCGCCCAAAATCGCCTTCTGTTTGAACTGAGGCGACACATAACGGAGATATTTGTTACAGGAAGTGACATAGAGTGACGACATAGGAGGGGCCAGGCCGGGCGTTCTGATTGGCTTGACGCTCCAAGGTGCTTGTTACACACGTGTGGTGTCTGCTTGATCACGCTATTCAGTACCAAAATGTACTAAAATAGTTTTTATGCTTCGTAAGATAGAGAGAAAGTATCTGACATTACTTGCAAAACGACACCAGGTGTGTTGACGGCCGGACGCCATCTGAGCGCGCGCGCTCTGCTCCCGGCGTCTTCCGGTGTAGCTGTATAAGACGCGCGTTGCTATTGGACTCCTCCACTGACGTCAGCGGGAGAGCGAAATACGAAAGGGAATGTTGGTTTCATGCTGTCTGCTCGTGTTTTGAACTTCGAGGGCTAATAACTCCAGTTCTAGACCACCGATTTGCATAATTCTTTTTGCGTTCATCTCAGCCTTCGATCCTACACGCATTGCGGTACTGCAGACGGCAGTTGAAAAAGTGTCGCAGGGCCCCTTTAAGGATCAATCAACAAATAACATATGCATTGTAAAATAATCATTACCTTGGGTGGAAAAATGTCGAGGGTATTTTCTCTGTGTGTTCTACGATAACATTGAGTAATCTATAGCAGTTGAAAATCTATAAATTCAACCATGCTCAAGCCTTTGTCAAAAACTTACTAGGGACTTTGTAAGCGCGAAACCTGCAAAAATACGCGTGAATTCACGTAGCAGTTTAGGTCGAACAATTTATATATGCGTCTTCTGTTATCTGGGCAGCGAATTTGTGTGCGACATCATGTTCATTGAAAACCTTCAGAATCCCATTAGGGCATGTAGAATGACGTTCATAGCCGCGATCTGCGAACTTATACGTATTTAAAAAAGTATTAGGTGATGTAAGTTCTTTTAAATCAATCATCTAAACTACTCTCAAAGAGAAGGGGAGGGGGAGGGTCATTGGAGTCGACAGATTGTTTCTTTTCTCCAATAAAATTAACACGCCATCAAAAGATCCCAAATTTCCATGGACCGGCTTGCCTCCCTATTTGACAAGCTAAGTATTTAAGAGCGTTACTTCCTTCTTTTTTTCTTGTGCTTTTGCAGTCTTGTTCGTCAAGCCACATGCGTATCATTGTATGCTACACAAAGCCATCTATTCGCTGAATCGTCAGTTGGTAATAGGCACTGTGGGTGACGGATCGTCTAAAATAGAATTATGCTCATGTGGTGCGTACGAGATTGAGCTAGTAAGAAGCCGCGACTAATTACTTCCGCACAACATAATCAGCAACATAATCTAAAGATTCCCGCGGTAGGAAAACAGATACCGGCTCTAACTTAGAGGATCACTGAAGCTGGCCTCTGTGAGGTCAAGGACAGTGCAAAACTGAATGGCATTCTACACTAAGGGATTCTCTGTTTGCTGGTATAAAATATCGACAGTGCACTGGGTACTGCCTGCTTGTGCTTGCGCATGAGTGCGCGCCAGCATACGCGTTGAGTATGGTAGCGACAGGGACCCCGGGACAAGAGGCGGTAGCAACGCTGTCTTTCGGGACCGCGTATGCGAAGCAAAATAAGGCAATAAACTCTCCCCTCACCTGGGACAGTTCAAGAGAAGGCTTCGAGTGTACTCACATTATTCTGGTTCTCCGTTGCACCTTCGTTCCGGCACGCAATTGCGCATTCCATCTGCGAATCGCAGTGCCAGCGGGTCGGAACAATACGTTAACTGAGTTTCATTCAAACAATCTAGGTCTTCTATTGGTGGCAATATTAATAGCTCAAGGTGTGGATAGGAGCAAGACAGGTCTATAATATTTGTGGAAAAAGTATCCATGGATAACACTGACTGAACATGAGTCGCCAATACGAAGGAAGCATTGCACACGAAAACAAGCAGCAGCAAGAGCAACGAAAAAAAAACAATATATGCTTCCTGGTTTAAATAAACAAAAAATATGGCCACTATGCTAATGGTTAGTAGGCGGTGTAGCACTGTATTCATCCAGCAATATGGCAGCCCTGCTTCAAAAAAACCCAGGCCTCCACGGAATTGCAGGACAGTGACAGCGTAAGCTGGAGGAGCGACCTTCTTGGAGGCCATTGTAAACGCTTGGAGATCTGGCCAAGTGATCGGGCCATCAGGTTTGTCGAAGAGCCAAGTCAGGTTGCTGTCGGGGCTGCGCACGTCGCCTGTCACGCGGCACATGGCACGATACAGCAAAACTGCTTCACTGGGCAGTGCTTCGTAGTAATGATGATGGAAAAGTTGAAGATTGTTTTATAATGATGATGTAGATGATGTCTCTGTAATGAGTGCAGAGCTATAAAGCACTCATCCCTGTGTTGCACATGATTCCTCGCAATCGTTATGTAATCCACTTTCTGTGACGTGTAGTGGAGTATTATCATTCTGCCACGCAATATTATATTTGTTAATACGACTCCTAGCAGGCTTTATACCTGTTTATGCCCTTTAGCGATGATTCTGCAAGAACAGGCGTAGCTCAGTGGTAGAACACTCGAGTGCCACACAGAGGGTGTGGGTTCCAATCCTCCTCGGTCCTGGTTAGCTTTTCTGAAATTTGCCCGATAGTGGTTACAGACACCGGCGGCGGCGGCGGCGGAAAACTGCGGCACCAAAAACGGCCCTTGTTGTGATCTCATAATAGCTTACGCTGTAAAACTTGCGGGCCATCAAGACCCGTCACTCGGTAAGAAGAGAAAAACTCGAAGGTCGAAGAGCCCGGTCCCGAAGAACCGAGAGCCATGGGCCCATGGCGGACTCGGCTTCGACGCACCCAGAGGCGCGTTGCTGCGGGACCGTTTCCTCCGATGCCGACTCCGCCCCGACCGCTTATAGCGCTGGTTGCGCTACAAGCGGTCGGGGCGGAGTCGGCTCCTCACTCATCGCGGGCCATCGACGAGCAAAGGCGAATGGCTGCGTCGGCTCGCGCAGTTTGTGTAGCAAACGTAATCAGTTCTGTAAAGAAGCTCGCTGATGTCGCACCTCACGAGGCCAACGGAGCCATTTCGGCGAAGGAGAAAGGTACCGGTAGCATCAAAGTGAAATCTTCCATAAAGCGGATTTCCGCCGACGCGTCCTAAGTAGACGTAGTGAGGAGCAAGTTTCAAAAGCCAGACCACAGACAAGACAGGGAATGGAGAATGAGATGTATAGTATTAAGGGAGCACTGGTGACCGAGGTGGTGGTGATGAAGACAAGGATACCGTGCTTGACGGAGAGCGCTATGACTAGAAGGGAGGCGACAAATCCGAGGACGACTAGTGTTTCCACACTAGTCGTCCTCGGATTCGTCGCCTCCCTCCGGGGTTGTGGAGCTTTTGATGACACGCCCAGAGTAGTTGATGAGCATGGTGACGAAGAAGTGTACGGCAACCTTCGGACATGATAAAAAAGGCGGTGGTTAGTGGATGCTGTAAACGATGCGAGGACGAGCAAGGTAAAGAAGACGGAGTTAAAAGCAAGAAGACGAGTCGGATGACGTACAAGGAAGGCGCCTCTTCGATGAGGGCGGCGAATATGCCTTGCCCACCACGCGACTGCTCTTTCTGGCGATGACCTTACCTCCTGTTTTCTTCGCATCTGTGGTGGACGGCCGGCGTCGCCGCAATCGGCTCCATGAGTGAGCGACAACACCCACAGGCTGCCTGCTAGGTGCATTACTCTGAGAAAGTTTGGCGATGGCGACCGGTTGTGCTTAAGTGCCAGGGTTCGGTTTAGGTCCTCCGTGTTCCTGCAAGACCTTCAGAGGTTTAGGACCGCGCGATCCTGCAAAACTTTTTGCCCGACGCTGGCTACCAGGCCTTGTTCGCCCCATCGCTCGGTGCCCCAGCTTTCCAGGCTTTACCGCTGGCGGGGGCGTCAATAATTGTGCGGGCCGCTGTGGACCAATATCATCACCACCGCTGAGGGAGGGCGAGTGTGGTGATTGCCGACCTGCCGGTTAGAGACGAGACGACGACGAAGTGCGCGCGTGTGGTGCGGGGCGCACGCTGGTTTTAACCTGGGTCAGGAACTGTCTGGCCCCGCCACTAGGAGCATCGGCTCTGGACTCAGTGACTGCGGGCCGAGACACGGCCATCTCCCACAACAGACAGATAGATATGGTCGGATAGATGGACAGCTGCACGGATGGCTGGATGGATACGATCGAACTAGTTGTAGTTGCAACGATATGCTTCGGGTTTAGAATATTGTATCGGCATGGCAGACGGAACCACAAGGGAACACTACACAGTATGAGTCAGTGCACATGTGTGCGAGTGAATATTGGGGCCAAATTCAATCCGAATTATAGCACCCCGCCACAAAATATTGATGACAGATATTTCATGGGTGCAGGTCAAAGCACGCCCGACACCAGCCTGTAAATAGCGAACGAGAGAAATGAGGGAGCAGAGATACGGCATTGCACACGGGCAAAGCGGGGGACGGGGTTTCCCGTACTCGGCCCATGTGCCCATATCTGAGCTGAGCACATACAATAGACGTCCATCAGACTTCTGACGCGGGACTTTGCATCTTCTTTGACTTCTCGAATGGTGCTTGCTTCAGCGCCTTGAAATTTCCACGGAGCTAAGCCAGTCGTCGGAAAAACGCGACGAAATTTATGTAGCATGGGCGGCGCGCATACGGGAGGCACTCCCAGCTCATGAACGGAAACTTATCATTGTCACTCAAGAGAAAATTATATAATTACCGTATTTTGCCGGTACTGACATATGGGGCGGAAACTTGGAGAATTACAAAGAAGCTAGAAGAGAAGTTCAGAACTACACAGCCGGCGATGGAACGAAAAATGATAGGCATTACTCTAAGAGAGAGGAAGAGAGCCGAGTGGGTTAGGGAACAGACAGGGGTCGCTGGCATAATAGTCGAATAAGAAAAAATGGACCTGGGCAGGTCACGTGATGAGAAGGCTAGGCAACCGATGGACAGTTAGAACGATGGAATGGATACCAAGAAAGGGTAAGCGCTGCCGTGGACGACAGAGAGTAAGACGGAGTGACGAAATTAAGAAATTCACAGGCATCGAATGGAATCAGGTCGCAGAGGACAGGAAGGGATGGAGAGCATTGGGAGAGGCCTTCATCCTGCAGTGGACATAAGATGGGATGATGATGATGATGACTTGTTCCACTGGAACCATTCAAGCGTATATCGTCCAGGTGCATGTTTCTGACCGCCTTAGCGTACTTGGTAGAAGTGATAAATGCGTTTAGCGACAACATCTCTCAGAGGCCTCTGGCACGCTGAAGTAAGTTCCTCTTAGTGACTCGTTCAACGCGGTTCACACGGCTACCCTCATTGTGCAGTGCCGCAGGACGGCGTTGCGGCACATCATTACGCATTGTCACCTTCCCGACGTCGGAAACACTCTCAGCGCGGACACTTTTGCCAACATGTTCTGCCTGGTCAGCAGCAATTTGATGGACCGCAATCGTGGGCTCTCTCCGTTGCTCCACGCTGCCCCGGACCACGAGCCCAGGAGCCCACGGCAACATCTTGCCGCTGTCGCAGAGGTTCGGCACAAATTGCACATTGGAGATTGGAGTATTGGAATAAGGGTGAAGCAGCTGTTGATTGTGAAGGACTTATTACGGAAAAAATCTTTTTGATCTCAGAATCGCTCATTCCATCTCGTTCAAGTTCATCGATTCTGATACCGCTTCACCTCGTTTAGAGCAGAAGAGCTTGTATCAGTTCAGGGGAGCTACGAGCGCATGATTTATAACGTTCATAATTATCTAGATTCTACCTCATGAGACGACCTTGAAAAAAAACTACAATCTAGGCTGCAATATACTTCATATATACGATATGGACTTACAATATACGACGTAATATACGTCAACACATAGGGTGTGCTGATATACACGAATACCTTACTTCCCACGAGTATAAGATCTGCTTCCAGAGACGAGTCTGTCGCTTTGAAAGTGTACCTTAAATAACACCGCTTTACGGATGTCTTCACAGGAACATCGGTGTACAATTATGAAAACATTACTTATTAAAAATTTAAGATAGGCTGTGACTACACGTGAAAGAAAAACAAACGTTTATCAGTTCGTCAAAATAATACGCTTGAACTTGCCGCATTCCTCAGCTGGCGTGGTGCCCGCGTTGGCGATCACCGGGATAAGGTTCAGTTTATCACGCACACTTTTCATGAATTCCATGTCCAGAATTCTCAGACCATCGTCTATTTGCAGAATAAAGTACAGGCAGCAATGCAGTCTGTGATCACGGAAAAACTGATTCAACTCTGGATTCAGCGCTAAAGTACCGTGCGCTAGTGGTTGCTATGCAGTAATTTATTGGCTGCCAGTAGGGGGTGTTGCCTACAGCCTCACCGAAGCCTGGTGTGTCCACAATGGTCAGTACGAGGTCGAAGCTGCCTTCCTGTAGCCCAACTCGCTAAGCTTCAACGCACGTAGTTCTCTCGGGGCAATGATAAGGCCCTGTGTAATTACTTCCGTAGGTGGCAGCCATGAACACGGAGTACATCAGTGTCCCCATCAGAAGCCACGATACCGCATCTATCATGACGGCGAACTTGAAGCTCTTCATGGACACCCGGTGGTATACTTTGTCAGGCATGCTTTCCAAGCCCTCATAGCAGGTGGAAGCGACAATGTTTTCGGCCAGTGATGCGTTCTTAAGCGGCGCAGATACAGTCGCAGTGTTAGGAAATATGCCAGCGTATTCACTCCTCCGGATTGAAAGGATCTCTTCATAATGTAACGAGGCAAAGTTAGCAGTCTCGGAAGGTGAACTCTTGGAACATTCCTTGTCTGCGTCAGATTTGAAATCGTAAAAATTAGTGGACAACTACGGAAGCTCACAACATTCCCCGTCACGCGATAGACAGCTGGTCAGCGACAGTGACGAAGGTGAAGGCGGGGATGCCGTCTGCTGGTCCGCCTTTGGAGTCGTCCATGAGGAGCGCGAAGACGGCCAGTTGTAGTGGTGCCGTTGTTGGCCGAAGAAGCGCTTCAGCATCTGGTAGCAGCTGCCTGGCTGAGTACAGGCACTGGTGGGTGATTCCGTAGAAAAAAAATGCCGCCCGCATCTTCCCACGGGGGGAGCTCGAGTAAATGCGTTGCAGAGTGGTGGGGGTATCGCGTGAATGTTGCGTAATTGGGTATGGTTTGGGAATGCTAAATTGTTATTTCGTCTTTATTATTCTTATTTATTGAATGAAGGCACTTGCGTCCACGAGCAGCGTCCGGAGCCGCGTTTCGTTGACGACGTTTGCACGGCGCTTCTCGCTCACGTACCTGGGGTCTTAAAGCTCGCTGCTCACGTTTCGCCGCTGCTTCTATTGCGTTCGAGGCAGAGGAATACGGGGGAGAGGTCAGCAAAGAAGCCCTTGACTGAATTCCAAACGCGCGCTCCGCCGCTTATATACACACCGCCCGCGTTCGAGGGAGAGGAGTACGGGGGAGAGGTCCGCACCCTCACTCCGCATGCTCGGCTTGCTGAACGCCCGGTGGGCCGGCACGAGACGAGCCGAGCATGCGCAGTGGGGGTGTGGACGGCGCCGACGCCGAAGCGCGACATCGTGCGACTAAGAAATGCTCCGCATTTAAAACGATCTTCCAGTGCTCGAACTAAATAAAGAGCCTCAAACGGCCTTTGTGTCTTCTTCTTCTTCCTCTCCTTTTTAGACTGGCGCTTTCCTGTGCCCTTTTCTTTTCAATGAAAGGTGAAAACATGGGAAGGTAGGCTACGTTACAGTCGTCTATCCCATTATCATGATACTGATATGGAAAGCAATAAGCATACATACGGAAAAAGGAACCATCAGAAAGAATAAAAACATAATGAAAGAAAAAGATACAAAGTAGTTACCAACTATGCATACATGAATGATGGCTGGCGTGTAAATAATAGCACTAAGGGCAGATTCCAAAGCATACACGGTGGTCACACAGGTTACTGCGGATACAGTCCCTGCGAATATTTCCATGGAGTGGCATAGAAAGTGGTGGTGTTCTTGGTTCGCTTCGCAAGAAATGCAAATGCGCCCACATGGGGTGCCACAGCAGTTTTCACATAACGGCTAGCTATTTGAACAAAGCGCGCTTAGTTCCCAACCTTAACTGCGACGTGGCACCATTTTTCTACGGCGCCAGCGTCCTGGATGGCCACGGCGCCGACACAACAAAAATTTCTTTTTGTACATGTCCGTAGACCTGTGTCCTCAACATTAACAACTTCTTCCTCTCCTCCATTTGCAATGGAAAACTCATCCGACTTCTTATTGCCATCTCACGTCATCGTGCTTTCCCACTACGGGGGATTAGCCAATAATGCGGCTGTGAAACGGCGCAGAGATAAACATGAGCAAGTACGTATATGGACAGGTCATATGAGAGGGCATATTACAACTTTAACAAATTGTACTGGAAGATCCTGTTGTGTGTAATTAAGTAAGTGACACAGAAAAACAACAACCGGAAAGACTAGAAGCACCAACAATCCACGATGCGACTATATAAGCTGGGAGCTCTGCCGCTACACCACCGCCACAGAGCTTGCATGCTGAACGAACGGGCCTTTATATCTTCACTACACCGCTTTACAATTTGCGTCTGTGCGATGTTTGGTAAATTGTCATTGCCTCCCCTCCACTACACTATTGGTTCGACTAAAGTAGCACTTCACTGAGTTAGGTTCAGGTAGTGCCGCCATCTCGGTACTATAGAGCGGAGCAGGGTGTACTAATGCGCACGTCACGGTGGGCCGATTCTGGGAACAGTGCCGGTATGCGCGCACGGGCTGTCGGCGTCTGCCGTCGCTCGTCATGGTGGGTCGACCGTGGAGGCAGAGCAGCCGGACACTGTCAGAAGCCATTCGAGCACTGTCATGTCAGAAGCTATTTTAACGAATTTCTGGTAATAAGTTCATCTAACGACATGTTCCTATGGAAAACACCGGTGCATTACCGCATGCTTTGCACCTCCCCAGGTTTCACGTTAGTGGAGCTGTTCTCACCCTTGAGGTTAGGCGAAATTGTCTTCGTTATTAACACGAAAGTGTTTTATACCGGGGCCTACCACGACCCCATACGTCACTCCCGTAACGGATATGACGCAGTAAACATGAACAACAAAGATAAACGCTCAGGAAAACTTCTCTTGATGCTCTGGGAATGGAACTCACAGCCGCCCGCTCCACGACGAAAGGGGACCGGTGCTCTACCACTGCGCTAACGCCGCATGTGCCCGAAGCTGTACGAACGCGACTTGTGGTCCTTCAAGGCCGGTTCGTTCGACGCTCTCGTCCGGCTCACTGTATGCGCATCCAGGCGTACATTGCCTGGAACGGTGCCGCCATCCAGGTGAAGCGAAGTGTGCCACTGAAGCTTTACTTCGCCTCTCCTGGATGGTGGCACTATTCCAGGCGCGTTCCAAAGTCTACCTCGTTGTACGCGTGCGGAGCCTCGCGTGCATCAGAAAGAAGTGTGAGAACAAAGAATATGCCCGCGTTCGTGCAGATTTAGTCTACCGCGGTGGAGTAGTGGTTATGGTACTCGGCTGCCACGCAAAAGCGCAGGTTCTATCCAAGCCGCTGCAGTGGCATTTCCGATGGAGGCGAAATGCCAGAGGCCCGTGTACTGTGCGTTGTCAGTGCACGTTAAAGGACCCCAGCTGCTCAATATGTCCGGAGCCTTGCACTATGACCTTTCTCTCCTTTGTAACTCTTTCAGTCCCTTTCCCCTACCCCGACGGACGCTTAGCCGTGCTCCCCACATGGGCTGCAGAAATTAGTCTCCTTTCCTTAACCATTACAGCTTCGAGCGTATATGGTCGATGAAAAGCACCGGTCGCTTTTCACCGTGGGTAGCGTTTCCCCGCCGATCTTTCTTCGAGCGTGATGGGAACGAGAAAACAGGTGCGTTAGGCGCCCAAGCACTGCCGCGACGTTGAGGGGTCAATGTAGTGCAAGTAAATATGATTGATACCTTTGTCGGGTGGTATTACGGCAGTTATTACGTAAATTATACTTCGGTTACCACAAGGGGTTGGTCCTTGATGTCATGGAGACGATGCCTGAACCTGGGTTCATCCACGCCATACGGTGCTATACCAGCGAAACACCGATATCTATGGCCAAGTTCACCTCGATGTAACCGGACCTGGTTTAGATAGCATCTGTGTGAGACATTGAAAACTAGTGGCACATTCTATTTCGGCCACATTGTGCAATATTATTAACCTGATGTTCAAACACGGATTATTTCCTTAATTCTTGAAAAATGCAAAGATTGTTCCTATTTTTAAAAAAGGTGACAAACAATTAGTTACTAACTATCGTCGAATTGCTATTATTTCCTGCCTTGGTAAACTCATTGAGAAATTATTCGTGAAACGTCTTAATAACTACCTAGCCAAGTTCCATTTATTAAAGAATAACCAATTTGGTTTCCGCCCTGGAAGTTCGACCAATCTTGCTGTGCTGTCTCTAACTGACTACATTAAAAAATGCATCGACTCAGGAAATTTCGTAGGATCTGTGTTTTTAGACTTCACTAAAGCTTTTGACACAATTAACCATCAAGTACTGTTTAATAAACTTGATTGTTACGGTATAACTGGTCCTGCGCTAACATTCTTAAAAAACTATTTACTTGACCGACAGTATACGGTACGCGTAGCGGAAACATTCTCGGCAACTAAATGCATTAACCAGGGTGTACCACAGGGCTCAGTCATAGGTCCTTTACTGTTCATTTTATATATTAACGATCTTCCGGATCCTCTCAATTCATCCGACAACGATCATTGCATTTTATACGCCGATGACACTACCATATCTTCATCTGATAAATCTATTACTGCTCTCACTTCACGGCTAAATACTGCATTGAGTAACATCATGAACTGGTGCAGCAATAATTACTTAGTTCTTAATCCTTCAAAAACAAAATATATGGTGTTTAAGACTGCTCAGAGGCCCTTAACAATTATTCCCGACTTAACACTTGGGACTCATTCTATACCCGCTTGCGAAGACGCCACATTTCTTGGTATACATCTTGACCCTAAACATTCCGCTGTCATTTCCACCATCTCAAGCATAAAACTTCGTTTGGCATCCGCGCACTAATCAAAGCTCGCACTTTCTTTTCTCGCGAGGCTCTTCTAGCGTTGTACTTCGCTTTCATTCATAGTCACATTAACTATGGTATCTGTTGTGGCTGCGTCACACCTGAGTACTGTGCATGCGCAGTATGGTTCTTCTGTCCTCCTCTCCCCTTCCCCCTTCTTTCTACCTCGGGGATAAAAGCAAACACACGCCCCCAAATAAAGGCTTTTTGTGTTCGAGCAGTCTGGGCCTCGTAACTGCTCCGGCTCGCGGGCCGCGAATATGCTACCAGTGGCGACGAGCCAGGTTACAACCCACTCGGTGAAGAAAGACCCGGAATCTACAGCCACGGAAGGAACCTCGCCGACAATAAGCATGACTCATCATATGCTCCCTGCCTTCAACGAAGATACAGATAAGTGGAAGCCGTACCTCATTAAGGCAGACGCCTACTTTGAAGCTAACGAAATCACCGATTCGGCCAGGAAGAGAGCACTGCTCGTTGCAGCGTTAAGCACACAAACCGTTCAAATATTAGCTGGGAAGATCGCACCACAAGCCCCAAATGCTTTGAGCTTCGAGGAAGTCGTCGAGGTGCTGAACGAGTACTATGATCCGAAGCGGCATGAAATAATGGAGAGCTTTAAGTTTTTTCATCGTTGCCAGATGGAAGGGGAGCCTGTCACGCAGTTTCTAGTAGAAATACGCCGCATAGCCGATAACTGCAACTTTGGCAACGCCTTAGATCGGATGCTCAGGGACAGAATTGTGTGCGGTGTTCGGTCAACGGCCCTTCAGAAACAACTGCTGGCGAAAGCTGACCTCATGCTAGCGGAGGCTGAAGCGCTGGCTATTTCAGCTGAAACTGCCGAAAAAGACGCTATGAAGATGTCCGCCGAGCCGAAGTCTCTGTTTAAGTTGCAGGCGGCTCGAAAAATGCCTTCAGAGGGAAACAGAAAGGCCGAAGAGAATATGGAATGCGGAAGATGTGGTAGCTCAAAGCACAATGATGCCTGTTGCGGATGGGCAAAGGCGCGGTGCTATCGTTGTGGACGTCGGGGACACATTGCTAAGAAATGTGGAAGCCGCTCTAACCGCGGAAATCTAAATACCAGAGCTATGCACGCCAACACACTGGCTATAACGGAAACTCCACCAGAGGACGAATGCGGGGACGAAGTCAATCTTTGGAATTTGGTGTCGCAGCGGAAAAATTTTCTCGCACCCCCAATCCGCCGCTCATTTATATGGGGTGGGGTTCAAATACCCATGGAAGTCGACACCGGATCCCCAGTGTGTGTCATCTCTCGGACGCTGTACATGAAGAACCGGAACCATTGGCCTTCTCTGAAGCCGTCCCGAGTGAAGTTGTCTTGCTACGCAGGCCGGTTACCTGTATTGGGTGACCTGACACTACCTGTGGGATTCAAACACGTGCTCGGGGAGTGCTCCCTCACCATTCTCGACTGCGAAGGACCAAGCTTATGCGGAAGGGACTTGCTTATGCTGCTGGACAATGCGGGCGCTCCGGTGCTTCATGTGACGCCAGCCGACGAAGCCAAAAAGACCAGCGAGGTGGACCCCGACAAGGTTCAAGCAATATTCACGGATTACAAGGACATCTTCACTACAGAACTTGGCCTAATGAAGGGTCCCCCAGCGAGCCTGCATCTCAAAGATGGAGCGGTACCCAAGTTTTGTAAGGCGAGATCTCTTCCTTATGCTCTACGCGATAAGGTATCTTTAGAACTCGACCGACTCGTGTCCCTTGGCGTTTTATCGCCAGTCAGTTATTCGGATTGGGCCACGCCCATAGTGCCCGTACTGAAGAAAGACGGCTCGGTGCGCATTTGTGGCGACTTTAAAGTTACATTGAATCCTGTGTGTACAGTCGAGCAGTATCCGATTCCCGTAATCGAGGATATGTTCGCCGTTTTAAGCGGTGGTGAATGTTTCAGCACTCTCGACTTGCGAGACGCTTATAGTCAGGTGCCTCTAGACGAAGCCTCACGCAAGCTGTGCGTAATCAATACGCACAAAGGCCTATTTTGCTATAATCGGCTTCCGTTCGGAATATCGTCTGCCCCGTCGATTTTCCAGAGAAAGATTGACATGATTATCGGCGATTTGCCCGGTGTTCAGGCCTACCTTGACGATGTAATCGTGTCTGAGAAGAAAGGCGATAACGGAGAGCGATTGAAAGTAGTTTTAGAGCGTTTCCAGGAGCACGGTGTCAAGTTGCGATACGACAAATGCAAATTTCGGCAATCAGCAGTAATATACCTCGGACATCGCATTGATAGTGAGGGCCTCCATCCAATAGAGAAAAACGTTGAAGCTATCATGCGCACACCTGACCCGCGGAATGTGACAGAACTGCGGTCATTTATTGGAATGTTGACATTTTACGCGAAATTTTTGCCAAACATGTCAACGCAGCTAGCGCCGCTGTATCGGCTATTGGAAAAGAACGCACGGTGGCAGTGGAAAGCACCGCAAGAGGCTGCCTTTAATGAAGCTAAAGAACGTCTGAAAAATGCGGAAATTCTTGTGCATTTTGACCCCACAAAGGAACTCAAGCTTGAGTGCGATGCATCTTCGCTCGGAGTCGGAGCAGTTCTTTTTCACTCTGTCAACAATGTTCATAGACCTATTGGTTTTCGTTCAAGGACGCTGACCCAAGCGGAGAGGAACTACTCGCAGTTAGAACGTGAAGCGTTGGCACTGATCTTCTGCGTAACCAAATTTCGGGACTATCTTCTAGGTCGTGAATTCACGTTGGTCACGGATCATCAACCACTTCTGGGCCTACTGAGACCTGACCGGCAGACACCGACCATGGCAGCTGCACGAATTCAGCGCTGGGCACTGTATCTTGGAGGCTACAAATACAAGCTGCAGTATGTTCCTGGCAAACAGCTTCTCAACTCTGATGCTCTCAGTAGACTGCCACAGCAGGCCACCGGAGACACGACGGAAGGTGAGCCTCCTCAATATGTCCTCGCACTCGAAAGTTTGGATGAAGGTGTGGTTTCAACACGGGAACTGAAAGATCTGACAGCCGTCGATCCGACATTGGGGGTGGTGCAACGTTACGTTTTGCGCGGTTGGCCACAAAGCAAGACAAAAGTGCAGCCCGATTTCGCACCCTATTATGAACGTAGGCTAGAATTGTCCTTGGCCCACGATCTCGTATACTGGGGAAATCGAGTCGTAATACCAAGAGGTGCTAGAGAGCGGTTCTTGCAACTCCTTCACGAAACGCACCAAGGTTCATCGGCTATGAAAACAGTAGCACGCTCCTTATTTTGGTGGCCAGGACTTGACCGCGACATAGAGCAGCACGCGGCTAACTGTGGCACTTGCGTAGCCAATTTCCCTATGCCACCTGCTGCACCTCCGGTAAACTGGCCTGAGACACAGGAGAAGTGGTCTCGGATCCATACTGATTTCGCAGGACCTATCGCCGGGAAGATGCTATTAGTGGTAGTAGACGCGTACTCCAAATGGATCGAAGCGATTCCCATGAAGCATGCAAACGTGGAAAGCACAATAAGGGCTCTCAGAAGCATATTTTCCCGCTTTGGTGTGCCGCGTACAACGGTCTTGGACAACGGAGCACAGTTCACGAGTAAAGAGTTGGCCACATTTACAGCTAATAACAACATTGCTCATCTCTTCACGGCGCCTTTCCATCCACAATCCAACGGAGCTGCGGAAAGGGCGGTGAGAACTATAAAGGATGGTCTTCGGAAAATAAAGGGCGCAGATCTGGATGAAAAGATAGCAAGGCTACTGCTAAATTACAGAAGAACGCCTACCAAGACTGGGAAATCTCCCTCAGAAATGCTACTCGGGTATCAAATAAGATCGCGTCTTGACACCTGCTTTCCTGTGAATGTTGCAGGTCAAAATCGGGAAAACGACGACTGGACACATCCACCGGACAGCAGCGTATACGTCCGCAATTACGGACAAGGGGAGAAATGGATTCCAGGTCGTGTCAAGTCGGCGACGGGAGCGCGGATGGCAACCGTAGAGACTCCCGGTGCCATCGTTCGGCGGCACGTCGATCAAGTGCGCCGCCGCCTGGATTCGTCATCAATGTTCCCGGTCGCCGATACGACTGCTCGTGGGCCAGGGCCTACCCAGATGCCAGCTCCAAGCACGGCCCTTAATGAAACTCTGCCTTCGGAAACGGTCACCCCGGAGAATCCTCCATCTACTGATCAAGTTGCGGAAGACAACACACAACTACACCACTCTCCTCTCCCAACTACCTCCAGTCCGGCCGAAGCTCCGCAGCAAGTCCTGCGTCGGTCGACAAGGCAGCGCAAGCCAGTGCAGCGATTTCATTTTTGAGGAAAGGGCAGTGTTGTGGCTGCGTCACACCTGAGTACTGTGCATGCGCAGTATGGTTCTTCTGTCCTCCTCTCCCCTTCCCCCTTCTTTCTACCTCGGGGATAAAAGCAAACACACGCCCCCAAATAAAGGCTTTTTGTGTTCGAGCAGTCTGGGCCTCGTAACTGCTCCGGCTCGCGGGCCGCGAATATGCTACAGTATCGTTTCATGGGGGAACACGTACGCTTGTCACTTGTCATCAGTACAACATATCCAAAATCAGTCAATACGCATTATCACTTCTAGTTCCATGCAATCTAATGCTTCTGTGTTACTCCACTCCTTCAATATCTTGCCTGTCATTCGTTTGTTCCAGTAATACATAGTCGTCTTATTTCACGAAATGCTTCATAATAACCTCATGCATCCACTCGCGTCACGTGATTTACTGCAGAATAAAAACCTGACGAGATTTGCAGCTAATAAGAATTTTTGTTACCAACAGTTCACACTAATTACGGCAAAAAACATCTACATTCACTGCTATTTCACTCTGGAATGATTTACCTACATCTATCAAATCTTGTGTTTCCCTTCCAGTCTTTAAAAATGACCTTAGACATCACTATCTGTACTAAGTGTACCCACGTCATGGCTGTTGTCTAAATGACTTTTTTTGCTTGTACTTTGAACTTCTTTTGTTGTGCTTTTTTCATGTTTAACTGATCTGTATTGAAATGTTTTATCTATGTTTTGATTTTTTCTAATAATTCTGTTCATTTGCTGCTTTTAGTTATTACCTACAATGCTTGTATAATGAACCGAGGGTCCCACTACAGTTCTTTTACTTTGGGACCCTCGCCTGTATATTCGCTAATCTTGTATTACCTTTTGAAATCAATAAACTGAAACTGAAACTGAAACCATAAACATCTATCCGGTTATACCGATTCCTTTGACAGAGGGATCAGCCACATTTTTTACCAGCTTTGTTTTACCCCGTAAGAATATTTATTACATCGACGACGCTTATGATATAGCGTGCATTTCTCGTTGTCTAAACAGAGGCCCGTGCGGTAACGTGCAAGGACACCGCAGTGCGGTTGACGTGGCTCTTGAGCCCACGTTGCGCACAAAACCCGTAAGCCTATGCAAGGATGTTGATCCTGCTCGTAACACTTGGCTGAATGCCAAACAGTTCGGCGTACGTAATTTTAGCGTTGGCTGCTCCATATGAGAGCAATTCCTACAATGCGCGGCGTCTGCCGGTTTCTTTTAATCGTTAATAAGTCAGTTGACTTCATGTGAGGCTTTCCGATGGTTGGACCTCCCAGTTCAAGGTTTGGCTGGCTTACGCCAGTGTGTTGTCTCTTCTGACCAGGCATATCTAGTCATATAATAGGTCTAAGCTGGTCAGAAGTTCCTCTCGCTGAGGCCTATGTTGACTTATGTGAGGTTGTTCGTTGTGTTATGTACACCCCCTCGTTGCTTTATGCAAGTGTGACGTTCCCTTACAATAACATCTGCCGACAGAAAAAAAAGATCTACCATCCAACTGAGATATCTGCTGGAATACCTGGAAGGCAAAACCGTTGTTGCTCCCTGCAAGGTGCTGATGCTAGGGTTACAGTTGTATTGCTTAGACAGCAAATTTATCGCAAACTTTCCAAGATGAGCCGATGGCTAGGCTTCTGACTTTTTCACAAACGCTTTGCGTGAATACAAGAAATGTACTACTCGTCTTGCCTGGCCACATCGTTCAGCACGCCGTGGCTAGGCATGGCCAGAAGAGCCACATGGGCGACCGTTCCAGCAGTAGAGGTCGACTTACTGGACCGTTCTCGATGTCGACACCTGTCTGAATAGGTCGTCTTTGCTGCGGATAACGCCACCTGCTACGTCGAAACAAGAGTCGTGTCCGAAGGGAATGTTGCCAGTGTAGTCACGTCCTGCTGAGGTCACAACGCCCTGTGATCCTCATCATTGACTAAACGACGAAGTTGGCCGCAGGCCTAAGTGGAAGGATCTGAGATGCAGCGAAATTAGTCACCGCTATTGCTCGTTAAATTTCTAGAGCCCTCCCCTGCTGCTTTTCTCTCCTTTCTATCTCTTTCCTTCGTTTTCCTCTACTCCCCCCCCCCGGACGCTTAGCCGTGCTCGCGACATGGGCTACAGAAATTGGCGTATTTTCCTTACCCAAACCACAATCATCACAAGCAGCAGCAGCATTATCTCACCGGTTTCGGTGCAGTACCTGTCCAGCGATTTTTCGATGCAGCAGTTATTCGAACGGGGAAACGAGGTTGTCCGGGGTGTTCGGTTATTAAGTGGTTTATTCGGTTCATGTTATGCCAATATTCGCATGTTCCAATAACACGTATTTTCAGCATTTGCGCAGAAATTGTCATTTTCCGTCTTTCTCTCGCTCTTGGAGTGCTATTTTCTAGCCATCTTTGCAAGTAGCTGCGTTTTCTCAATCAATTTTCATGCCGTTTTCACATGATTCTTGGTGCACGTCAGCCAGGAATGTATTTGGCATCGAAGAGGTCTTTTTGTGTGCTCCACATGTGGGTTCCTGAAATTTATAAGGTGCTGAGAAATGTTATAAACATTATTTGTTTCGTCTTTGTTGTGTTGCTAAACACAATTATTTAAGTGGCAAATCACGTGTCTATTCTTGCAGACAATCACCCTTCGAAATTGATGTTAACTCCAATCCTCCCGGTTCTAGCCTCTTGTATAGTCTTAAGTGGGATAATGATCACGTTATTAATTAATGACGTTACGAAGTTC
Organism: Hyalomma asiaticum; assembly: GCA_013339685.2. Lineage (NCBI taxonomy): Eukaryota > Metazoa > Arthropoda > Arachnida > Ixodida > Ixodidae > Hyalomma > Hyalomma asiaticum. Next base: position 47,986,399 of record CM023481.1, on the reverse strand, counting down.
AGTGGTCGGAAGGAAAAACGAGAACACGCGTATGTTTTTATTTGTTGTTTCACATTGTCGCAGAAGCGTCATCGGCAGCTCTGAACGACATGCCTTAAACCTGGCAGTCGTCCATAATACGGCGCCTGCCGCACAGTTACGAGCGCCTACTATTCTGGCCAGTGGTGCACCCGGGATGTCTACCAGGAGGGGTTTAAATTCTGAAAATAGCGGAGGGGGAAGAACAGTGCCTTATTACAATATGCGATTTCGTTACTTCGGCTGAGGATTCCAACAGCACATAAAAATCCAAACAGTATAATAATAGCTACATGATGATGATGATGATTTCACTGGCATTTACCCAAGGTTATGGACAGAGCTTGCCAGTATACCGAGAAGCTGTGCGCATGAAAGTGCCCGAAGTTGTTGGGCAATCTCTTACCTTCGCCAGTTTCGTCGCAGTGATAAGGGCACTTGCATGACGGCCAGTTCGAGGTCGTGCGAAGCCTTTAGTATAAAACTCGTGGCTGAGTATGTTCTGAATTATCAATGTTCTATTATCAGGTCTTGTTATGTATTCTGTGAGCCTATAGTACCGATAAATCTGGAACTCGCTTCTTGAATTGCAATGACAACAATGAAAACTTCAACAGAGCCCCAAAAAGGATACAATGGACTCACAGTAAAAATGAGTCACCGTGGAATGGGCTAGAGAGGCCCATCCTGCAGCACATGTGTGTCTCAGTGTGATGAAAAGGAGGAAAATGATGAAGAGTGAAGTGGCAATGTGGTAAGTAGAGAGAAAGGTTTAGGGTGTATCTAGTGGAACGGGGAGCAGTGAAAGTAAGAGTAGGTTTAAGGTTGATAGGTATTGAATCTGGAAAACAGCCCTCGACCACCGCGTGTAATTGCGTGTGGCGACCCCTCCCGTGAATCAACAGCATGAAGCTTTCTTTATTTTTTCTTCTTCATAACTTGACTGTGGAATTCCTTCCTCTGGGGATGTCTGCATCTTCCAGTTTGGTGTTGCTGATAGATGAGTCAGTAAATATGACAGTCGGAATGTGACAGAGATGAGGTGCATGTTGTGGGGGGGGGAGAGGGGCACTTGGCCTCGAGTGGGGTTATAACCCCCCGAAACACACCTGTCCTTGCGTCACATGGTGCTGGCTGGCATTCCTTAAGGTGTAAAACCTTTTCGGTTCCGTGAAATCCGATGACATGGCCCTTTCCGAGTCTCAAGAGGTTTCACTGCATTTCACCATTCTGCTGCGGCGAATGACCAATGTGTTTCTCATTAGGAACTCCAAAATAATTTCGCGCCTAAATCAGTTTTTCGTCACAGTTGAGCTAAAGTTCGTGAAATGGTAAAGCTTCTCCAAATTCGTACATTTTTCAGAAAGTTCAGAAGACTTGGGAGGGTCCTTTGTGAAAAAACTTTCGGGGAACCTTGCCCACTCTTTGGTTGCCTAAATAGAAGGCCAACACGACTTTACCTATGAAATAACTTGCGCCCTTTATTTTAATTGCCTTGGTGTGCGCCTTCTATATTATCTGCTGTATGCCGAGCGATTGAACTTAGTTGGTCAATTCACCATCTCTCTGTCTTAAAGTTGGAAGGAACGTGCGCCGCTAAACACGAAGCATTTCTCGGATGGCCTCAACGCTTGGCTTCGACAGGACATGTATCTGGACGAGCGGTCAGCGCTGTTATGTCACTCATCATTGCCCCTGTGGGACATCTGTCAAGATTCCAGAAGTGTAAGAACGGGACTCCTGACGGGACAATATAGCAGGAATATTCTCGGCAAGCACTCAAGAAATAGGAGATAAGAAACTAAAAAAAACCTCCAGATATGACTGTCATGAGAGGTTCGAAGGAGATTTATTTAAGCTGAGAACGCGAGCGTTCGCCTAGAATAGACGAGGCTGCGCGTGCGTTCGAGACGGCACTTTATGTACAGAAGACGCACAATACACACACACACACACTTAGCGGAGCAGCTGAACACTAACAAAGCACAAAGAAGGTGGAGAACGTTATCGGCGCGCCCTTGCTGCTGCGCCTTAAGTCAAATGATCTCGGCCGACCCAAGCTCACCCTCTGGCGGGGCGGGTGCTTGGACGGAGCCGAAGTGTCGTAGCCTGGCGAAGAGCGTACAGGAGAGCGCCGATGAGACTAACGAGCGGGGCCTTGAGGAATGCGGCAGGAGAGCCACTGCAGCCTTGGAACAGGAGAGGTGACAGGGAGGACACATAGGCGGCCACGTGAAGCCCGGAGCTGCAAGTCGTGGACCAGTCGTAGATTCTCGACACTCGGGCCCGGGCACGCGACTATGCCGAACGCTGAAGCCCGTCTCTCCGCCTGTCCTCCTTTTCTCACTTATCACGAGGTTTGCCCTCGCGCACGTTTGCACGTGCGACCTCTTCGTGGTGGTCCCCTTGTCATTCTCCAGCACTGAGTAAAGGGACACACTTGCACGCAGATCACAATAACCAACGCATTTGGCAAGTACCAAGATATCGTTCGCAGTGGACAAGTACCAAGACGTGAGAAGCAAACAACAAGTTGATGATGTTAATGAAACAGACAGTTCTGTTTTGCCACTGCCGCGGCCGTACAGGCCGTCGCTGCCGAGGAAGAACGGCACCACGTCGCACTTTACGTTGATAACTAAGAGCGCTTTATTTACATAGCAAGCCGTTATACACAGTATGCTCTGGCGCCCCCTACAGTAAGGTTACAATATCTTACGAACCAAACTAGAACAGGACAATTTGTTATGCCAGTACACAGCAATATATTTAGGAACCGTATGCTTTGTCCCAGAAATATATTTAGGAACTGTGCCCTGAGCGGGAATTCTTACGCGCCAGCCATTATGCTTGTACATAGTTCGTACGAGCTCCTCATATTTCATTTCCTTTCTTATCCATTTATTTTTTCTCTCACTTCTATCTCTATATTTGACCTTAGTATTTAAATAGATATCATGATGATAGGATAGCCGGATCTAACGTAGCCGCAGGAGTACGCCAGTGTAGAAAGGAGAAGAAGATGAAGAAGACACAAAGGTCGTTCTGGGATGTTATGTTCGAGCACTGGAAGATGCCAGTGCTGCCACATCGGCCTCTCTCTCAGGAACCACCAGCTGGTGTCTCTGCTCGGCTAGGCAGCTCCTATCAAATGCTGAAGCGCTTCATCGGTCAACGACGCCATCACTATAGCTGGCCGTCATCGCGCTCGTCATGGGCGACTCCAAAACTTATCCTGCAGACGGCGCCCCCGCCTTCACCTTCGTCACTGTCGTTGACCAACTGTCCCCATTGTGACGGTGAATGCTGTGAGCTTTCGAAGATGTCCACTAATTGTCGTGACTACAAGTTTGACATAGGACAGGGTCGTCCCAAGAGTTCGACCTCCGAGAGCGCTATAATTGCTTTCTCACAATACGGTGAGAACCTGCCGGTCCGAAGGAAGGAACACGCTGCCATATTTCTTCAACCCGTGGCGGTATCTGCATCGTTTACGTACTCATCGGCGGCCGGAAACATTGGCGCATTTGTCTGCAACGTGGTCTTCGGAAGCATGCCTGACCAAGTGCACCACCGGGGGACCAGGAAGGGCTGCGAGTTCGCTGTCATGGTAGATGGCGGACCGGCGCTTTGGAAGTCGGGAGAGATGTACTCCGTTTTCATGGCTACCATCTACGGAAAGAATTACCCGGGACCACCTCAGTGCGCCAAGATAACTACGTTCGATCAAGCTACACGAGTTGGGCTAAAGGAAGACAGCATCGACCTCGCACTGACCGTCGTGGACACACCAGGCTTCGGTGATGCTGTAGACAACACGATGTCCTAGCAGGCAATGTGCGACTGCCTAGCAGCTAAGAGCGTTCGGGTACTTTAGCGCGGAATCAAGAATTTATTGAGTCTTCCGCGCTAACAGAGTGCGTTGCTGCCTGTACTTTATCCTGCTAATAGTAGATGGTCTGAGGCTTGTGAAAATGTAATGCATGAAATCTCCGCGTGATAAAATGAACGTTATACCAGTGATCGCCAAAGCAGACACCATTCCAGTCGAGCAGTGCAGGAGGTTCAAGCGTCGAATCTCCTGTACTCATAGGCCCTCTGAAGCGTTTAATCAATTGTGCTTCTATAATGGTATACCGATGTGCTCTGAATTACGGAAGTTTTCCTGAAGGTACGCGTAGCGCGCTGATATTTAATTTACACTTTCAAGGCGACTCGCTTCTGCACGCCGGTTTTCAAGGCTCAGGCAGCCAGGTAATTGTGTTCGTCATCATACAGCGTGTGTTGAGGTATATTGTACCCCACATTGTACTACCACATCGTGTAACCCCAGAGCGTGCCCTTATTTTTCGCAAGATCGTCTCATAAGGAGCAAACTTGGTCGTGCTGAACCGTCGTAAATGGTACCGTTGTGCGGCGCACTAAAGAGCCGTTCCTATGAAATACCAACAAGCCCAAGCCTCAACCCTTGTGTATCCTCGATGTTCCCACTTGTTTTTCTTACTAAGTGAATTTTGTTCTCCATCTTGACATTTTATTTCCTTCAAAAGCCTATTCTCCCCGCTCAAAAGCACCGTTTTGGCTGCTCCAGAGGCTGCTACCGCACCGCTTAGGCAAATAACATCACTGTATCTCTACTTTTGGATATCCTGAACTAAACCAGTGGATAACGATCAATCAACAAATAACCTATACATTATAAAATAATCATTACATTGCGTGGAAAAATATCGAGGGTATTTTCGCTGTGTGTTCTATCTTTGAAATATAGTAGTTGAAAATCTATAAATTCAACCATGCTTCAAGCCTTTGTCACAAACTTACTAGGGATTTTAAGCGCGAAACCTCCAAAAATAGGCGTGAATTCTCATAGCAATTCAGGTCGAACAATTCATACATACGTCTTCTGTTGTCTCGGCAGAGAATTTCTCTCCGACATCATGTTCATTGAAAACCTTCAGAATACCATTAGGGCATGTAGAGTGACGTTCTTAGCCGCGATCGGCGAATTTAAACATATTTAAAAAAGTATTAGGCGATATAAGTTCATTTAAATCAATCATCTAAACTATTCTCAAAGAGGAGGGGAGGAGGGAGCGTCACTGGAGACGAAAGACTGTTTCGCTTCTACAATAAAATTAAAAGGATATCAAAAGATCCCAAATTTCTATGGACCGGCTTCACTCCCTATGAGTGTTATCTAAAGTCCTCACGCAGAACTCATGCGGCCCATCTGACAAGCTAAGTATTTAAGATGATGATGATGATGATCCTTCAAATATGGCGCATACCCACTACGGGGGATTGGCCAAGACCTGGAGTGCTTAACTTTTAGCTGGTATATTGTGCAAATACCACAACATGAAGAATAAAATAGAATAATAAATTAATAATAATCGGGAGAAAAGTAAAACAAAGGGAAAAAAACTATGTAAACTATTTGTGCACTTCTACCATCAAAACAGGTAATGTTTTCCTTTTTCTTAATGTATAGGCTTTATCATAGTGTAGCGAAACGTCGGGGCCGTGAATGTTAGACGCATCGGAAGGTCAGGAAGACGAAGAGGCGTGGGAGCCACTCCGCGCAGGCAAGGGATGAGGAGTCGACACGGTGAATTGGGAAAGCACTCATTGGGGGGTTTATTTAGCTAAGACATCTTGAAGTTGTAAAACACACAGGGCAAAAATTATAAAACACAGAAAATGGTATCATACCCCGTCGGCCTGCCGGACTGCTCCCTGGTGATGCCGAGCGTCATGGTCCCCGAGTTCGCTCTCTCAAAAAGGGCCAGTGTCGCCGCTTAAATAGCACTTTTTCAGCATCCACGGCGACGCGGACGGCTCGAACCACCACCGCCTCCCACCAATAGGAAACCGTCTTACACGGACAAGTCAGGCAGGTCGACGGTAACGATGTTATACGAGCTTCTACGATCGCGTGCATCCGGCCTCGCCACAAAACCAACACAAACAACGCTTTCCAGAAACTGGCCGCGGCGCGCACAAATGCCCCTCATCCTCGGCGTCCCGTCTCCCGGAATGCTCCCTGCGGTGTGCGGGCTCGTTTAGTAGAGCACCCTTGTACAAAAGTAGCCGGAAAAGAAGAAAATAACAAGAAAACATTCTACGCGACGCGGTTCTCGCGACACCTCCCCCCTACGAAAAAGAGTGACCCACTCGTTTTACTTGCAACCCACGAAAAAAGAAGTACGAAAAAAAAAAACAATTTTACATACAACAGTTATGGGAGGTACTCGTTTCAGAAAAGTTATACATCTAAAAGGTGGAAAACTTAAAACAACAAATGGAGAATCGCGAGACTGAAAATCACCAAAGTTCACTCGCTGGCACTGTAATACAAGTCAGTATCAGTGTCGTGAGCGGCGGCATTTCGTTGTCCGTTGTTGCCGCTTGAAAAGGTCTTCCAGTCGCTGTAAAGTTCAGTTTCAGAGTCTGAGCTTTCGCGCTGTCTCACTTTATCACTGGTCCCTGATTCGCACACACCATGACGCAAACGAAGTTCTCGGTCCGCTCGCGAACCACACTCGCGCACATCACCATTGACGTCGCACTCGCGCACAACACTGGGGTGTAATTCGTGGACATCACTCCCGGCACTGCGCTCGCGCACTTCACCCTGATGGAATTCGCGGTCATCACTGCACTCGCGCACATCACCACCTGGATCTCGCACCTCGTGATCGGCACCGGACTCATCGTCCGCGTCGTCGGCATCGTAGCTGCGCTTGTTCCTTTCTTGCTGGCGCTTTTCCCGTTCCTTCACTAATTTTCGAGCCTGCCGCAGCCGGCGAGCCACTTTCATCGCATCCAGGGTGTAGTCGAATCCAGGCTGTGCGCCTGACCCGACATTAACCGGTAGCGTTTGCTGAAACGGTCGACCTACAGGCGGGATTGGTTGGAGGAAACCGGCCGGTTTCCCCGGCGGTTGCTTTCTCGTCTGGCAGTCAGGGCAGGAAAGAACGTACTTGCTGACGTATGAGAACATATTTGGCCAGAAATATCGGTAACGCAACTTCTCCCATGTACGCTTGACACCCAAGTGGCCTGCCGTACAGTCGTCATGGCAGTGCCTTAATATCTCAGACCTCAAGCACTTGGGGACAACGAGAGCCGCGCGATCTTTCTCAAAGCCCTTCGCCCTCCGATACAGTACACCGTCGACTAACCGAAAACTCCGTGCCGTTCTTTTGATATTCCTGACAACGGGCGCACTCGGTTCTTCGAGGTGCTGTACAACGGCTCTAATCCATGGGTCTGCCCTCTGCTTCTTTCCAACATCCGCCTGACCCAAAACCAGCAACGGTAAAAGGGTTTCTTCGCTTACTGGTACGGGGTCGTGAGGAAGGTGGGAAAGCGTGTCGGCATTTCCATTCTTAAGGTCAGGGCGGTGTCGCAACGTTATTCTACCATTGGCTCGTGTGGGGACTGCGTGAAGCTGGCTTTCCGACAATGTGCCGATGGGACGGCCGGGCTGGCCCCTTAGGCCCGGCCGTTCTCGTTTCCCGAAGGGTTACGCTGACTATCGTGATTGCCAAGAGACTCCGCATGATCATTTCTGTCGTCCCGGAAGCGCTGCCAGCACTGTCGTGCTTCGTGGCCGATGCGGCTGCAAATCTGGCATCGGGGACGCCCGTCGTTGGCACGGGATGTTCTCGGTGGCCAAGGCACTGGGGGGCGACGCATCTCGTCTTCAATGTTTCTTAGCCGGTCCGATAACAAGGCGATGGAGTCTGCAATCGCCTTTAAGTCTCCCTCGCGGTCGGCAGCCTGCCGCGGGCAACGCAGTTCTGCTGCGGCGCAGGTGGCGACACACGTAGGAGTAGGCTGTACTGCCGCGGCGGCGGATGCCATCCCTACCGGAGGCGCGATGTTTTTCATCCACGACTGCAATCCATTAGGACAGTGGGTGTCGATCGGCCGTGACCAAGAAGCAGGGCTCATCAAAGCTGCGTAATTTATGCGCTGTAAAATTCGGAGGAATTCGGCGCAAGTTTCCGGGTTTGCGATTATCACTTTTTCTTGCACATCCGGACGCAGACCGCGCATAAGGTGCCGCAACCGGTCATCTTCTGACATAGACGGGTTGGCTCTTGCACAAAGCTGTACGACGTCATAGTAATACTGCTCCGGGCTTTCGGACGGCAGTTGGGTTCTGTTTTGTAGTCGTAAATTGGCGATCTCGACTGAGTGACGGCTAGTAAATGACGTTTTCAATGACGTCGCCCATTGTTCCCATGAATTAGGTGCACCCGTGAGAATTTGAGTGGTGTGCCATTTTTTTGCATCACCGTCTAGAGCCAGATATAAAAATTTAACTTTCGTGGCTTGGTCCCAGTTGTTCAGCGACGCGACATGTTCGTAGCAAAGTAGCCACTCGGAAACAGATTCCTCTGGCGCGCCTCTGAAGACTGGCGGTCCGACGAAAGGTTTTGCTTGGGGGGTAGCCATAGCAGAGAGAAAGGAAGGGGGTTCCGTCATAGTGGAGCAGTCCGAAGTAGTTTCCTGATGCTTATTGACTCGGGGCATAATTTCAGAGCGGGAATATCGCTACCGAGCAACCTCCACCACTTTGTAGCGAAACGTCGGGGCCGTGAATGTTAGACGCATCGGAAGGTCAGGAAGACGAAGAGGCGTGGGAGCCACTCCGCGCAGGCAAGGGATGAGGAGTCGACACGGTGAATTGGGAAAGCACTCATTGGGGGGTTTATTTAGCTAAGACATCTTGAAGTTGTAAAACACACAGGGCAAAAATTATAAAACACAGAAAATGGTATCATACCCCGTCGGCCTGCCGGACTGCTCCCTGGTGATGCCGAGCGTCATGGTCCCCGAGTTCGCTCTCTCAAAAAGGGCCAGTGTCGCCGCTTAAATAGCACTTTTTCAGCATCCACGGCGACGCGGACGGCTCGAACCACCACCGCCTCCCACCAATAGGAAACCGCCTTACACGGACAAGTCAGGCAGGTCGACGGTAACGATGTTATACGAGCTTCTACGATCGCGTGCATCCGGCCTCGCCACAAAACCAACACAAACAACGCTTTCCAGAAACTGGCCGCGGCGCGCACAAATGCCCCTCATCCTCGGCGTCCCGTCTCCCGGAATGCTCCCTGCGGTGTGCGGGCTCGTTTAGTAGAGCACCCTTGTACAAAAGTAGCCGGAAAAGAAGAAAATAACAAGAAAACATTCTACGCGACGCGGTTCTCGCGACAATAGTTAAGAATTTTGGAATGTGAATAATCACAACCCTAGTCGTTTTGAGCCCTTTATAAATCCACATACTGCATCAAGTATGTCCCTGTGGCTGAAGCCCAATACCGAGGCACCATAAGTAAGAATGACTTCCAATGACAATGTTAGCCCAAATTTAGAAAGCCCAATTTCCAGTTGTCTCTTTGTTACTGATGTATACTGGCGGCATTTTAAAAAATAATGGTCAATTGTTTCGATTTCAAGACAGAATGGGCACAGAGGCGATATCACCAGACCAGCCCTGTGCGAGTAAAGATTTAATGGAGGGACTCTGCAGCGTAATCTCGTAATCAGCACTTCAGCTTGTCGCGACGGACACCATTGTCTTTTCCACGGGAATTTTAGATGTCGAAATTCTGTCCACGTTGTTATTGTCTCAATGGCGTCCCTGTGTATCGCGTATGCCCGATATCTTAGCGCAGTAGGAAATTCTAATGCTGGAAGAACCGATACTACTGGTACGTTAAGCGATGCTCTCGCTAACGAATCGGCCATCTCATTTAGATTTAACCCACTATGGCCAGGAACCCACAATAATTTTACTAGGTTTATCTGTGGAGGGACTAAAGTGAGAAACGTCTGGAGGGCAGCAGACTTAGGAGAAGCTGTTAATGTAGTGCAGACTGAAAGAGAATCTGTTAAGATCACCGCACTGACTGCATCTGACGGGAGTTTCCGCAAGGCTAAGATTATCGCTACAAGCTCAGCTACAAATACAGGGGGGTAATCTGGGAGTCTTAATGCATACGACCAGGTGAGCGACGAGGAGAAAATTCCCACCCCTGCCTTTTCCTCTATCACGGAAGCATCTGTGGCTATTATGTATTTAGTTTGTGCTTGAGCAAGGTAATCTTGCAACAGGTTGTTTAAGAGCTTGTAGCAATGAAATTTAGAATTATTGGGGAAAATATTATCGAACTCAATATTTATATTCTGATTTGATTCCGCTATTGCAATTACCTCTCTAATATTCACGTTTATGCTATCTAACTGTTTTTGTACAAAAACAATTTGGGGTGTGTGAAAGCGTGGCCAATGAGCTAAGAAGAATGAATCAGGATCCTTTATAAAGACATATTCCGATCGTCTAAACGTAACGCTGTAAAATTTTAGAAACGTTTGGACCGTTAAGATGCGGAATCGGCAGGGCAATGTTGGCAGGCGCGCTTCTTGGTACAGAACATTGTTTCCGACAAACTTAGGGACTACCAGACACAGACGCAAGGCTTCACGCTCTAATACAACCAGAGGCTTAATTTTATAAGCAGGGTAGCCAGAGAATAGAATACAACCAAATTCTAGAATCGGGCGCGTGTACATTTTATAAATCATTAACATAGTGTCCCTACGAAGACCGTATTGTCTTTTGCTCAACCGGCGTAGTATACCTAAGGCATGCTGCGCCTTTGAAGCTACGTTTTCTATGTGCGGTCCCCAATTGAGTTTTTTGTTATAAGTAATTCCCAGATATTTGAGAGAGGTCACCTGTGGAATAACGTCATGCTTGTACACTAAAGAAATGGAAATAGGGACTGCGAATGGGAACACCAGTAATGCACATTTACTAACATTTAACGTCATGCAAAGTTTGTCCAACCAGACCTCGAGCATACCCATGTATCTTTGTAAATTTTGGTAAAGCGCCGAAATGTCACTGTCTGCCGCAAAAAACGCAATATCATCTGCATATACATAAACTTGAACGCCCTGCCATTTGGGGATTGAGCTCATTAATACATTAAATAGTACTGGTGATAAAACTGCTCCTTGTGGAACACCTCGGGTCTGTTTAAACTTAGACGGGCAACATCCGTCCTTAAAACAATAAAATTCTCTGAACCTCAAAAATTCTGCTACCAACGCGATCATGTATTTAGGAAAGTTGTAACCCTGCAGAGTACTGAGCAAAACGGAATGTTCTACGCTGTCATATGCTTTAGCAATGTCCAGTGTCACTAAGGCTGCATGCTGTCTTCTTTTCTGGGCAAGTTGGATTCGGCTTTCTAAATCAGCATGAGCACACCAGATGGAGCAGTTAACTCTGAAACCTATTTGATTTGGATTTAGTATCAGATTGTCCGTCATCCAGGTAGTTATTCTGCCGTGCAATACTCTCTCTATCAACTTGACCATATTCGACGTAAGAGAAATAGGTCTGATGTTGTCCATGTTATACCCTAATTCTTCTTTTTTAAGTAAGGGGATTACCTTAGCTACTTTCCACTCATAGGGTACCCAAGCCTTTTTCAACGAATAGTTTATAGTGTTGAGAAGATCGCCAGGAGACACATTAAATAAGATTTTTATCATCGATACCGTTATGCCATCAGGACCAGGAGCTGAAGAGGGTAATAATCTGATCACTTGATCTAACTCAGATAATGAGATTTCAGTAAAGTCAGTCACTGGGGCTGGCTTTTCCAGCACTTTAGATATGGACGATGTGAATCTACCTGCCAGCCCAACAGCAATCTGTTCTAGCGATTTAGCCATTTCATCTGGTGACAGCCTTACGTAATCTGAGTTAACTGGTGTTGGTAGGATTTTACGAGACCTGAGATATCTAAACAAGTATTTCTTGTTTTTAGGACTCAAAGGAATTCAAAATGTCTTTTATCGTACTCTTCTTTAGCTATAGCGACTGTGCGCTTAAATGTCGCGGAGAAAAATTTGTAATCTGCCCAGTTTTGAGGGGACTGGTTATACATAAGCTTCTTCCATGCTGCCTGACGTCTTCGGTGATCCCGAGTACAGTCTGCAGTCCACCAAGGGCTGTACGAAGGAGTCTGCGCTGATGCAACCTTAAACTCGGCGTTTTTGTGTGTTCTTTTAATTACAGCACTTAGTTTCATGGCTTTGTTGTCCTCATCATCATAATCAGATGTCAAAGCTGATTTTAAATCATTTTAAAATTTTGTATAATTGACAAATACTCGAACCTGTATACCATCAATCTTTACTGGGCAAGTAATATTGTTACGTCCACAGTAGTGGTTTCAGGTTTATTTTCAGAAGGCGTAGAGCGGGGGAAGTCGACACAGACCAACGCTACCGAAAACTGATCCAACGTCGTCTTCCTTGACCATCCGCTCTGCTTCTTCTTCTTCATGTTGTGGCACATCCCTTGTGGCACATTCGCAACGTAATATTGCCCCCCTCGCAGACGAAGCGCGCCGCGCGTCATTCGGCATCCCGACGAGTGTAGGGCTTCAGGCGGGCGACATGCGTGACCTCGGTTTTGGTAGAGCGTCTTCCGTTGGCAGTGATGCGGGCTATTCGGTAGTCAACTGCACTCAAACGGTCGAGGACAACGAATGGTCCAGTGTAATGGGCGAGTAGTTTTTGGGACAAGCCACGCTGTCGCGAGGGCTTCCACAGCCAAACGAAGTCTCCCGGATCATACGTGACGTGTCGACGCTTGCTGTCATAACGGATCTTTGATCGGTCTTGTGACGCTATGGTACGCAGGCGGGCAATACGACGAGCTTCTTCGGCGAGACAGATAATTTCAGCTATAGAAGGGTCGGCGTGGTCAGTAAAGGAAAATATTGTATCCAGAGTATAGCGTGGGGGTCGAGCATAAAGGAGAAAGAACGGGCTGTAACCGGTGGTCTCGTGTTGTGCGGTGTTAAATGCGTACGTTATAAACGGTAAGACGTCGTCCCAGTCCTTATGGTTGGCTTCAACGTACATCGAAAGCATGTTGACCAGTGTCCGATTTGTGCGTTCCGTGAGGCCATTCGTCTGCGGGTGGTAAGGCGTCGAGTGTCTGAATTCAGAGGCGGACATGCGGAGGAGCTGCTCAACGACGTCTGCTGTAAACTGACGCCCGCGGTCACTTATTATAACTCTGGGTGGGCCGTGTCGCAGTATGATGGAATGCAGTAGGAAGGAGCAGACTTCGCTAGCAGTCGCGGATGACAAGGCGGCCGTCTCGCAGTAACGGGTGAGATGGTCAGCACACACCACAATCCAACGGTTCCCTTTAGAGGAACGCGGGAAAGGTCCTATGAGGTCGATTCCAACTTGCTCAAATGGAGAACTGGGAGGCGTCACCGGTTGTAGAGGTCCAGCTGGGGCCACAGTAAGCGATTTGTGCGCCTGGCATTGGGTACAACTGGCCACATACGACTCAATTGACTGGCGCATGCGCGGCCAGTAAAAGCGTTCCTGCGTACGATGGAGCGTCCGCGCAGTTCCCAGGTGGCCCGAAGTGGCATCGTCGTGCATTGCACGTAGAACAGATGAACGTAGTGTCTCCGGTACAACCAGCAGAAAGCGGGCGCCCGTAGCGGAGAACGCCTTCCTGTAGAGTAGTCCATCTCGAACGCAGAAACGGCCTTGTGTCGGAGACGCTCGTGCGGCGGCGAATAATGGGTTTAACCTTGGGTCCTTACGCTGCTCAGTTTCAAACGTTGTCTTCTCCGGGAAATGTGGTACTAGTGACGCAATCAGGTGATCGAAGTTTTCATCGTCGCACGCCGTCGTGTTAAGTGGCAACCGTGAAAGGCAGTCTGCATCAGCGTGTTTCCTGCCGCTCTTGTACAGTATCGTGAAGTCGTACTCCTGCAAGCGGAGAGCCCAACGTGCAAGACGGCCGGACGGATCTCGTAGGTTCACAAGCCAGCAGAGGGAATGGTGGTCAGTGACAACTTGAAAGTGACGACCATACAGATAGGAGCGAAACCGCTGCACAGCGAAGACGAGAGCCAGACATTCTTGCTCTGTCACGGTGTAATTACGTTCTGGCTTGCTCAAAGTGCGGCTGGCGTATGCGATGACATGTTCCTTCTGATTGTAACGTTGGACTAGAACAGCGCCGATACCAATGCCGCTTGCATCCGTATGAAGCTCAGTCGGCGCGCAAGGATCGAAATGCCGGAGGATAGGTTGTGACGTAAGAACTTCAGTTGGTTGAAGGAAGTCTCGCAGTCATGTGTCCATTCAAAATGAGCGCCTTGGCGAAGAAGGGAAGTCAGGGGAAAGGCAACATCGGCAAATGCAGGGATAAATCGGCGAAAATAAGAACAGAGGCCCAAGAAGCTACGCAGCTCCCGCGTGGAGCGAGGTGCTTTAAAAGCTTCTACAGCCGCTGTCTTGTTAGGGTCCGGCCTGATGCCATCTTTGCTGACGAGGTGTCCAAGAATTAACGTTTGTCGTTCGCCAAAACGGCACTTCTTCGCATTAAGAACAAGCCCAGCATTTCGAATGCAATCCAGAACAACACGCACTCGTTCATTGTGCTCCGCAAATGTGCGCCCGAATATCACCACGTCATCAAGATAACACATACAGATGTTCCACTTTAGGCCACGTAAGATGGTGTCCATAAACCTTTCAAACGTCGCGGGCGCATTACACAAGCCAAATGGCATCACGTTGAATTCGTACAGTCCGTCCGGTGTAATGAACGCCGTCTTCTCTTTGTCCGCCGGATGCATAGGTATCTGCCAGTACCCGGAACGTAAATCTATAGAAGAGAAATATGACGCCGAATGAAGACAATCTAGGGCGTCATCGATTCGTGGGAGCGGATAAACGTCTTTCTTTGTGATTGAATTTAGACGGCGATAATCGACACAGAATCTCCACGAACCGTCTTTCTTTTTGACAAGAATCACCGGAGCTGCCCAAGGACTGGATGATTCTTGGATGACGCCCTTCTGCAGCATTTCACGGACCTGATCGTCGATTACCTTGCGCTCAGGCGGTGACACTCGGTACGGTTTTTGTCGAACCGGATGAGCGGTCCCCGTATCGATCCTGTGGCGTGTACGGGAAGAGGGAATAAAGGGCGCACTGTTCTTCTGCGAAAAATCAAAAACGGGCCAGTACTTTAACAGAAGGTCGAGAAGCATACGTCGCTTGCTTGTTGTGAGGGACTTGTCGATCATATCCAGAATTTTTGAATCGTCTAAGCAGCTGCTCACTGGATCGGCTTCCGGAGAGTCATTGAGAACAGCCACAGCCGTCGGTGCGTATTCTTTGCATATGGCGAGTTTGAGGCCGGCAGGTAAAACAACTGACTCTGTGGAATAGTTGATGACCCATACTCCAGTACACCCTTGCGCAATTGACACTATGCAATGGGGCACTAATGTGTTCTTCTTCATACAGTTCAAATGAATGGGCTCCACCATTGCGTCAAACACCCTGTCGCTGTTGCGAACATCACAAGCTACCGGGACGCACAAAGCACAAAATGCTGGAACTACAGAATCAACAACAACTTGGAGCAAACCACGTTCACTGTTCGCTTCCTCCATCAGTCCGTTAGGTACAAGGTCGCTAAAGTACATCTCCCCGTTTCTGCAATCGACAGTGGCACCACACATTCTAAGGAAGTCAATGCCAAGAATTATGTCATGGGTGCTCCTTGAGAGAATAGTAAATTCTGTCGTGAACACATGGTCGCCCAAAGATACCTCTGCGGTACAAACACCAATGGGGTGCAACGGATCGCCACTCACACCAGAGAATGTTGCACCCTTCTCCACTCTGTTGCACCTCCACCACTCTGTTACGTCCACAGTAGTGGTTTCAGGTTTATTTTCAGAAGGCGTAGAGCGGGGGAAGTCGACACAGACCAACGCTACCGAAAACTGATCCAACGTCGTCTTCCTTGACCATCCGCTCTGCTTCTTCTTCTTCATGTTGTGGCACATCCCTTGTGGCACATTCGCAACGTAATATTATCAAACATCATTGGGAAGTGGTCACTATTTGTGGCACAGTCCAAAGCACTCCACGCACTACTAGAAATTGACGAACTAATAAAGCTTAAGTCCAAGGCAGAGCGGAAGCGATCACGGATAAATGTAGGCGTTCTGGAATTAAGACACCTAAGATTGTTGTCATTTGTCCACTCCCACAAACGTTTACCGCATTGGTCAGTTTTAAAACCCCAACACGTATGGTGTGAGTTGAAATCTCCAACAACTATTTTGTCTTTGCACCATGAAGGCAGAGCTAAGTCCAAGCTTCTAGTGGTTTGCACACCTGTAGGAAAATGTACATTAACTAATGAAAAGGGCGGGCAACCTGGTAGAGTTACATCTAAAGCTTTAGATGGGCGGTCCAATCAAACGATCGATAGCTATTTAAATGAAAGATTGCCCTGTCGGAAAAAAACAGATGCCGGCAGCTGGAAAACACTATAGTGGATTAATGTAGTGGGTGGTGCTGGGTGATGCCGGTGTTGGGTGTGTTGGGAAGATGGGTGGATGGTGGGCGTTGGGCATGTTGGTGGTGGTGGGTGTAGGTGGGCAAGCTGGGTGTAGGCGGGCAAGCTGGTGTAGGTGGGCAAGCTGGGTGGCTGGCCAGCGGTAGAGGCAGAGAGCCACGGGCTTCTTAGATGGACATAATTAGGAATTCTACTTTTGCTCATGCAGGTGCATTAGCAACTTACATTGATGGCTGAAATAAACCACATAAATCAAGCACAAGGAGGCATTGTGGCCCACACAATTTTGTTCTAAATATGTTAAAAGGCCAAGCAGGCATTTCAGTGCCTTTCTTACAAAAATCAGCGGATAATTTGGCTAATAAAATTAATTTATTTTGCCTAGAGACATTTTTTTGAGTGACCCGGACTTTCTTTGCTGTGCTGCTTCGGTGAAAAAGCTCCGAAGTACCACCTTATGGCGGCAATGCGGATATCCTTGGCGGACCTTCACCGTGAAGTTCCACATATTTCCAGGCAACCTACAAAATATTAAGAGCCACATCAAGCCAAAAAGGAACAGCACTTGAGAAGAACAATCACTGTACTGTCTGAAGTGATACCATCATTTTTTTTCATATTAGTAAACTGACATCCCAACTAAACAGCATGTGTGCTGCAATCAGTATGTGTAGCAATATGCAGGCTGAATGTGTGCGGCATGATTCACTTACTTTTAACCATATCCACCTTTTCTGGTATTGATGGAAGTTTTTCAATGCCTGTAGAAAGGCTGCGGCACGCCTGGCCCGTCAAGCTGCGATTGGCAGCTTCAGCAGCGGCCAGAAGTACCGTGCTTCAAGGCAACATTTTCCATCGGTGTTGTCCTTCATGCCCAATTTTGACCTGCACGAAAATATTTATGAAAGTATTAACTCTTTTGAACAATACGGCCACACAGATACAATTAAAGGTGAGTAGACAAGAATTATAATGCAAACCTTCGCTGCCCATAGGTACTGTAAAACAATCAGCAGCAAAGTAAAACACAGAAATGCACACACAAAGTAATTTCAGGATGATTTTTATGTGTGCAAACCAGCTTCTCTGCCATCTGCCATTTATATAACAGAATTTACTCTGCTACATCAGCAGCACTGCCCCAAATTAAAGGACTCTCACTATTAAAGGCGCTCTCACTATTTTGCTCGTGTCACTACTGCCAGGCTAGGAGCGTCAGCGACGGCGCTAGCGCGCCCGCCGCTGACACCACCGCGATTCTGTTTAAAAAAAAAAAAAAAACATTACGGCTCCTTCGGAGCAGTAGTGTTAGTGTTAATGAAACAGTTGCTGAAAAAAAACTCAAAGAAAAGCGAAAAGTTTCACGACAGCCGCGATTCGAACCCACGTTACCCAACTGCAAGCGTACCGCGACGCGCTAAACCACCACGCCTCCGAACGTTTTTTTTTTCTTTTTTTTTCTTTATTGAGCACGCCTCGGCGTGGTGCGTTGCGGCGGGGGAAAATATCGAGGGGACCGGTGTGCCCGTCATCACCGTCAAGTCGCATGGTCGCAGGCACCCAGTGAATGGGAACTGCCTGCAGCGTTTTGATTTGGATCCTCGCCCCGGTAGCCGGAATGCAAACATTACCGAACTAAAACGGCTCCCTACCATCACGTCCTCCATGGCCAAAGCTTCACGTCGTGCGTGCAGCTTTTTCCGTTTTCTCGCTCACGACGTCGTGCGTACAGCATTCCTTGCTGCAAAGAGCGCACACAACAATGACAAGGCACAAAGCGCAGCATTCACAGCCACCTACCTTAGTTAAGAAACTGCTGATTCCAGTTTGCGTCGTCCGACGGCCTTGAGCGCTGTGCCGGGCCGCGTCGTTCGTCGGTAGGTCGAGAAGGGATGTGCCGACCCTCGATGTGTGCGAACGGAAGGCATTTCCTAGGAACACACATCACGGAACGTAGAGAAGAAGCATTCCGGCACTGCTTCTCACTGATCGCGTACACACTGAAAGACGATGTCGCGACGACTCACGTCTCTCGGCGAATGGACGTCAACAAAGGATCTCCGAAGTGTCGACGCTGCCGGCTGCTGCTTTCTCAGTCTATCGCACACCGCACCTCACACTGGCTCAAGAAGGTCCACTGGAGCTAATGAGCACAACGCTAAACATACGCCGAGATGCAGCGCAACCAGAAATCGTCCATACGAAAACAAATATCGCCCCCACGTTGAACACGACATGCACAGGGCGACGCCATGTTTGGAAGAAAAAAAACAGCAATAGCGCGATGGTGGCGACACCACGGGTTGCGGTTTCGGTTTCAAAATTTCAGACCAGTTGTGATGTTTTCAGTGTAAGGAAATACAGAAACAAATGCTCTGAGGCTAAAAACTGCAAACACAATGTAGTATTTATTTTATATCCCATCCTGCAATTGGAATTTGCCGTAAGCTCTGCAGATTCCGTAACTTATGCGAGCTTGCATTTCGCGACGTTTTCCTCAACCTCGGTCCAACGTGTTCCGCACGTTGCATGTGTAACGCCAGATTGCATGCGCAACAGTACACAGTGCCCTGTAGCGCATATTCTGTGCATTATTAGCTGCAGCCAAAATGATGTTATTTAGCAATCAATACGGTTGAGGCGTGCGTTTGGTGGTAGTACAAATATTGATTGCTACAAGCAAAAAACATAAAGAAAAACGAAGAAGAGGACAACGTAGTAGGCATAATATGGTACACAGCGCAGGAAAAAAATAAAACGAAAAACGAGGAGAGACTTGCTGTGTTTTGTTGTATCTGCCCTCGTTCTTGTATTTTTTTCCTGCGCTGTGCACCATACCGATTACCTGTATCACCAACTCGCCCAACCTGCCACTTTATCGATAATGTAGCATTGGACGAAAGCACTAATAACACTGCCATTAATCGCAGTTAGATATTTTCATAAAAGAACAAGAAAAAGAGTGCTAACAAGAAACTGCGACAAGCATATACGCAATGATTCATGACACGTTTGTTATCGCTGCTTTCAATGTGACACTTATCACAGCCACCCCAACTCGAGCTCTCCATTAAGTCTTAATTTGCAAAATACGGTTCTCTTCAGCATAGCATATTGCCTTCAATGATCTTTCACAGTATACCCACAACATCGCCCACTGCTTTCTAGCGCGACACTAATGGTGGGCAAAAGTTTCCAGGATTGTACACCATGTGCCACCATCGTTTATACCACCCTCGTCGCCTGCCCGCTGCTTCCCAGCATTTCCACGATGGTGGAAGCAGCCTCCCAGTTCTTCCCAACATTGCCCGTCATCCTTTCCACTTTACCCACCATCCGTACACCATGCCGCCCACCATTTCCCTGCATCGTACACCATAACCACCATCTTTTCCAGCTTGCCCAACATTATTTCCACCATAACCACCATATTTTCCAGCACCCATCATGGTGATTTTTCCGATAGGGTGATGCCCTGAAAGCCAGGTTTCCTGTAGTGCTATAATATCTGGACGAAATTTTGATGATAAGTACAATAGATCAGTTACCGCGGAGTGAATAGATCGACGATTCCAATGAATAATCTTGAGGGACGCTATGGTTTCGCAACAATAGCCTCAGCAACTGCCTTGCTTAGGATACTTTCCTTCAGGAAATTGCTCTTAGATAGATTGTCCTTGAGTTGTTTTTTGGATTTGAAGGGAATAGCCAAAGGTGCTTTTTTTGACAACGGTGATCGAGTACGCTTTAAAGATCGGGGATCCAGCTCCATGTCATCAGACTCCTGCACCTCATCGATGTTGCCATCGTTTTGAATCTGATTGGCACTGGCAACATGGCCTGCAGATTGAGCATCCTGGGACGATACAGGGGACGTCGCTTCCTCTGATAATTGTGAGCGCTCATTATTTTGAGGCGTTAGAGTAATAGGCGCTGATGTGCCAAAAATCTGTGCCATCTGGTTGCTAAATATCTGTATCAAGGACTCGCATAAGGTTCCAGCTAGGCGTTCCATAGCCTTTTCCATTGCCCTTTCGACCACATCAGCAATGGTGAGAGAAAGAGAGGCTTCCATTGAAGTTGCGTGGCGGCTAGCAGCTCCGGCGTAACCCTGCGATCTAGATTGAATTTCAGTTATGGCGTCTTTACGCGAACAACGTTTTTGTTCCATAATTTCAAGAATTTGCAATTCTCGAGCTTTTGCAGAGCAATTCGCATCATCAGCCGAATGTCCTTCATTACAGAGGCAGCACTTCACTTCTGACCTTTTGCACTCACTAGAGTTATGACCTTCTCCGCACACTCTGCACCTAGGAGAAGACCTACATCCTCTCAATGTATGTCCATATCGCCAGCACTTCACGCATTGTAGAGGGCGAGGAGACAGCGTGTCTGCTCTATAAATTAAAGGCCATGTCTTGATTTCCTTCGGCAGAATGGACCCAGCAAACGTGACTATCACCGATTCTGTCGGAACCTTAGTCCTGTCAACTATCCGTCCACACCGATAAACAGAAATAGCACCTGCCGGAGAAAATAAGTCGAGTACCTCTGGTGGTGTCAAGTTAACATCAACTCCGCGGACAATTCCTTTAACGCAGGCCAAGTGAGGGGGAATGAAAGTGCTCACCGGACAAGATGCGAATGCTGAGCACTTAAGGAGCTCCTGAACACAGGGCTGGTCTGAGGAAAAACAGGCGATACCTCCTCTGCCAAACTGGCGGACTTCCGTGATGTTCTGGTAATGGGCTGTCACCGTGCGAAGTTCCGCCTGAATCGTTTTCGGATTCTTCATCCGGATGATGCCATCGGTAGTCGGGACTAGGGCCACTGGGACTGATGTGATGCCATTGCGCAAAAATATGTCCACAGGTAAATCCTGCGGAGAAACAGAAGCAGACCAGAGGAAGGCCCCTGGCCCTGGAGAGGAAAACGGCATCGATCTGCTTTGATCAGGACAAAGTGCACTTAATGACGATCAGTAACACTAGAAATACGAGCTACAATTCACAAAAAAAAACTCAGCAACTACTCAGGTCTAGGCCAGAACCCGTGGAGCAGGCGAACACAACCAGCCCAAAGATCTTGGGTGCAGAGCAGCCCTTGGGCGTTCTGAGCTAAGAAAGCTAAGCTAAGCAAGAAGCCAGGTTGGCCGAGCTTCTTGCTTCTTCTTTTCTTCTTGTGATTTTGCAGTCTCGTTGGTCAAGCCAAATGCACATCATTGTACGCTACACAAAGACATCTATTCGCTGAATCGTTAGTTGGTCATAGACACTGTATGTGACGCATCGCCTGAAATAGAATTATGCTCATGTGGCGCGTACGCGATTGAGATTTGTAAGAAACTGCGACTAATTACTTCCATACAACATAATTAGCAGGGTAATCTAAGGATTCCCGCGGTAGGAAAAACAGCTACAGGCTCTAGCTTAGAGGATCAACGAAGCTGGCCTCTGTGAGGTCAAGGACAGTGTGAAACTGAATGGCATCCTACACTAAGGGATTCTCTGTTTACTGGTATAAAATATCGACAGTGCTCGGGGTACTGCCTGCTTGTGCTTGTGCATGAGTGCGCGCCAGCGAACTAGTTCAGTGTGGTAGTGACAGGGACCGCGGGACAAGAGGAGGCAGCAAAGCTGTCTACCGTGACCGAGTACGCGAAGGAGAAAAAGGCAATAAATCTCTCCTCTCACATAGGGCAGTTCTAGTGAAGAAGGCTTCGAGTGTACTCCCATTATTTTGGCTCACCGCTGCACCTTCGTTCTGACACGCCAATGCACATTCTACCTGCGAGTCGCAGTGGAAGCGGGTAGGAACAATACGTTGAGTCTGATTCAATGAATCTAGGTTTTCTCTTGGGTGGCAATATTAGGAGGTCGACTGTGGATATGAGCAAGAAAGGTCTGTAATATTTGCGGAAAAAGTGTCTATGGATAACAATTGACTGAACATGAGTCGGCAATATACGTAGGAAGCATTGTACAGGAAAATAAGCAGCAGCAAGAACCGCAACGAAAAAAAATGGCAGATCCCACGTGCAGTGGGAATCAAGGAAATGCGAAGCAGGCATCAGGAATGTAAAATGGATCTGCATTGTTGTCTCGCTATACAGATTTTGGTACATTTGAAGTTAACGAAACGGCCGCAAGAGCAGCAAGACTGTGGTCTGCAAACCATGCAGCTCGTGACAAGCATGTCATGATTGTAATATTACGACCTGTCATTTACGTTCGTCATGCAGTCGTGTTGTGCCATAGGAATTTTGTATACATCCCAGTAACGAAACGCGTGGAATGTAAATCTTGCCACTCATAAATGCATGTCACGACTTTTGTGTTCTTAGAACGTGTCACCCATGTTCGGCAGACATTGTTGTCTCGTCATACCAATTTTGGGATACATGCATTAACGAAACGGCCGTAAGAGCACCACGACCATGGCATGTAATTCTTGCCGCTCATGACATGCATGTTATGATTTTCATGTTATGTCCTGTTATTTATGTTCGTCATGCAGTCATGCTGCGGCATACCAATTTTCGTATACATGCAATGAACGATACGGTCAGGAGAGCAACAAGACAATGGTACGTAAATCATGCCGCTCATGACATGCATGTCATGATTTTCATGTTATGAAGTTTCATTTATGTGCGTAATGCGGTCCTGTTGGGGCATACCAATTTTCGTGTATATCTCATTAACGAAATGGCCAGGAGAGCACAATGTCGTAGGCGGATAGATAGATAGATAGATAGATAGATAGATAGATAGATAGATAGATAGATAGATAGATAGATAGATAGATAGATAGATAGATAAAAGGTTGCCGCAGTTCGTTAAGAAATGCGCGCACTTAAAAAAGAGAAACATGTTTACAGGTTATAAAGAAGAAAAGATGGTCACTATGCTAATGGGTAATAAACGGTGTAGTACTATATCTATGCAGCAATACTGAAGCCCCGTTTCAAAAAAGGTGCAAATAAAAACAGTCGTCATCATAATTAACATCGGAGTGGGGAAGACGGAGACGATAACCTCGCGCTCTGGCTCGATCGGCTCACGCGGCACGGGAAAATCTTGCACGCGCATTCGAACGCAGTAGCCAGGAGAAAGCGGACGCACCTGGAAACGTCACTGCGTCAACGGCGTCAAGCTACAGTTCCATCCCAGCTCTCACCAGCTGTGCTGGTATGAAGCATCTCTCCGACAGCAGTGCGTCAACCTCCATGACGGAATCCCCTGTGCCTAAAACGCCTTCCTCGACGTCCTTCGTCTCACGTGGAAATGACACTGAATACGGCGTGTCCACCGTGTCCGAGATCAAGGCCTTCGTCGAATGCTGTGACAATGTGGTCGAGCGGAGCAACGACTGCGACGGACGCTACCTCTGCGTAGGACATCGCAGGAGACCGAGACCCTTCTGTCACCTGATCTTTGGGGTGGCCGTCAAGACCACCGCGTCCAAATGCAATGCCATGAGCCGCGGTAGATCCACACAAGGAGCACGGTGGCAGGTTCTTCTCATTTGGAGGAGCGCTTGCGCCAGCACATTCGCAGGTACAATTTTTTTTACATTGTGTATGACACAGGAGTCGCAAACATTTCGTTTGCCTTGTAAAATCATTTTCCATGTGAAGACAAAGAGCGTTAATTTTAGTCCTGCAGTGACTACAGTCCTGCAGCTGTGTGAAGAAAGTTTTCTGTTCCGCCCCCACCAGCGGCGAGCTGGTTTTTCGTCGACACTTGTTCGTTTGCCCATTAGGTCCTAATTCTTGCACCTCAATTATGTACTACAAATAGCGCCCCATTTGTTTTTTGTTGTAAAATAAAAGGATGAAAGCTCAGGAACCAATTAGCGAAACTTCCGCAGGCTTCCCAAGGCTAGTGTAGCAGCGATGCTGATGGGCACTTCTTTAGGCCGCACTTCGCTGCGGAGATTCAAACCTTGACAAGGTAACTAAGACGTCCCAGCGCCATAAGAAAAATCAGAAATTTGTTGTATGGTAGATCAAATAAGATGTTGTTAGGCTCACATTCTCGAAAAAGTATTAAAATGCGCAAAAATAGCTTTAAACATTTGCAGCTGTGTTCATCTTTCACAAGCGCGTTGTGGTCATATTCCCACAAAAGCGACTTTTTCGTGTCTAGCTCTCAAACAGCCTTTGTACGTGATTGACCGGTGCATATTTATTTGGAAGACTAAAGACTGTGAAAATCCGCGTTCAGACTTGCAATCTGAAATTAATTTTTAGATTGGACGTTGTCTTAGTCGGCTTGCTTGTTGTATATCCGTAAATGGGGCTATTTGTGCTGCACCGGCTTGTAACCTTCAACATTGCTAATTCACTGGGATGTCCTGTACTTCGTTTTAATAGACCGCTACAGAGCGACGTTTGGTGCTTAAATCCTTTACTTGCGGTAGGGAACAATGTAGGATAAGATTATCTGAGCTGTATATACAGTAACGTAAAAATAATGTCATCGCATGTCTATTAATACGATGTTAAGGCACGATGTCATTTGAATGAAAACGTTGGAATCCTTTGAGATCCAGTGGCTGCTTCTCGATCGTAGTAATCATTTCGTGATCACTCTTGGCGCCCTGCCTTAGCAAACAAAGTGATATCGTAATTTCATAAGCAGTCGAACACGTATCGTTTTTAAGACGTCGCCACGTAGGAACAAGTTCATCTTAACTGTTACCTTGACGCACGTTCGTCTTGTACTGAATCTAGTTAAAGACCCTGTTCGAAGTAAAACAGCCTTTGATGTAATGGTTAGAATGCAGAAAACTTTAAGCACTGACACTTAGGCACACAAACTCTTTAAGAAAGTTTGAAAGAATTTTCACCTAAAGTGCCCGTTATGGCTTCATCACCCAGTACGATATTGATGGTCCCTTTTGATTAAGAAGTTCAGGGCTGGTATGCCTGAAGCTACGTCATAGGAACAGTAACCAGGTGCCACAGAGCACTACCTAAGTGCTGTTTGAAACTGGTAGCGAGAGCGGTATATCATTACGAGAGAAGCGGCTTTGCGAAGATTTCCTTAGTAGCACTAATACAACTCATTATGATTTAGTTAATCCGAAGTAAATACTAGTGTTAATTGGCCGTTAGCATCGAGTTTCAAAGAAAAGAAGGGAAGGTTCGCAGGGTGTGAAATGATTTCGACACGATTCCTCGACGCCTCGTACTCCTCTGAGTCCACTTCTCTTACTGGAGGTCAGCCGCATGGACACAATTAAGGATACTGCATTTCGCACAGCGATTTTTCTAAGCAATTTTATGTTGTAAGAAAGCAAAAGGGACCAACTCGGTGGCTTAGGAGGTAAGGTTTGCCGCAGCCAATATCGAGGTCATTGGTTCGATCCCTACGACGGCGATGTTGCTTCCAATGAGGCAAATTAAAAGAAAAAAGCGAAGATGTCCGTTCACTTATATTTAGGTGCAGGTTAAGCAACCCAAACGGCCGCCAGTGAACATGAAGCCTCCCCACTACGGCGTGACTCAGTCTTTTCTTTTTGGCATGTAAAATATGCGGAGTTTATTTCACATAAAAAGTACCACTAAGTGAGACATACATATATTCTCTTGCATTGTAGGTGTCTGATGACATTGATATTGCTCTCTTTAGAGGGAGCCGCTTGCATAGCATAAAACGACAATTATTTCACAGGGAAAAGCTGTCTGAATGTGTTCTATAACTGAAGTGTGCTGAAATATAAACCCTAGTGATTATCATGCCCTCTCCACGCAGGGCGAAGGAGCCTAGAACCCATGGAGTGGAGGCTACCGTCGTCACCGTTCTCCAGGAGCGCGCTCGAGTGGCTTCTGTCCAGTACAGCCTCGACGTCTTGGCGCGTTAACCGCCAACCAGCTACGAGCCACGCCGCCGTGTATGTTGGTCTACACGGGCAGCTGCCTTTGGAGGCTACGTTCGCGGTGAGACTACTCAGTTTTCTACAAACACTGTGGAATACCGATTATAATGTCCTTAACCAAATTTGAACTACTCCGAGCTTCTGTCAAAGGTTGTCTTTATTCTGCGAATATTTACACAATCTCGGAAGGGCAGACGTGAAACTTGGCTCTTTATCTACTCATACTGTGTCAGATTACCTAAAGGGGGAGGGGGGATAAGAACGCTAGGGTGACAGATAATATATATGTTACATTGCTCTCGTTCGCTGGGTCGAGTGCACCGCCGCGTCGAGTGCAGCCACTGAAGAAGTTTGTTTCGCGACGCTTCGTCCATGGCTACGATGTGGCGCGCGCCCAGAAGGTTAGTTGCAGTATGCTTACCTTAGAAATTAAAAGTGCCTTGCAGCAGCTCGCGCGCCCTTCGGGTCTCATCTAAAAGGTGGCGCATGATGCAGCAAAGTAAACATGTAAGAACAAGAAAGTAAAACACTCAGGAGAACTTCTCTTTATGTGCTGGGGATGGAACTGACAGCCACTCGCGCCACGACGAAAAGTGCTCGGTGATACCGCTGTGCTAACGACGCACATGCTCGACGCTGTACGAACGCTCTTTATGTTCCTCCTTCGACGCTGTCGTCTGATGGGGCATTCACACTGAGCAATCCGGCGAACGGAGAAGCGCGGAAACCTGTTCGGCGACAGCGAGATCCGCCGAAACAGCCCTATCCGCGCCGATCGCTCCGGGAGCGATTTTTGCGGCCGCTGCCGCCGGATTTCCCGCCGCGGACCAATAGGAGCGCGAGTCACAAATTCGAAAAATGGCAGCCAAGTCCGGCGCGATTGTCGCTGTATTCGAAGCCCGTCGGGACATCACATTGGATCGTAAACACCCACTTTTCTTCGGAAAACACCGCGCGTTGAGTTGTGTCACGAATAACAGCCATTGTCAACTTACTCGCTCTAGGAATCCACGTGTCCATGTCACAATTTCGCACAACGAATAGCACTTTCACGGCGTGACCAAGCTTCTTGCGTTCATGTATTCCAGGACGAACACACCACCGCTGGTGCCATTTATTCGGCGAATGTTTCCGCCCGTCATGCATCACCAAAACGTGTTTCGCAGCGAGCCTAGCAGTACCACTTCTTGCTCAGGCACACATACAAAACGGACAACATCCGCATGAGCGTAGAACCGTTGGAACCGCGTGTACATCCGGGCCATGCCGTACTTTTTTAAATGTTCGACCTGTACTCGGCAGATGGCGCTATGTCACTTTCTGGCGGTGCCGGTTCCGCGGCGGTAAGCAGTGTGAACTACGCGATTTTCGGCGGCAAGAGAATTCCGTCGACTAGACGCCGGATTTACCAGTGTGAACGAGGCATGACTCAGCGCGCGCGCATTCAGCCATCCAGGAGACTCAATGTGAATCACTTCGCCTCCTGGATGACAGCACCATTCCGGGCGCGTTCCTAAGTCCGCGTCGATAAACGAATGCAGAGCCGCGCGCATAGCAGCGTTCGTATATCTTCGATAGCGCAGTGGTAGGGCACCGGTCACCTTTCTTCGTGAGTGGCGTTTCCCCGCCAATCGCTCCTCGATCGTAATGGGTACAACAAAACTGCTGCGTTAGGCGACAGACACAGCGACGACATTGTCGAGTCAATGTGACGCAAGTAAACATTACCGATACCTTTGTCGCGCTGCATTTACTGTAGAATGTTCCCAGTTATTAGGTAAAGTAGTTCACTTACCACAAAGGCTGGCCCCTTGATGTTCTGGAGGCAATGTGTGAACGTGGGTTCGTCGACGTCAAACGGTGCCACATCGTTGTTACAAACGGTATTACATCGAGGTGAACTTGCGTACTGGGCAACTTGACCTCGATGTAACAAGTAACGTTCAACTGATTATGCGAAGAGACATTTTTTTCTTTCGTTTTATACCAATTCCTTTGACAGAGGGATCAGCCACAATTACCCTTTCGAATGCTAGCGCACGCAGGATCATGGCGACGGCACCTGCATCGTGCCAGAGCCAGCGCTCAGTCTTTTTCCATGCGACGCGGATGGTGCTGCCGCTAGCTGCCGCTACATATTAAAGCTCGTGCAGACACTGCCGCTCCAGTGCAGCGTGAGCTACAGGGGCAGCCATACATACACCTGTGACAACACTCCGATTGCCGCTGTTCGACAGTAAATGAGGCAGGATATGAACAATTTAACCGCCGAATTTACGCACATATTCACTGCCCAACCTTTAAAAACCCCAGAATCTTGCAATGCTATGCTTTTCTAAAATGTTGCTTCATTCAAGCACCATCCCTGAGGGCAAACATCGTTTGCGGACGAGCTGTCACTGGCAATTTTTTATTGCCAAATAAGGATAGGCCAACGAATGATATCGGTGCGCTTGAGAACACGTCTAATACCGAATACTGGCGAAATGGGCTTGTCAACACGGCGCACTCGATCCGTCCGTCAGGAAAGCGAAACACAAATTGAACGGTGAAATCGAGGCGCGACCAATCTGCCCTCAGTAACCGCGAAAATAGCTCGTCCAATCTTCGTGGCTCTGGCGTCACTGTAAGGCGGTCACTGCCCCATTACGGAGCATTCGAATTAAAGGTACTGACGGCTGCACATGTTCCACTGTTCAGTACATTTTCATCGTTGTTTGTGAAAAGAGCGCTTATTCTTGTTGAGAACGCGATCAAATACAAGCATTGAACCAGACGGTAGGATATCTGCAGGCAATATCCTGTAATGGCGCATCTTTACTGATCATGTGTTATTATTATTGAAATACAAGAACTGGATTCCAGCGTTGATTAAAAAATACACGAAAACTTAGGGAATCCCAAGGGATGTTGCCTTCAATAAAATGCCGTGAGCCTTCGATGATAGAGCAGAAAGTAATTATAATATAGTTTCTGTTTCTCGGGACGTCGGCTCACATTGCCTCCTAACATAAAGTTCAAGCAGCGTATTCACAAAGGTATGCATTAGGAGAAGTTGTCAGGAGAAGCTCAACTTATGTTACGAGGCAAAGTGAATTTTAAGGGGGCATGGGTACGGGCACAGGCGGAAGAAGAACGAGGAAATCCAAGATTGAGCAAAAGACATGAAGAAAGTGGCCATTAGATAAAATGTTTAGTATTTATTTGCTTGTTTGTGAAGTTATCCGTTACATTTGGGTGGCACTGTTGGGATATAACGAATGCTGAGGAAAGCTAGGGACGTCAGCGATGAGCGCTCCACTTTGTCTCTCTTTGCCCAGTCATTGAAGAAGATGACCGAGCAGCCGTACTGGACTTTCCCGCGTTGGTCCTGTATCAGTGTTGGTCCTCTGAGAACATTGCTTCGGACACAAGTGAACCTTCTAAGGCACCTATGCACCTGGCACAGGTGGTGCGCAGCAAGGTCCATACGCAGCGCCTTCGTCGTCTCCTCCAGCTTTGGGACGTCACAAACGTACAGAATATAGAATGGCAGAACTGGCTTCACTTCTCCGAGGACCACCACATTGCGGCAGTTGCCCGTCGATCACCTCCTGGTACATGGTGTCTACGATCCCTTCGTAGTCCTCCCAGATGTTCAGCCGTTGCTGTTTGGCTTGCTCTTCTGCCAGCTGGAAGGCATGAGATGCCAGCGAAGAGGCGCGTGGCGACGGAGTTTTCTCGAGGAGTGTGCAGCCGGAGCAGTGGCCCATATGCCACAAACTCCACCACTGTTTCCATCTCGCCTGCTTTCATGGGAAACTACAGGAGCTGCTTAGAAGTGGCGACTTACCTTGCCAGGCCGACGAGCCTCTGGACGAATGCATCCTTCTTCAAGAGCAACCTCCGTGCAGACCTTCCTGCCTTACGGCGGTCAGCAGCTCGTTGCAGTGAGACGAGCGCTGGCCGTCGTCCTGTCATTACCGGACACCGTGGCCAGTCTTTTGGAACCAGTGCTTCTGCCGCATTGATTGCTTGGTGACTGTGCAACACGTCTTCTCAGGGAATGAATTTGACGCTGGCCGCATGAAGTCGATGCATACTTGCGCATGTTTTCCTATGACCTTCTTGAGGAGGAACTCCTGAGCGTTGTACATGAATGGGACGTCCTACAGGGGCTCCACCACCACCTGGTGGTGCTTCTTTGGGCTCCTCTTGCCGCCTTGATGCCCTTATGCTGGGCAGGACGATATTGCGCCGATCCCGGTCACGAACCTTCACCACCAGTGCACTCGCGTTTGTGGCCTCAACGACATTGCTCTTTCGGTTTTACTTCGAGGCACCGCTCCATTGTACCAAGAGAAATTCCTATGGGAGCGTCTATGGTAGTTCCACTTGAGGAACTATGATTTGGAAGGTGGCTGTTAGAAAAAAGCTTGATTTAGTATCTATCTCCTTGCTCGAGCACAGTTACATTATGTCACCTCTTGTGGACATCTGTCGGTTTCGCTCAGTTCACCCGATTTTCCGCGAGCACCAACGATGTTGTTTTCTCGTAATTATTTGTAATGTTCAAGTGTACTGAAGAGCCTTTTTATTTATCCCGATTGTTGTTTATTCAATGTTATGAGTGTTATAAGCGTTATGAGTGCGTTGTTGATTCAATGTAATGAGTAGTTCATCGCAGCGGTGGCATAAGAGGCACAATGAACAGGCCTCTACACGGGTATAGCCCTTTCGCACTTAATTTATGTGTTTTTCTCTCCCTAAACCACGTTATTATGAGGCATGCAGTAGTGGAGGAACGAAGAACGGCAGCGCAATAAGCGAAAGAAACGGCCAGCAGAAGAGCTGAACTTGCAACAAAGTTTGATTGCCTCGACTTTCACATTTATATGCACAGTCCAACCCAGAAGTCGCACATGCGTAAGAACGCCATCTCTTTATCTGCGACTATGATAGATGGCGTGCTAAATCTCTTTTCCCCTAGCCTGGAGATACGTTCTGCTTGAGCAATTTCTCTAGTGAGGAGCGATTTGCTCTTCATAAATGATGTGTTCTGCAGGACAGTCGCACAATCCTTACATGTTGCGTAATGGCTAGCTTGGGAAACTTGAAAATCTTTCCCTTCACATGCTTTTTTAACATCTTTCGCATGCTCTCTTAACCTAGCGCTGACGTATCTTCCGGTTTGTCCAACGTAAATTTTTGCGGTGGCACAGAAAAACGAGACGCCTTGTGCAAAAGCCGCCTTCCTTTCCACTGAACGAAGTTTTCATGTAATTAGCTTATTTTACTGAGTCAGGTGTATCGAACAATAGTTTATTAGTTGGGCCAATATATGATGGTGCACGATTCCCCTAACAAGCCTTTTACGGCGTATCAATTTTCTGTTTCCAAATGTAGCCTCCCTGTTCTTTTATTAATAATTAATAAATTTTTGCGCTAGATAATGCATCTTTAGCTGCTCGAAAGTGTCGTTTTTGCTTTGGTAAAAGCTGCTCCCGAACGGCTTTGGCAAGTCGTGTCATTGCGTCTCTTCTCTAAGATAACCTCAGAGAAGCCACTGCATAACAATTACTTAACGAAAAGGTATTGCATTATGAAATATTCATTACTTTTTAAGGAAAAAAATTAATGGCATTTTCGCTGAGCATTCGCTGAGAACATTGCAAGATATTTGAAATATAGTTAAAAATTCATTGTTTCAACCATTCTTTAAGCATTTGTGCGCAACTAACTAGCCATTTGCGTAAGTTAATACCTGCGAAAGTACTTCCTTTCACCAAATCGAACAATTTATAGATGCCTCTTCTCTCATTCCGGCTCATTTATTGGGTGTTCTCATTATCACTAGACTGCGAGGTGTTAATTACATAAAATGAAATATAAAAGGAAATACATAATATTTACAGATTATTTACACGATTATGTGTGATTTTCACAATCGCCACAGTTATATAGATACGATTAAAGTACTCTGGGAATAATTGTGCGTCATGCATGCTTGGCGATTTACGTAACAATTGTACATAGAAACAGCTTGCACAGCAGCTATCCCAAAGCATTTTCAATAAATGAGAAAAAAGGGGTGAAAATGCAGTCGATTCACGCATATGCAATATGAAATGCTTCTAGCACGCTCCTCGATGTCTTCGCTTCATTAAACCACTAGACCCCGTTCCTCAGTGGGCTGTTTTATTTCTGTTTGAAATGTCCCGATCTATTAATATCTTTATATTAAAGGTTACGCACACATCTAGCTTGGATATCGAATTTTCAATGCTGCCTAGTCAACAGATGCAGGGCCGCTGCATGAATTGCAGCAGCTGAACGTTGAGTCTCAAATACGTTTGTCAAAGAAAGTTATTACATGGGACACCTATGGAATTCTTTACTGCTCTTATTTTTTGCACACTGCTGCAGCTTACTCCCGTACAGTTTTCTGAATTGATTCAAGTTAAAATTTTTACGCTTGTTCATTGTTTACCGCATTTTCGATTTAAATGTGGCATTTATACAGTAATCCGCGGCTAGGTTGTTGATTTGCAAAGCTTGAGGTTGCGCTATCGAATTCCGGCAACAGCGGCCACAATTAGGTAAGCGCGAAATAGTTAAAAATAATAACCGTGTGCTATTTTCTAGGCACGCAGAAAACAGCCCGGTCAAAATTACCCCGGTGCCGTACGCTACGGAACGTGCCTCATGAACGTGTCGTGGTTTTCTCACGTAAAACTCCATCAATAATTATAACAATAAAGTTCATAAAACAATAAGGCTGGTGCGTTTTTTCGTATTTACAGCTTTACCTAGATAACGGTAAAGCTCTTTCGGTCAGAAACCTTTCGTTAAAAGCGTATTGAATGGATTTCTGCACCTGCCATTCGTTTTATTCATAAGGCCCAACAGAATTTTCGTCTGGGAATAACAGAACTCATTTGTGCACGCTACTTCCTGAGCTGTACTAAGCTCACGTTGTTGGGGCGCTATGGGGTCATCTCTGCTCTTTCTCTAGCTTTCCTTGGGACGTACTTCTGGGCTCCTTGCGTAATTATTCCGCTAGCCAAGGTGACGATCTTCACGAATCAACACCTTGCTGTAAACCAACCTGGTGAAATGGGACGGAAAAGCTCTAGGCGAGCGGGACTGTAAGTGCACGTAAGTGTCGCAATTGACTAGCACTTTGATTTGTTGCATGCATGAGGCTTCTTTTTTTTTCGGCTTACATATACCAAATAATGGTTTCTTTGGTTTTTTTTTTGCTGTTGTCTTCTTCTCCGTGTGCTTTCATTTTGCGCATTTTTATGCATTGGCATTCACGTCCGCATTTTATGTGCTACGCAACGCGTGATTAATAGCGTTGCTGGGTGTATCTCCAAATACATGCTTTTTTATTACACATATGTGCAACGCCGCACACGATTGAATCATCACGCTATGTTATATCTGAATGTTGTTTGCTCACTAAATTGCATACAAGGCTATCACGCATCGAGAAATCAAGACCTCCGAGATTGAGCGCGCCGGCAGGTTTGCCCAGCGCTTAGCTCGCCAGCGCGTCAAATCACGGAGGCCGTAAAAGGGCACTGCACTCTTGCTAGATGGCGCTACGTTACTAACTTCGGGCAGCGAGCGATGCATCAGCGGGAAGTTCGGCGCATTTCCACGTACGGGGCAAGTTGCGTGCGTGGAACGTGGTGGTAGCAGTCACTTCGTTCCTCTCCGAGAAGAAGCAGTTGAAATAGAATCACTGGCAATTTGCCCATGCAGTACAGAAACTACAGAGTCCTCGAAAAGTACAGCGTCCTCGTGATGCGGAGCTCTGGAAAGTGGAAACCCAGCATTTGTGCTGCAAAATCCGGAACCCAAAGTCATGCCGAGACTATGCGCAGTATTGCCGAACGGTTTAACGAATGCATAGTTACAGAAAGTTGTTGTCTAGCATCACCTACAATCTACCCAACCCTGCTTACACCCTCATTACCACCTTTGCACAAAGTCGCCGTGGTGCTTAGCCGATAGCTGGAGGATGTAGGTTCGAATCTTGGCCACGGCGGCCGCTATTTGATCGAGGTGAAGTTCATGTGCTCTACAAATCGCGTACGAAGATTTAAGTGCAAGATAAGAAAGCCCGGGTGGCCATAATTCACAAGGCGTTTCCAGTTGCGGAGTGCCTACCGATCATATCTTGCGTTTGGCACATAACATCCCATATCTAGACTACAAATCACTTTTACAGCAAAGCATAATCAAGCGGGTTCTCCCACCGGCGCCTTGTCTGCACAGGATTTTTGGCTGCCACGTTGAACTGTGAGTACATAGGAAAGCACCCACAGTTTCATCAGTGGAAAGCTAAGGGGCCAACGCCTACGGATCTGATATTATTAGCGTGTTCACGCATCCTGCCATTTGCACACCTTCCCGTTTGACCAATGTATTTTTTCCGCAGGTCCAACAAATATTAATATAGAGTTGAACACAGAGGGAGCACATAACAGCACATTAACAAAATGTGACAAAAAAGTGCCGAGAAAGTTCAACAAGAGTCTGCAACCTCCTTCGGAGTACAACTGTGAAGATTAGCAGGCCAGAGACTCACTCTCCATGCCGACATCTCCTCCTTTCCACTCATTCAATTAAATGCTATCTTCTTCTTGCCGCATGTCAACGCGAACTCATACGCGATGTTCTTCTCACACTTGACTGAACCTATAATATTTTTTAAGGTTGTTAAGCGCAGGAAATACGACTTCCACCAAGCTTTCTCAGCCTATGCAAAATATCATGTATATATGGCGTCACGACGATTTTCTGCTATCCCTCACGGACTCTTTTCAACGTCTTGAGCAGATCTTCGGTGATGGCAATGATGATATGACGTGGAGACCCAGGTGCTTGCAAGCGTTCAACTTGTGCCTCGAGACTGCATTAGGCTGTCTTGCGATGTGAATACATGTTTATTTATTATTCATAAACTATGCAGAGCCTAAAGGGAGCATTATTGTGGGGAGGGGCACGAAGTAAAGTGATATAGGTCTAACTATTGTAGAGCAAGATGAAGACAATGCTGAGGTGAAAGACAGCGTTTACATTATACACATACTATTCCACTCCAACAAATATTAACATAGAATTGAACACAGAAGGAGTACTTAAGTACACTTCAACAAAATGTGACAAAAAAGTGCAGAGAAAGTTCAACAAGAATCTGCAACCTTCTTCGGAGTACTATTCCAATAACGACCTGTTTTTAGAAGAGTCAATGCTTATATGCGCTTATTAAACGCTCATATTCTTAAATTTCGAGGAATGTCTGCGCATACAGACTTGTAGCTATCGTCAAGCGCGTATGTTTTCGTTTTAAGCTTTTTTCAGCCATACAAATATCGTGTAATACCTTTAGGCGCAAACAGTCTTGCAAAAGTTGCCAACTTTTCATCCTAAATAAAGCTTTTCGTGAAGTCATAACGCGAAGAGACAAATCATGCTCCACGCTTTTAGATATATTCTAGTCTATGCAAATAATGCTGGAATGGCATTTTACTTTCCTCGAGATAAAAAAATAGTACACGGGGGCTGCACGACATTTGGCAAAGGACTAGGGCGAAAGGACCAAACTACAATGGCAGGAAAACTAAAGATCATTTGCGCGACTTCTCCAAGCTACTTTGAGCATTTGTGCCAAGTAATTTCGTGAGTTCTTCCTTCCGTTCAGCCAGAGGTCGAACACCAGGCTGAAGTGAGGAGTCCGACGAAAAAGTTCTTGATGAGAGATTTTATAAGCACTGAATATTTACAGGTAAAGCAACGCAAAGAAAACTTATATACAGGGAACAATATTTAAAATATGGCACTTCCTGCCCGAGCTACGCCCGGCCTCGAGAGACTCGAGTGCCGCATCGCAGCTTGCCTGCCAGAAAGAACCCTCTTCCAGCCCGCCGTACCGTTTTTGTAAAGGAGGGGGAGGCGGCGCCCTCACGTGCAAACAATGCCGCGCTGACCATCGCCAGTCACTGTTCCGAGAAGCGCTGCCAGCCCTGCACCCGTCATGGGTTCACCCCCCCCCCCCCCCCGCGGGACCTCTTCTGAGAACCGCCTCCTGCGCTCTCGGTTCGCGGTACGTCTTCTGCTGTGGCTGGCACGCACGGCCCGACACCGACAGCGCTCTGCTGCCTCCTCCCCCGCTGAGTTCCTTACCCTTTCATGCCCCTCTTAAGATTCACATAAGGGGCCCACGTGTCTAATGGGAATACGTCAACACAAAAGGGAAGGAACTCGAGCGCGTTGCGCCAGAAGAAGGGTTGCATGCATTACATGAAGATAAGCACGCTGTGGTCCGGGCTCGCGTTACGCTGAACCAAAGCCCGGTCAACCAAAACAAAAAAACAAAAGAACAGGGGCCGGATTCACAAAACTCACTTACGAGAAAATTTTCGCGTAAGAGAAATTTTTCTGCGTAAGTGGATTCACGAAGCGAAGAAAACGTCGTAAGAGGACGTGGTTCCCACATCGGCCGCTGCTATAGCGAGCGCTGGGGTTGCCGATTAATATATCAGCGATAGTGATGCATTTGCGACGTAGGCGAAAAAGGCTCGTAAGTGGATTCACGAAGCAAAAATGGTCGCCAAAACAGCGTAGCTAAGCGGAAATCCTAAGAGTGGTCCGGAGCACTCTTACGAGCAACATGGTGGCGTTGGAACGGGCAACCGCGGCGGGTATTTGGGTGCCGTAGGTGATACTAAAAACAGAAATTATGGCCATGTAAGCTGGCTGATGATTTTCGCGTATGTACAAGGCTCACAGCCTTGAGGTTGCTGTTGCAATTCTCTTTTACGCATTGGACAATCTTGCCACTAGCACTTGTCCAGTAAGCTTGTTGCTGGAGTTATTAGAGGTGCCTATTGGGTATTTGCAGCAAAATAACTTATGCATGCAAATGCTTGCGATTGGATGAAGAATGAAGAGTTGCGTGAATAGTGCTTGATGTCAAAATCGGTGCGGTGTATGGTCAATATTTTTTAGCTTGTTTTTGTTGCGTCTCCCAATAAGGCGTACAAGCTGTGTTGCCGTTGCAGCATTGGTCGCACATGTACCACCATAAGGGAACGGACAAAATTCTGTCGCACACTATTGGAATGGAAGTTGAACAGTAGGCTCCAGTCAGCCATTCACGAACTCCTTATGTTGTTTACAGCTTCTCTAGCTGCAGTGGTCTTTATTATTTCCCAATAGGAATGCTCACCCAAATGCAGCTTCCGCTGTACATTATAGGCTGATTTACTGAAAACATATTGCTTCAACATATCCGCACATACAAGATATGTGTGATTTTGCGCATAAACTGAGAAATAAATTGAGTTTGATAGACATTAACTGTCCGTAAAAGAAAATGAAAAGGTTTCGCTATGGCAAATACTTAGGACGGAATGCAAGCGCCTAAAATGCACGCGAAAGCCTGTGCTAATGCAGTGCAATGTCACCTCGACTGCACTCGCGCATTTGACAATTAGTTTCTTTTTAATTGGACGTCAGAGTCTCAGCAAAAGGCCGCTTCGTCCTTTGAGGTGCGTATTGTGGCTGGAATGTTAACCTAACCGAAGTTATCGCGTAGTGATATGCCGTGCATCACATCCAAGCCTACGCCAGGCATCATAAATATCGTAGCAGACGACGACAGCAGACGACGGTTTGAGCGAGAGGCCAAGCATGTGATTGGTTAGAACGAGGCAACTCTCTACAGCAGGCCATTTTATGACGTCACTAAAATGATGTCACTCACTTCTTTCACCGCGCACTTCTGTGGTGGTCGTCACATTATCCCCCTCGCACATAAGAGAATTTTTCATATCACCGCAAAGAACACGGAAGTATTTTTTAAGAGCTCTCTTAAGGCGAAAAGAGCATCATGGCGACGTAAACACAGTATGTGGGTGTTGTTTCGCGGTAACGTTTCTTGCTTGAGCTCCTCTACGATTCCATGGGATGTGTTGTTAATGCCGTCGCTTTTCCGGTGCGTGAAAGTTTTGTGAAAACCATCGCCAGTGTCTCTATTTGAGCGGTGAACACTGTTGAAGCCTCTGCCTTTGTGCTCGTGAACAGGGAACCGCTGTCAGTGTGCCACCGTGGACCCACATTTAGGAAGCCTGCATTGTGTGTTTGAAGACCGGTCAGTTCGTTTGCCTTGCTTTGTGGTCGTTTGTTTTTGTGGCGTTCGCCGTTTCGCATCGACTGTGTTTGGGCGCGTTACTTCAAGGATAACTCCGTGTTTAGAAAGATACGACCTAGGCGTGTGCGTAGGTGCTGTGTTGACACTTCGAAGTCTTTCGAAGAGGCAGTGATTGATGATTGATTGATTTGTGGGGTTTAACGTCCCAAAACCAGTTCTGATTATGAGAGACGCCGTAGTGGAGGGCTCCGGAAATTTCGACCACCTGGGGTTCTTTAGCGTGCACTGACATCGCACAGCACACGGGCCTCAACATTTCGCCTCCATCGAAATGCAGCCGCCGCGGCCGGGATGAAGAGGCAGAGACCATGTGGAAGCAGTGCAACAGGTAACATAATTGTCGACTGCGCTACGCTTTGCCTTTGTGCCCTTCCGCACCGTCACTTTGCTTGCGTTAGCGGCTAATGTGCGGAACCTGAAATAACACACGGATACGTTCTGTTGTGCATTTTTTATTTTATTTATTTTATTTATTGACACTCTATGGCGTACAGGCCAAAACAGGAGTTTCAATATTAGGCACAAATGCAGTTGTTAATAAAAAATACAAAGAGATTGTAGTTTCTTTCACGGAACTTAAAAAAACCATAAAAATTCAGAAAGAAACGTAATGAAATAAGTGCACGAGGTGCTATTTAACGACCCACATATCAACTTGTTCAGCAGAACACTCAACAAGACAATGCTTTCGAATATATAAATTGCTATTCCGACACTATTAAACGACATTAAGTACAATCGGTAAAATCGCTCAGCAAAGCCCTTTCAAGGATTTTAACCTCATTGAACGTTGCAACATCGTGCGGTAACCTGCTGCACGCATCGATAGCCTACACAATAAAGAAGTTTTTAAAAGAATGTGTGTTGTGTCTCAAAGGCTGTACGTAATGTCTGGGGCCACTGCGTGAAAGTGATGTGTCAATAATTAATGTTTTGGCTATTTCGGTTTCATATTTGCCATACAATATCTGGAAAGGAAACATTCAGGCTGTTGAAGCGCATTCTTTCCTGCACATTAGGAATCGATGCTTGCGCAGCTCTTTCAACGCCGCTACCGACTGCGTTCGTTTGAATGAGTTAAAAAACAAATTGTAAAGCTCTATTTTGAACGCGTTCACATTTAGCAATGTTTCTGCGTGTGTGTTGTTTCCATATCGGACATGCGTATTCCAGCAATGGCAATATTCTAGTCTTATATGCTACAAGGTTTACCTCAGTTGTCGCATGACTTAGGTACGACGAAGCATCCACGGTTTATTTTGTGACACTGTCAAAAGCGCAAAGATTTCGGTGGCGGAAAAATTCGGCTTCAGCGCTTTCGGCATGGCGATGGCTAAACAGCAATCGGGTATGTCAGAGGCGTCTGAAGTTCGCGCACACACGGAAAATTTCGTTTCGGCTATTGAGGAGCTTACAATAGCAGTTGGCCAATGCTCTCACGTCGCTGGCGATAAACGCTCTCTCCCTCTTAAGGCGCTTAGCACTCAATGTCCGGCATAACTTAATAAAAAAGAAGTAAATTAACTTGTGCAAAGAAAGGAAGCTATGGAAGGCTCTTTCTGCGCGTGCGCACAAAAAAAAAGGGGGGGGGGGGGAGGTGACGTCTCGCTTTTCATGATTTCTGGGGCTTAACCTACGAAAACCACTCAAGGATTATGATAGACGCCGTAGTGGAGGTCTCCGGAAATTTTGACCACCTGGGGTTCTTTAACGTGCTCTGACATCGCACCGCACACGGGCCTCAACATTTCGCCTCCATCAAAATGCAGCAGCCGCGGACGGGATTCGATCCCGCGACCCTCGGATCAGCAGCCGAATACCATATCCACTAGACCACCGTGGCGGGGCCTTGGACTCCTTTTTGTTACTTCTTAACTGCATACGCCGTCATTTACTAAAGCACCACTTACTAACGTATTAAAGATACAAACACTACCTAAATTACCGAATTTTCTCAGTGAGTCATGAAATAGCTGTAGTATTCAAAAATCTGATAACTAATTTATTCAAAGTGGGCCTATTTATAAGCATATGTAACTTTCGGTATGTCGGATTTACTGACATCCATCCATGGCTTCAATTTCACACATCACGTGGAGGATGCATTTTTGGAACTTGTTTGTCAAGCCGAACAGCTTTTATATGGCCTCAAAAGCTGCATCGATGTTTGTTCTAAGATTTTTTAGCGAAACAACAATTTACGTCGAGCTACAAGACATTATCATGTAAATAAGAGTACTGCGTACGAACGACCCGAATCAATTGCGAGGCAGTGCATATTCATCAAAATGCATCTGAAATGGCAGTGAAAGGAGCAAACCTTGAGTGACATCTGCCCACCTTTAATATTTTACCTTAATTGCGGCTTCATGATGCCGGTCGTGTTGTTCGGCGGCACCTGCCGGTGTCACCAAGGGCGTCATTCTTTTTTTTTTTCTTCTTCGAGCTATCGTCGTTGATAAAGCGCTAGCGCACGGGTTCACGCTGACCACGCGGGCGTCTGCTGCAGCGCGATGTGCATAGGCACTGTAGCAGACGCCCGGAACAGGAAGATGAGGTG
Organism: Hyalomma asiaticum; assembly: GCA_013339685.2. NCBI lineage: Eukaryota > Metazoa > Arthropoda > Arachnida > Ixodida > Ixodidae > Hyalomma > Hyalomma asiaticum. The sequence goes on along the minus strand of CM023481.1, from coordinate 47,945,275 downwards.
CAGCGAGGATCGATTCGCGATTATAACATAAACTCGACACCAGACGCTTTGAGTGCTGCGAGGCTATCATGTGACCACACATCTTTCTTTTGTTGTCGTTCCGTCTGCTTTCACGTTTCCTCCTTGCCCTCAATAGTGTCGAATATGTTAAATGCGCACCCTTCCTATCGCATGCCTTGTCGCTAAGAGATTTCGTAGCTAAGAGTATCGCCCGTAAGAGAAAGCTTTGTGAATCCGGCCCCAGATTCGTGCACGCACGGACTGTCCGCCGCTGCGTGCAAAACAACATGCATGCGCGTGCACCCTATTATCCTCGACACACACTGATATCGGTGTCTGTGGCATCATAGTTCGGCGTCTATGGGCACACACAACACTTCACTGTGACACGGGGATGCCGAAGGAGTCTCCATCGCGGGCATTCCGCCCTCGTGTAAGGGGAGCATTCCACTCCAGCCCACGACCCAGCACTGTCGGTCGAGTCCCAACAAGTATTCGGAACACGGGACAGCGCATCCGCGTTGGCGTGAGCGCTGCCCTTTCTATGCTGCACGACAACATTATATCTCTGGAGGGCAAGCGCCCAACGCGTTAGCTTTGCCCCCGGCGGCGTCGCCAACGTGAGGAAAGCGAGGGGATTGTGGTCGGAGACCATGGGCGCCGAAGAGCCAAAAGTCAAATTTTTTGAGCCCCCAGATCACTGCAAATGCCTCCCTCTCAATCGTTGACCAGCATGTTTGCGTCGGGGAGAACTTGTGGCTAGCGAAAGCTATCGGCTGTTCCGAGCCATCCTCGGCGCGTTGGGATAGGCAGGCTCCCGCAGCGAACGTGGACGCGTCAGGGTGCAACAAGAACGGGCGGGACGGGTCTGGTGTCGCCAGAGCTACCGCTTCACAAAGCACTACCTTGAGTGCCCAGAACGCGTTTTCCGCAGCCTCCGTCCACGAAATCCTGTTTGGGATTCTTTTTCCGGTCAGTGCGTTCAACAGCCTCGCAACCTCAGCGTAGTTGCCCACGTAGCTACGGTAATAGCCACATAGCCTGAGTACACTACGTAGCTCCCTTTTTGTCACTGGCACTTTCAGTCTGCTTAAGGCGGCCAGCTTTGCCCGATCCGGGGCATGACGTCCCGACCCTACAATGTGTCCCAAACAGCATATGGTCTTGCAGGCTACCTGACACTTTTCTAGCTTTACCTTCAGCTTCGCCTGCTCTAGGGTTGCAAACACGCACCTCAAATGCTCTGAGTGATCATCAATAGTCCTGCTGAACACCGCTATGTCATCTAGGTATGCGCAGCAATACTCGGAGTGCGAAGCTAGCAGCTCGTTCCTAGGCCTTTGAAAAGTTTGGGCGGCATTTCTAAGCCCCAAGGGCATTAATTTCCACGCGTACTGCACACGATGGCAAGTAAATGCTGTTAAGAACTGAGCTGACTTCGCCAGTGGTACCTGCCAGTAGTAACCTCTTCGGAGATGTAGGAGAGTGATATAGTTAGCACGGCCTACGCTCATAATTGGTTCCTGCTGTAATGCCGTGGGATAGATATCTGGCACCGTCCCCGCATTTGACCTACGGAAATCCACACACATTCGTACGAACCCGTCTTTCTTCGGGACGCAAACGACTGGGCGAGCGCACGGGCTCTCGCACAGGAAGATTAGTCCTAATTCAAAGAGCTCGAGAACCTGCTTTCCCACCTCTTTTTTCATGCTTGCAGGAACCCGGTAAGGGTGCGGTCCTTTAGGTACGAACCCCTCCTGCAGTACTATGCCATGTTCTCTGACAGATGCGACGCCTAGTCGGTCACTAAACAGAGTCTTATGCTGCAAGAAAACCTCTAGAATTTTCTCGCGTTCAAGCTCGCCTAAGTGAGCTACCATTTCACCTAACGGCAAACTGCTTGTGGGTGTTTTAGAAGTTCTGGGTGCGTGCTCCACCTCACCGAAGCCGGTGTCGTCTTCAAACATTACCCCCTCCCCCCTGCCATTACCCTAGCAACGTAAGGACGGAGCTTGCCAGCATGCACCAGTTTACGGTTCCCGTGAGGCATCTGCACGAAATACGAGTGCTCGCGATGCCTGCCGCTGATACTACCCGGACCCTTTCACTCAGGGAACCTTTTTCCGGGGCATAGATCGTCGAACACTAGGAGTGCCTCACCAATCTGGAAGCTTTTTAGCTTCGCCCGCTTGTTAAACTGCGTAGCGTACACGTTTTGTTGTTTCAAGCTGATTGTCTCTGCTACCTCTGCCGCTCGTTCGAGTTGGTTCCTGAGGTATCTCATGTATTTAGTGGGCGAAGGCCCCAAGGCTGCTGGAACGTCAACATTACCCGCCCACGTGCTCTTATATATGCCCAGCGTCCCTTTCGCCTCTCGGCCATAGAGCATTTGGGAGGGGGCTACCCCGGTGGTGTCGTGGGGTACTTCCCGATACGCCCACAGCGGAAAGGGAACGAATTTATCCCAATTTCGACCCTCCCTCTGCACTACATGGAACAACATGTTTTTGAATGTCCTGTTCCACCTTTCTACTGCGCCGTTGCTTTCTGGGTGCCCTGGCGTGGAAAACCGCGGAGAGCAGCCGAGTTTTGCCATGAACTATTTAGGTCAGCTCTGTTGTAAAGTTAGTACCGCAGTCGGATGCTACTACCTCGGGGATCCCTGTCCTGCTAAACACCTCCAGTAGGCCTCACAGGTGGCTCGAGCACTAAGCGAACGCAGGCACACAACCTCGGGCCACCTTATACAAAGGTCTATGATGCAGAGTGCGTACTTATGTCCTCAATCTGACATCGGGTCTAGAGGCCCAATCACGTCCACATTTACTTTTTGAAACGGGTACCGTGGCCTCATCAGTGGCTCTATCGGCACGCTGTCTGCACGACGTATATCTGACCTTACCTGACAGACATGGCAACTACTACAGTAGCTCCTCACCTCCTCATCCATACCTGGCCAGTAGAAGCTGTATTTAATCCTGGCTTTTGTTTTACGGTATCCCATGTGGCCACCCCAGCTAGATTCGTCGGCTAGCCACAAAACTTCCTCGCGACGACTTTCTGGTAGTACTAGCTTCACTGTGAAACCAACTGACCCAGCAGCTTATCTTTGTGGCAAAATAGACCACCCACGACTGACAACCCTCCCTCTCCGGCTTTTGCATTTTCCCAAGCTCGTTGGAGGGTAGAATCGCTCTGTTGCTCCTGACGAAACAGTTCTGCGGCGCCCTCATCCTTGCGGTCGCTCCCGTTCACGCCCCCAGATTCTACGTCGCCATTTGAGCTACCGTCGCTTTCCGATTCCGCCGTGACGTGAACCGCCGCAACTCTGCTAACCTAGCCTAGGGCCTCTGACTGCATCTGCTCGGGGTTTGCCGCCCTTTCGGCCGACGAGACAATTCCCTGAGGCTCGTACCCTTCTTTCAGCATTCTCCATGCTTCTTCGGACAGCAAACAGTCCGTGCGTTCCACTAGTTTCTCGGTCAGCGTGCACAATACTGGCACTGTCTCCTTAATGTCCGCGAAGACTCCCACGTTTCGAGCGAGCGCCAGTGGTAGCATTGTTAGCTTTGCTTGTACCTCTTCCCCGAACGCGGAAACGAGTCTCACCGACCCGTGGGGCTCCACCAGCGCTCGCGGGACCGCGCTATCCCGTATAATCGTGATATCTGCGCCTGTATCGAAGATTGCGCGAATTTCGACGCCCTGATAATCCAGTCTAATCGGCTGGCGTTCACACCTTGCAGCAATATTGCCGTGGCCGACACGCGTGCTGACAGACCGCTCTTTTCTTGTGTTTTGAGCTTGGCCGCGTCGCGGCTTTTTGCCCGCGGGCAGTCCACTTTGAAATGCCCCTTCACCCCACACAAGAAACATCCATCTGGTTGTCTTTTACCCTCCGGTATAAGAGCCTTTGTTAAGTCCTGCTGTGGCGACAGATTAACCTCCTTTTGGAGTCGCTCGATCGACGCTTGTGTGGTTCTGTATTCATTCCGCTTAATGCCGCTGTCCTTTCCTTCCGCGTCCTCAAATGTAAGAAGCAACGAAGTTAATTCGGGAGCTCTGCGCCAGCCCCCACTTCCTGAAGTGTTACATACCTTAAAGCCGCTTCCGACAAGCTCTCCTTTAACTGGTCCGCAGTCAATAATTCTACGAGCTGCCTAAAGGTGCTTACACCTCTCGCTTCAACGTAGAACCGCAAGTAGCTTTCCAGTCGGGTCGGAAATGCCCGCCACCCCTCTGTCGCTCGCTTCCTCGCGCCTCGGAACCTGCGTAGGTACTCGCCGGCGGTCAGCTTCAGCTCCTCTAACACCGCCCCTTTAAGAGCCTCATAGTCCCTATGCTGGTGCGGCGCCAACCGCGTTCATAAAAATGAAGTTTTCTCCGCGACCAACGGACAGATGATTTGGCCCCACCAATCTTTCGGGACTTCGTACGGATCCAGAGCGCTCTCGGCAGCCTCGAACCATACTGGGACCTCCGCCTCGGTCGGGAATTTTGGTAGCACACTTGCAATTAATTTCGAAAAGTACCGTAGTTCGCTGCGACTTTCCTGCGTTCCTTCGACACGAGAACTCTGCCCCGAGCCACGTTGTTCTCTTGCGACCTCTAGCTCTGGCTCTCTCAGCCGAATTTTCTTATTGAGCAAGGCCATTTCCGACTGGCTCCCGATCTCCTCCGCGACAGTGGGCTCGTTGCCGACTCCCTTGCTGTCACCCACGTCGCCAACACGACTCATTTTGCACTTATCCGGGTTAAGGTGGGCAAATCGCGTTTCCATCAATGCCCTACCCCAGCCTATTCCGACCACAGTGCACAAGCCCAGGCGGGAAAAGAAGAGCACTCACCCCTTTCGATGACGATCTCCGGTCCTCCTTCCCGCGCTGTCTTTGCAGTCGCTTCATTCATCCGCCGGCACCCGGCGAATCCGTCGAAGATGTTGCCCAGCCACCCTCTGTGGCTGCGTCATGGTGTCCCTGGCACCCAAGTCCTTGCGCAGTTGCTCGCTGCTGTATTGCAGTGCTGCTACCGATGTTGCCGCGGATGTTCCTCTCTCCGCGCGTGCCACGTCTTGGCACGCAGCCTTCCCTCGATCGCTGACGTCGGCTCTTGCTCACCGCCTGTTCCCTTCGCCTTCGGTAGCTCGTTGAAGGGATCCACCGCTGCCACCAGTAATTTCGTGAGTTCTTCCTTCCGTTCATCCAGAGGCCGAACACCAAGCTGAAGTGAGGAGTCCGACGAGGAAGTTCTTGATGAAAGATTTTATAAGCACTGGATATTTACAGGTAAAGCAACGCAAGGAAAACTTATATACAAGGAACAATATTTGCAACATGGGACTTTCTGCCCGAGCTATGCCCGGCCTCGAGAGACTCGAGTGCTGCATCGCAGCTTGCCTGCCAGAAAGAACCCTCTTCCAGCACGCCGTACCGTTTTTATAAAGGAGGGGGAGGCGGCGCCCCCACGTGCAAACAATGCCGGGCTGACCATCGCCAGTCACTGTTCCGAGAAGCGCTGCCAGGGCTGCACCCGTCATGGGTTCACCCCCCCCCCCCCGCGCGACCCTTTCTGAGAACCGCCTCCTGCGCTCTTAGTTCGCGGTACGTCTTCTGCTGTGGCTGGCACGCACGGACCGGCGCCGACAGCGCCCTGCTGCCTCCTCCCCCGCTGAGTTCCTTACCCTTACATGCCATATTGAGCAATCGGCGTCTGGCGCTCGACATCTTGCTTCCTGTTCCTTTCTTCTAAGCCTGTTTTTTCCACGTTGCTCTAAATGTATTATAACAAAGTTACTCAACCGTAAAACGTAAAAGGCCAGCCTGTGAATTTGTAGACGTCTGTAGACACCCAAGATCGTCAAGCATCGAAGTAATGCACTCGTCATATGCCTATTTGCACGCTCATGTTCATTCGAGTAGAGTCATACTGGTCGGAGATTTTAACCTCCCAGATATCGACTGGCTTACGATGCAACATCAGTCGCCCTCTTCTGATGTAATTATTGATGCTATGCTAACATTCAATCTCTCCCAAATTATTAAACAGCCCACACGAATGCCCCGCCATGGTGGTCTAGTGGCTAAGGTACTCGGCTGCTGATCCGAGGGTCGCGGGATCGAATCCCAGCCGAAATGCTGAGGCCTGTGTGCTGTGCGATGTCAGTGCACGTTAAAGAACCCCAGGTGGTCGAAATTTCCGGAGCCCTCCACTACGGCGTCTCTCATAATCAGAACTGGTTTTGGGACGTAAAACCCCACAAAACAACAAAAAGCCCACACGAATACAGGGACTTTCCTCAAACAAACTCGATCTCGTATTTGTTAGCGACCATTTTCCCACCGATAGAGCCGTTGTTGAATTAATATACGGCATATCAGACCACAAGGTGGTGTCGTGTTCCATTCCTGTGCATGACCGTATAAAATCTTTCAGAACAGTATCAACTCATCTCGACTTCAATAACGCTGACGACACTAGCATACTTGATCATCTTTCACACGAATTTTCATCTTTTGAACAACTATCTAGGTACCCGGGTGTTGATATAGAATTGTTATGGCAGAACTTTAATGAAGTAGTATCACACTGCACTTTATACTACGTCCCAACGTAAACTAAGAAAGAAAATAAAGCCAATCCTTGGATAAATCGTGCCATCATTCACGCTAAACGCAAGGTAAAGCGACTCCGAATCTCATGTAAACGAAGACCGAATCCCGTAAGTAGCAAGTACCTCGAGGAAGCTATTAATTTTATGAAGTCTAAAATAAAAGCAGCCAAAATCGCTATTTTTCCTACACTTTACCTAACTTTCTAAAAGATGCACCCCAAAAATTCTGGAATTATATAAACCAAAAAAATCGGAAAGATAACGTTGTGTCTCCCGAAGAAAGCAGGCACAGGGCGAACTCTTTCAATAAATACTTTAACTCAGTCTTCACTACAGATAATGACATGCCTCTCCATGTTGAAACTAATAGTATCAACTGCATTGAACCTCTTCTCGTAGACGGCGCAGGTATTTTAGATCTTTTGCTAAAAGTTAAGACAAAGACACAAGCAGGCCCAGATAATATACCGAATGAGTTTCTGAGACGCTACGCCGAATGGGTAACCAAATACATACATATAATTTTAGAATATCCTTAAAAACATGCTCATTACTTAATGACTGGAGATGGCACAAGTCATTCATGTACACAAATCAGGTAGTGAAACTGATGTCGCTAACTATCGCCCAATATCTAACGAGTACAACTTGCAAAATACTCGAACATATTATTCTGAAACGTATCTGCACTTTCCTAGAAAAAGAAAACGTTCTGTCGCAATCTCAGCACAGGTTTCGTAAGGGCCTTTCCACAGTTACACAATTAATTGAATTAATACACGACATTTCTCTAGCAGTTGACCAGCAAAAGCAGATTGACCTCATCTCATTAGACTTTTCTAAGGCATTTGACAGGGTATCGCATCAAAAACTTATAACGAAATTAAAGGCGACAATAGGGAAAGGCCAAACTACTGATTGGATAAGCGCGTACTTAACCAACCGGACTCAATTTGTAAAAATAAACGAGCAAAAATCGGAAGTAACTATCGTTACATCAGGAGTACCACAGGGGTGTGTTTTGGCTCCCATTCTATTCCTTATATTTATAAATGACCTACCCCAGTCCATTGGAACCAACATAAAGCTTTTCGCCGATGATTGCATAATTTATACTGAAATAAATCCCCTTCAGATCATATTGTTCTTAACAACGCCTTATCATCAGTGTCAGAATGGTGCTTGAAATGGCAGATCTCTTTAAATGTAAAGAAATCAGCCTTGCTACGAATAACCCGCAAACAAAACATAACAAATTTTCCCTACACAATTGCTGACGTGCCGCTTACAACAGTGAAGCAGCACAAGTATCTCGGATTAGTTATCTCTGATGACCTCAGATGGGAGGCGCATGTCAACTACGTGACGTCGTCCGCACTAAAGCGATTATTTTTCCTCAAAAGGCGACTCCGATCTGCACCATCTAAAATTAAACTGTTAGCATATCAAACCTTCATTCGACCTGTGCTCGAATACGCGAGCGCGGTCTGGTTACCAGCCACTAATAACTTAGCAAGCAAATTAGAAAGAGTTCAAAGAAAAGCAATTAGATTCATATACAGCAAGTATCGGTTAAGCGACTCCCCATCAGAATTAATTATAAGGTATGGAATATTCACTCTAAAAAATCCAGCTAAACTCGCACGCCAAAAAATGTTGTTCCAACTTTATCATAAACAGTTGGAAATCGACATTTAAAGGTATATATCTTTGTCTCAAACCAGAGAGTCTCGGCATAAACATCCACTAACCTTACAGGAACACCGCTTCAAAACCCATTGCTTCAAATATTCTTTCTTTCCTCTGGCGATAAGGGAATGGAATAATTTACCACACTCGATAACAAGCTGTAGGGATCTAGATAAGTTCCTCATGCTACTTGAAGAACACTTAAGCACTGTCAACGATTGAATTTTTTATGCATTTATGTTTTTTTACAGCAGATGCTGGTGTGTCCATTATTGCACTTTTAGAATTATGTCCGAGCTATTTGCTATAATCACCCAAATTAACATTGTGTAACTTCTTTTTCTCTGTTCAGGCTATTAGGTACTCTGTGTGCTCGTGTATATATTTTTCTTCTGTGTGTCTCATTATTTGTTTGCCCTCCTGAAATAGTCCCAATAGGGACTGGCAGTATGTACGAAATAAATAAAATAAAAGGGAAGTATATTATATTTGAGTAAGAAAGCAATGAAGCCTATCAAAATTGATCTTGTGCTCACAGGTCACTGGCCCGTTATAAAGGGGACTCTCGTATCATCCCTGGTTTGAAAATATACCTTCAATAGCTTTGCACAGTAGCGAAATGTTTATTTTCTGAATCACTTTGCCCTACAGTGGCATATTGTTCTTGTTATCACCTTTCTAATCCTTTTGTAATCCTCGGATGCTGTCATCGATGTGGGATCACGTGGCATAAATATACGTGCGCTTTCTAACAAAGGTAATTCTGATACTGTGTTTTGTGTTCCTTCCTGTTTGGGTCTTTTTAACGCGGAAAACTCAACATGTACGTAGTCCTATCGACCCATTCATAGTCCCATAAAAAACTTCTTTTTTAAGCCGTTGCAGAACATCAAACACTTCTATGTTTACTGCAGCTTTGTATTCATTAGTGCCGTATTTGACGGAGAACTCCGCCATAGGAGTGTCGTGGATATGGTATTCGGCTGCTGATCCGAGGTTCACCTGATCGAATATTGGCCGCGGTAGCTGCATTTCGAAGGGGCGAAATGTTGAGGCCCCTGTACTGTGCGATGTCAGTGCACGTTAAAGAACCCCTGGTGGTCGGAATTTCTGGAGCCCGCAAATGCGGCTTCTTTCCTAATCACAGCTGGTTTTGAGACGTAAAACCCCAGAAATCAATCACTCATTTCACAAAGGTCGTTTAGTAAAGAACTTAGTCCGTTGGAGAAAACGCGGTTTCAGCCGGCGGTAGAGGAGGCAAAGGGGGAAAGAACTACGCCTGTAGGCTTTGCGGGCTACTAGTACAGCGACTGGGCAAGTGAAAGAAAGACAAAATTGAGCCATAACGAAGTATAGAGCGCAAAAGCTAGGCATTGAAGTAATTAGCGAGAGGAAGGAGAACGCTTAATCTTCGCCTTTAATAGTGGAACGTGATAGCTTTATCGGGCCCCGCTCTCATCGCAACGCTGTCGTGCGAAAGCGCACAGAGAACGTTCATTAAAACCGGCGCATCCTCTGTAATAGCGTATATATATATATATATATATATATATATATATATATATATATATATATATATATATATATATCCGCACGGGGCTGCCGAGGAGGCGAGCTAATTTATATGGTGCTACGCAAATAACCCACACCCGCGCACAGCGCCTCTTCCGTTTAAATGGCACTGCCGCTGTTGGCAGTCCACAAGTGCTGGAAAGTGGATTTGTATTTCAGCTTCGTCGCAACAGCATTGTGCTTCCTCGTGCATTCACATTACTACCTGATGTGTCCAAACTAGAAGAGAAGCTCAGGGGAAGATGGATGCTTGAATCGATGAAAAGATCGCAAAATACGATTTATAACAGGCAATGTCGTAGGCGCCAACGTTACGACAGGCGAACTTGTCTTCGTCAGGGCAGCAACTGGCTTCTCCAGCGTTCGTTTATGCACGCTTTTGCACGCTCTCCCCCGTCCTCAGAAAGAGAGGAGAAGTGCATCACGTGCGAACAATAACAAAAAAATGGGGGGAAGGTAGGGTGTAGGGGAAGTTGGGTGGCAGGTGTTAGCGTGACTAATATAAATGGCAAGAGCGAAAGCTTCCGAAGAATCCGCTCCTTGTGCATATCTTGGAAATGCATTGTGCGCGCAGTGCTAGAAAGCAGGATGAAAAAAGGAACACATGCACACATCAGGAGTCGCTCATATGGAGCAACTCCTGATATGTGTAGGCTGTACTTGAGTCGTAGTTTACTATTTTTTAGGGGGACTTCACTGTGAGAAATTCATTTTTTTACTAGGTCACTTACAGAGAAAGGGTTCGGTGGAAAGAAGAAACTTTCTGAGAACAAGCATATGGTATTGTTTTCCGGTACCGGAGGTTACCATACAGCAGCCAGAATTTGAAAGGGCAAGAGTTAACAATAAGGTATGTTGTTTGCGGAAGCAGTGAACTGTAGAGAATCAGTGAGCTCAACAGGGAAGGGCGCCCAGTAGACGCCTACGTTGATTTTAAGGAGTGTCTTGACGCGGCGGCTAGGGAACGACCTGTTGAAGAGCAGTAGCTTGCTCTCTCAAATACACTATAATGAATGTAGCGACGCACTATATCTAGGAGGCGAAGAAAATCATGCGCGGTCAAGATATGCTGCGCTAAGAATAACTATTTAAATTGTATAATTAGCTACATAACCATGAAGAGTAGCAGAAAATATACACAGATCAAATGGCTAGAGATTCAATTGCAACTGAATGAGTTTATAAATGCGCAACAAAGTGTTCGGGCGAAATTCAGTAGTGTTTCCCAGTATGCGCATGACGCCTCATTTGCATGAAGACTGTTATTGGCAGGCCGTAAGGCCTAAATAATTAATTATCGGTAGATATTTGCTTGATTCACCGTTAAATTGTTATGGAGTCCATAGCAAACACCAGCGCGGCAACCGCAGGGCAGCGTCGCACCCGCGTTATGTTCGTGCATGCTTTTGAATTTCTCGCCTGATTTGTGCTTTTAATATTGTGAAAAGGTAATTTAGGAATACGAGAAAAATGTGTGTTTCATTATAGCTACCTTGCATCTGAACAACTCGTTAGAGATAGTGCTTGACGTACAGAGTAGGCCTTTACATGGATCGCCTATGCATTAATTTCTGCTATCGGATAATTTTGGGCAACACTGAAAGATCAGTTCATGAAGGTAGTAAGCACACATTTCATTTCGAGAGAGAGAGAGAAAGAGAGAGGTTTATTTAGATAAAGCAAGTGAACCTCTCTGACTCTGTATGATACTGCCATCCTACACAGGAGTTAAGAAGAGAGATATCTTACCAGCAAGCATAAAAACAGCTAGTGTACAACGTGCTGCGTGCAGTCCACATAACTGAGAATGTAATGTTTATTTATTTATTTATTTATTTATTTATTTATTTATTTATTTATTTATTTATTCGTTCATTCATTTATTTATTTATTGTGTGCTCCCCTCGCACAATTGATTTTGTCACGAAGGGCAAGCCGCAAAAGTTACAATACGAGAGTTGTGAATACATCTCGCACATGTAAAACAATATTAGCAGATAATAATAGTAGTAAGTAGTAATATTAATAGACGGACGCTGTGCTCTCGCTATCTGGAGTGCACAGTGACCACTCTAGCAAACTATTGCTTAGAATTTTCTTAACATCGACACTTAAGTGCAATGTACAATTAAGCAATAAATTAATCTATGGTGCTGTAATTTCCAATCACACTCATTATTTGGCACCTAAAATTGCAGGTTACCATCTAAATATTATGATACGTTTGCACATGTTATCCTTACCTTGATAGACACGTTGCGTTACTCCTTGCTGAATCTTTTAAAGGAAGTATTATTCCACTGACAACCTAACGCGCCCAAGTTATCGTTTAAATGGGCATTTACAATGTCTCTGAAAGATATCATAGCAGTAAAGGTTGACCTTTTACTCCTCGAACAATGCTGGCAAGGTGTTAGCTCCAATTCTTGTGCAATGAAATTCATGACCCGTTTTACAATGGGTTCTTCGAATGTGTTGGTAATGATATTAAGAAAAGATGTGCTGTAATTTTCAGGAAGACTCCAGTCTCCATTTTTGTGCATAGGAACGACTTTGGCAAGTTTTAAGAGGTCGGGGTAGGCTGCTGCGGGAAATGAATTATTAAAAATCATTTCCAATGGGACACAAAAATCTCTATACAATGCAAGAGAGTGCTGGGCACTCACTTTGAGGGAGTACTTTCGTGTCCCAAATTTAACTCCTTTTTTCAGAGTAGATCAACCCCATTGCAGGGTACCGGTACTCTCGCCAAAACAGAGTAGTAGGACGCCTCTGAAGGGGATTCGAAGACTCTTTTGAAGAGAGCTCTACAACCCCACCAAGCGGGGTGCTACAACTCCCAGAGGGAGTAGCAGAGACAAAAAGAAAAAAGAAAACAACCAATGCGTTTTTCGACCATGCTACAATTAGCAGGCATTTAATTACATCACACTGAACATAGAACATACAGGCTAACATGACACGAACGCACATACACGTTAATAACACAACCACAGCAAAGCACAAAGCCCAAAACACACCCGCGATACACCGTCTTACACTGAAGTCCCGTATATATAACCGCTATACTTGACCTGCTATGTAGCGCCAGTGGTAAGGTACTGTTCTGCGTAATTAAGCAAAAAGTATGCACAGAACAGGTGTATATTTAGCGTTGGCTCATAGGTAGCCGCTCGCCACACAGATCTGTTAATCTAAACGCGCGGAACATATACAATGTCTTTTAGATTAACGCATTCCTATCATGAGCTGGCATTCCGTTTTACGGGCAAACGCGAGTTCGCAGTGCTGGTTCGCGATGTAAAATGCACCTGAGGAAGCGAGTACGAATATAATAGCGGCTGAATTTCTTCAACGCCAGCGAACAAAAGCGGCACACGGGTGCTCCGCGACCCCCCGCTTCATTCCGACGGCGTCCCCTTTCGTGTCCGTCGAGCATACGTACGTCTGTACGGCGAACAACCGCTGGCGATCACAAAATATGCACTCCTCGTTCTTCGTTATTCTCCACACAGATGAAATATAGCCTCTGCCATCAGAAGTGTTTAGGGTACTATGTTGTACTTACCAGACTTGCGAACGGGACGGATCGCAGTCACGGTACTTTCACCGTCGACGCGCTCATGGCCGTCATACGGCTCGATGCCGAAGTCGTAGCGAAGCCTTTTTCTTTACATGGATGAGTTATATCCAGTGGGTCTTCGGAGACCAGCCGTCGACGATCACAACAGCTTACTGTGTCGCTGAAAGTCTATTCCTCTTCGTTTCCCACACGTAAGCGAAGAATCCGAGGCGTGTAGGCTGGCGGGTTTCACTAGCACGGGTACGGCCGTTCTATCGGGGAAAAACACAGGAAAGACGCTCGCTATGACTCCCGTCGGTTGAGGCTCGTAGTCGAGGAAGGCACCGTTCATTAAACGTACACTGCACGCGTTTGTACGCGAAAGCTTGTACGTGGAAGTCGTAGGAAGGTCGCTGCTGTAGTTCTATCGAAAAACACTTCACAAAGCGGCTGTTGTCTTCTTCAATCGTCCGCTCCCACCCCAGCCGCCATGTTTGCGGCTGCGAATGCGAACATCACATGTGTGTGGCAGGAGTGAAATTGCATTTTACTCTCTCACGCCGCAAGAGGTATGGACATTTCACTCCATCCGACGTTTTGCTAGAGTAGGACGATGCCCTAAGAGTAGCTCGGTCGTTTCACTCCTGCAGAACCGGCTCCAGTTTTTAGAGTGCAGTCATCCATGGACAAATCGGCTTTTTTGTGGCACCCCTTCTCACAGATTACAGTGGATAGCGCTATGGTTTGTCAGCATTTCGCTTAATATGCCACGTTGCTGGTTGCGTGACTGGTGCATGCTTATATCACTAACTCCTAAAAGGCGTTCTTTTAAAATGTCTACATCACTTATTTTATGATAAGTCGCAGCAGTGTAGCGGGTGCTGCATTCACGGGGAAATAAGATTATGGTTGCAAAATAACCGGAAATAACGGCGTCGAAAGCAAGACGGGTACTTGTTGACGTGTCTAAATTGCAAAATACGTGGTTGATTAACATGGACAATGAGCAAGTCACCGGAGTAATGGTACTAGTAACATTATTTTTTTATTTTTTTATTTCCAATACCTCAAAGGCCCCTATTTAGGGGATCAGATCCTATGCAAGCCATAGGATCTGATCACGGCAATGTACTCATGGTGTGTGTTATCTATAGCACAGATGTTGAAGTTCCCACATATGACTACTTTTCTATTAGAGCTGCTCCAGTAAAGCAGTAATGCTTCAAAGTGATGTATAAAGTTATAAGTGTTTTGTTTAGGGGCACTGTGTAAAACAATCGTTACAGAGGTCGCTTTAAAAACAAGGAAGTAAAATTCATTTGAAAAAGAATATGAAAACTGAGGAACAGCTGAACACGTGGTGTCTTTATCTGTGAACAGACCAACACCCCCAGCCCGTGTGTGTGACAGTCTTGGTCTTGAATAGAATGAATATCCCGGTATGCTTTCAATACAGCAGTATTTCTTATGACTCGGATACAGCAACAAAATCTAAATGAGACGAATTATTGCCCAGACACGAACGAAGATTATCGATAGTTTTGTGGAAGTGCCGAAGACTGCAGTGCACTAGCGAGTGTGTTCACAAGGTGGCAACTGATATAAAGTCGTGCTATAGCCATCTTTAGCAGATATTGGAACGATCTGCCTCAGTTTAAATGTGCACAACGCTTGAAATCTCTGCTTTCCGGGGGAGAATTTTGCGATTCGTCACCCAGATTAATCTCCATTTTTTTCCCCTTTTACGCGCGGTATCCTTGCCAAGTATAATGCATAGATGCTCGTTCATGTAAACTGGTCCGGCCCCTTCGAAGCCGAAGTCTGTTGGGACAAGCTTTTTTTCTTCTTTGCCGCTCGCACTAGAGTATCGCGAGTTGCACGATATGGAGACTTCGCGATTATGGCTGGCTTTTCTTTCCTCTTTACTTAGGGCACGATGAACCACATCCATGTCTGCGCATGTCAGAGAAATTTGTAGTTTCTTTCCTGCTTCTACCATTGCATCGGCTGGGCTCTTGCTTGGCTTTCTTGGCTGGTCCTTGATCTCGAGATTTTGTTGACTGCTGTATTGTTTCAGTTCTGTAAGCCCTTTGTGGGTCTTCTTTAGTTGAACGTGCAGCTAGATGTTTTCGGTCTTGAGAGTGCGGTGATGCAGTGGTTACGGTGCTCGGCTGGCACCCAAAAATACGTGGGTTCAATCCCGGCCGCAGCGGTCGCACTTTTGATGGAGGCAAAAATGCCAGCGGCCCGTGTACTGTGCGTTGTGAACCCAGATGGTCGAAAATTCCGGAGCCCTCCACTACGGCTTTTGTCTACTTTATATCTCTTTCACTCTCTTTCCCTTGCCCCCTAGGACACTTAGCGGTGCTCCCTGCATGGGCTGCAGGAATTAACGTTCTTTCCTTAAAGCGAACCACAATCATCATTATCTCTTCAGACGTGTTTGTTCCTGCTTTACTTCCAGCGCAACATTGAATTCTTCAAAGTGTGCGTTCGTGAACGACAGCGAACCACGTACTTCTTGCATTTCTGCACATACTTTCGAGCTTAGCGCACCGAATTCGTTACTGAAGTCAGTCATTAGTTTAACTGCCTCCTTGATAGTTGTCGGCGTCTTTTCCATTTGCACAGAACACAAGGTCTGCAGGGCAGCTCAGGCACTATGTTATTTGTTTCTCTCCTCTGAAATTTTTCCTCCCCTTCCCTGGTGCAGGGTAACCTACTGGGCTCAGCCTAGGTTAACGTGTTTCCTTTTCCTCTGTTCTTTTCTCCGGGGATTTATACAAAACCTACTCCCCCATCCTCAAGTGGATCCCCACGACTCCCAAAGCTTTCTTAGCTAACCAATAACTCCGTATCCACCTCCCTCACTAACTCCTCCTTTCGCGTAACACCACGGGAAACACCCCCTGCCAAAATCTAAGTGCTGGATAAACCCCCGCTTCTCTGCTCTTCCTTGCATTTATTGCATTCCAGGTTTATGATATATATATGCGAATAAAATTTATCCCACATTTTTGGAAGTAGATAAAAAATGGTCGAGGCATTTCATGATCAGCTGAAATGCATTTATTAATTGAGAGTACGTATCCAATACTTGAACTTCCCTTCACTATAATGTAATGAACATTTTCCAAACCATCAGGACAACTTCTTCAGAAAGACAAAATTGAGAAAGACATTATGGCTGTTCAGTGCAACATAAACAGTAACTATCAAATTAAAACATATAAGACTGTCATTAGCCTACTCCATACTGCTATAGATGTTCATGTCTCATTGTTCCACAAGTAACCTTGAGTGGCGTAACGATATTTGTGCATGTGCACCACAGTGGGTACGCAGTGAGTGCGCACCCGTGGACAAGTTGTATCAGGGCAGTTTCACGCAACTGACCCTTGTCACACTTTCATGTGTAAACACTGGCGAGTACAACTGTACCAAGCAAAACTCGCACAGCTGCTTGAGGTATCCAATGACCTAGCACAACCACGTGCAGTGTAGAGATGTTAGACAGATGGTGACATGAAAGCTTTATACGTCAGTTTACAATGTGAGCAGCTGTAGTTCATCGCTATTGCTTTGTTATACCTGAGCTGCTAAACTATAGTTCATTAATGCCCTACACTAACTTGTCATATTTGGTTTAGAAGCACTTCGCTACGGATGCCTTTTCTTTTCTTGCTTCTGCAATGCAGGATTCACCCAAATGGGCACTCCTACCTGAGCTGAGGTTCCTGAACAATGTTTACTTCTTCAAGGAATGCAAAAATAAAGTTGCGTCAGTACATTACATTGTTCCTTCAAGGCTATCCTTCATGCATAGCAGTACCACAGTGCAGGTCGAAGCCATATTCACTTCCTCGGTGCCCGCGGCTGCGGCTGCACTCTTGTTCGCTGCTTAACTGTGTTCACAGCCGGTGGAACTTGTCTCGCAAGGACTTCCAACGTGTCTGTGCGAAGTCCTCTTAAAAAAAGAAAGAAACGTCACTGCTCCCTACTGAAACGTTCCGTATGGTCGTTCCAATAATTCCGTATGTTTCCGTAAGACTCATATGGAAAAGTATGGAAAGTATACGGAAAGTATATGGAAAACTAATGGACTTCGTATGGAAAATATGGAAATATTGGAATACGGAAACGGACTTTTTCAGTAGGGCTGTTACCTTATATCTTAATGATAACATATGTAAGGTAATGCGTACTTGCAAACAGGGGGCCTAAGACCCCCGGGCTGTCGGCCTAGACGGATACATACTGCTAAGGCATTTGACAAGGTAGCTCATCAACGACTACTGCTAAAACTTTCACATCTTAGCCTTCATCCTAACGTTCTAAGCTGGATCAAACAATTTTGGCCAACCGGTCTCAGTTTGTTCAAATGAACAACTCTTCTAATCAACTTCCAGTAACATCAGGTGTTCCGCAAGGTTCTGTGCTAGGTCCGCTTCTTTTCTTAATATATATTATTTATTTAGAAGTACCTTACAGGCCCCACGGGGAGCATTGAGTAAGGGGAGCAACGCAGAAAACAAAAGTAACCTATACATGATTGCAAAAAGAGCACACAATAAGATGCTGGCAAACCGGTGTAATAAATGGAAACAAATGGTAAAACAGCACAATGCATACTCTTAAAAAAGGAAAAAAATGCAATATCATGGCAGCACACAACTTGGTACATTCCACATAAGAGGGGGGGGGGGGGGGAATTGCATTACACGTTACAACGGAATGTATAATTTGATGAATGTGAATATTTGTTACGATGAGAAGTGTAGGAGCTGGAGTTCCCTAAATTTATCTTTATTTGTTTGCGCGACAGTGTTGTTAGGAAGCGAATTCCAGAATCGAATAGCTCGTGGCTCTGATCTACCCCTCTGTGTCTCTAGTAATATTCGCATATTTGCTGACGACTGTGTTGTTTACCGCGATATATCTAATACAAATGACAAAATTTTGCTCCATACTGACCTAAACAATATTCAAAACTGGTGTGATAAATGGCTAATGCTACTAAACCCTTCTAAGCGCAAGGCTATGTCAATAACCCGCCGTCGCAATCCGTTTCTCACTTCATATATAATAAATAATTAACCCATCGAAGCAGTCAAGTCCTTCAAATACCTAGGCATCACTATACTAATGAACTTGATTGGTGTTTACATATTGGCAACATCGTATAATCTGCTAACAAAAAGCTAGGATTCTTTAAACGTCATTTACTAAAAGCTCCTCCTCGCGTAAGACATTTAGCACACACGTCTTTCATCAGACCTAAACTTCAATACGCTTCTCCCATCTGGTGCCCGCATGCAAGTTACTTCATCAACGCCGTTGAATCCGTTCAGAATCGCGCTGCTAGGTTCATTCATTTAGCATATTCATACGACATCAGCATATCGCCATTAAAATCAGGCTCCAATCTACCATCTCTTTCGCGTAGACGTCGCATTTTCAGCTTATCATTACTTCACTAATTCTTTTACAGTTCTCTTGCCATCGCACCATACACCTCACCGCCAGCACGCGTATCACATCCCACAGGTCATTATTTAAATTCTGCTCGCCACAAAGTGCGCATTGTCACATTTTCGTCTTCTTTTTTCCCTCGTGTGGTTGTAGACTGGAACGGCCTTCCCTACGACATCGCTGCCATCACCTGTCCATCTGCTTTCGCAGAACAAGTGTCTGCATTTGTTTTATACTAACAATGTTTTTTTTTGTAATCCCACCCCTTTTGTAATACCCCCTGTCTGGGTCTTTAAGGAATAAAGAATGAATGAATTAGCTTCGCCACGTACGGTCGAATTTGACTGGAAGAGAAGTCCAAGGTCAAGAAGGTGACCTGGTGTGGCCAAAATAAATGTTGGGGCCCTCCACATAAAGGCAGGTCATAGTTCTGAATTCTAATCAAGGCAATTTATCCGAGGGAAAAGAAATAGGATAGCACTCAGTTTTTCCCCAGTGATAGATATGCACCTTAGTTAGCATGTCTTTGTGACGCAAAACACAAGCTAACCGTGACAATAAATTCTCCGGGCTCTCGCCGTGAAGGATCAAGTAATCCTGACCAGAGAGAATTTTCGGTAGGTATACATTTCATAGATTGCCTCTGTCGGCTTGCTTGAACCAAGTGCACGTATTGCAGACTGGCGCCTTCGGGAGTTTCCCAGTTCCAAAAGAGGGCTTGAAGATGCGACGAGCAAACAGTAAACATGAAATTACGGAAAAGAGACTTGCTTGCCATGAAAATATGGCTCTAACGCTGATCGTGGCTGCTACTTCCTCAGCATGCTTAAGCCATATTTTCGGAAAGCTACGCTTGACATATACAGTAACTGCGCTAAACGAGGCCTAGTAAAGGTAAACATTATGGTAAATCCGACACGCGCGAGCAATTTACGAGAACTTGGTAAACCCATCAGGATGGCGGCGGTGACATCTAGACACAAAGGCGTTCCCATTGATCCTGCTCTTGTACTCCTCGTTTCTGACCTGCCGTAATCTATAGATCTGGCGGCCACATCTTAAACGTTCATTATCTATGTCCAGTGGAAGCATAGCGAAAAGTGCACATGGACACAATATAAATAGCACGCAACACAGTTCTGCAGATACGAACAGTACATATGCAGTAATGGCGCCATGCGCTTCGAACTGCGCAATCTCGCGAGATGCTATAGCGTAAGTGACCGCCAGCCGAATGCAGATTGTTATGCGCTCATCCAGCCTCTTCTCCAGGTGGCGCTACAGTGACGACATTGTCAGAACCATCCTGAACTCGGCGTTTCTGTTGCTTTCACTGTCAGCCTCGACGCTGAGTGACGCCGGAGAGCGAAACGCGTGAAAACGGCGAAAATGCACCGCACGTGCGTCCGGCTTTACGGGTCTGCAAACGTTCTCGTGCTCGCCGGGCTCACTCAGCGTTTCGCGAGGCTGAAATAGAGGCTCATCGGAAAGGAGACTGCGTCCACCGGGCTAATTCAGAGTTGCGAGCAGCGGGAACTGTAGCTGAGTGACCGCCGGAGGATAGTAGATCTATTCCGGAAGGAAAGTGATGCAGCAGCTCAATCCCAGCGAAGAGCTTTTAAAACTGAGGTGCGAGATGTCAAGACCCAGGATAAATGCAGAAATGAGCAGCGGATCCCATTTACGTGCCAAGGACCCAGAGCGGCTACGTCAGCGTCGGATCGAGGTAGCATCAGTGCAGCTATAGGTGTGAACACGTGCGAGCCATATGAATGCCTTGAATTCTACCAAATAAAGGAAAAAAGAGGAAAGAAAGAAAGTTTTATTCGCTTGCTGTTTTTTTTTTAGTTTCCAGTCTATGTTCTCCATTTCTTTACACATGTAGTAACACGAGGTCCCCCTGCCAGTTTTTACTTTGGGACTTCCTTCTTTATTGTATTCATTTTGTACTTGCATTATTGAATAAGCTTCAAACCGCTGTTAAAGGAGCTGGTCAGGCCATCACACATGAAGCCTCACTTACCCCATTTCCCAGATAGGGGAAGAGCTCCTGAATTTTTACAGCGATGCCGTATATGCGCAAGAAATTGGTCCGAATTTTCATTAAAGAAATCCCCAGTGCCCTCTAAGGAGCAGTGGAAGCAATGATGTTTGTCGAAGCCTTGCGAATAGTTCAAGCAGAGCTGCTGGCGTCCTCTGTAATTGTGGAAGAAACTAGTGCGTTCGAGTGGAAAAAAATCCACGCATATCTACGGAGTGAATGATGATGAGTGGGCGAAGCTCCGGATGTTCATCGTAGATCGCGCAGAGTTCTGGATTAATTTTGTTAACGAGCACGCTACGAATCCTTACGGTTCAACTACGCACAAGTGAAATCGCCCACCGACACTTCATTGCAAGTCAAGATCCAGCGCATATATATATATATATATATATATATATATATATATATATATATATATATATATATATATATATATTGTTACGGTTGAAAGGTCGAGCGAAGGTTTATTTACAGGAGAGCGCGGAGCGCTAGGTAGCTGGGCACAATACTGTGTTGGTGTAGAGCCGTAAGAGCCAGCGCTCGTCAGCTTTAGGCAGGCCTGGAAATCGGAGCCTGTTCGATTTATACGTATCTACGATTTCACGATATGATGTTGCCGGTTTAGGCTCTGGATCATCAGGCGATGGAGGGCAAGGCGGGTCCCGGGGATGAAGCGCGCGGGCCGAGGCATCGGCAGCCTCGTTACCACCTAGCCCTGCGTGGGCCGGAGTCCAGATAACGGCGCGTGTAGAGGGGCGGTCCAGATAATAACAGCACTTGAGGATTCGAGCAGCGCGATTAGTGATGCGACCTTTTATCAGATTTTGACACGCACTCCGCGAATCGGTAATAATGATCCGAGATGCGGGGTCCGCTGCGGCGAGAGCTTCTCTGGGGTATGCCTTCTCTGGGGAATGCCCGCACTGTGATTATCCGCTTGCGGATCTTTTCCACATGGTGTGGGCATGTCCATGTAACCCGGCGGTCCCCCCAATCACTTCCCTTCACCCCCTACCCGAGAGAGCTGGGAGGCTGCCCTGCTCGGCTGCTCCACCTTGAAGGGCCAAAAGGCCCTCGTGGCCAGGGCGCGTGCCGCCGCGGCAGCCACAGGTGTCCCGGACTAGGGACCCCTCCTAGAGGTTGTACAGGGTCGGCCCTTAAGGCCGCCCTTAACTCTCTCTCTGTACATAGTATCAATAAATGTTTTTCACCACCACCACCACAGGTAGCTGGTACAGCCGAGGCAAGATGGCGTCCAACCGCTAGCCAAGATATCGTCCTCGTCGTCTTCCACCCTTGCCTGGCTCATACCTTAATTGCCCGCCTGATGCCGTAGCACTCCTCGGCTCACAGACGAAGCCCGCGGGGCAAGTCCAAATCACCGGAAAACAGCAGGATGAAACCGCTTGAGACGCGCGATGTGTGTAACCTGCGTTCGGCTGGAACGACGACCAGCTGACGTTAAACGGGCCACCACGTACGTTAAGTCGCTCAACCGATCCACAATCACGAAAGGTCCAGTATACTGGGGCAAAAACTTTTGGCATAATCCACGTTTACGCTGTGGGGTCCACACCCATACCAAGTCCCCTTTGCTGTACAAGACAGACTGGTGTCGGCTATCATAGCGCTCCTTAGAACGGTGCTATGAGGCCACGGTACGAAGTCGAGCGATCCGGCGTGCTTCTTCTGCAAGGCACAGCGACTTGGCAACCGAGTACTCACTGTGGAAGCCAAACGGCAGTATTGTATCAATACTCTTTAGCGGTAGACGTGCGTACAGCAGATAAAAAAGACTGTAATCCGTTGTCTCATGCTTTGCGGTATTATACGCATATGTGATGAATAGGAGCACGTCATCCCAGTCTTTGTGGTCGGAGGAGACATACATTGCAAGCATGTTGGTAAGAGTCCTGTTTGTACGCTCTACAAGGCCGTTGGTTTGAGGATGGTAAGGTGTTGAATGCCGGAACTTCGAGCTGCAGAGACGAAGTAATTCTTCAACGGCGTCCGCAACAAACTGACGATCACGATCACTAATTATCACACGGGGGGAGCCGTGCCTGAGGATAACAAACCGCAGAAAGAATGTGGCAACGCATGTAGCTGTTGAAGATGGTATGGCCGCAGTTTCTGCATAACGGGTCAGGTGGTCTACACATACGATAACCCACCGATTGTCGTTAGAAGATCGTGGAAATGGCCCCAAGAGATCAATGTCTACTTGTTCAAACGGCAGACAAGGTGGTGGCAGAGGCTGGAGAAGACCCGGCGGAGTAGTTGTAGGATGCTTATGACGTTGGCATTTATCGCAACCGCTGACGTACTGCTTGATAGTGTCTCGCATTTTGGGCCAGTAAAAACGCTCCTGTGTTCGGTTCAGTGTTCTTATGAAGCCTAAATGGCCAGAGGTTGCGTCATCGTGCATGGCACTCAGCACGTCTGGTCGCAGACTCTGCGGAACCACCAGGAGAAAGCGTGCGCCCTTACCCGAATAATTCGTCTTGTAAAGGAGGCCATCTCGTACACAAAATCGACCGGTGGCTTGAGGACGCAGCGCAGCAGTAAAAAGGGGCTCCAGGCTAACATCACTGGCTTGTTCATCCCTGAATCTCGTGGAGTCCGGGAATGTGGCCGAAATAGAAGCAAAACAGTCATCGAAGTTGTCTTCGTCACACTTCGTAGTCGGTAGAGGAAGGCGGGAGAGGCAGTCGGCATCTGCGTGACGACGACCGGACTTGTAAGAGATGACGAAGTCGTACTCCTGAAGTCGGAGGGCCCAACGTGCTAGTCGACCACTCGGATCACGGAGGTTCACCAACCAGCATAGAGCGTGATGGTCCGTAACTATAGTGAACGGGCGCCCGTAGACGTAGGACCGAAACTTGTGAACCGCGAAAACTGCTGCCAAGCATTCTTGTGCCGTGACGGTGTAACTGCGTTCCGCCTTACTCAGAGATTGACTGGCATAAGCCACAACGTGCTCAGATCCGTGATGACGCTGTACTAGAACAGCTCCGATGCCAATTCCACTGGCATCAGCGTGCACTTCTGTAGGCGAGGAAGCATCGAAGTGGCGTAATATAGGTCCCGATGTCACTTGAAACTTTAGTTGGCGGAACGCCTCGTCGCAAGCCGACGTCCAGTTGAAAGGAACATCCTTATGGAGAAGGCATGTCAGGGTGTACACCACATCGGCGAACCTTGGTACGAAGCGACGAAAATACGAGCGTAAGCCCAAGAAACTCCGCAGCTCCCGCAGTGACTTCGGTGGTTCGAAGGCACTTACTGCTTCAATCTTCCGTGGATCGGGCCTCACCATTTCTGTCGATAGATGTCCAAGTACCAACGTTTCAGTCTCTCCAAAGCGACATTTCTTGGAGTTCAGTACCAGACCGGCTTTCTCGACAGAATCAAGGATGAGGCTAAGACGTCGGTTATGCTCATCCAAAGTGCTTCCAAAAATCACAACGTCATCCAGATAGCAAAGACAAATTTCCCATTTCATTCCACGGAGGATGGTGTCCATAAATCGTTCGAACGTCGCCGGCGCATTACAGAGACCAAAGGGCATGACGTTGAACTCATAGAGAGCATCGGATGTCACGAAGGCTGTTTTCTCTTTGTCGTCTGGGTGCATTGGTATCTGCAATAACCTGATCTCAAGTCCAGTGAGGTGAAGTAAGCGGCAGAATGGAGGCCGTCGATAACATCATCGATCCGAGGAAGCGGATACACATCCTTTTTGGTGACAGCGTTTAGTTTTCTGTAATCGACACAGAACCGCCATGATCCATCCTTTTTCTTCACTAGGATTTCCGGTGCTGCCCACGGACTTGAGGACTCCTGAATGATGCCTTTCTGCAGCATGTCCTTGACCTGTTCAGCGATAACTGTTCTCTCTGCTGGAGGCACACGGTATAAGGCTTTTGTCGAATGGGGTGTGCCGAGCCGGTGTCAATGCGGTGGTGAGCACGAGAACGAGGAATTGAGGCCTGCTTGTCGCCTTGTACGAAATCGAACACAGACACATGCGCCAGAAGAACTCGCGCAAGAGCTTGGCGCTCATCTGAGGGAAGAGACTTGTTTATCATTCGTCGGACGTGCTCTTCAGACACAGCTGGGTTGGCGTTGTGGGTTCGACACTGCGCCTCTTCGCTGAAACCCATAATGAAGCTGTAAGTAATTTCCTCAAAAGTGGCGAGTTTCATATTGCGCGGGAGAACAACAGGGGCAGATGAACAATTGAAAGCCCACAGATTCGTGGCACCCTGCACTACACTCACGACAGAACGCGGAATGAGGACATCCTTCTTGGCGCAGATCGGAGCTAGCGGTAAAACTTGTGCATCGAATGAAGAATGGTCGGCAGTAATGACTCTGGCACAGACACGCTCCATATATATATATATATATATACATATATTTGCGGTGTTAGAGAGCCAAGGAAGAAGAAGATGGTATCTGTGTGGAAGTCGACGAAGTGGGCTTGGAGCAACAACCACCATATTGGCTGCTTGGCTGTTATCCTTTCGGAAATACCTTGTAAATATATTTGTACCAACATATATTTGAGCAACAATATATATGGGTGGCCGGTGAACGGTTCTTCAGCGCGAGCAGTCGGTATTTTTCAATCAAGAAACTCGCTAGAAGACGCTTCCTGCGTCAACGTTTTCTCTCGCGGGTGAGGGCGCGTTCTCCTTCTTTGCGAGCTGGTAGAGCGTTCATCGAAGAAAGACCGTTTCCATAGTCAACGCGCGCATTTCGCTCTCTCTCTCTCTCTCTCAGAAGCCAGCAGATGGAAGACTGAGAGAGCTCGCGCGCCGGGAGGCACGCGCCGAGGGCGAGCGCGAGCGTGGCTACGACGCGACAACGACACAGCGAGCGCCGCAGCGCCATCTATTGATCAATTCACGTACTAGCTAAGCAGCACCGCAGCGCCATCTCGTGTTCATTCTGAGATCATTCAAGAGCGAGCGCATTTCATAGCTCTCACCCCTAGCAGTCTCCCATTGCACTGCATCGAAACATCTCGAACGATCGCCTCCATCCAATGAGAGGCGTGCTCGCGCGCGCCATCTAGTGATCGCTCATCACACTATGCGCTCCCATACATCTGAATGGAGCGAGCGCCGCAGCGCCATCTCGTATTTTAATTCGTCAACTATGCTGCGCTAGCGCCATCTACTGATATCCCGTCGCACTAGCCTTTACCATGTATCTCTATGGAGCGAGCGCGACCAACGCCATCTAGTGATCACTTCACGAACTAGACGAGGTGGCTACGACGGACAACTACGGCAGACAAGCCTACGCCTTAAGGAGCTTCGCCCCTAAAATTTTCGCTAGTGCTGGGGTTTCAAACAATGTGTATCAACGATCACGTTGCACATTTTTCTTCTACACAGCGAAGTTGATCATGGCTAGGCTCTGACGGAAAGTGAGTGAGGCGACAGTCGCCTTGATAGAATCGAATCCAAGTGTGAGCATAGTTGAGGAACAGGGCTCCGCACCTGATGCGAGCCAGCGGTGCTCCGTGGCTGTGCCTTGTGGGGCCGGGTCTCGCTCGACGCCATGTTTAGCGTGGAATGTCTCCGCATCCCCCTCTCCCCAGCTTGACGGGGCGGCGGCCCGCCCGTTTGCCCCATGTGGTTTTACCGTAGGCTGCCATTGGGCAGCGAGAAATTCCTCGAACGTTGGCGCGTTCTGGCGTTTCTGGTTTTGGAGATGCCTCGGGAGAACTTGCTGGGTCTTGGAGAGGTGCGCACGTACTTTTGTGACCCTCCGGCCGACCGGGCCATCGGTCGGATGGCGTGCCTCTGCAAGCCCCGGCGACCACGGCGGCGACCTGCGACCGACGCCCATGTCTGTATGTTCTTCTTCTATTTTCCTTTTCTGAGGGCTCGCGGTCGCGGGTGCGCTAGCCGGGGTTAGGCTCTCCTTCCTTGCATGGTTATTTTTGTGCGCTATGTTGTGTTCGCGTGTTGTTCTTTGTTACTGTCCTTTGTTTGTGTTATCGTGCTCGCGTTTTGTTTATTCGTTATTGTTAACCTTCGTTTATATTAGATCTTGATTCGGCCTTGTATTATTTGTTTCATTTAACCGTTCATTAAATTACCATGCTGGGAGAGTGACGCCTAATGTTCTCCTCCTTCGCCGCGTGCGACGGTTCGTGCTGTCCCGCCGCGAGTCGGGCCACGGGCTGACGCGCGCGGCAACGCGGCGATGCATGGCTGAGATAGCGAGCGCGCGGACGCGACGACCTCATTCTCTGCTCGTTGAGTGCTCTAACCCACTGCAGGGGGTTGCTAGCGGCGATGCCGCTGCTAGCAGTAGTAGTAATTAGTAGAAGAACCCCTACAGCCTCAATTCGTCGACATGTGTCTGGCGACCTTATCTGTTGTTGTTTTGTGGGGTTTTACGTCCCAAAACCAGTTCTGATTATGAGAGACGCCGTAGTGGAGGGCTCCGGAAATTTCGACCACCTGGGGTTCTTTAACGTGCACTGACATCGCACAGCACACGGGCCTCAACACTTCGCCTCCATCGAAATGCAGCCGCCGCGGCAGGGATTCGATCCCGCGACCCTCGGATCAGCAGCCGAGTACCTTAGCCACTAGACCACCGTGGCGGGGCAGTGGCGACCTTATCAGCAGCTTTTTACTTTGGTCTCGCTGTGGTCAGTACGCGCATCTTCGGTGCTGCAGAAAAACAACGTACATGGTACATGGAGCGTGCGTCAAGGCAGCGGGATGCCGCTAACGTATGTGCATTACCGGCGGGTTTGGGCCATCGGGTAGCAACCCTCTGAGCGATCATCAATGACAGCGTGCCCGTCATGAGCGTCAACGGGAGCAGCAGCGATAATAATCGTGACGGCGTCAGTTGGAGACCACCGAGGAGTGCGCCACCAACGCCAAGCCTGTGCGCAACGCACGTTGGGACTCCGAACATCGTGAACTGGAAAACGCAAGGTGGTCGCGATCCGGCCTCACGTTTCTCCGATTCGACGTCGATGTTCGAAGGGAAGTTAGGTTGGCGCTGTGTGTGGTATGTGTGTTCGACTGCGGCTTGCCGGGGACTTGACCACCATCGGTGACGTGCGTGATCCACTTTGAGTGTGCGGCGGTGGTCGTCACCAAACCCGTGCTCTGAGGTACGGGACGCGATCGCCGGAAATAATTCCAAGAACCAAGGCTTAGGTTCCCCGAAAAAGATCCCGCGAAAGCTTGGACAATAAGATTTTTGGTCCCCTTCAGCACACTATCAAAATGCCAGCAGTGGTTCAAAGACCGAGTCAGAGCCAAGGGTGATCAAACAAAACAAATATATTTTCATCAAATAGGCAGTCACACAAAACGTACAAAAACACGGCTTTCACAAACTCAAACACGGATGGGTCGCAAAGTTACACAAGGCCAAGCAACACGAACAAGCTCATGCACTGCAAAAAAGAACAAAACACAAGAGTCCTATTCACCAAGTTCCTCGGGCGTCTTCTCAGTTCGAAGCTTGCAGGCGGCTTGTCAGCTGGCTCGTGGAACGGAGTCTGAGTCACGCACGACTTCTTGCGTCTTCTTTCACTTGCAACTCTTCTACTCTCTCTCTCTCTGCGGCCCGTGTCCGACTACTTATATAGCCCTGGGAAGGCGCGCTAGAATGTTCCGCGGGGCCACGTGACTCAAAGCACACACACAGTTGGGAACCTTCTCGCCCATTCTGGGACCTTCTTCGTTGGGGGGGGCGCGCCCCTTTCTCTCTCTCACTGCGCAAGGAGCGTCGGTGTGTACTCTCCGCCTCCTCTCTCTCCTTACGTCTGTACCGCGCGCGCGCTCGCTCGCCGCGATAAGAAAGCTTCCACAATATTCTCTCCTTTTGTAGACGCGGCGTGACTTTGGGCGCCTCTTCCGGGCGCCGCTTTTCTTGCTGTTTTGGCCTTTCGACGCCGGGTTTTACTTCGAAATAGGCACTATTTCGTGACTGGTGTTGCGGCCGCGTACGCAATCAGAGTGTGCGAAGCAAGTGCTACTATGTTCGGAACGTGCCGCGATGCTTGCTGGCCCTTGCATCTTCACACAGTGGAAGCGCAATGAAATTTTCTTTCCGTCTTTATTGCGCGTGTGCATTTAAAGCACAACAAATACACAAGTACACCTCGTGGGACAAACAGACCTGCACAAGCATTTCTATTTCAGAAAGCCACTCGCACAGATATTTTTTTCAATTGCCTTTTGCGCATCTGTGAACATAAATAACCTCATGAAGCCATTGAAGGTACGGGGGACATAATTATGGCTTAAATAGTAGTGTGGTAATTGTGGCATAAATTGAGAGGAATCAGAGGTGGCGAAAAAAACATTTAATGTCAGCAGGGCCGAACCTACGACATTCGCATAACGCGTCCGATGCTCTACCAGCTGAGCTAAGACGGCGGTCGTTCCCCGATCCACCGCATTCGTCTAATCCTGGGGGTGTCTCGATGTACTCCTCGCCCGCCTCTCCGTCCCGAGTGGAGAAAACAACAACGTTGTCTGCCGCAAAATACGCCACCCCTGTGCCACTGCCCGTTGAGAGCCGCGTTGAGGCGGTACGTTTTCGGCATCGTTTACGGGAGTCGATAACGCTGCAGAGGGTCATTGATGCTTGATGATAGTTAAAAAATCGCATTCATAATTGGGTCATAGTCTGAAAACGCTACAAAATGTGTTGTCTAAAGTTGTGATGTTTTTCTGTGGTGAAACACGCTGCAACGGGTTGGTGTCGTTGTAGTTTAATGTCGAATAGAAAGGAAGTCATCGGACGGGCGCTTATCGTGTTTTAAAGGTGAGAAATAACTCAGATACTCGCCTCTATTTCAGGAGGCGAATATCTCAGACATTTAGGGAGAACCTGTAACAGCCACAAGCCGTACACCTAGAAAGAGGGAGAGCGGGATGGGGTATAACGCCGTCGGGTTTAAAATCCAAAGCTGTCTTTCGCCACTTAACTTCAATTTCGGGGGTTCTAACTTATACGTCCCGAAACCACGATATGAGAGACGCCGCAGTGGAGGTCTCCGAAAATTTCCACCACTTCGAGCACTGTAAAGGCCAACTCTGGCGATTTTTCAAGGTCAATAGCTCTCAATAAAATTCGCTGGGTACGTTCGTTGGCACACTTCATGAACTGTGCAAGATAACAGGCTCGAGAGATAGGCAGATTGCTTGCAATTATATTTTTACTGACAACCTCACACCAGCCACCTGGCATCCTCCAATTATTGGCCACACTATGTGTTGAAGTCGTAATCGGTAAAGCGACAGGAGCACACCGGTGCAGTAACGTGGCCTTCGAGATCTGCGCGTGCCGGCAAGCTTCCTGACAATACCGCCAGGGGAAGGGCGCATGCGCTGTCGCACCATGCAAAAGGCGGGTTGCCAGATATGATGTCACTGCCGAGTTGCATTTCGGTGAACATTTTGTGCCTTTTTCATTTAAAAATTATTTTCGCAAGTTGGGCATTTCTACTATGAGGAGTGCGACAGGAGTGCCTCACGAAGATGGAATCCCCTTTGGCACGCAGAAAACATCCCCGGAGTTGGCCGTTAACGTGCACTGACATCGGACAACACACCGGTCTCAACGTTTCGCCTCCGTCGAAATGCAGCCGGCTTGGCCGCGATTCGATCCTGCGACATTCGGTTCAGCAGCCGAGTTCCATAGCCACTAGACCACCGTGGCGGGGCGAGCCGTGCGAAGTGAACGCGTGTAAAAAGGCAGGAAAACTATAGCAGAGAGGAAAGAAGAAAGGAAGCTGGTAATGATTTCTATTCACAACGACCTTCAGGCAGAACAACCACGGAGAACAACTGCGGAGGGGGCGGAAGGCACTGGAAAACAACTGTTACAAGCGAAGGCAAAACATTAAGCAAAAGAAGCCAAGTAGCCAATACCAAAAAAATCTGCTATTTCAAATAAAGAAATAAGAAAAGGACGAACAGAGGCCCTATTCCGCGATTTACTGCACAAGTGGCTGGGTGCCGGCCCGGAGGATGAGCGCTAGACAACGAAATGGCGAATTCGCACTGCGAAGACCGATTTAAGCACCGAGAACCCCGGCAAATGATGTCCCCGCTCTCCACGGAGTGACGGGCGTGGAGGCACTCTACCTGGGAGTGTAAACCAGCGCCCCCGTAGCCAAGTGGGCGGTTGTGGAACTCCTTTTCCCAGGAGGCGCTGCGTACCACGTGATCTTATTACGAACTGCAGCTGCTGACCAATAAACCCTCGTATACCACTTAAGGGCACCGAGACTGCCGGAAGAAGGCGCTCGCTATGAAGTTACGAAAGATGGGGATGGATCAAGAGTTGAGTGAGGATGGGATGAGCGAAAGATGAGGATGGATCAACAGGCAATGAAGCCAAGTAGCGCGTAGGAGACATTAACTCTACTTTGAACCGTATTGCGTCGAACACGGAAAGGAATTAAAGGGGACGAAAAAGCAACCGCTGCGATCAAAGTCTGAGATCCTGGGTAGGCGAGCGAACGACACAACTGGGCGTTGCTTCGCTACAAAGCGCTCCTCTCATACAGTGCAGAGCTTCAGCAAAGAAAGGAGTGGTTTAATGCGGTTGACTGCTTCGCACAGCCACAAGACACTTTCTCTTGTTTCCCGCGAACGTCAATTTTCTAGGCTTTGCCAAAACGTAGAGGAACAGTAAAGGTACGGTCGTTAACAAAGAGTTAGTGGCTGGTTCATGGAATTGCGTCGCAGAAACATGCGTGTGTGTGCCGTTGGAAAACTAAACATGCAGATGCTGGGTGCGGGAAACACTGAGGTATAGAGATCGAAGCTGGTCGAGTATAAAATGTAGCCTCTCGAAGTGATGAGAGTAGCCGGCAGACTGGCTTGCTGCGTGCTGCGAATATTAAAGAACAAAATGAAAGGCATGGTTGGCGTATGCCGGCTTCGCATGATAAGGGCGAGTGAACTTCACTGCTTCGAAGAGCGCGCATGCGCTCAATCGTCGTATAAAACATTGTAACGGATAGATGCCGCCATTAACCGAGATGAACTGTCAGTGCACGTTAAAGAACCCCAGGTGGTCGAAATCTCCGGAGTCCTCCACTACGGCGTCTCTCATAATCAGAGCTGGTTTTGGGACGTTAAACCCCACATAACAACAACCGAGATGAACTCATCTTAGTGAACAGCAAGCTGTGTCCAGAGCCATGTGTAGGCGTATGGAAGGTACAATGGTTTCGAAACAATTACAGCCTATAGTCCTTAATATATCATATACCGACTGTGCTAAACAAATACAAGCACACAGCTACGCTGAACAGAAATGGATTGCGTGATTACTTTCATTCTTTATAGCGACCTTTCAGTATATTGCATTCAAGTGTAAAATGTCATTTTTATGCATACGTGCGATGTGTAATGGTTGTTGTGTATGAAGCCTTCCATGAAAGTGTTGTGTACAAAGCCTTCTGTGTATATGTCACGTGAGTACTACTGCCATGTAAGGGACCCTGGGCCTCCGCCAAGCTGCTGCGGCAGCTTTTTTCTCAGGTGTCCCACCAGTTCCTTTTGTTACTGGTAAATAGAATTGATTGATTGATTGATTGATTGATTGGTTGATTGATTGATTGAAATATTGACGTACCGTCTTCCTTAAAAACCGAGAAAATCGCCGTGACAACTCACCATACATGAACATTGGCCCCGCAGAATCGAGAGTCGGCAGTATGTCGTGTCTGCCTCGAGCGTGCCGTCTGCAAGAAGCGGAACCCAGGGTTGTCACCCCCTCCGCCGTCCAAAGCTCTCTTCCGACATTGGTAACTGGATTTCCCGCTTGGCCGACGCCAAAAACCGGAGACTCGGGGTTGGAGCCCGGTCGGGATAACGCGATTATTTGGCGAGGGGTAACGCACGACGGAACTGTCTCTCTTTTGTCATGTATATTGCTCCCTTTCGGTCTGTTCCGGATGGCGACGGGGGACGCCGAGCGTGACGGGAATAGCGCGCACAGGTTGCTCCGTGACGGCTTTGCGCTGGTGCGTGATCAGGTGACGAGCCAATACATGTCCGAAGTTCGCGGGGAACAACTGCCGAAGGGAGAAATGCCGTGTGCTCGCAGTTGGCTTTCTTTCTTTTTTTCCTTGGTTCTTTCCGTAAAGCGTGCTCCGGGTGTAGCATCTGAGCTGGTGCAGAAAGGTGCGATTTTCCGAGTTACGTATTTCGCGAGTGAACGTATCTCCGATATCTGAAACCCTGGCTCGAGGAAGGTCACATTAGAGGGTCGCTTGTCTCGCTCGACATAGGAGTTCGTTTTTCTGTGGTTATTTCTATCCGTGTCACCCATGCAAGGAGAAGGCGGCGTATCATTAAACGGCTATTCTTCTGCACCGAAATACATTACTCGCCTTATCATTACACGGATGTAATTGGTGTTATTTGCTTTGGACACTGCTCGTGTGGTCTGAGAGTGCGTAACAGGTTCTAGAAATGGCTTCAGTCTTGGCGAGAACGTGGTACGGGGACCTTTGTCACGTAGAACTACGGTTGTCCTCAAGCTCAGCACCGCTTTTTCTGCTCATATTTCCAATTGCGTGACCAGCACGTTCCTCATGGAGTTTGCACTTACCTCTGCCTCATTTTCTCTTCAACAAGTTGCTCCTGTTCGCAACCGTGTTTCACTCAAAGGCGTGTTTCACCATGGAAATTATGGGGAGAGCAGCAAGGCGCATCCCTGGCGCCCTAACACATAGTTGACGCCTTGCACCAGGTAACAAAATATGAATGCCACTTCCACGCCGTGACAACCATCGCAACAGCGAAACTGTTTTCTTTATCACGATGTTACTGGAGAGGGTGTCAAGTTAGTGATGTCGTGACGCATAAGCAATGTTATTCATACCACTCTTGCCCTTCCACTGTGGTCTAGTGGCTATCACACTCGGGTGCTGATCCGAGGGTCGCGGGATCGAATGTTGAGGCCCATGTGCTGTGCGATGTCAGTGCGCGTTAAAGAATCGCGGGGTGTCGAAATTTCCGGAGCCCTCCACTACGGCGTCAATCACGATCAAATCGTCGTTTTCGGATGTAAAACCCCAGAAATCGATCAATGATACCTCCCTTCATCGTTATGCCATGACCATACGTGGTCCCATGAACTTTGCATTTCATATGCTACACGAAAGCAGCCATGGCTGCCGGGATGGAACCCACAACATCAAGCTAAACGTGTTCTGCACCTTATCGCACATTCTCCTTGCCATAGCCACTATAATACAGCGGTGAACCGAAGATAAGAATGGGTCGAGCTCGGCAGTGGGTCGAAGGCAAGAGCGGGTCTGCTGTTCCTACCTGTGCGAGAATGAACGAGATCCTGCGCATAGCACACCTTCGACTTGGGACACCTGCCCTGTAATACGGGTATACGCTGTCTTTATATGATTGCAGCAAGAAAAAAAAAGGTACTGCCTGTGTATTCCCGTAAGAAAATGCCGCGCTTGCTGCCAATAAGAAAGTGACCGCTGTAGCGTCCCTTAGCTTCCACAAAACATAAAAAGGCCCTGCCACACCTCTCTAAGCGTCTTCTAATGACATTAACAAAGGTGATCATCGCATTACGAATCGCCTGTCACGACATCTTTTTTTTTTTTTCTAATCCGTTAGGTATTAGCGGACTTACGGCATCAAGTATAAGAGCAGTTCCATCGGCTGACCTGTGGAGGCAATGTAGGCAAAGTTCCGCGACGATCTTCGAAACAAACAAACAAAAAAATATCCACAGTTTTGCTAGAGTGGCAAAGCAATGATTGCGATAGCAACACGCTATAATACTAGAAGAAGTGAGTACTAGGCTGTACGAAATAATGCTGGGCAGGAACAACAACCGAACTTTCGAGGGTGGGGGCACTGGGGGGGCAGCCTCTTCCCCTCCCCTACCCCCCCCCCCCCCCCTCAGCGGTGCTGACGATAAGCTCCCTTCCAACTTTCCTCGCGTGCATCTAGTAATGGTAGTTCCTCATGATGGTTTCGTGCAAGTGTTCCTTGGCCTTTTTCACCCATATTTTGTTAGGGTGCGATGTACGATTGTACTTGACTAAATTCACGAACCTATTTAACTATTTACTCAGCACAGTGGTGGCGAAATTATCGCTGATGCTGACTATAAAGTTGGCAAAAAAAACAAGGCTATAAAAACACCGTTTTGCGCTCATTCCACCTAAATACAGGGATGACGTTGTGTACACATTTTTCAAGTTCAGTCTGCGAAGTACTTTAGATGTATCTTTTACCGCGAAGCTCACTAGCATGCTGCCGGACCTATAGGTCCGGCGGCGGCGTCCGCGGAGTGCACAGAAAGCATTGAACGCGCACTTGTTTCTGCTCTTGCGACAATTCTGCGCGCGCCTCTCTCTTTCCTGGCGCCGGCATTTGCACGCGGCACCTTGTCTTGAGCATGGTCCATTAATTGCATGACGTTGAGTGTGCGAAGCCCAATATCAGGCATTTGAAATAAACAGCGTGATAAACCCACGTGAGTCCTCAATAAGAAACACAAAGACGTAACCGATAAGAGAGGAAGATCTTAATCAACCGTCGCAATTAAGCGTTTAAACACCGGGGCCGCATATTTCAGTTTCGCTGGTTCACCATCTGTGTGGGTGGTTCACGGGTGGTGAAATTTGCTGAGAGTTCCATATAAGGTGGATGGCGCGCTTGCGTGTTCGGTGTATACAAATCGTATCTCGGCTATACTTCCGCAAATCCGAACGTGTCTGGCTAATAAGTTCAGCTTGGCGAACTTGCAGGGGTCGAACTAGTATGGGTTGGGCTAGACCTAATATTTTTGTAGAGACACAGACGCACGGCATTACGGAGACCCGCTTAATTTGGCGGCGTAGGCGGTGCTCGGTGGCCCTGTCCGCAGAACCGGTGAGCCCCATAAAAAAGAATTTCAAAAAGATTTCTGTTTTTGTACATATGAATAAGCAGTCATACAACGCAACCGCAACTTACATTGTGCTATCAGCTGCAAGTCGAGTTACCTTTGCCCTGTGTTCATAGTATCTCTGTGATTATATCAGACATCTTGAGAAAGCATGTGCGAAGATCTTATATACACAGAGCACCGGATATTTACGTAGTTCTTGCGGAATCGCTTCTTTCACGGCCGCGCGCACTGTAATATCGTAGGAGTGAAATCGAATAGTGTAACAGGATTAACTATCTTTATAACCTGAAAAGCCACGCGTTCAAGCTTGATTGAAAATGGAATTTACTTATACTGGGAGGTCGCGCCCAGGATTTTTTTTAACCAGTTTATTGACACAGCATAAACATAAATAGCAGGTAACAGACAGTTTTTTTTTTGAACAGCAGTGCAGACTACTATACACTAGTCTTGATGGTGGTATTTTTTTTAAATTCCTTTAGGTAACCCAGAGGCTGAACCCTGGCTACCCAATCCGGAACAAACTCATGATCTTTTAGTACATCAATATACCGGCCAATGCATTCTCGAAAGAGCACACGTGCTGGTCTCCTGTCCGGATCGCAGTGAAATCCGGCCATTCGAGCTCGCCATAAACAATGGAGGCCAAGCAGCATTATCAGGTCGAAAGGGAGCCCATCATCGTTTTCAACAGTTAAAAACCGAATTCCATTTGGATGTAGAGGCAAATCTTTCTTCAGCGTCCTTTGTAGCACATCCCAGAAATAGACCCCTTCCCAACAGTGCAAGAAAACATGATCTATTGTCGCTGGTTTTCTACAAATAATACAATGGGATCCCCATGGCAAATAAAAACCTCGCTCTATAACTGCTAAAGCGCGATGCTGCTAATTTCTGCATATCGATAAAAATGTCACGAATTTCACTAAGGAAACACAAACTGAATGGTGTAAGAGCGCAATTTCAGCTACAATTGGATGTGCCCAGTATGACGTATACGAGTTCTCCTCCCATTGCCGGCGAGCGAGGATAGGCAAGTGTTATAAAGCGCCCATATTTATTGTTTCTTTGCTACGCCTGATCACGCTTGCCAGAATAGCCGCTTTACAACGACACTTGTTCGCTGTTGCGCGGCAGCGCAAGGGCAACAACTATGTCGCCCAGAGGACCACGGGAAGTACCGACAACAGCGCTTTTTGACCATTCAATTTCAGTTTCCTGAGAGAAAGAAGCCGGATTTCGTCGCGCTGCGGCAATTCTAAAAAGGCGCCCTTTTACAAATACTGCAACCGATATCGAGTTCCCGTATAAGTAACATGCATCTTTCCATTAGGTTTGACTGTCTGGCTGTTACTGTCTCGTCTTCAATCATTCGAATATTGTTAATTACCGTTAACATTTTAACTCCGTTTACACGGTACGTGCCGCCATGAAGGAAGACCGCAAAGATTTCGCAGATGGTTATCCGTGCTCAAAACGTTTTAGGACACATTTTCTAAAACACCCTTTATAGTTATACGTAGACCATTATTCTTCCCAAATTTTAATTATTGCTTTGCTTTCTGGTTTATGCAGATGGGACATGAAACGTCCGCATTATGTGTGAGATGTGCAAAGATTTTTTATTAGGTGTGTGCGAAGACCAAATTTTCCGAATACGAACAGAGTAAAAATATCAAATTTTATATATGGAATAAATATCGGATATCAAAAGAAAAATGCCTCTTCCGTAATAATAACGTACATAGTACAAAAATTTACTTTGAGGAAGTGCATTATTAAGCTATCAGCATAAAATGCAATGTTACTAGATATGCGATATTCGAGAATATTCTAAACATTCCAATATTCGCACACCGATAGTCTTGATGTTTTTCTACGTGTTAAATGTTTTTCTACGTGTTAATAAAATGCAAATCGGCATGACCCTGAAGTGTATGTTTTTTATATTGTATAACGACTCATGATCTCATGCTGCTCTTGCTATGTTGTCAAATGGTGCGAAAGCCTTCGTCAAGCCTTAATGGCTTTTTGCTTTCGCCCCACATCACGTGTTGTGACTTTTGTAATGTCTCCTGTGATGTCGAAATAAACTGAATTGAATTGATGTACAAGTACCTTCTCTGCTTATTTAGTACAAGTTTCACTTCTGCTCTCGACCAGTGATCTTTTTACACTGATTAGCACGAAAATTTTGCTGATTGCTCGAAAACTTTTAAATACTTTAAAAATTTTTTCCTGTAGTTATTTGCAACGGCGATAATATAATGGCAAAATACACATTTTCGACATTTCTTTCTCCTATCCCTTCGGCTCAGTCAACTGTGCGCCCTGGCTTTGCAATATGTCAAGTATGGGATTTCTTTGGGATTTCTTGTTAGGATGCACCTATTCTAGTTTACTTTTAAGTTGGATTAGTAATGAAATTATTCACACTAATTGATGTTGTTCAGGAAGCCTTCGTTCGCATTTAGCATTTTGCTGAACGTGTGTTGCCCTGTGTTTGACTATTGCTGTGGCTCTTGCAGCTCATCTCGTGTGTTCTGCTTTCTTTTGCCCACTGCACATAAAACTTGATTGCTCTTGATTTCACATTTCCTGCGATCTGCGTTCTTGCGTTCTGTTTATCGGTCGCTTCCTGGTCCTTGTTTTGTATTTTTTGAACATCTGCTTGATATGCAACCGCAGACTGGTGTTTGTTGTGAATAAACCAAATAACAACTCAATTACCCTTTTGAATACCTTCTTGCGCTATTTGAAGAAACCACTGGAACGCAGAATGGAAGTGCTGTCATGAATATTCCATTATGTAAAGATAGTGCTAATGCCTAACACAATATACGATCAGGACGCCGTAAAAAGTGGCAACAGCAGAGAAAACATACAAAATATAGTCCCGGCGTACCAAGCAAAAACTCTGTCGGCCAGGGAGTACAAAAATTGATATATATACTCCCAATGTGACTCTTGAAAACTCCGCCAAACACGGAGTACGCAAAAAAAAACTCCCGAAGAACCACGCAGGAACTCCGACCACAAGGGAGCATTATGATATAGAACATACTCCCAATGTTCCGCCGTAAAACTCCGTCAGGCACGGAGTAAAAAATAAAAATATTACTCTCAAGGCACTACTCAGGAACTCCGACTGATGCGGCGCAAAAGTTTACTCCGACCCTACGTAGTATAACTCCTAATGGAGGGGGGGAGGGGGGGTCGCTAGAGGGCACGCCATTTACTCCCAGCAGGGAGTGAATTTTTTTACAGTCTATACATTCACTTGCCCTCTAGTTGTTGGATGTGAAATTCACATATGATTCTAGTTAACATCAAAGGATAGAAATGGACCTAGAATGGCCACGTAATGAGTCGGGCAAATAAAGAACGGCGAGTAGGAACAACGGAATGAACACGAAGTGATCGAAAACGCCGCCGAAATACGTAGGAAGTTAGGCATAAGCCTAAAACTGCATCCGCGCAGGACAGGGTGAAGTGATGATCATTTGGAGAGGCCTTCGTACTGCAGTGGATATAAGTTTACTCATGCCTTGGGAAGATTGTGTTGCTGACTCCTTTTCGACGGAATGCTTCCAAGACTATATATAACCGGGTGTGAGCCGTTCATCCAGTGGCCGGCGTACTGCAGGTGTGTCTACTGGGTTGGATGGTTTTTAATTGTCTATGAAAATCACATTAAGGGGTTGTACTCAGCACATTTCTGGGTCACCTGACTGACTGTGTTACTGGCAGCTTTTGTCGACTATCGTATCCTGAAGCTAACTTGCTCTCTAGGTTAGTTGATGGCTGGTAATTTAAAGTCGCCTTCACGAATCTTTTGAATAATACTTAAAGTTAGATGGGGGGGGGGGGTCAATAATTCTAGAAGCGTTTTACGTATTCCGCAATTCACATTACCATAATAAGAGTCCCTAAAAGGCTCTGTGTATACACTGTAAGCATAAATTAGCCGAGATGGGAGCGTTCGCCAGCGTATCAACCACAAACACTATCATGCCCCAACCATTTACTTCGTCGTAGCGGAGTGAATACGGCACATGCCATCAATTTAACCACCGTTGCTAAGTGACGGGGTGTAAGCCACGACGTTATTATAGTACCCACGTAGTTGCAGGTCACGTGGTCACAAACTCCCCATGGGAGTTTTTAACAACGATCTTCGGTAACGACGCGCCTGGGTCAGTGTGATGTGTATGTACGCCCAAGCGTCTGTTTAGTTTTTCCGTGCGATGCTCCCGTGCATTGGTTGGTTCGACGAATAGTCGATGAGTAATTGTACCTGGCTCGCGCGCCTGTTAATGCGTCCGAGCGAAGCACCATTTCATTTTTTTAATAACGAGTCATGAGTGCGCAGTGAGTTTGCAACGGCCCATCAGTGTTTTGTGTAAACTTGTCAAGGCTCTCTGCATTGCTGAACAGCACTGGGCCGCCCTACTCGTCCAGCCAAAAGCCAAATGCCGCACATTGAACAGACGACCACAGTGATGTGCATATCGGAAATATTTTGTTATGAAGAGGATGGGGCACCAACACCCAGCAAATATTGACGCACGTGGTTTTAGGCTTCCGAGATTATCAAGGTTTTATGCGGACAAACCAGCATTGCCCGAAAGCAAACGTCAAAGCTATCGATCGGAAGAGAAAGGACCAAAAGGATATTGAATTTACCTAGGTAGACCAAATATTAATAAAATTATTCAAGGAATTGTCCCGAGCGACGCCTTGGATTATCTGGCTTCAGCGAAACCTCCTACATGGATGTAAACATATACTCCCATATAGCTATACCCACAAGAGATCCGCGATGGATGTAAACATCTACTCCCATAGCTACCAGCCAAAGCTCCTCGATGGATGTAAATTATATTCCCAATAATCACGCAAAAGCTCCGGTCAGGCGGAGTAAACCTTTCACTCCGCTCTGCGCTTGACGGCAGTATATTAAACTCTTATCGGGGAATGCCCTATAGAGGACAAGACATTTACTCCCGTATAGGCTAATTTTTGCCTACAGTGTAATGTCTGCCTTTTTACAGCAGAATACTCCTTCTAACTGTAGCGGTATAGCTGGTTACAGAGCTTAGCGCAGCACACCGCAGAGTGCAGGGTGGCTCGTGCGATACCGGCTGTATTTAGGTAGGCGCGACAAGTAGGAATGTTCATGTATGTAGAGTTTAAAGCATCCTTAAACATAATTTAAGGTACAGCTTAACATTTACATTAGCGTGCTTTTAGCATACGCTATAGGATACACAGTGGGGTGGACCATGGGCTTTAGGATACACTTGAGCGTGCACTTCCAAGAACCTTTAGCGTTAAAATTTAGGAGTTCCCCAGTATGGCGTTCTTTGCAATGGATGTTGCTGTCTTCACCCACAAAACACTGGACTTTATTTTCTCGATCATTATGATCAGAAATGCTTCAGTGCTTTAGCCACCACGTGTACCAAGAAGCGATTATGTTCAAATTAAACGACGAGTCCGGCATTTGTCCAATCAATCCACTCACATGAGTGACAAACTTCGTTTAGTCCAAGGACATTAATTAGCTAAGAAGATTTCGTCCTTACCACTGCACTGGTCTCAGATTTCGCTGGATGCACTTTTTTTTCTTTTTATATGGTTATCTTTTTTAAACAAAACAGAAGGCCTAGTTAATTACGGATGTTCCTCCTCCGTATTTAAAAAGGAAATTAAATCCTTGTTAATTACAACTGGGTTACATTTTTTTTCGAGTGATTTTTGAAGTGACTGAGAAGCGTTGTATACTCCTAAATGTATTGGATTTTTGTCATATTTATTTACTGTTTGTTCGATGTGATGTAACAATATGTGTGATTATTGTCTATATGGTTGAGTTTAGACACAGCAGAATATTGTGCATCTAGATATTCGTTATTTATGTTAGTCATGTGATATTTCGGTGATTTTCGTGATGTAGTTGGGAACGTTATATAAATATGTATATATTTTGTAAGCGCACGTTTGATATGGTCAGTTAAGAGTGTTTTTGTTTATGTTTGAATACCGCTTCACCCTAAGACTGCTAAACGTTGTCTGAAGTGTATGCGGGGGCGGGGACCTTTGTCAGGCTCGCAAGCCTTTAGTCCCCGCCGCCCTCTTGATTGCTAAAGGGAATAAAGGCACTGAATTGAATTGGATTGATGTGGTTATTTTGTGGTCAGGCAAGATGACATTACAGAGAAAAAAAAAGAACTGTGTATGCTGTTGTCGGGGAAGCGATACTTGCAGTAAGTTGCAGGCTGGTTTTGCCGGCACGCGATAGTTGCAGGCTGGTTTTGCCGGTTGCGAGAATCGCACGCCTATTCAATCCAAGACAGAGGCAAATTTCCGCCCTGCGCACATCGCAATTATGCCAAGTGTGCTGTTCAGCATTGTACACGTGTATACTGTTCTGTCTCTCGGCCTCTAATGAGAAAAAAGACCGATTTATTTATTTATTTATTTATTTATTTATTTATTTATTTATTTATTTATTTATTACAATACCCACGGCGCCTTTCGGCATTACAGTGGGGGGAGGTCAATTCTAACAAAGCCAACCAAAAGCAGGTAACAGATGTGCAGCGGCAAGAAGCCAAATGCACAACAACAACAAACAAAAAAGAAACATTTACACTACGAAAAGCACACAAGCAAATACATCATAGGGGGTCGCGAGGGTTATTTAAAACATGAAGTTATGCAAAGCGGAAGCAAATACATCAGGGGACATAATGGTGGCAATGTCATGAGACAGTTTGTTCCATTCGCGAATTGTTCTGGGGAAAAATGCCATCTTGAAGTAGTTCGTCCTGCATCTTATTTCCTTGACCTTGTGGGCATGGTCCAGACGGGGTGAGATGTAATCAGGAGTGTTCAAGTATTGATCCCGGTTAATACCAGTGTTATTATGGTATATACTGTGGAGAAATTTTAACCGTAAGTATTGTCTACGCTGCTGCAGTGGCTCCCATCCAAGGTCTTACTTTGCGCTGGACACGCTAAAGTGGCGGGTATAATTGGCATGAACAAATCTCATAGCCAGATTTTGAATTCTTTCAATCCTTTGAATGTCCACCTGCTGCCAAGGATCCCAAACGCAACAGGCGTATTCAAGTAACGGTCTAACATTGGCTTTGTACAAGAGCTCTTTTGCGGCTAGTGGCTAATTTCTTGCATTTCTTCAGAGAAAACCTAGTACACTTGAAGCCTTGGGCGTGATATACTCGATATGGCGACGCCAGGATAATTCTGCAGTAAAGTAAACACCAAGATACTTGTTCTCGAACACTTTTGTCAGTTTTTCTGCATTAATAGGGTAACTAAAATCATAACAGCATTTTTTTCTAGTGAAGCACATATACACAGATTTCTTCACGTTTATGTCCATGCACCAGTAATTAAACCAGCTGGTAATGAAATCCAAATCGTTCTGTAAAACAGTACGGTCATCTACGGTATGAATAACCCTGCACAATACGCAGTCATCTGCGAACATACGAAGACTGGAGGAAATACCACAACAGATGTCATTCATGTAGATAAGAAAAAGAAGCGGCCCCAGCACTGATCCTTGTGGCACACCTGATGTAACATCCACTTGATCAGACTGCATTCCATTTAAAAACTA
Organism: Hyalomma asiaticum; assembly: GCA_013339685.2. Taxonomy (NCBI): domain Eukaryota; kingdom Metazoa; phylum Arthropoda; class Arachnida; order Ixodida; family Ixodidae; genus Hyalomma; species Hyalomma asiaticum. The sequence continues at coordinate 47,901,720 of CM023481.1, read as the reverse complement.
CCATATGACGCCTGAAGCTCAAGTATTCTTTAATCCATTCAATAACAGAAGGGTTTATGTTGTACCAGGACAGCTTCTGAATTAGTAATGCGTGAGATACTAAATCAAACCCTTTACGGAAATCCAAGTACAAGCAGTCAACAGTAAACCCGTTATCCAGTGCACTCGCCAAATCATGTGTAAATTCAGTCAACTGTGTAACACAAGAAAACCCAGGTCTAAATCCATGTTCCTGAGGCGATAATAAGAAGTAGTTTTTGAGATGATTCATAATGTTTGTAAAAAGGATGTGTTCCAAAATTTTGCAGCTGATGCAAGTGAGTGATACCGGCCGGTAATTTGACGCAGTGCTGCGCGGGCCAGACTTGTGCACTGGCACAACGTAGGCAAGTTTCCAATCATCCGGCAAGATACATGCAGCTTAATTTGAATCTTGCGACATGCCGATCTAAATAGGCAATGCTTTTGCGGAATTTGTAGAAGGTGATAGGTGCAGTCAGTGAAAAGTGTTAAGTACAAAGATTTAGTCATTAGTCAAAGTGCTCGCGCTTAAGTTTTCGTGAAGATGCGAGCGTTGGACAAATGACGATGGCCCGAAAGGAACGAATGAAGTTTTGAACGTTTTCAGCCAAAAGGAACAGGGCACACCCTGCCGAGAGAAATAGACACCCGTCGTCAGGAGCGAGCGGACGGGGCCCTTTGAGCGCTTAGCGAGCGCTGCATGGAAATATGACGGAAAGCCGTGCGCAACATCAGGGACCGGAAAGGAACCGGGAAGAGCGCCGGTTGGCTCAGGAGTGGAGGAGCGGCGCGCATTCGAAATCACGACGCCGAGCCGCCGCGTGTGCCGCTAGGTGCCGCCACCGCTGATGCCGGAGGCAGGCACGGACTGTGATTGAGTTAAGAGGGGTTCGCGCAATGGTTCCCCCCTCCCTATCCAGAGGGTGCGGAGCCACTGCATGCAGTGGCGTGTGATTGAATAACGCGGCGGCAAACTCGCGCCGGCTGATCTCTCCTGTCCGCGATGCTGCTACGTTGGCGCCCTTCGGTTTCGTATTCCGCTACATGTGCGCAGACGTTGGCCGTGAATAACGCCCGGCGCATAACCGAGTTAGCTGCAACTACCAGCGGTGTTTCTTTGCTTTCGCATTCAGAGCGAACACGGAAAATCTTCTATGTTGCGCTGCAAGGGCGTCGACAGTTGTTCGGTTCGGGCTTCTGCTGCCGCTGTACCGTGGGTGGCGCAGCATTAAAAAGCTGGCCTTTCGTCGAACTTGGCCGATGTGCAATAGCTTTTTTATTTCTTTTCCCGGGTCGGGGTGCTGGTTGGGGTCATGCAACGCGGTGTGGCAGACATGCTACAGCCATAGGGCGTTTCATGGTCTCATATATATTGTGCAAATTTTTGTATTATTATGTGTGGATCTTTACGTGTTAGTTGTCCTCCCCTCCGAGGAGCGGCAACAGCAGATTTCTCTGTTCTTTCGTTTTATTTCCAATAATTACCGCCATTCTGGCTGTGTGCCTCGTAGTCAAGTCAGTACACCAAAGAAACATAACTGCAGTGGCGTCAATGAAGAAGGCCAGCTATGAAGGCTACAGTGGTCTACTCTCATGTCTATAACGACGGAGCGTCGTGCTCGGAACTGCACGAGCGACATCTACAGTTGGAAATGGGCCACATCCGAGCATGCGCATCGCCACTGACGCGCTTGCCTTGCAGTTTCCGTCCTCGTTTATCGCCGCGGCCGCGACAACTGCTTTGGCCGGCACAAGCGCTGTCAGCCTTATAGCGCCGGAAAAAAAATAGTGCAATCACCCGGATCGGTGCGTTTTATACTGCGTACTTGTTCTCGGTTTGCGGTACCATATCGTACCGGCAATGCACCGCATAAAGTACACTACGCATCGCTCTGTGAATGTTTCATAGCGCATTGCGTTTATTGCCGTGTGCTGTCATTTAATTTCGTCAACCTACTATTAATTGTAACTCACCAACGATGCGTTAACTGAGACTAAATGTAGTTTGGATTGTCCATACATACGACGATCAGTCGGTCCTTCGTCGTTTGTAGCCCTCAATGACCGACGACGGGGAGCATCAGCAAGCCGACCTTCCTTATAAAATGCTTCGAGCACTCTATTCACCGTTGGAAGTGCAAAATTCTATACCGACCAAAAGACAGCTTCCGAGCAGCCTGACGCAACACAAAAACACAGAAAACTTTATACAGTTCATAAGTGGGCGTAAATCTGTTGTTGGGACAATGTGACCGCGAACGGAGAATTAGAACGCAGCACAGCTTGCATCGGGCGCTGCCAACAATACGCTTCGTTTCTTTTCTTTTTTTTTTCTTTTGTGATTGCGCTAGACCGTTGACACCGCACCTGACGGCCAAAGCGGTTGTTGCATCCGCGGTGATAACCAGGGGTCGAGAATGCACGGCATGTGCGTCAGTGGCGCTGCGCGTGCTCAGATGTGTCCCATTTCCAAATGTAGATGTCGCTCGTGCAGTTCCGAGCATGCACGACGCTCCGTCTGTATAGATATGAGTTCACCACTGTACGTACAAAACTTCACGACCTACCTTATAGCGTCGTGGCAGGCTGGTTCTATTGTGCAGTAAATAACGTATAGACTCCTACTGGGTGCGTTGCTTTCGCCTCTCGTGACTTCAGTTCGGACGTTGTCATTCAGTGGTTAGAACGCTGCATGCTTGCGCGAAATGAGGAATAGGAAACAAGCTACGTTTCGAAGACGTCATATCCGTCTGACTAATTCCGTTCGTCTTCTACGTGCGACAGATCCCGAACGCTACGTCCGTTGTCATTGGCGCCATTGAAGCAACACGAGTGTGTTCACATAATGAGGACTGCTGTTAATGCAGCTAAAGAGGACAAGACGTAGACGAGATTATTATGTTTCACGCATTCCCCTGTCACCTTCTTGCGTTATTCAAGGGTAAACTTTATTCTCGCCGTTAGTCAAACTATCATATTTTACGTGTCATAAGCAATATATGATCGCGAGGCACGCATAGTGAAGGGCTTCGCAATGCTCTAGTCGGTTATCTAACGTGCTCCTAACCCTAAATACACGAGTGCTCCTTGCAATTCGCTTCCATGGAAATGTGGTCGGCATGGCTGCCCGAAAAGTTACGCTTTGGTAGTCGAGCTCCTTTGCACGACCATCCGCGCCAGCGAAGCCCTCTCAATCATTTTTAGTGGTAAAAATTTCAACGGGGCCATTTTTTATTGCGTCCCTTGGTTGTTTAGAAATATTACAAAGTAGTTTACACATTGACGGCATACCACCGAGAAATTTCGTTGAACGAGGGCCAAGGCCAGGACAAGTGCACAGAATTACGGTGTATACATCAACTCTGTCATTATTACTCTAACAATTGACGGGCAGCTTTTGGATTCTTCAGCTACATCGTAGCAAGGTAGCCCAGAGATTGCTTGACTGCACAAAAACACAATCTTGCACGAGAGGTCGATGCAAGATGACTCATACGGCAAAACTCTGGGTGACGTTCTAATGAAAATAGGCCCAGACCTTTAAGACTGCTCGTTCATGCATAGTGGCAGCAGTCGGCGACAAGAATTTCTCTACGACAGGCATTCAGGGAAGTTTAGAAGGAGCGCTGAAACGATTTTAGAACACAGAAAGCGACGTCAGTCCGTTGCCAATCTGTGAACGTACGCGCCAAATATTATCCACGGAACGAAGCAGGGTGCTTACCATTTCGTCTCTAAGCCAAATTTGCTTGCTCTCCCCTTGTTAAACTACACAGCCAGCGAAACCTAACTACGTAGACAGGCATAAAGAAAAACCTAACGACGCAGGCACTGTCGAACTCTACGATTGCGAAACCGTTCTCAGCAATACTTCTACTGCTTTCTTTCAATTCGGTAGATATAAAAAATTTGCATATTTCTACTTCGAAAATACAAAAAGGCAACTCTTTAATACTTTCGGTCTTGACCGACGGTCGTGAACAGATGTTTTGTTTTCTCATATACGCTCAAGTGAGGCGGGGCCCGGCGCATTGCACCTTTACTCTTTCGAAGGCTGCGCGGCTAATTCGGTCACTTTCCTTGCACTGATCCCGTAACGACAGTACCTGCAAATGCCCATCTTTGTTTAGAAAACCACCAGCACATTTACAAGCGCACGATCGCCCTCTCCTATGCAGCTCCCGGGCCAAAGCCCTTGGTAGACATCGTTCGGTGTTTGACTGGATTACCACTCTAAATAAATAAATAGGTAAATAAATAAATAAATAAATAATGCGTCATTTGGATTTGGCTACCCTCCATCAGTCGATCTAACGCAGGACTTTATTTATTTATTTATTTTGCGCGTGACCATTCCGCCCAGAAAAATGAATTTGAACTGTAGTTTTGTGAAAAACAGTTTGTTTGCGTGAAGAAAAGAACATTAAGTATTTAGCCCCCAAACGCACTTTTCAGCATATTTTGCCATTTCTGAACCTTCACTGTACCTAGAGAAAAATCTGTACGCTTTTTGATCGCAACGTTTCTTTCGAAGGAAGAATAAGAAAAGTACCCTCTCATGGGCACAACATTAGACTTGCCTACTGCAGGAATTCTGAGCAGAAAAAAAAAAGCAATCGCAAACTTGGTAGACTTAGTAAAATAGTTCTAATTCACTCATTTACTTCAGCAGAGAGATTACAATACTAGGCTGAGGACGATGAAACTTGATGGATATTAACTTTGTATTCACACCTTGTTGCGAAATAAATTTCCTGGCGCCGTCAAGTGCAGTTATAATTTAAAGCTCCACTTTATGCTACAGCGCGTCAGATGTGACCAACTCGCCCTAGCGGGCGCGCTATCTATGACGCCCATAATAATATGGGCTGAAAGTCGGATGCAGGTCATTAAAGAGTGACAGTATCCGCCATAATTAAAAGCAAAGCTTATAATACGACCAAATGCACTACAAGGTAGCATGATACTTCAGGATTTTTCCTGCGATCGGGCGCTCAGCGAACCGGAGCCGGCGCGTGGCAGCAGGCTCGCGCAGGAGCGCCCCCTAGTACCCCTTCTGTTAGCTGCGAGCTCTGGCGACCTCCTCTTCTTCTTCATCGATGTCATCAGAACTCATCATTCTCTCTACTTCCTCACTCTCTTTGTTGCGTCTGCTTCTATTTTCTTTTTCCTGCTGTTTCGTCATTTCAGTCGATGAAACCACAGCCCGGAACTGACAACACATAATATCCTAACATCTTACTCTAGCACATCAGAGTCGGTGTTGACAACACAAAGTGCTCAACCCTCTACAGGGAGTCAGGGATGTGTAGCACTAGCCCTATTGAGCAGCGTTCAAATCTGCACAGGCGTGAAGCTTTTGTTCAGTCTTTTTATTATTATTATTATTATTATTATTATTATTATTATTGTTGTTGTTGTTGTTGTTGTTGTTGTTGTTGTTGTTGTTGTTGTTGTTGTTGTTGTTGTTGTTGTTGTTGTTGTTGTGATCAATAGCAGTGACGCACAGCGGCAGTGGCGGCCGACACCATTGCCACCAATTTCGGTCACTGTAACGAGCCCACCGCTTACGCTGTAAAACAAAAGCTGCAAGTGTGTGCTTCCTCTCGCAATAGCACCGTCTCACACAGCGGTATAACGCCAGGCGCAATTACACCCGAAACTCGAGTCCTCAAGCTCTCGCGTTCCAATCCGTCGAATTCCCACAAAGATGGCGAAGAGCGCGCATCGCTTCATTTTGGCGTCTGCTACCAGAAAACTACCACGCGGCTAGCTGCCAAAACAATTTTGTTTTTCGCTGGTCCCCGGGGGTGGCCAGCGCCAGAATCGTCAATCCGTGAAAAGCGAACGCCGACTAGCTGGCGTCGCCAGAATCACCCCTCCAGAGAAAAACGAACGCCGGCTTTCTAGGGTGCTATCTTGGACACTGTCCAATTCCCCCATCTTGCCAAATTTGTAATGGCGGCGTTTTTCAGCCATTCAGTTAGCCTGTAGCTGCCCTCTGAGCCAATCATAGCTACCACGGTGGTTCAGTTTGACAATATGGCATACTTCGACAATGTCCAGGATAGCACCCCTGGTGTCGCCAGAGTCATCCATCCATAGAAAAACGAACGCCGACTTGCTGGCCTCACCAGAATCTCCCATCGAGAGAAAATCGAACGCCGACCGGAAGTACGCACAGCGGTGGGCGGAGCCAGCCGAGCGAAAAATCCAGTGCATCCCACGCATTGTGGAAATCGATGTCATACGACACAGTCAGGGACAGTGTTGTACGGAACGCCGTTCCAAGGAACGGCGTTCCTGGAACTAGTTCCTTTTTGGAGGAACGAAGGAACGCCATCGTTACTTTAAAGTTTGCTGGAACTGTAACGGTAACGCGTTACATTTAAAAGTAACGGCAGAGGGAACGACGTTCCTTCTGTAAACGTTCCACATGCAAAGCGGATAGGCCGAGCCTCGAGTCCCCGTTTCCCTGTTAGCAGTTTCCTTCACTCAAAAGAAAACACACGCAAAACGCCATTCCTTTACTATTCCTCCTCGAAACCTCGACGAGGGCGAAGCTTCTTTTTCGCCAGTGTAGGCACACCACATGTGTATTTCGTTACTCCCTTACGGTGGCCGCACCCTGTGGCTGGACGAAAAGTTTCCAGCTGACTAGGGCAATGCAGGCCGAACCGCGGCCAGCCGCGATATTCTTTTCGTCCCTTCACATTCCGCCGCCAAGGCTCCCTTCGAACTAAGACACTGTCAACGCGCGCTTTGCTCAGTGCATAAGTTCTGAGAATGCGGTTACGGCGCACACGTGTGGGCCTCGGCGTCGATGGCATTTTTTACGCAGGAGACCGCTCGGCGAAGCAGAAGTGCAGCGGCAAATGTTACACTACGGAGTTGCACCCTGTTGTGAAGTCAAGACAACGTGTCGCCCCGCCACGGTGGTCTAGTGGTTATGGTACTCGGCTGCTGATCCGAAGGTCGCGGGATCGAATTGCGGCGGCGGCATTTCGATCGAGGCGAAATGTTGAGGCCCGTGTGCTGTGCGATGTCAGTGCTCGTTAAAGAACCCCAGGTGGTCGAAATTTCCGGAGACCTTCACTACGGCGTCTCTAGTAATCAGAGCTGGTTTTGGGACGTTAAACCCCACAAATCAATCAAGATAACGTGACGTGGCTAGTAGGCGGGCGGGGTTTCGATCAACGTAGCTGTGTGCGGGCTAGCGACACTTAGCAGTCGGAAACGTGAACCACGAGAGTTTGGAGAACAAAATTACAGGGCCAGCCAACACGACCGAGTCGGCTGGGGCCTGTTAACAAAAGGGCGGCGTGATGTCTTGTCAAACGTCCAACTGAAGATCGCTGAGAAGACATCGGCTGCTGTATTTCCACGGACGCTCCCGGCTTCCTTGAGTGGGGGATTGTAGGATTCTCCGAAAGTCGTGTAGCAAGCGACAGATACAACGCGGCGTACTCTACTCGACACGCTGCCGGCCTCTGCTGATGGGGCGACAACGTCTGCCGAAAACGGGAAAACTTGGCCTTCCTGCTGTGACGAAAGGGGTCGACGAAAGGGCTGTAGTTATGGCGAAACAACTCTCAGGCGCCAGCAGGGGCGCAGGAAAGCGCGGGGGACGAGACCAACGATGTGGGGAGGGATAGCAGTCTTTCGCTTTATTTCATAGTGACTTCAAGACGCGAAAAAAAGTACAAAGACGAAACACAAAAACGACAAGGACAAGCGCCTGTCGTTTGTGTTTCGTCTATGTACTTTTTTTCGCCTCTTGAAGTCATTATGAATGGTCACCAACTAGCCCGAACAAGAGTTCTGATCCAGCTTTATTTGAGCCAGTCTGAACAGCAACGAAGGGTCGTTCTGAAGGCTGGATACACTGTAGAGATCTTTCACTTGGCATTCGAAAATAGCGGAACACCACCTTGCCTCCTTTGCCATCCAGATTCTGTTGCAATGAGTGCCGATGTGGAATTATAGATTGCTCCCTGGCCATGGCTACCCCCGATGTTTCAAACGACTGAATACAACATCGCACGCCCGTGTTTAGCCCAATGTATGACTTATGCTCCATCAAACAATACAAGTGGAGTGTCGACAAGATCGGCGAGAAACTTAAAGGAGCACGTGCAGGTACGGTTTATTTAATGTTCTTTCCTATTCGCATAACGAAAAGACAGCTTTGTGTTCTAAGTGTAAATAGGTCCATTGATTACTTTCTTGTTCACATTAGGTATTTCTACTATGTCTTGATCTCATAGGAACTAGAGCCACGCTCAGTAGCACGTGCGGAATTTTTTGCTACTTGAGTTGTGCTGTTGTGCTGCTGCGAACCTTTCATGCGTGACATAGTACGTCATTTTTGCTTGCAGACATCATTTATTGGTTGGTGTTCGATGAAATGATGCACGCGATTTATTTATTTATTTATTTAGTTATTTATTTATTTAGTAAGTTAGTTATTTATTCCCCACATATCAATGTCATTTCGCCATTGCATGAAAGTGGGGCTGCTGTACAAATTGAACAGACAAAGCGTACTCCTTAGGACGCCATAAGAAAAAAAAATATTCCCACTTTGTGTAAGTCGTCGGCAAGCCCACCAACTGATCATGCAGTTTGAATTCTTTACACCAACACACTCTGCATCACCATAAATAAGAGCGAAAGAACAGTATCACGAATGCTTTAAGACTGTGAGAACTAAGCAATAGAATATATTCAGAACTGTCAATTAGACTACTAAACCACTAAAAAGGCTGCAAATATTGAGGGAGGAAGTTTAGGGCGGGAAATGATGACGAGATATCGGGAAATCTTGTTCCAGTATTTCTAGGCGCGGGTGGAGCACAAGATATTATATGCCAATGTAAATCGACAGGTCTACAGTATTTATAGCTTTTAGTGTTAAATGCGGGCTTGCTACTCACATGCATTGGTGAATGTGAGTGACTTTATATTTGCACATCTGAAGTGCGCTATTCTGATTGCTCATTGGAAGGCCCATTATGTGTTGCACTTTAATAGACTAGAGTCAAAGTCGCTGTGAACGTGTGACTACGTTCGGTGCTCCCCGAAATTATGTCTAGAAGCATTTATTTTCATAATTTTTTTCTCGAGATAATCTGCTGCCGGTAAGGTTCAAGTTCGCGCAATGTACGTAGCTCGAAGTGCATTTAAAGTGTTTAAGTCACTTAATTTCAGCTCACAATTTTCCGACACTATTTTGAATCTTAAAAATCAAATGTAACGTAAATGTAACGACACGTTCCAATTTCGGCAATGTAACTGGAACGCGTTCCTTTCTGGCTAAAGGAACTTGTAACGGGAACTCGTTACAAATTTGGGAAGGAGCGAGGAACGAGCTTTCGTTCCTGTTTTGGAGGAACGTGTACAACACTGGTCAGGGAGAAAATTGCCTTCCGTATTGTACGTATGGCAGCCAGCCAAGTGTCACAAGTGGGATCAATGCCCTTATGCATATTGAGTAGTTGTGTGCGTAACCTGTTCTCAGCTGGCAGACAGCGCTGTGGCGACTACTGCGGCTAGACGGTGCTCTCTTCCTTCACGATATCGGTGTAGCGGTGCGCACACGGATCAAAAGTATCAATATACCAATACTACGAGGAAAAGTCATGACAGTTCCAGTAACGTGATACCTGGGAAGGTGCGAAGCATGCGGTGACGCGTCGGGTGTTTCCCACAGGAAACGTCAGTCGCTCCTAATGGACTTACTTTACCATGGCCACGACGACGACGTTAGACGACGACAGCCAGGGCGCCTTAGCAGAAACTCGTTAGAATCGCTTCTGACACGCGACAACCCTGCGCATGCAGTGTCTGCGGGCACTGCATCCAGGATCGCCCTTCACGTGCACGCACACTGTCTGCACTGACTCCATGATGGGCCCACACAATTTTCCCAACCGAACTTGTCAAATTTCTGTTATTCAATGAAATCCTGACTGTTCCTTTATTTTGATTTAGTTTAAATCATGTTACATCCTTGATTCATGGGGTTGCTCAAATGCCGATGTTAACCTTTTGTTCACCTTTTGATCATAGATGTTTCTTTTTTTTTACACGGTGCTGTACGGTGCTGTCACGGTACGGTACGGCACCGTGTAAAAAAAATGACACATCTGTGATCAAAAGGTGAACATAAAAATTTGAGCAACCCCATCAATTAAAGATATGTGGCATCATTTAAACTAAATAAAAATAAAGGAACAGCCATGTACCGTGACGGACGCCAGACAAGCCTCGGCCATAAGGTGCTTCGCCCCTAAAACTCGGAGTAAATGTAGGCAATTGTCTCGTGGGCGCCGCCATGTTACCTAGGGGGCGGTGCCGCCGCCGGGGCTGAATTCAGAGAACTTTTCTTTCGTAACTGCTTTTGACGACCGGCCGGCCGGTTCCCCTAATGTTCCTGGGACCTGGGACACTGGGTGCTCCCTCAAGCTGCCTTTAGCAGCTTTTTGCCCAGTGTCCCCTCTACCCTGTACTGCTTTGTACAGTGTGAAAGAGAACTAAACTTTCTATTCTATTCTATATGCCCAGGATCGTTATTGGCCGAAATTTTGTCCTATCAACATTTTTACCGGAAGTCGTTTTTGTGAAATTAGCCCTGATCTTGCATCCCACTCGTGTGAGTGCGAACCATTGGAGAATTGGAAAAACCTAGGAGAGAATCAGGTGAGAAATCTCTAAGCCTAGGCATAAAAAGAAATAATCCAAGGAGGAAATCATGGAAAATGGGCTCCAGTCACGCGAAAGGCATAATAATTATCTGGGGTTTTACATCCTGGGGAGGTTCGGGCCGCCTGCGCCGAGGAGTGCAGCCGCCGATGCTAGCTCAGAAAGAACGGGTTTATAATTAGCAAAACATGGGAAAAGGTTAATCTGCGCAGAACATTTCTCACCAGCACTGCCCCTTAGCCCTCACCGCGCCGGACGCGCACCATGGACGAACACACACTCCTCGGGACCCGTAGCGGCCCCGAAACGTCATTCTTTGTTCGTTTATTTTGGACAAGGCGAGTGCTTGTTGATTTCTTACCACACTCCTCGGCCAGTACCCTGCCGACTTGGGGGACAGCGCGTCGGCTGGCGATTCTGTAGCGAGATGTGGGCCGCACGCAGAGTTATAGTGCGCCGCACATGGCTCAATCGGCCTGACGGAGCGCTCGGTTTCCGCAGTCCCAAAACCATGGCATAATTAGGAGGGACGCCAGAAGAGAGATTTGCACCACCAGGGGTTTTTGAACGTGCGCGAACATCGTATGAGTGCAGGGGTCTCAACGTTAACCCATCGAAATGCAGCCGCCATGGCCGGGATTTGATCCCGCGACCTTCGGATCAGCGGCAGGATGCCATAGCTACATAGACCACCGCGGTGGGGCCACGTGGTCAATACCCAATGAAAGCTACCACGTTCAAACAACCATAGAGTTAATATACTAACTCTATGCTAACTCAGTACTAACTCAATATATTAACTCTATGCAAACAACTTCGAGCGCTCCGGCAACTAGGAAGGGCCTAATCATACCCGAGAGGCTGCAGCACTGCGCACATGGGGACATAGGAGGTTGGCTTGTCAAGGCTAACGGAATCACGTGACTCTATCTCATATATTGTTTTCCCCCCATCATGGTGCGAACACTCGCATTTGCATGGCTGGTATGCAGGCGGCTGCGGGTCGGGTTTTCTGTCTCGCAGGCTCAATTTTGTTATATGAATTCCGGCTGTTTATATAGTAGATGAGTCTATGAGACGTCCTGACAAGGTTTAACTATTACATTGTCAATGATGCTAAATATACAGCGCCATGAAGAAGTCCCGAATTATCGATGTCATGTAATAAGGGCACAGCCTCTTCGTTTGGAAATAGCGCAAGTGTTTCAACACTTTCTTGACAAGCAACTGCACCCTTCAGAACTTTTTTTTTTACCTTCAATTTTCCGGCTCTAATGCTTTCTTCGTATCGGCTGTCATTCATATGGTGGTGTGTGAGCGCGCTGTGGTTATCATTCATTTCGTCTCGTCGACTGTCTCTGTTCTTTACTCTCCAAGTGATGTCTATCTGATTTCTAAAGTATCTCGGAGTGACCGCTTGTTACTCGATTGTGTATCGCTCGTTCGTTTGTTATACCTGTTCACGACATGCCCACAGGCGGGGGTTGGTATAGATGTGCTGGTAAGCTGCTGGTAATACTGCCGGGTTGATAATTCCTAAATCTATTGTACCTCCTTTTTTGTGTATTAATATAATGCTGACGTTCCTCCCACTCTATGCGACATGAAAGTCTTAGATATTGTGCAGAGAATATCGCAAGTTTTTTTATAGGTGCCCTGCAACACTTTTTGAACTAAGTCATAAAACAGTCCCGATCAGTTTGTAGAGGCTCCTGTGAACACGCGAACCAAATAATACTTAACTGCACGTGCTGAGGAACTCCCAAGTTGGCTTCAAACACAGCTGGAAAGCGCCCGCGATGTTCTTTCAACAAGTGACAACATTATAATTGCCTTTTTTCATGATTGCTGAGAGATAGGCTGTGTTCCAACTCTGGACAGCATCATAGACTGTCTACGTTGACAGCTTCAAAGGCACCTTCGTGCCCTTGTCGTCCGAGTAATGGAACGCCTTTCGATGACGTCTGCGCGACGTCACGCGACCTGGCGGCGACGAAAAAAGCTCAGAAAAAAGCACGGAATTGCGGATTCTTCTGCTTATTTAGAGTTCCAATCTACGAAAAACTCAGTGTAGCTCACACTAAGCGCGTAAGAAAGCACCTACCAGCGAGCAGCCGGCCATCCCTGAGAGATCGAAGCAATCTGTTCGGCCGTCATTTGTTTGGACAGCAATGTAGCCTGCATCGTTTTTGTCTTCGGATGCTGTCTTCGCGAAGACGCCTATTTTGCCGTCTGCATGAGACTTGGGGTGGGACTTAAAGATTTCCGCTGTCCGCGTAGCTGCCCATTGGTATTGGAACGGACCGATTGGAACACACCGATATTGGAACACACCGATGATCTGCTATGGAAGGCTGCTGATCCGAGGGTCGCGGGATCGAATTCCGGCCGCGGCGGCTGCATTTCGATGGAGGCGAAATGTTGAGGCCCATGTGCTGTGCGATGTCAGTACACGTTAAAGAGCCCCAGGTGGTCAAAATTTCTGGAGCTCTCCACTACGGCGTCTCTCATAATCAAATCGTAATTTTGGGACGTAAAACACCAGAAATCAATCAAGCTTTGCTAGACGTTGTCCACCGGACAGAGCGACGCACGCGGTCTTTCTTCTTCTTCTCATTCTTATTCCGCTTGCACGCGCAACACGTGCTCCCGCCAGCCGCTGTTTTGCCATTTGCAGCAGATTTGGGCAGAGGGAAGGAACGCGAAAGATGAAAGAAGAGCACGTGCGAACGCTCCACGTTAGGCATTGTATAGAAGTCAGAGCACGTGCACTCTTGGGGAGCAGTTTCCTGCACCGCCGTTTGTATGGTTTGACTAACAGCTTCGTTGTTTAAGATGGAAAAGCTAGCGTTTATTGCACTTGGTGCATACCAGAATTTCCACAAAATGTGTACCTATTATTATTGATAGGTCAAGACAATTGGACATCCTTGACGTCGAGCATAAAGGCAATAAAATCACGCACATGGCGCATGTATACCGGCAGCGAGGGATACACATGTATAGGCCGCACGCGATAGAACGTTAAAGGGACCCTGAAACGGTTTTGACGATTTTGTGCAAACATGGTGATCCGGTAGAGCGGGTTATTAGGACCATTACAGGACAGATTTCAGCGCTGGGCGTAAAGTGTGTAATTTATAATAAGGTTTTGAACACGCGTATCGCAAAAGGTCGCAGCGGCTCGCCAAAATGCGTTTTCAAACGCCCCCGCCAATCGAACTACGAATGGGAGGTCGCTGATTGTCAGTCACACTTTCAAAATCAGCCCCGAATCAGTCACACTTTCAAAACCTAGCTGCGAAGAACGTGCTTCTACAACGTACTCCTTCGTTTCAGCCAACGGTATCGTCGCGGCATCTGGCGGCGTACACACGAGTCGCCGGTGATCTATTACAGAGGCTAGCACTGCCGAGGCGGGCGACCTCAGTGAGGATATCGGGGCGCTATGTCGCTACGGAAGACTCGGCAAAGCGGCTGACGCGGGAGGTGCTGTCGTCGCTAGCGCGCACTCCGCAGCAGATCGAGTTGAGAAGGAACAGCAGTGGTAAGGAGGAAGGCGACAGAAATAAGCCCATAGCTGCCTTAGCGCATGGTGCTTCGCTTTAGTTATGGTGTGAATGATTTCACAATTGTGTGGCCTAATCAGTGACGCAATGTCAAAAAAACGTTTCAGGGACCCTTCAATCTTTATAGCCTGTGTCAGATTACATTTACTGGACGTTCGACTGCCAAAGATTCCAGGATCCAGTGCAGGAGGTTTTGGCACGGCCGCTGGATAAAAACGCACGTGGTGCGGCCTGCGACGTCGCCCGAAACCGGTGTGACGAGCCTAGTTCTCCGCGCCGCCGCAGCGGCGCCACTGCTACGGGACAAGTAGCAGAGCTTGAAAATGCGTTGGCAAAAGAGCGTGAGAAAACGCAGGCCATGGGGGAGAGGCTTAGGTTAGCAGAGGAGGGACTAGCCATGGTAGTTAAGGCGAACAAAGAAGCAGGCAACAGCGAGAACAGTGCGGCGCCGACCTCCAGCGCGGGGGGGGCAGCAAGAACAGGGTGTGAAAAACGCAGGTGCAAAGAGCGCGGGGCACAGCTTTCAGGAAGTAGCTTTGCGGGAGGGAGTAGATAATGCAGCAGCTGCGACTCAGGCTAAACACCCAGACAGTAGCCAGGTTCAGGTGACTCCAGCTGGAAAACCTCAGCGGGTTATTATAGCTGGCGATTCCAATTTAGGTCGATGCGCCGAGGCACTCAAAGAGAGGGTGAAAGGCGACAAACGAGTATTGGTAGGGACGTTCCCAGGACATAGGCTGGGTTCAGTCATGAGGCAAGCAAGAGAAAAGCTCAGGTCTGGGGCTCACGGACGCAACCTCGTGATGATTGCGGCAGGGCTAAACGACGTCCTCAACAAAGAATCGTCAGGATTAGCGACGACCTTGGCAAAAGGCGTCGATGACATGCGCGCCATCTCCCCCCAGGTGCAGATAGTAGTGTGCACGGTACCGGAAATACCAGTGCGTGACGGCAACCTCCAAAGAGCGGTTGTCCATGCAAACAAAGAGATATGGCGTACGAGTCGAGAGAAGGGTTTCGAAGTAGGGGAAATAAACAGGGAGGTGCATAGGTGGGCGGGTTTCCAAAGAGACAGAATTCACTTCGATAGGAGGCTTGGTCATGAGGTAGGTTGGCGGCTTGCAGGACGTGCAGTAGCTTTTTTGGGGGGCACGCGGGCCCTTCGGAGTCCGGGGTAGCAAGGAACAAAGGAAACAACCAGGGGGATTTTCCGGCAGGCAGCACTGAGAAATGCCAGAAAAGAGGTAAAAGGAAGAAAAGAGCGAAGGCACGTGTAGCAATTAGTTACATAAACATGCAGGGTGGCAGAAAAAAGGCAAAATGGTTAGAGATTGAGGAACAGTTAAACAAAGAAAAGATAGGCGTTTATGCGGTTACAGAAACACACCTTAGAGACCTGGAAGAGCCACCACATATTGACAATTATGTTTGGGAAGGGTGCAACAGGATCATATCAGAAAGAAAAGGTGGGGGTGTTGGAATGCTTATTCATAGCGGAGCCAAATGGGAGAGAGTAAAACAAACGTGTTCAGAGCACCTCTGGGTTTCGGGCACGGTAGGTGGAAAGAAAACGTGGCTAGGTGTAGCTTACATGTGGACGGGAAATAACTGTAAGGAAAAGAATCTGGAGATAAAGCATTGCATAAACACCGATATTAAAGAATTTGGTCATGGGGCTGAAATCATCCTCCTAGGGGATATGAATGCCCACATCCATGACCTTGACGGATATACAGACACCAATGGGAGGTTATTGCTCGATCTTTGCGAGCACCATAGTCTCGTGATAGTTAACACAGGGCCCAAGTGTCGTGGACAGATCACGTGGGAGGTCAGAAACAGACAATCGAACATTGATTATTGTCTAATGACGGAAGGAATCTATGAAAAACTGAGAGAAATGAGAATAGACGAGGACGGGATGAACAGCTTGGGTAGTGATCATAAATGCATAACGTTACAACTGGGATATAAAACTGAAAATAATAACGTAGAGTCGAAGTTTGGCAGGTCGTACTTAAATGACAAACAAATAAAAAATATAGCCGCAAGAGTAGAGGAAGAAGTAGGCAAAATACGAGGCAAGGACTGGGGGTATAATGAGCTAGTTCATGCAATGACGAAAGAAATAAGTAAAGAGAAGAAAACTGTTTGCTGGAAAGGAAAGAGAACGCCAAAAAGATGGTGGAACAAGGAAATCCGGGAAGCGATCGAAAATCGACGTAAAGCATCAAGGGAGCACAGGCAGGCAAAAAGGGAGAAGCGGCCGCAAGTCGAAGTCACGGAAAGATGGGAAATATATTTAGAGAAAAAATCTATTGTACAGAAATTGGTCGAGGCAAACATTAAAGGTGAAAGCGAACGCTGGGTTACAGAAATTCATGACAAAAAGAAGGACGCGCCTAGGATATTTTGGAACCACATAAAAGCGCTAGGTAAAAAGTCTGCCACATTGCAACAACATATTGTTGATGAAAGAGGAAATCAATTGGAAGGGTACGAAGCGTTGGGTTACATCCAGAAGGTAACAGCCGATTCGTTTAAAAAGATCGTCCAAGAGATTCCCCCAGTGGATAAAACCATGACGGAGAGCGAAACTAAGGAAGAGCTAGAACTTGAGAATTTCAACTGGAAAAAGGCCGAAGGAAAAATTCCGAAGCGCACTGCTATGGGTTTAGATGGGGTCCCCGTTAGCCTCATTAACGAATTAGGACAGAACACTAAAGAAGCGCTATTGAAAGCCGTAGAAAAATGCTTACAGGAGAGGCAAATACCGGACAGTTGGCGAAAAAGCAGAATGAACTTAATCTATAAAGGCAAGGGGGAAAAGAATAACATTCGCTCGTATAGACCGCTAACCATTACATCGGTACTATACAGGATGGCAATGCAAGCAGTAAAATTAAAAATAGAAGCCTGGGCAGAACGTAACAATATTTTGGGAGAACTTCAGAATGGATTTCGAGTAGACAGGCGTTTAGACGATAACCTATTTGTTCTTACTCAGTGTATAGAAATATCTAAAATAGAAAGGAGGCCGTTGTATGTGGCTTTTCTAGACATCACTGGGGCGTATGACAATGTTAATCAGGAAATATTGTGGGAAATTTTGGAAGGAATGGGCATAGGCGACGATTGTGTACAGCTTTTGAGGGAAATATATCGAGAAAATACAGTTTGCATAGAATGGGAAGGAATAAGTAGCAGAGAGAACGTTGATATTAGCAAGGGGCTGAGACAGGGATGTCCTTTGTCGCCGCTGTTATTCATGCTGTACATGGTTAGAATGGAAAAAGCGCTAGGAGATAGCCACATTGGTTTTAATCTGTCACACAAACAGGGCGGCGTGATGATTGAGCAGATGCTTCCGGGTTTATTTTATGCTGATGATATTGTCTTATTCGCGGACAGTCGAGATGATATACAACGGCTGGTGAATATATGCGGGAAGGAAGGCGAAGATCTAGGACTAGGATTTAGTGTAACAAAATGCGGATTGATGATATTCAATGATCCCAACGACCAGGCGGTATCCATACAGGGCCAAGAAATACCGAGAGTAAGCGAATACAAGTACCTTGGCGTATGGGTAAATGAGGGTGATAGATACATGAAGGTACAGGAAAAAGCCTTGGCAGCAAAGGGAAAGAGGAACGCAGGAATAATGAAGCACAGAGCGTTATGGGGACACAATAGGTACGAGGTGCTTAGGGGTCTGTGGAAAGGGGTAATGGTACCGGGGCTTACATTTGGGAACTCAGTGGTGTGCATGAGGCCAGAGATACAATCGGGAATGGATGTGAATCAAAGAACTGTGGGACGCCTCGCGTTGGGTGCTCACGGGAAAACTACAAACGAGGCTGTAAAGGGCGATATGGGATGGGCGAGTTTTGAGGCAAGGGAAGCGCAGAGCAAAATAAGGTTTGAAGAAAGGCTAAGGAATATGAAAGAGGTTAGGTGGGCAGTGAAGGTGTTCCGCTATTTATATAGAAAGAGCGTTGACACGCAGTGGAGAAAGAGAACTAGGAGGCTCACCAGTAAATATACGGCTCTAAGAGAACTGACAACAAAGAGCGTAAAGGGAAAAGTCAGAGAGGCGGAGAAGATTTACTGGAGGACAGCGATGGAAAAAAAACCGACTCTGAATAACTACCGAGAGGGCAAAAACGAAATAAAGAGGGAGGCATTTTATGATAATTCAAGAGGAAGCGCTTTATTGTTTGAAGCGAGATCGGGCTGCCTTAGAACGCGTGTTTATAAAGCGAAATTCAGTAAAGAAGAAGAAAAATGCACATGCTGTGAGGAAGATAGGGAAACGACAGAGCATGTTCTGATTGAATGCGGAAATATCCACCCAGGTGTACGTTTGGGCACCACCCTACATGAATCCTTGGGTTTTAGGGCGAACAACGGGAAGCTGAACATAGCCGCGATTGAAATAAGTAAGAGACGGTTAGAATACTGGTGGCAGAAAACTAGAGAGAACGGACAAAAATAATTATAGGGAAAAATATGGAATTTCTGCCATAAGGGGCAGGGAACTGGGCTATGAAATTCCGTTTTTGATATGGCATGATCGATATGATTGAAGTAAATTTAAAAGGCATCAGGAAAATTAAAAGAGAAAAAAAAAGTTCTTAAATCTTCTTATGAGCCTGGTGGCGCACATGTCACCGCCCCGTTACAAAGGGGAAGCTCATAGCATCCATCCATCCATCCATCCATCCAAGTGCACGCGGGAGGAGCCGGTTCTGCATGTTTCGC
This sequence comes from Hyalomma asiaticum, assembly GCA_013339685.2. Classification (NCBI taxonomy): domain Eukaryota; kingdom Metazoa; phylum Arthropoda; class Arachnida; order Ixodida; family Ixodidae; genus Hyalomma; species Hyalomma asiaticum. The sequence goes on along the minus strand of CM023481.1, from coordinate 47,882,662 downwards.
GTAGCGGCGCGCTGAGAGTTTGCATGTTATTCATGCGAGACTGTGTATTGTTTTGCCAAATTAACATCTCTACGCTGCCTGTAAGAACATAAATACTATACTATACCCAGGAAGTCGGTACGGGCATTCGGCTGCTAATGGACTCGCACGAGCCCGAGCCGCGCACTTTTGCCGCAGGTTTCGACACGCGATCGCCGTTCAACATAACTGGCAAGTTCCTTATCGCTTGATTGAATACTTGCTTCGCTTGTTTGCTGTTCAAAGAAAAACCTATTATTATTATTATTATTATTATTATTATTATTATTATTATTATTATTATTATTATTATTATTATTATTATATTCAAAGTTCCTTACAGGCCAATTGAAGGGCATTGAGTAAGGGGGCATCCGTATATAAAAAAACAAAAAATACGCAAAAATTTAAAAAATAACAAGAAATAAAGGGGAAAAATAAAAGAAGGAGACAAGACCAATATTACAAGCAGTAAAACGTTATACAATGCTGAAGTGCAAAGAAATTAGGTTACCAAGGAATGTTTCATGGTTAGCAATGAATACAATGTGATCAGGAAAACCGTTCCAATGTGCAGTGGCTCTAGGTAGTTGTGATGAGTTAAATGCCTGTGTGTGACCATGAATTCGCATGAAACTACGCGCGTTGTGATTGCGTCGAGATGTACGCAAAGGAGTATGAAGCGGACAACCGGTGAAATTTGTTACTATAAATCTACTTGTGAAATTAACACAATAGAGCAATGGCACGGCGTTCTTCTACAGTGGCTGAAATGCAAGATCTTGGTTTTGTTAGACGTTCCTACAAATGCGTGCATACGACTTACTGGATTGGCCAAATAATGTTCTGAGTGTTTTAGTTCCAGCTTTTTATAAATATGAGGCAGACATCTACAACTAAGTGAACATTCAGCCGCTTTGTAGAGGCGTGTTTCCATTTCTATGTAAGGAGGGAACTAGTTCGGATTGATTGATTGATTGATTGATTGGTTGATTGATTGATTGATTGAAAAAAGAAGGTCGAGGAAGGCAGTGTCAGGCTCATTTCTTTATTTACAAGTTACAACATGTACATCCACGGAAAAGCGACTCTTTGCATCAAAGTTGTAGGACCTTCCGTGACAGAGGCTTGTAAGCGAGTTGGAACCGCTCAACAGTTGCGTTCAGGTCTCTGGCCTAGTTTGCTGCAACAGTTTGCTCAGAAACACCTCACAGGTCTCCTCGGTGTGGCTTTGGGCATCTCTGTTACACGTCAGTTCCCGACATTTCACACAATGTGGTAGAAGTGTTGAGGCCAGGCGCCGGAACTGCCGTCTGAACAGCCGTTGGAAGCAATAGCTTGAGCTTCGTGGACTTCGTATAGTCACCGTCAGTGAAGCGACGTAAGTACACCAGCGACCTGTAATTTGGCTCCCACACGCTTCCTTTTCCAGTTATTCCCTGTCGAGAAATGTTTTTAGTCATATTTTACGGCGATATACGTCGCACGGAAACTCGTGGTATCGTATCTAAGGGTCCTTCCTTGAGTTTGTGCCACACAGCGGTGCGCAACAGTTGTGCTGCATAGTGGCGCGCACAACCAAAATTATAGGAGGCAATGGCACAATACGAGAAGCACCTCGACACGTTGCAGTTACAGGGCGTGCGAGCGAGGTGCAGAATTTCGTCGACGCACACACAGACGACTCGTCCCGTACTGATTCGCGGAGCGGCCCGCGCGGCGAGGGCCGGGAGAGTTGTCCCGTAGCAGTGGGGCCCCCGCCGAAAAAGCGGCGAAAAATGTCACCTTTCCCCTTACAGCTGCGCTTTTGTTCGCCACGTGACGTAGCAGGCCGTACCTCGTGCGTTGCTAATCGAGCGGCAGTGTCTTGGCTTTCGTATTCGGCCACTTAAACATGTTTCGCATTCAACTGATTTCGTATTCGGCCACTTAAATATGCTGCTGCTACCACAGCTCAGGTATCAGAGCACATCATTAAACAAATCATCTCATGCGGCCAGTTTCCTCGCCGACTTCAAGTCGCCAACGTTATTACCATTTATAAAGGTGGTGACAAATCTAACATGTCTAACTACAGGCCAATTTCCATACTGCCGATATTTTCCAAAGTTGTCGAAAAACTAATACACATAAGAATGTCCTCATTCCTAAACAAACACCGCATCATGACACCCTATCAATTTGAGTTTACAAAAAAACGTTCGACAGAGAGTGCCTTGCTAATGCAAAAAGAAACAATCCTTGATGCCTTTGAAGACGAACTGTGTGCACTTGGAATTTTCATCGACTAATCAAATGCATTCGATAGAAAAATCACATCACACTTTTAAAGAAACTTGAATGTTACGGTTTCAGAGGTTGCTTCCTCTCTGTCATTAAGTCGTACCTACACCACCACCAGCAAAGCGTGCACATTAACAACTCTCATCCATGTTTTAAACCATTACGGCATAGTGTTCCTCAGGGAAGCATTCTTGGCCCACTGCTTTTCAACTTATATACAAATTACCTTGTTAAGATGGACATAAATTCATCGTTTGTAATTTATGCAGACGACTCAAGTTTATTTTTGACGCATCAGTCCGCCTCTGCTTGCAAAAAAGGCGAATGAGGTGCTAAATATATTGAATTCCTGGAGTGAAATTATTTCCCTAACTATAAACGCTTCAAAGACAAAAGCAGTTCTTTTCCGCCCTAGAAATAAGCCAATTAATTCAAATATTACCCTGCACCTCGGTCTTTCAGTAATGGAACTGGTAGCAGTAATAAAAACCTTGGGTGTTCTTGAAGAAAATATGCAATGGAACGCACATATTAATCTCGTCTACTCCAAACTTTCGCGAATTGTGGGTATTCTAACACGCCTCCGTTACCAAAGCACGACAAATTGCACTTATACAATTCCCGTTTCTCATCTACATTAATATATGGATATCTGGTATGGGGAACAACGACTGACACAAACTTGTCTAAAATTCATCGCCTGCAGAAAAGAGCCGTAGGAATAATCTCAATAAACCATATGATGCCCACACAAAGCCTATATTTGAACACCTTGGAATAACATCATTGCCGAACCTGTTCAACACACTTCTATTGAAACGGTGTCATACATACCGCAAAAATAATGACTTTTTTCTAGGAAAACTCGCCACCCTAACTCCAGTTGTAATAACATACGCTACACGAAACAGTCACACGTGGAACGTCCCCCACACTCGCACAAGCTATGGCCGCCAGATGCTGACGCACTTGCAGCCACAGACTCCTAACTCCTCCGCTAATACGATAAAGCAAGCAATTAAGTAGCCTACCATAATTACTGAAGTTATATTCCATGTGTGCAATTTCTGCCTCCACCATTTTAACGCGATAGCGTTAGAGAGCTCGTTCCGCAGAAATACCGCCGTCGGTGACGGCGTCTCTTGTGAGCGAAAAATCGTCCGTGAGCGAAAAATAACAGCTCCAAAAATGGACAACTATGTACATCTAGCGGAAAACATATCAAGCAATGTCTCGACTACCATGGCCTCCGATACGGCGGGCGCGCCCGCCATCTCGGAGGCCATGCGACTACAGCAGAGCCTATATGCGGTCTCGTCGGATGCTCATCCACTTTTTTAGCATTTCATTCTCACGACAACATTAAAGAAGTGAAGTACTGCAGTTGCCATTTCACCGACCATAAGGCGATGCTTGTTTCGGTTGGCCGGAAGAGGTCTCCAAAAGAACAAATTGAACAGCTGCCTGATAGTTAACGCAAGAAGGATGACAGAATGTGACAATTTACGAATAAAAGTGTCACGCCCACGCGCAGTTCATAATACACGACCATGTGACTACGTCACTGTACAAAATTTTCATGATGTTGATATAAAAGTGCTGTTCAATAGATCGAAAACCTCTACCATTACTAGAGATACGTCGCGCGCGCGTGTGTGTGTGTCTGTGCGTGTGCGTAACAACACACATAAATAAGTATGCACTGAGTGGTTGAAGTGCACACTAGGGGCCGGATTTCGCTATCGCGTTCAACTCTTAAAGGCGAAGCTTAAGGGTCCCCCAATTTTTTAGTCCTGTAGTCTAAATGTAAACTGATAAATGTACGTATAAGCCGTCGCTATGTTTATAGGCTCTTCCTTGTTTGGACCTATTCGTTGTCCATTGCTGTTTTGCTTTGTTTTGCTTTTTATAGTTTTGTAAACGGGGCGCTGGGCCTTCGTCAAGCCGTTAGAGGCTTTTTGCTAGCACTCTGTAGCATCACCAGTGCTGTCTTCTTTCCTGTTGATGCTGAAATAAAGTTATTATTATTATTATTATTATTATTATTATTATTATTATTATTATTATTATTATTATTATTATTATTATTATTATTATTATTTGTTGCGTCTATTATAGGGCCCCTCACCAGGTCGCACGGTAAATTTCGATTGTACATTGGGAATTGTTAAGTGCCCAGGTAAAACGTTCTGCACACAAGACTTCTCTAATTGGTCAGTTACTTTCCGAGATAAAATTTTTGAAGCAGCCCCAAAAGATTGTTTCAGGAGGCGATAGTCACGGCTTGTGTGACACCTTTGCCACTTCCCAAATGCTCCATTGCGAAGCGCGGACTGTTGTGCCCGCAGCAGCTCGTCCCCTCCTCGTTGTTTCGGGCATGTCTAGGGTGAACTAGAAATACTGGGAGGATACCCGTAGCACCGGATTTCGCGTGGCCCTTTTGCGGGGAACTGCTCTAGGTAATACATTCCTAAGAATACCTGTACCATGATGTCTAGTGATATTTCAATGTACTCCTGTAAAAATTCCGATGGGACTGGCTGTATTACTAACAAATAAATAAATAAATAAATAAATAAATAAATAAATAAATGTGAGAGACAAAGGGCAATACGTGTGGCAAGCAAGCTGCAGTTTCGTGCCATAAGCGGCAAATTTCTCGATGGACACGAGTCGTATAGTCATTTCTCATGGTCACGTTACTCGCCATCTCCAGTGATATAGTATATAGATGTTCGACACTCCGCTCCCTTGTCAATGCAACGACGTCCGGGCTAAACGCTACGAACGACGCACGTAAAAACGGGGCAGGCGATGCGTGCGGGGACGCAACCGTCCGCTGTCGAGCTCACGGCTCGGTCTCAGCGCTGCACCGAACCTCGCGCAGCGGGCCGCGTGCCCGCTGTCAGAGCACACCCACTTTCGGGGCACAAGCGTGGGGGTGGTGGTGGCGAGCTGCAAATGAACCAGAAATGAACTGGTTCGCTCTTTGTGCCGACAGGCGCCGCTTGTCAGCGACCGGACGGCAAACAGCGCCCAGAGGTCCCTAGACGACCCCCAGCAAGCGTGTAATCGCATTGTTCGCGCAGCTCTGATTCGGCCGCGTGCGCTCTGCTGTTCCTGCCGCCAGAATGCATCGCTCGCTTCCCCCCACTCCTGCTGAGTCTAATTTTTGTTTCAATTGCCAATGGTCGCGGCTTACTTTTTCACTTCTATCGCGTCCCCGCGATCAGCTGGTGCGCGGTAGCAGCAAACGAGGAGGATTTGCGCCGGGGTGCGAGAGGAAATGCGTGCTCGCTGAACGCAGGGGAACACGTGCGCCCGTTTGTTCTGCGCGTCATCGACGAGCTCCGCGGCGTTCATCTAGCATTCATGCGCTATGGGGACCTTTGCCTCAACCAGTACCAGCGTTGGGCCGAGGCTGTCCCTTCGAATGCCTTCGCAGGGTGCGCCGTCTTCTACATACACTCTTAGCACGGTAACCTTTAGTTTATTTTTTTAAAGGTACACAAAAATGTGAAAATATGCTCATTTACAAACGGTTAAAGTGTTTTAACCTTTAGTAAACGAGCATATTTTCACATTTTTGTGTGCAAATGAGCTGGTATGAGAAGCATTCCATTTGGTGAGTTTGTGCCCCATATAGTGTCACTGAGCAGGAGAGAATGGTGCACTAACCAGCCCAAGGGTGTCCATCCGGTCCAGATAATTTCTTCCCGACGTATATATATTGTAACCTTTAGTAAAGAAACATTTTTTCACATTTTTGTGTATTTATAAAATAAACTGAAGGTTACCGCGCTAAGAGTGTATGCCCCGCTTCCTTCCGCCGCTATGTTTTTGCAGAACAAATGGCAGGACAAGTGTGAGTATGTCTTGAACAAGCGCGGATAAGAATCTTTGTCCGCTTTGACAGTTAAGGCGCCGTGTTGCTAGTTCTCTGATGCACTCCGATATGTTCCTATCTTTTAATATTACGCCTATCATTGCTCGTTCCGTCCTACGCTCCGTAGGCCTTAAAACTGCGTGTTTTGTTTCATCCTGCAACCTTGTGCCCCGTATGTGGGGCCTGGCAAAATCTAATGATTGTACGATTTTCGCCTTTAGAGGAAGCATGAAAGTTCGTGGGCGTGAGTTGAGACTTCCTGTATGCTCACCCAGCCCGTCCTTATTATTTGGTAAGCTTTCCTCATTCGGGTAGGCTCATCTATAGTAAACGACCGAGATAAGCACGCATTCTTCTACAGGCTCTAGGGTCCGGTTTATATATATATATATATATATATATATATATATATATATATATATATATATATATATTATATATATATATATATATATATTGTCTCACCAATTTATTGATCATAACCTTGTACTTAAGTATGTCTGTCTTCATTCATTTCTTGCCACTTGTCGCCGGTGTTGCTGAAGGGCAGAACGCCGTCTGCAAACTGATATATTTGTCGATGAGATATTCCCTCTGCCTTCTCATTCCTTCCCAACCTACGAATATTGAAAAATATTTCTGCTGAGCGGGCAGCCAGCAAGATTATAGAAGTTGTATGCATATTCTTGCTGAACACTTTCTCGGCAAAAAGCTCTCTTTTTCGTTTTTCTTACGGAGAAGATTAGGTAGGAGACCTGTAGACTTTTTGCTGACATTGCCCCAGGTATGTTTCAAGTATTCCCTAACGGTGCATTCTTACCACACCTGCTCGTTGCTTCTCTGACAGGAAGGGCCTGGGCTTCAGACGCCAAAACAACGACATTCTTATGAGGCACGTCGTATTCCACGGCTCCGGAGATTTCAAACACCTGAAGTTCTTTAACGTGCACTAAAAAGCCACACTACTGCCTTGCTGATGATATTGATGATGCTGATGACATTGCCTTGCTAAGTAAATGGGGAGACGAATGGTTACTGACCTAAACAGGCAAACTAGAATGGTGGGCCTAAAAATTAATATGCGGAAAACTAAAGTAATGTTCAATAGCCTTGGACGAGCACAGCGGTTTGATATAGGTGGCGAGGTATTGGAGTTGGTAAGCGAATATGTCTACTTAGGCCAGGTAGCGACCCCTGAACGGAACCACGAGGCTGAGATAATTAGGGGGATAAGAATGGATGGACTGCATTCGGCAAGCATTCTCAAATAATCAATGGTAGCTTACCATTGTCTCTGAAGAGGAAAGTGTATAACAGCTGCATTTTACCTGTACTCACCTACGGAGCAGAAACTTGGACGCTAACTAAGAGGGTTCAGCTTAAATTGAGGACGACGCAGCGAACAATGGAACGGAAAATGGTAGGTGTAACAAGAAGAGAGCGGGGCGCGTTAGGGAACAAACGGGTGTTAAGGGAAAATTAATAGAAAGTAAGAAGAAGAAATGGACCTGGGCTGGCCATGCAATGCGAAGACAAGAAAAGCGTTGGTCATTAAGGGTAACAGAGTGGATCCCTAGAGAAGGGAAGGTGGCAGGGGGAGGCAGAAAGTTAGATGGGCAAAAGAGATCAAGAAGTTTGCGGGGATAAATTGGGCACAGCTAACACAGGACCATTGGAGATCTGTGGGAGAGGCCTTTGCCCTGCAGAGGGCGTAGACATGGTGGTGGTGGGGGTGGTGGTGATGATGATTATGATAAAAAACCCACAGTGCCCGAGCCTATAACATTTCGCCTCCATCGACATGCGACCACCGCTTCCGGAGTCGAACCCACATCTTCCGGGTCAGCAGCCGAGCACCATCAATGCACCACCGGGGCGAACTGTTCATGCAGTCTATGCAAACCATATAAAGGCGTCTGTCGTTCTCCTCAAACTCCTCAACTCGTTTGGTGACGACACTGTGATCCACGTAGACTACCCCTCCCTCAAGCCGCCTTTCTGTTAATGTGCGTGTATTAATACCACGAGTTTCTTGAAACCTATTCTACATTACTTTGGCGAATATCTTAATGATATTCAAAGTAATCGGATGGTTCGATATTTTCACACTATTGCGTCTCCATTACTGTGTATTTATATAACTTCGGCGTTTCCTCCACGTCATGTCCCGTAAAAGTCATCATATTCTGCACATAGTCTCGCAAGCTTCTTAACTATAACACATCCCGACCGTTATACAATCTTCCCGGCGTAATTTCCGCAAGGCTCTTCTAATCTGATCGGTAGTCGTACGCGCAACTTCAACACCTTGCCCGACTACAATTTCACGCATGGTATGATGACCAACCTATGAACTGCTGTAGTTCAGTATAGGACTTTTTTGCTACTTACCCTGTGTCATTGAAATTCCTAGTGATATTTCCTGCTTGTCTTTTACTTCACACTTTATTTTCTTTAAAGACCTCACACTGGAGGTATTACATAAGGGGTTGAGTTTACACAATTTTTATATCAAATAATGGCTACATACATTGCGTGCTTTTGCATCTCTCCTATATGCAGACGACCAGTTAAGCTCATAATACACATTGCCCGATCAGACGATCAGTTCAGTTTATAATAAATATATCCCACTTGAGCTTTTTTAAAAAAACCAAAGCATGCCCGCAAACCTTGGATGACTACAAAGATTCTGAAAATGATGAAGGAGAAGGATAGGCTACATCATGCATTATTGGTTAACCGAAATCCAGATGTTTTGAGGATGTTCAAAAAATGTTGAAATTTGATGACTAATTTACAACGGCAAGCAACACAAAATTATTATTATACCATGTTTGAGGGCGTCAGAGATATCAAACAAATGTGGAATAAATTACACTCCATCACATTTCCGAGTAGAGTAAGAAATAGTTTAGAAGAACTTGTAGTTGACAATGAAGTCATCAAAGGCAAGGAGTTAGCCGATAAATTCAATGAATACTTTACATCTTTAACTGAGAGCTCACATCAAGATAGCGCCTTTGATCACTTACCCGTGCCGCTCAAGGAATCAGTATTTCTTTACCCAACTGATGAAAATGGAGTATTAAGAGTATTTAGAAACCTTAATATCACTAAGAGCGAGGATATAAATGATCTAAAAATGGAGCCGATTAAATATATTATTGGTTTTAATAGCCCGTGTGTGACACATATTTACAATCTTTCCTTACCAACTGGCATCTTCTCACAGAATATGAAGAATGCTAAGGTGACAGTACTATACACAAGTGGAGATAAAAATATTCTCAGTAATTATAGACATATTTCAATCCTTCCCCTGTTCTCCAAGGGACTTGAAAAAATTATTCATTTTAGCATGTCAAACTTTTTTGACATGCATTCCGTCATAACAAAATCGCAATATGGATTTAGATCAGGTTTTTCAACAGAAAGTGCTCAACTGTTTCAAAAAGAATTAATTCTTAAAAATATTGACGCTCAAAAATTCACACTCGGTATATTCTTAGATATGTCCAAGGCGTTTGATAAAATTATTCATGGAACATTAATAGGAAAGCTGCAGCGCTATGGAGTTCGTGGTGTTGCCCTCAATCTAATTCAAAACTACTTAGCTAACAGACATCAATGTGTATCGATAAGCAGAATTCTGCCTTCTATGCTACCTGTTAAATACGGAGTTCCCCAAGGCAGCATGTTGGGGCCGCTGTTGTTTGTTATATTTATTAATGATAATGTAAATGTTGACCCATCAGCCCATTATATAATCTATGCTGATCATACAAGTTTTTTTCTTTTCAGGAACAAGTATACATACTCTCATGAATCTGGCTAACTTCACACTAGATAAAATACATGGCTGGACACTTATTAATTCTTTACAAATAACTGCTCAAAAACTAAAGCTGTTCTTTTTCGGTCTAAATCCCCGCTTTACAAGCTCACTCATTCTTATAATTTCATGTTGTATAATAATAAAATTGACTTTTCTTCTACAGCAAAATCTCTACGTGTAATGTTTCATGAATATATGAAATGGGATCACCATACGGAACTTTTACAAAACAAACTTTGCAAGGTCTTGGGCGTGCTGAGAAAATGTCGGCCTATATTGCCAGTTGCTCAAAAGCATTCGACATTTAAGGCGCTCTTCTCATCACATATACGTTAGTGTAACCTAATTTGGGGTAACGGAACACAGCAACTCATAAATAATCTTGTTATTCTACAAAAAAAGGCCCTGCGTTCTGTTTCAAGCCTACCATATAATGCACACATTTCAGAACTATTCGTTAAATATGATGTAATTAAATTGACCGTGCTACATGAATACACTTTATTGCTTTCTGTTAGATCTGATATTGCGAAAAATCGCAATTATATACACAGTGTAGCTAACTTGCAATTAAGCCTTCTTCGCGCCAAAACAGACACTCGGAACAATGGTATGTGCCACGGCCGCGCACAAACTATGGCTTTCAAACATTAGGTTATTGCTTGCCGAAGACAATAAATAAATTCAAGATTTCTTACGAAAATGTTCGCACACTTTCTAACACTTCTGTTTTAAGCATGGCCCCGCCACGGTGGTCTAGTGGTTATGGCACTCGGCTGCAGATCCGAAGGTCGCGGGATCGAATCCCGGCCGCGGCGGCTGCATTTCGATGGAGGCGAAATGTTGAGGCCCGTGTGCTGTGCGATGTCAGTGCACGTTAAAGAACCCCAGGTGGTCGAAATTTCCGGAGACCTCCACTACGGCGTCTCTCGTAATCAGAGCTGGTTTTGGGACGTTAAACCCCACAAATCAATCAATCTTTTAAGCATGCTGTGTTAAATACGTTCATAATTAAATTTCATTTTTCGTTAGTATGTTTTTCTGTGGATAACATGTGTTTTTCTCGTTTGGGACCGACGTTGAAATGTACTTTTCTTTTACTGCCAGGCTGCCATAGTGAACCGGAGACGCGGGGCTAGTCAAGCTGTTTTTAATGCAGCTTTTTTTCCCTCGTCCCAACCACTTATGTGAAATTCCATGTATGTGGTAAATAATTGAACTTGAAACTTGAAACCTTTTAGCTGTTTGGTGCCGGTGCCTTTCCCCTGTCTGTCTGTCTGTCTGTCTGTCACACGATTCAACCGCCTGGCCGATTCAAACAGGCCATGAAAACCAACCACGTAACGAGAACTGGTGACTGGGTCATATACGTCAACGTGGTACAGCGCAAAGGAAACCTCAGGCATACTTGAGGCAAAATATATGTACGTAACCATGATCCGCAGAGTTCATTTAATTAAGAATACACATTGGACTGGCGTTTAGAATAGTCAATGAAAAATCAACGCCTTAGAAATGGCGCCTAAATGCAGCTACTGCATGCATCTCAAGCAAGCCAGAAATGGCGAAATATCCCCTTTTCCGTTCCTCTCTCCTGCCCTTTCTCAGCCGGTAGTCTTCGTGTGTGCTAGCCTCCATGGAGAGACAGTTATCGTGCACTCATCACTCTCAATTCTCATCTTTAAAAATCACCTACGCGTTGGGGAAGAAATGGCAGTGTCCGTTTGGCAGAGATTGCGGCGTGCCGCAGGCGCTACCCAACAGATCGCTCGAGAGCAGGGCGAACGCTGAAAATTTGAATTGAATTCAGCAAAACTTCCTTTCCATCCTTTAGAGCAGGAATGAAAATCCAGAGGAAGAGCTTGAAGAGGGAGAACAGAGGGTGTTACGTATCAGGAGCGGCAGATGACTATCGTCTTTGGACGTGAAGCGAAGCAAGCAGATATGCGGGTATTTTTATAACTCAGCAAATTCTGTTTCATTTCTTGAAGTGCTCACTTTCATTTACTTTTATTTTACTTTATTGGGTATCTCATGCGTTGAGAGATCTTGCTTACTTCTTTACGTGGTGCTTTATGTACATTTCCAACTTTAGTTGCTGTTGAAGTTAGTTCACCAAAGAGTTAGTACTACAGGACAAGGACGCTGAAAAGTCATCAAGTGTTCCTTCCCATGCGCAGTGAACTTGTTACAGCTTTAACCTGTCCTCGTCGCGAAATCATGTCTACGTGCAACATGTGATGCCGGTGTTAATGCGGGCGCGATGATGGCAGTGTGCAACTCGAGACAAAAATTGTTCGGTGAAAGGAGCTGCTCAGGGTACAGGAGGTGAAAGGAGCGAGACATCCAGGACGAAGGTTGGTAGCGGCCATAGACGAGGAAGAAAGGATGAAATTCTGTGGTGCGTTGCTACGCACCAGATGATTTTACTGTTGCGTTCCAATTTGTGTGCGCCGGGCCGGTATACGTCGCAAGCATGTCCGAGAGCGTGCGGTGAAAGCGCTCTGTCAGGCTGTTGGTCTGCAGGTGGTAACCGATGTGGTCTTATGAATGGCTTCCGTGGCGCGTAGAACTTCTGCAAGAAGAGACGCGAGAATGACTTTGCCACGGTCGCTGAGCAGAACGCGTGGAGTTCGATAGCGCCGAAAGATGTTGCGTAAGAAGAAATCGGCGGATTTATGGGCTGTTGCGGATTGTAGACATGATGTGTCCACGGCCGGTAGGTAGTCAACAGCGTTCACAGTTCATTGGTTGTCAGTATAGATCTTCCGAAGAGGGCCGTACTATTCTATTCCGACGACTTCAAAACGTCAAGCGCGGGACAAGGAAGAGGCTGAAAAAGGCCTGAAGGAGCAGTTGTAGGTCGCCCGCGGCTCCGACAACGGACGCATGATGCGACGTGCTTGGCAACGGCTGACGAGAGGCCAGACCAGGAGCCGTGACTTCGTGCTCTGTCGTAGGTATTGTGGCAGCCTAGAAGACCTGCCGTCAGGTGGTCGTGGAACTTCTCGAGTACCTCACGTTGCAGAGAACGAGGTATGACGGGGACCATCTGATGCCATCAACATGGTAAGTGTATCGATTCTGAAGTTTGAACTGTGCAAGTTGTCGACCAAGTCGGGCGTTAGGAGGTGGAGAAGAGCCCCTCATGCGTTCTAAAATAGTTCTGCAGCAGGGGTCGACAGGTTGATGGGCAACAAGGTCAGATGACCTTTTAAGTTTCGGCCAGTCGAGCGTAGAGATGCGTAAAACTGATGAAGAGAACACAGTGTGTACGTTCGTACAGATAGGCGACAGTGATTCACCATTGACAGGAGTTGATGGAGCGTAGAAACAAGCACAGCGAAGTTGCTTATGAATCGCTGGAAGTAAGATGCAAGTCCGAGAAAGCTTCGCAGGTGCTTTTGGCGCAGAGGGCGGGGAAACTTGTGCACGGATCGAGGCAAGCTTCTCTGGGTCCGGCGGAATTCCTTCTCTGCTGAATAGGTGTGCAAGAAATTTGATGCTCTTGGTCGCGAAGCGGAATTTTTCGTATTGAGCTGTAGGTCAGCGTTTGGGAGACATACTGCAACTTTTTCTAGACGTTGTAGGCATTGTAAGAACGTGGCTGAAAACGCAACGATGCTATCTAAATAACAGAGACACGACTTTCGCTTCAACCCACGCAAGACTGTCGTTCATGCGCTCGAATGTGGTAGGTGCATTACAGAGTCCAGAAAGCATCCTATTAAACTTGTAAAGCTTATCTGGAGTAGCATAAGCAGTTTTCCCTTTATCCAAAGATCGCGGGATCGAATCCCGGCCGCGGGGGCTGTGTTTCGATGGAGGCGATGTGTTGAGGCCCGTGTGCTGTACGATGTCAGTGCACGTTAAAGAACCCCAGGTTGTCGAAATTTCCGGAGACCTCCACTACGGCGTCTCTCATAATCAGAGATGCTTTTGGGACGTTAAACCCCACAAATCAATCAGCAGTTTTCTCTTTGTCGGATACGCGCATCGGTATTTGTCAGTAGCCTTACCTAAGATCCACGCTAGAAAAGCGTTCGGCGCCGTGTAAAGAGTCCAGTGCGTCGTCAATGCGCGGGAGACGCTAAACGTATTTGCGTGTGATTTTATTCAAGCCTCAGTAATATGCGTAAAAACTCCCCGAACCATCTCTCTTTTGCACTAAAACAACGGGGGAGGACCATAATCTGAAGGAAGGGCGTATATTTCTCCGAAGCATGTCTTGTACATTTTCCTCGATTATTTTTCACACCTTATGAGAGACATGATATGACGGCCGGTGAACAAGTCGGGACCCATCAGTCTGTATACGATGAGTTGCGTTGCGGCATTATTATACCGAGTTCCGGCGAATTGACGTCGAATAATGAATAGTACTTGCTCAATAGGGCCAGTAGATCTTGTCTCTGAGCAGGTGTCAGGTAAGGACTTATGATTGCCGAGAATAGTGTTGAAGAGACAATGAGCGGCGGCGTTTTTTCCTCGGATGGTGCAGTCGAAAGCGAAACCACTCCAATGGGATGGTGCTACAAGTGATATTTGACCCACGGGGTAACAATTGAGGATTAGGGAGTTTGGTTTATTGGTTTATCGCGAGAATGAGCGCAGACTCCTCAGAGATGCAAATGAGGCTAGGGGTAATCACAATTCTTCGAGAAAAAGCCCGCCCGCTATAGATGAAAAAAGTACATCGCCATCCGCAATGTTTCTGGAGTTAGCGCTTACAATTTTTTTCTAGCTGGCCAAACCACGTAATCATAAGAGGCGGCAAGACGCATTCGTTCTTCGTTCTTGGGAAGGAAGCAGCCAGTGGCATCCTGGTGTATGAGGCGGCATTAGATAGACGCGGACGCTGATGACAACAAATCCCACCCCTTTTTTGTGCGTACAATCTGGGAATACTGGGAACAGAATGTGGTGACGTATACCGGCTATCAGGACACGAACCATACACTCTGTGCTTGGACGAACGACTGCGATGGTAACACCACGCAGAGGGGCCACAGTATGGTATGGTCCCCTTAGGAAGGCGGGAACAAAATTCAGCACGAATAAGGGAAATAGCAGGACCTGTGTCCACGAAGGCATCGATGAGTATATCTTCTCCACACAATAACAACAATTCGATGGTCGGGCTGGAGGAATTTCAGGATGCCCGGTGAATGCAGTTTCCCCATTTAAAGCTGACTGGGGAGTTTTCCGGCGGCATGAGTGGCGGGCCTGAGAGGCGACACTGAGCGACGACGCGAAGACGGTAACCTGCGACGAGAGTCTCGAGAATTGGCGGACATTACATACATACTTCACCCCCGCTTATTCAATCATTACCTGTATCGCGTTTCGGATGTGAAACTGATTCGTTTGGCTACTGTATATTTTTTTGTTTCTTTCACTTTTGTATTTCGCCCCTCTTACACAATGCCTCTGTTGGGGCTTGTAAATTATGTGTAAATAAATAAATAAATAAATATCAGCAGGATAAGGAGGCGAGAGTGACCGGTAACGGTAGGACGTCCGCTCGTTTCTCACTGCGGGAAGGGCGCTGGTACACTATTCCCGAACGGTGTGCTCATCATACTGGCGTCTTCCGCAAAATCGAGAGACGTGCCCTCGATAACCGCAGTAAAAACAAATCGATCGAGCAGGACGAGGAGCAGAGAAATAAATCCGAAGCCACAGGGACATGAGCTGCTGGTGTTGGCAGAGAGGCGGGAGTCGATCGAGCGAGCGCCGGTACGTCAGCATACGTGGGCACTTGGCGAACGCAGGAATTTTCGAAACACGTCAGACGCGACGAGGATGTAGTCTCTTGCTTAATGATGTTTCGCAAGGTAGTCGAGAAAGGAGACACTAGCGTCCGGAAAACCGGATGAGCAACGCGTGTCAAGCATCCCACGAACGATGTCCCAGACCAGCATGCCTGAGTCGATGGACGAAGGGAGACGAATGTGAGTAGTACCGCTGGATAACATGAGGGGTTAAAGTTCCTCAAGCCGCTTACGAAGAGTAATCACATCCTGAATTTTAGCTGGGTTTTGCGTAGCGAGGGCATTGAAGGCGACAGCGTTTATGCCTTTAGTGTGGCGTATTTGATCTGTCTGGAACATCGTGGCCTTCAGACGCTTGCACAATGCAAGAACATCCTCGATATACGAGGCGTACAATACTCCAAGAGACTGTATCCGCTCACCGAGCTTCTTCGCGCCCTCAGGAAGAACAGCGTGAGCACCGAACATCTAATAAAATAGAACGTATGCAAAAAATTAGCGGTGAGGTTTGTATACTCGGATTACGCCAGGCAGTCTAGTGTACGATATGTTTGCTCCCATGGGCGAATCTAGAACCCCTTTCGCAGCGTAGACTAATTTCACGATTAAAGTTCCTTTACCAATTCTATCACGGTCATTTCGGCATTTCACCTTCTCATTACCTGCAAGACCCGCCTAGGCGCTCATCTAGACTAAATCACTCTAAAGCAATCTGCCAACCATTAAGTCGCGTTAACGTCCAAAGCACTCCCTTTTTCCATCGGCTATCTCCCACTGGAACGCGTTAACTAATGATATTGTATGTTGTAATACGACGGAATCGTTCATGAAACTTATTCAGTGCATTGACTTTCTACGGTGAATATTTGCCAAAGTATGCGTTATACAGCATTCTAATCCCTCCTACACGGGCCGTGACGGGCCTGCAGTATGTTCAAATAAAATAATAGGTTTCATATATGTTGCCAGTCAGAAATATTGGATTCGCGATCCCAAAACCAAGTTCTTGCAACACCAGAAAGGTACAAGACACGTTCCTTGACTTTCCTGGATTGTCGCACTTGTTGAAGTCGCTGACAATGTGGTAGTTTTGGATCCAATCCTCGAAGCACTCCCCTCGTATAGCCCAGCGAAGACCGTATACGGTCGCGCTGGCGGGTGCTGATGGCCACCGAGGGCTGCATATGCTGCACTGCGGCGGAGGCACCGCGGACTCGCCTGAGTTCTGTGGAACTTGCATGGCAGGATCTAATGGGCGGCGGCCTGAGCGAAATTCCAATGAGAACTTGCGAGAGGTCATCGGGAACTAAAAGCACCTATAGCTTCCACCACTTATGGGGAATCAATCGCTTGTATTGCAGCCGAGCTCAAGCTACGAGGACGACGAACGAAACGGACACCTGATGACGATATGTACGGATGCAGAAAAGGCGATCGTTGGTTGCGCTCACAATATAACACGCACACAGACAGACAGACAGACAGACAGACAGACAGACAGACAGACAGACAGACAGACAGACAGAGAGGAACGCGATGCGATCTCCGGAGGCGATGAAACGGAACCTGTCCCCGGGATGCCACGCCAGCATGCTACCAGTATACATGCGATAGCGGCTCCTCCCACACACATAGAAAATTAACCTCTTGCGCCAGCAGTTGTGGTGATGGTGCTCCTGTAACGACAACTGCAATTCTAGTGTGTGTTGATCGCCATCATACACTCTTCAGAAAAGTAGTGATACTTACTAATTTTGAGGTAGTAAATGCTTTTCACCACATTGACGACCTAAGTAGTAAGTTAAGGTAGTAAACGACAAGGTAGTAACGTTACTACCATGTCATTTACTACTTGCAGTTACTGCCTATATGTACGGGTAGTGACCCAAGTTAGTAACTTTACTACCATGGCAATGTTTTGTCGCGAGAACCGCGTCGCGTAGAATGTTTTCTTGTTATTTTCTTCTTTTCCGGCTACTTTTTGTACAAGGGTGCTCTACTAAACGAGCCCGCACACCGCAGGGAGCATTCCGGGAGACGGGACGCCGAGGATGAGGGGCATTTGTGCGCGCCGCGGCCAGTTTCTGGAAAGCGTTGTTTGTGTTGGTTTTGTGGCGAGGCCGGATGCACGCGATCGTAGAAGCTCGTATAACATCGTTACCGTCGACCTGCCTGACTTGTCCGTGTAAGGCGGTTTCCTATTGGTGGGAGGCGGTGGTGGTTCGAGCCGTCCGCGTCGCCGTGGATGCTGAAAAAGTGTTATTTAAGCGGCGACACTGGCCTTTTTTGAGGGAGCGAACTCGGGGACCATGACGCTCGGCATCACCAGGGAGCAGTCCGGCAGGCCGACGGGGTATGATACCATTTTCTGTGTTTTATAATTTTTGCCCTGTGTGTTTTACAACTTCAAGATGTCTTAGCTAAATAAACCCCCCAATGAGTGCTTTCCCAATTCACCGTGTCGACTCCTCATCCCTTGCCTGCGCGGAGTGGCTCCCACGCCTCTTCGTCTTCCTGACCTTCCGATGCGTCTAACATTCACGGCCCCGACGTTTCGCTACAGTTTTATCGAGCTTAATTTGATTCGCTTTTATTATCTGTTTACGTTGCCATATCTCGTCGACTGTATTGCGAAAGAATGAGATTTTAAAAAGAGTGGTAAGGCATTGTCCGGTGACATTGATTGGTGCTGACTAAAAACATCGTGTTACACTAATTAACGATCGCTAATTACTTCATGTGATTAGCCCTGTGAACCCGCTGCACATTTAAATGTTTAGGTGACAGCTTAGAAATATCTTGGAACCAGAAACGACAGCACAGACTACCTCATACAGAAGACCAAAGATTCTACGCGACATATGCCCTAACAGCAACCTCAACGCTATTTATGGCCATACATCAGGACGCTCGCGTTGTGCCGGTAAGAAGAAGTGGATTCGGATTAGTAATCAGTGTTTTGGATCGAGGTTGTTGTATTTTTCTGTTTCCGTATATGTATGCAGCGCTCGACCTGTTGTTTCCTCTCGCCTTCTTTCTAAATCTGTGTTCTTTTTGTTTTTTGCGCTTCCAATGTGTTCTTATAAAAATTAATTATAGTTTCTCCAAATTCTGCACACGCTTATCACAATCACGGCATGATATATCACCGCCAGTGGAGGTAGTAGCGTTTACTAACATAGTACGTACGCATGTAGTGACAGTCACTACCCCTGACATTTACGATCTCTCGCATACTTCTAAGCTAGTAAACGACAAAAAGATGCAGTAATGGTGCCAAAATGGTAGTAATCGATTCCGTTAGTAGCTTTTCTCCTACCCTTTCTTTTAAGAATATAGCGCTGCAACAAAAAAAATAATTTTGATCTACTGTCACTCGGCATGATTTTGTGCAACTTCGCTCGATTTCATAGGAATACTTCAAGGAACAACGCCTAATGATATGCACATATATCATACCGTGCACTTCTGTTCGACATAGCAGATGTCGGTGCACTACGATGAATTCTAAAGTTACGTCGTACCACAGGTACGACGCAACATTGGAATTCATCTTAGTGCTCATCTTATTCAGTAGCCACAGTGCTGTCGGCGTTCCTCGATAGCCAACATTAAGAATGCACGCACTTATGCACTTTGTACAAAGACATTCATCGACTCATCTGGATGCCAAACAATTCGTCATAGGCAATTTTCTCTCAAACTGCTTCGCATTACAAGCGATTCCCACAGTAAGTGAGGTCTGCAGGCTTTTACATGTATGTATTCACCTTAAGAACGCACCTTTGGTATCGAACGGAAAAAACCGGAGCTCTAGAGAACGACAAACAAAAGAGGAGGCTACACAAATGAGTGGTGCTCAACCTTCAACTGACGTTTATTGAGGCAACACGAAATTTATACACGCAGCCACCATAAATAATCTCGGTCATGATAGAGTCTTCTGATAGGCGGCTGTGTGTATAACTTTCGTGTTGCCTCACTAAACGCCAGTTCTCTGTGTAGCCTCATTCTTTGTCTATCGTTTTTATCGCTCCGTTTTTTCCGTCTGCAGCATGAACCAACTCGCCCAAAGACAAGTTCTACTAAGCCTCGGTATTGGTTTCGAAGGCGCAGTATCACTGACGTGCCACTACAGACTCGCGTAGGTCTAGATCATGTGGGGACAGGAGCTCGTGACGGAATCGTAGTACGTCTGTCGGCTGCTGTCAGTTACATGTGGTGCACTCAAACAAGGATGATTTCACTTACGACCAGCGACCCTGAAAGCAATATCGGCGATGTTTAGACGACTGCGTTCATACGTCATCGTATTGTCTATTGTGATGGGGCTGGCTTGAAGACACTGGGCGACAAGAACTTCAGAAGCAAATAAGTTACCCTATATACGGGGTGTGTCGTCGCTCCGGTGTGTGAAGGGCTCTAATAATGCATGCAAAGAATACGAAGATCGTCCCTTTTGTGCCGCTTTCAAAGTGCATCAGTACTGTTTTAAGGAAAATGGCACGTTACACAAACAGAAGCGTAGCCAGGGAGGTGCGTTTCAGCGTCAGAAAACCATGCACCCTCTCTCACCTTCTTTCCAGCTTTTTCTTTCGCCGTTTTCATTGCCACTCTGCATCGATACACCAATAGACAAAACGAATATAAGAGGAGTTCGCTTCGTTAAACTGATAAATGTTCAAAAAATCAATATTTTTGTTACCATATTCAGTCCATTGTCCACTTGCATGTCATACATAATACAGTGAACGAAACCACTAGCCCTTCGTATGTATCAAAGCAAAAAAAAAACATTACTAAGATCATGTTTGGACACTCTTTCTTAGTTTTTCCTTACTGGCGGCAACGCATAACTGTCACCGATCCCAAGTGGTGAGACACGGGACGCAATCTCCTAAAAGGATCCCACGAAAGCTTGGACAATTAGGTTTTGGTTCCTTTCGGCTCACTAGCAAAAACACCAGCAGTGGTTCAAAGACGAAGTAAGAGCCAAGGGTGATCAAACAAAACAAATATATTCTCATTAAATTGGCGGTTACACAAAACGTCCATAAACACGGCTCTTCACAATGCAAACACAGACGGATTACAAGATTACACGAAACTAACAACAAACGTATAAGCTCACGCACTACAACAAAACAATAAAACATAAAAGACTACTATTCACCGAAGTCACTCTAGGTGCCTTCTGAACATGAAGCTTACAGGCCGGGCTCGGCAGTTGGCTCGCGGAGCCGCGTCGTTTACTTCCTTCTTTCTTCACGGGGTCACAGACAACTGAGGCTGCTGCTGTCGGCCCGCGGTCGACTCTTTATATTTTCTTCGGCAGTCGTTCCCGAAGTTTCGGCGCGGGCCACGTGATCTAAGCACGCGCACAACTGAGCGAGCCTTCTTGATATAACCGGAAACTTCGCCTTTTGGGCGGCACTTCCTTCTCCCTCACATGCAGTGGCGAGCGTCGGTATGCACTCTTCGCCTCCTCTCTCTTTCTCTGTCTGAGTCGCGCGCTCACCTGCCTTTATAGGACGACTCACTGCCGCGTTTTACAAATTTGCGCCACGTTCTGGAACCTCGCCGAGTCGACATTGGCCAGCTGCTTCGTGACCTTGTGAGCGCCTCTTTCGCACGCGCCGCTTTTCTTTTTTTTTTTGTTGTTTTTCGGTGCTCCCTCCAATTTGACGCCGGGTTATTCGACAAAGTGGGCACTATTTTGTGACAATGACGCACCACGAAAAATGTTTCTGGCTACAACATCGCACAGAGTTATGTAGTGTTCGCTGTCTGAAGGAAAATGCAATATTTCAGCACTGCAGAAGGTGAACGCGGTGCAGCTGCCGTCGGCAAAGTAAACAGGGACTCGTGTAAATTCAGAAATTCAGGCCTGTTCCACGCCCGTGGAATGTGAGTAAACAGCGTAGCTGATAAGCAAGCACCACCACCTGGCGAAAGCAGACCGTGTCCTTTATCTTTCTTGAGCTTCTTTCAGCTTTCTTTTTTTTGTCCCTTTCTATATCATCCTCTTCTTTCCATCATCTTTCTTTATATCTTTGTACATTGCACTGTCTCCTCCCTTTCTCAGCCTCACACCACTTTCATCCACACTTCTCTTTCCCACTCCTTGCATACTATACTGTGCATGGCTATGCCAATGTTTGCGGTCTCGTCTCCTCCATCCCCACGTCCTCAACCTGACTTCCCTGTCTCATCTCATTGCTAAACTATACAGCACAAGGCTGCGCCATGCTTTATCCACTCTCCTCCTTCTTCCCTTCCTCCTGCCCTTCACATTACTCCTCCTCACCTTCCCTTCTCTTTCTCCTACCCTTGCTACATTATGTACTATGCATGGCTATGCCATGTTAGGAGCTACTTGGCACATACCTGCTGCGTTTCTGCCCGGCCAAACATCAAGCACGAGCAGCTCCGCTGTTTAAAAAAATAACTAGGTCATCTGAATGACATCCACGTAGATTGAACGACCATAAAGAATTGTGCTGATCTGTACTGTGCTCTCAATGAAGATATAATTATTGGGGACATTAAGAACTGTCATGGTTCCTATTTGCTACTTGTCACTGTGATTTGAACCGAAATGATTCTTTGACGATTTCAAATATCAGATTATTGCATCGGCTACTAATGATGATTATATCTGATTCAAAATTAGGTCTGTTCAAACACCTGTACTACTATTTAAGCACATAAATAGGATAGATTCAGGTTTATAGTTTCACTGTGTTAAATAACTTGCGATCAGTTTCTGAAGTAGTGATTCGTTACGATTTTAAGAGCTATACTTATCAAAATGTGCTCTTGAAGGTAAATTTCCGATGTTCGAGTACATTTCACTTGCAGACGACTTGCAACATCTTTCTAAAGCAAGTGCTTGGTTGCCATTTTATGAGCGATACTTGTCGTACCATGCACTCATAAATATATTTTATGATTTTAGGGGCCATTTCACCTACGAGAAATCTGCATAAGCCTTCCACAGCAGCCCATAGTTGCAATTTCATTAGTGACAGTTGTCACATGATGCAGTTATGAGGACAGTATTTTCGGAGTGCGTTAAGAAAACGTCGACGCAAATAATCAATGTATATGAATTTTTTACCCATGAGTTAAAGCTCAATTGATTGACTGATTGATTGATTGATTGATTGATTTGCAGCTGCTAGCTTCACGACCTTTGAGCGTGACAAAGCATGAGCAAAAAGACTCGAACTCACGCATTTAAGCCAGTTATTTTCTAAAGCAGCTGATGGTCTTATCAAAGGTATACAATTGACTCATCAAGCTTCAGATGGAACGAGTTTGTTTTTATTTTATCGTACATACCCCTCCCCCCACTGAGCAATTGACAATGTGCAAGAGTACCTTTTTTTCTATGAAAAGCGTATTTTTCATCCTGAAGACATTCTAGTTTATGTATTGGTGAGAGTCCGTATTGGTGAAGTGTAATCCCGTTTAGTTCGGACTGTAATCGCAGCCCACAAGTCTTGCAGAAAAATTAGCGAAACGTATCTAACTTATGCGCTGTGAACCCGAGCCTCCTAAGTGCGCTCGCAGCTGTAGTATCAACGCGCAAATTCCAGCTAGAAGCGCGTTGCAATTCCTAGATCTCGTCGAACCAGTTCTCGCAAGCCTTCATAACTGCACTTATGACTCATCACCACCACTCGTCACAACTGCGGTGCTCGTCACAAGATGGTGTCAAGAAAGCGTGAGGTCTTGCATCTCAAATTTCCGACATTGTGGATTTCCCTGTGGTGCTTCTGAACGTCATAAGACTGATCCTCGGTATTTAACTGTGAACACTATAATGGACACTGAGCCTTTTAGCTTCAGCAGCACTGCGACGAACTATATTTCTCTCTCCCTCTCCTGTCAATCTTTACCTCGCCTTCCGCCTTTTCCAGTGCGGAGCAGCCAACCGGGTTCAGTCCTTGTTAACCTCGCTGGCTTACCTTTATCTTTATTTTCCTTCTTTCCGATATATTTCTGAAATACAAGGACTCTTAAATTTGTGTAAATCTTGAACTGAAATTCACCTAAAGGAACCTCCTTTAATTCTGTATGTTCTGACGAGAATGTGAGAAACTACATCTGAATTGAAAGCAAAATTAAATGAAACATACGTGCTAGCCTGGTCAGCCTTCACCGATATTTTCGATAACAAAAGCACACGCATAACAGCAAAAAAAAATAGAGACGTTTCACTCAGTGAACCACGGCTACGTGCCTTCGTATGGGAGCTACTCTTGCTGCGAATTGTGCCTGGAATATTTTAAAACGCTTTGATTGTGTGCTAGTGCGGCGTTTTCCTCCAAATAGTTTTTCCTGCATGTCTGGTTTGTGTCTTTATTCTTATAAAGTGCAAAGTGCCATTAGGAAAGATGGTGAGCCACTGCAAGGAAATATGCAGTGCTTATTGTTTCAAACAGTTATGCACTCTGTTCACACTGTTCCCTGCCGTATAATGTCTTGTGCAGTCGGCCTTCTTTATCGTTCCAGAGTAGGCTAGTTAGTTGGCTTCGAGGCCTTCGTGACCAGCCCCGATTGCGTATTGTTGGCTGTAAGTAAAGTTTAATAAACTACTTGACCTTAAATTTCATGCGCTATTTGTATATGAAAAAACATACGATCTCGTTTGAATGGCGGAGGTATCATTATTTTTCGTAATCTAGACTTCATGGCGAAGCAATTACTGCGATAGCAACACAATGTAATAGTGTACGAAGTAACGCGAGGCAAGTTTTTTTAGAGCCGATGTGCTTCAGCTTTGTATTCCCCAACCGGTGTATTTTGTCCGGTGTGTATACCTGTAGCGCGCCTCATGAGCAGCTTCACGTTGTGTGTGCTTGTGGACATGCATGCGAGAGCGCATTTCCTTCAGCGCGTCTAACGTTTGGAGAAGCTCGATCAATCGCGACACGCCTGGGGTGACGTCGCCGATTCACGCGACCGGGCGCTTTCTCTACAGGAGGAGGTGCTGCACGAGAGCTTGGCGACGAGGATTTTGTGCCATCTAATTATAGATGTCTCAATGAGCCTCCGTCGCAGAAGGTAGCTCAGAGAGAACTACCATGTGGCCAGCTCCATATGGTATGTAACATGCGCGTCGTTTGTGCTGTTGGTAAGGCCCCTCTGTGGCCTATAGTTGTCTGAGGCGCGCGACCGCTGACCGAGAGGTCATGGGCGCGAATCTCCGCAAATGCGTTTGAGGTTATTTTTATTTGGGATTTCACTTTACGTGTGTGTGTGTGTGTGTGTGTGTGTGTGTGTGTGTGTGTGTGTGTGTGTGTGTGTGTGTGTGTGTGTGTGTGTGTGTGTGTGTGTGTGTGTGTGAGCCGAGCTGAGCCGTGGATCATGCGCCATGGTTTTATTCTATATCTTTCACGCACACTTCTTCATTGTCTTCGCCGCCATCGCTTGCTTGATGCGTCACATGATTCCCGCTCCCTCCAAAAGAAACCGGAGGTGACAAAAGAAAACAACAAAGCAGCAACACGCAGAAAGGCTCATAAGTGATTACTTAAAAGGCAGAATGTTCCATGTATACCGGAGCAGTTCCATAAACATTAACTTTAGAGCGGAGGGCAACAGTTTTGCTACTTCTGGAGCAATTCTGGCGGGCCAGGCTAGCTGTTTCGTTCCGGACAACATAAGCATGCCCTGCACATCGACACAGATGAGGACACAGTTTGCAACCACGTCGTAACTGCATGAGATTTGGGCATGTTGTTATCGGCACTTCGCATGAGGCGTCGGACTGTTCGTCGTGACCGGTAGAGACGCGGTGGCTCCAGTTTATGTGTTCGTTGACAGGAGCTTGAAGGGCTACGTGGTTGCGATGTATCGATGAGTGGTCTCCTGTTTTCTTCCTCGTTTTCTGTGCTGTTTCAGCGGATTTATTCAGTGCGAGCCATCTAGATCGGAAATGCTGAAGGGGTCCCTCGTGACGTTTCTTTCAGCGAAGGTATCTTATAGATGTCGAACATGGCTTCCTTTACTCCTGTTGATTTCAAACGTCCTTCCTTAAGCTGCTGGCGCGTTTTCTGTGAGGTTTTCAATCATCGCCAACCTTATGGAACTCACTGTAGCCGAGGAACTTTAATTCGCTTGTGATGACCTTGCCGATGTTTCCGTCCTTGTTGCGAATGTTGATGATGTGTTGATCCTTATGGTCCATGGCTTTCATTCTATTCAGAGGTTGATTGATGCGTTCACTGGAGCACTGTGGGCTACTGTGAGGCTTGCGTCTTTTTGTGGCGTTCTTTGGCGTTGTCTCAATCGTTTTGACTGTAGGCGCTGCCTTGATCTCAGGAAATGTGCTTCACGACATTCATTTCGGTGAAGATGTCCTTCCTTACGAGCTTGCCTTCGCTTTAGTGCGTTCTTTAACTCGCGAGCAAGCTTTTGATGATGATTCCGTTCCTTGCCGGCCTTGTTGAAGTCTATGTGGCATTTGCTGCGGCTGTTCGACTTCCCCGGGTTACTTCGGAAACTACCGACGTGGCGCTCTTTTCCAACCGAAGGTCTGATGTTCGTTACAAGTTGATTCGATGGTCACTAGAAAATTGTCACACGACGGAGTATTCTGAGGCTTTTCGGGTAGCGCTAGTAGTGGACCAGACTTAGCGGAAAGGTCTCCAGAGGCTTCTTCCACTCTCTTCATTGCCTTCTTGTTTTCGTTCTTATATAGGACCCCCAAAAGAATACACGTGCGTCCCGTGCGTCTCTCCCGTGCGCCTCTCCTGGCATTTGCGACGTTTAAAATAGCCGTGACGACAGCAACGTTCTTTCGGTGACGTCAACAGAGGCATAGCTCCTCAGATTGGCCGAAGGAGCACTCCGTCTTCCGGTTAGTCTGCTAGCAATTGCACGCGCTCCCTGCCTGTCTGTTCTTCCTCGTCGTGTGTGGTTTAGGTGGCGTTCGCGTGTGCGCGTTTGTGAATTCGTAAGCGCTCCGCAACGCGCGTGCCAAGTCGCTCGCGTTCCAACAAGATCGTATACTGTCGGACGTAGCGAAGGCGCGCTAACCGGAAGTGAACAGCCTTTTGAACTGCGCGTCGCCGACGATGTACCTCACGTGACATTCGGGGGAGCACTCGGCGAGGAGGTAACACCGCCCAGCGGCCGGAGCGTTGCGCAAGAGAGAGCGAAACAAGCAGGCGCCGCGTTTTATCAATCGAACGCGTGTGTGGTTCAGGGCTTGCGCTGACGGCTATTCCAATATCGATTAGGCCATCAGGTGGCTGGGCGCTGGAACATAGCAGAAGTGACTTGTCCAGGAAGTGATTGAGGATGTACTGAACCAGGGACTCCGGAACCGGGCGGGGGGGGGGGGGGGGGGGTGGTCGCCCCCTTAACATATTTTTCCGCGGGGGCCGGGCCCCCCCACACTTTCCGACCGTTTGCATTGAAATTAAATTTCTGACAAGAAGTTTCAAGCCGGTGGCTGTGTGGTCCAGAGCTTTCCAAAGCATTGGACCACACAACCATGTGGGCTGCAGGTTTTCAGTATACTTCCGAAATTTCCAACCATTTTTGAAGTGCATACCAATCTGTAATAAACGACGATCCGAATATGTCAAATTTAGTACGGCTGAAATGAATTAATACATTCATTAATGCCATTAAAGCTACTAAATAATATTATCCAAACTAGAAGAGAAGCTCACGGGAAGATGGATGCTTGAATCGGTGAACAAATCGCAAAATACGATTTAGAACAGGGAATGTCGCAGGAGCCAACGTTTCGACAAGCGGACTTGCCTTCGTCAGGGCGGCAACTGCTTGTGCAGTTGCCGCCCTGACGAAGACAAGTCCGCTTGTCGAAACGTTGGCTCCTGCGACAGCAGTTGCCGCCCTTCAAATACATTACATTATTCAAATACATTATAATATCTACAAATACTGACAACAAATAAATAAATTCAACATACAAAGACGACAATACTTGCTCCCCCCCCCCACTCCCAAAAACGTTCCGGAGTCCCTGTGCTGAACCAAACCATTGTGACGAATGAACACCGTCGGCAGTAGAGGCGTGGTCGGCTATTAAAGACGATAGTCTTTCTTGGGCTACTTAAACGCGAGAAGTTTTCTCCATCCGTCTGTTTGTCTGTCACTCGATTCAACCGCCGGGCCGAAGCCAAGCGGGCTACTAGCAGTGGTGGCACGGGGTCGTACACGTCAACATTATACAGCACAAAGGAAACCTCGGGCATACTTGAGGCAAGATATATGTACACAAGCGCTATCCGCGGTGTTCACTTTGTACTGGTTTCTACACGTTAGTAAATGAAAAATCAACGCTTCAAAAATGGTGTAGAACAGACGCTACGCGTTAAAAACAACCCGACAGGAGCCGCGGCTCTCTAACCGGCTTCGAGACAACAGTAATACAAGGTCCCTAGAGATGGCGCGATAGGAGAGCCAACGCGGGAAATTTTAATTCCATTCAGCAAAACCCCCATTGCAGCCGCCACGGGAGGAGAGGGGGGGGGGGGAGGAAAGAACGTGAGGGTATTGACCAGCTATCACATGTGGCAGATGAGATTTTAGTTGTTTTTAGCACCTGCTCTAAGAACCTGGTGTTCACCAAAGAAGTCCCAGCTGACAAGACCATTAGGTTTCTAGATTTAGAGATTTCATTTTTACATGACAGACACGCGTGTTGGAAGTACACCCCGGGATCTGAAAAGGCGCTTCTGCCT
Source organism: Hyalomma asiaticum (assembly GCA_013339685.2). Lineage (NCBI taxonomy): Eukaryota > Metazoa > Arthropoda > Arachnida > Ixodida > Ixodidae > Hyalomma > Hyalomma asiaticum. The sequence continues at coordinate 47,854,135 of CM023481.1, read as the reverse complement.
TTCGATTCTGCCCACTCGAAGTTGGTAAAACGAAGCATTGCGAATCTGTGTATCAGGAATGCGCTGAACAAGAGTTGTCCGCGTGCCATGCAGGAAAGTCTGGCGGAGCATGTAGAGCTTCAGGGTTCCCGTCGTCAGTTCTGCTGTCGGTAGATGAGACGCTGGCCAGAAAAATGAAGAAACCACGTGTTCGGACACCAGGTGAGACAAGGAAAATTGAGGTGATGCCGTATTTCCACAAGACGTCCCACAGGTTGAAAAGAGTGTCCCAGAAGTTCGCTTTAGATCTGGTGTATTCAGCCCCCCGAAAGCTTTCAGGCCTTTGCGCGCGCATCTAAGGCGGGGGGTGCAAATCTGCCTGCAAAACTGATCACCGCACTGTATTTAGCGAGTGCACCGAAGGCGTGGTTTATTCCATCCCCACCTCATGCGGTGCGGTCGGCCAGACGGGGCAGTGTTTAAATGAACGTTTGAAAGAACATGCGTACGATGCAAGATCGGGTACAAGGAGTAATCTAGCTCTTCATGTAAAAGATTGTGATGGTTGCATACCTTTGTTCCGCCAAACCAGCATTCTAGGCAGAAGAAGGATGAGAATTGCACGCCAACTGCTCGAGGCGTTTTTTATCAAAACGAATGGCCAGACCTGCATCAGCGAACCTTCTGTGGCTATCACTGAAAAAGAGTGGCGCTTTTTTATCGGTACCTGACTATCAGGTAGTCTAGTCCTCAGGTCATAGCTCAGGCGCTTGCGCAGCATGTCTGTATAAGATCTCGTGGTTGCCTCAATAAATTTCGTTGTTAGTCCGGCGAAGGTGTGTCTGCGTGTGTTCTTTCTTGTCCGTGTCCTGCATTGCTGGCTTTTCGTCGAACTTGATCATGAACCAACCAGCCCAGCTCTTCACTCTCCTTAAGGGGTATGAGGGGGGAGAACAGTATCAGGGGCGGAAGAAGGCTATCGTCTTTCGACGTCATTTGCAGTGAAGCAAGCAGATATGTGCGGACATTTTTTCCTCCTGTTACATCGCTCCGTCTGTTGTCAACATAACCTCACAAGGCGTGCGGGGTTATTAAAGAGAACACACTCACTTGATGCAAAATCAGGTGGCAGGCCACGTGTATGAGACGAGGAATCGGACGCATTCGGCGGTTCAGTAAGAAGTCGAGTAGTAGTAGTAGTAGAAGACTTTTATTGAAGCCCAATATTACAGGCTCAGCATTTCTACCGCCTGTGCGACTAAGCGGCGCTGAACTTCCTCCTCTTCAGAGCCAAGCCAGTCGAGCCCGGTGGTGATTGAGAGGGAAGGTATAGTTACTGAGAAGGTCGACAATGACGATTTCTGGGTAGGTGGGAAGCCTGGTGGGAGTGTCACCAAACCCGTGCTATGATGTACGGGGCGCGATCGCCGGAAATAATTCCAAGAACCAACGTCTTGGTTCCCCGAAAAAGATCCCACGATAGCTTGGACAATAAGATTTTTGGTCCCCTTTAGCACACTAGCAAAACGCCAGCAGTGGTTCAAAGACCGAGTCAGAGCCAAGGGTGGTCAAACAAAACAAATATATTTTCATCAAATAGGCAGTCGCACAAACGTACACAACACGGCTTTCACAAACTCAAAAACAGATGGGTCGCAAAGTTATACAAAGCCAACCAACATGAACAAGTTCATGCACTGCAGCAAAGAACAAAATACAAAGAGTCCTATTCACCAAGACACTCGGCGTCTTCTTACAGGTGGCCTGTCAGCTGGCTCGGCGTCTGAGTCACGCACGACTTCTTGCTTCTTCTTTTTACTTGCGACTCTCTCTTGGTCTCTTCTTCCACCTCCCTTGCGCGGCCCGTGTCCGACCGCTTATACAGTCTTGGGAAAGGGAACTAGAAGGTTCTGTAGGGCCACGTGACCCAAAGTACCAACACAGTTGGGAACCTTCTCGCCCATTCTCGAACCTTCTTGGTCGGGGCGGCGCCTCTTTCTCTCTCTCACTGCACGGGGAGCGACGGTGTGTACTCTCCGCCTCCCCTCTCTCCTTACGTCTGTCCCGCGCGCGCGCTCGCCGCGATAAGAAAGCTTCTACAACATTCTGGCCTTTTGTAGGCGCGGCGTGACTTTCGGTGCCTCCTCCGAGTGCCGCTTTTCTTGTTGTTGTTTCGGCCTTTCGACGCCGGGTTTTACTTCAAAATAGGCACTATTTTGTGACAGGGAGGTTGGGTATGTGGAGCAGACTGCTTAGACGCACTTCAGTGATCAGTGGCTTTTCATTGTTTCTCGTTAATTGTAGGCAGACTCCCAGCGTTTGAGTGCAATTCGTATAGTCAGCAGATTTATAACGTGGGACAAACTTCTAGGGTCGGCCAACATGAGGCCATGTTCGGGAATTATGCTGAATACCTGAAAACTGCTTCTGATTGCGAAGGCTGAGTTTAAATGTCTCGAACTGATGGTTCATAGGCGGACCTTCGTCGTACTGTTTAAACTGGGTGATCATTTCCGCTCTGATTTTCTTCCACGATTCAATATTCTGGAATATGTGCCTAAAATCGAACTTAGAAATCCAACATCAAAGCCGTTGTCCTACCATGGCGTGTACAGAAACCTATTTGCGTGCCAATACGAAATTCTTTTTTTTTTCTTGTGACTGTTGGGGTGATGACGGCATGGAATGAAACTATGCAAGCCGGTGCGTGTGCCTTTAGCAAGCTCGCTGCCTTGAAGCTGATGGCCTCGCCTTGAACTCACCAGCCTTTGTTACTCATTCCCCCCACAAAAAAAATTGCTCGCGAGTTTAATACAGCCATTAAGTTACCCCGTTGCTCCGAAGGACGTCTCGAAAGTTGAGCTCCTGGCACTTTATGACAGGCAGGTTTTGCAGTGGTGCACCGACCGGGGGGGGGGGGGGGGGTTCGGGGGTTGGAACCCCCTTCCCACTCCGTAACTGCTCCTATGTCCTAGAAGAATGTGGAGCTAATGTCTGCAAAACACCGAAAAAAAATAATAATCATCATCATCATCATTGATGTCACTATTATTTGGCAGTTTATTTACTTTTTTTACACACGCAACAGCTGTGTAATCGCTTGCCTGGTCCTTCGTGAAAAATTGAACCCCCCCCCCGGCAGAGATCCTGGGTGCCCTACTGAGGTTTTGTACAACCTCGTCTCCTTTGTCTCAAACAAAGAGTTTCGGCACGTGGACGAACTCTTGGTTACATTCAGCCACCCCCGCACCCCCCCCCCCCCCCCGCAAGCCATCCCGCACGAGTGGAGCCAAATCACTCATCATATCTGACTAGCAATACAGCTTTCTCCAGCATCAATAATGGCTGCGCATCTGGTTTTACCACCAAAACCGCGTGCAGCCGATTCTATTCATTTCTTTTAGTGTGGGTAATGCGTTTAAAACCTCTGCATCGTGTTGCTGAGCTGTCCGACAGTCATCAAAGCATGCAGCTGCCGTCGACCCCTCGTATGTGAAGTTTCGAAGGCCGTGGTTTTCCAACAACGCAGGGTTTGAGTTAGAATACTACGCGGCATTTCTGAACTTCTGTGGGCCTGAGACTCGGATGACCTTGTCATTGTTTTTTTTTTTTGCTCATTTCGTAGTCATTTTTTAACGCCACAAAGAAAGTGGGCATACGATATCTTGGTCAAAAGTCATTGAGAAAGCAATGGGCAATTTACTTGAAATTGCTCCGTTGAGGTAATTCATTACATTACCAAATTACCAGCTCACAAATGTAATTCATTACATCACTCATGCCGCGGAAAGTAATTTAATCACTAATATTTCATTACTGGCAACTCTAGTGTGAAGTTGCGCATACAAAGAGTCTTTCGATAGCCTGCAATACGTTGGCGCCCGATCCGCGCGGCCAGTTCCGCACAAGGCCGGCCTCCCGCACTCACACCCGACGAAGACCTGGAAGGCTCGCTCATGTTCACAATCTTCCTCGCTGCATGTGCGTTGGCAACGGTACGAGAAGTCGCTGTGCACAGTGGGACACCTTTGTGTGCACTTCTCCATTCGCTGTTCGGCAGAGTAGACCCCTTTTTGCATACGCCTTTTACACGCTGTCCCATGAGGAAGTGAAGCCCAAGAGAGCGACGGCATCGTAAACCGTGCCGGTGTATACTTGAACTTGGCAATAACGTCGAAGTGTGAGTCAGTAGGCAGAAACCTTTATTCCACTTGACTATACGGTGCCCAAGCGACACAGGTCTCTCACTTTGACAAAAGAAATCTCTTCGCGCTAGATAAAGACATAATATAATCCTGCAGAGAAGTCGTCTAAGTATATATATATTATGTATGCATTGTTTGACTCCGTGGTCTTCGGTGTCACTGATGTACCGTCTTTGTTGTTTTTCGTTGCTCAATAAAACGACGTGACGTGTGCTCGTAGATGAGCAAGTGACAGGAGGCAAGCAGGTTTTCTGTTTTGTCCATGCCGTCTCTCCCATGCGCTACTGCTACTAAACGCTCCCTGAAAAGCTAATTACGCTCGTTGCGTTTATTATACGTTTGCTTGATGTGCGACTCAATAATAATCGTAGCAGCACCAGTGATAGTGACGAAATCGAAACGCACTATACTATGTACCGAAATCAGATTCCGCTCTCACTGCAGCGTAGTACAGTCAACACTTTCCACGAGCGGATGTGACGTTGTTTTGCTGGTTGTGCTGCTTGTTCTGATTGGCCGGAAGCAGTCGGGAATAGAAACATATATCGCACATGCTTACAATGTACTGACTGCAATGAATTCTAAAATCAAAGTATGTTTTATGCTTGCTAAAGCTAATAAAAGACAAATTTGTGCGTTGTCGTTTCATCTTGTGTGTAACTGACACAAGGAGCGTTGCGAGGCCCACGTGGTTGCTGTTACATGCCAGCGACCCCGACAAAAAGCGCAGTGAAGGCAATAGTGGTCAGCATGGTTCGGGTACCGCAAGATATAAGCTGCGTTTTGACTTGAAAGCAGCATAGCGTACCTCAGGGTGGATAAGATGTGGAAAGGGACGCAAATGTCTGTCGCGTGCTTTTATCTTGAATTTGCAAGTTGGAAAACTTCTATTTGCCAGGGTCAATCTTCAAAATTCTTTCTCCGACGACTCCCTCGTATTATATCTGCACAATACAAGGAACCCGTTTCCATGCAAAACTCGGCATGCAAAATCTGGTTTCGGGGCCCCTTAAACCGCTATTCTGTGGCGAGCGGATATCTCAGCTTGAAGGACTTGTGTGTAATAGGGAGATCTCGCTGACGGTCATTTATAGCGATGGCTTCACCAGAGTGACTCGATGACGCTTAACAATTGATCGTGTGGTGGCGATCTACATTCCTCGTTAATTGCTCAAATTGTGTCTCTTTAGCCTGTCGCCTTCTTCGCTTTTCCACCCTTGTCATTTTCTTATCATCATCTTAAGTTCGCATTCCCTCCTTTCTATGAACTTGATAAGAACTGCGACTATCCCGACAGCAGTTGACAGCCTGCTCATTTTCCGTAGCCCTATTCGATTGATTTGTGGGGTTTTACGTTCCAAAACGAGCTGTGATTATGAGAGATGCCGTAGTGGAGGACTCCGGAAATTTCGACCACCTGGGGTTCTTTAACGTGCACTGACATCGCACAGTACAAGGGCCTCAACGTCTCTCGCCAGGATTCGATCCCGCGACCCTCGGATCAGCAGCCGAGTATATACCATAGCCACTAGACCACGGTGGCGGGACCCGTAGCCTTATTCGTCCTCGTTACGGCGTTTTTTTTGCATCAAATATTTCATAGATAATACGGCTTCACCATCAGCTGTGATCGCCGACTGTGCAACGACAGATACCACGAAACGCATGCTTTAGATATGTGACTGAAGCCTCACCGACTACGTCACCCGAGCTTTTTTCGCCGCACATTTCCTTTATTTGCTGTTTGAAAAAAAACAAATAAAGCAAAACAGATTAAATTTTAGCGATCATGTAGTCACTCATTGCAATTTCTGCATCAGGCAACGTAGTCAGTGCCCCCAGTGGTGTCATATGTTGAAAGAAGAGCGGGCGCTTTCCAGCTGTGTCTGAAACCAAAGTGTGAATTCTCGGGTGCGTGCAGTGCAATAATATTTGGCTCACATGGTCACAGACGCCTCCACGACTGATCGGTGCCGTTTCATGGCTTAGTTGAAAATGTTTGGCAAGGCCCCTTCAAAATAGTTGCAAGACTCCATTGAAATTAAACCACTGCATAATGGCCAAACTTTCCGTGTGAGTGCACTGCTGTAACCAATGAATATTGTCTCACGTTCTACCATATAGGCCTTCTGGTTTCCGACTCAATTCCAGACATTGATTGATTTTTGGGGTTTTACACCAAAACGAGCTCTGATTATGAGAGACGCCGTAGTGGAGGACTCCGGAAATTTTGACCACCTGAGGTTCTTTAACGTACACTGACATCGCACTATACACGGGCCTCAACATTTCGCCTCCATCTAAATGCAGCCGTCGCGGCCGGGATTCGATCCCGCGACCCTCGGCTTCCAGACATTTGTGTATCTTTAGTTTCTTTTTTTTCTAAACTTCAGATTCCCGAACCGCAGCTGCCAACTGTTAAAACACGAAAGATTTGAAACAATTTAGAATGACAGGTTTATTTACATTACGGCAGAGAGGGTCGGCCTGATCTGTGATTTGCTCTGGCCTGCTACTTACACGCTGGAGAAGGAGAAAGGGTAAGAGAAAGAGTGATGAATGATGGTGGTGAGATAAGGAGGTGCGTATGCACGGAGTCACGTGATGTAGCGGGGTCACTCTAGAGTTGTCCGCTAAGTCCAGTGGCACGAAGAACCTGTAGCTCCATTGACCACGCGGATTCGCCGCGGACGTCAGGGCAAGGGCCTAACACAAGCATCATGTCGGACAGAGGTCGTTTGTCAATTCATCCTATTGATCACATGAGGGTCTGTATTTTCTGCCCACGCGCTGAGAATGCGCGAAATGTGTGTTCGAGTGTTTCTGGTACTTCACAGTGTTCACAGTTGGGACCAGTGTCGCTGCAGAGTTGTCTATAAACGTATAGTGAATTCAGTGCCAAGACGAATCCTGTTAGTCATACTGGACATCATTCGCTTCAGTTTATGACGCGTGTGGAATCTCATTTCTCGGTCGCATTTGCGCAATCGCTTGTGTCGTCTATCTGGTTTGATCTACTGCACATCTACTTGCGCATTACTTGACGAAGCACAGCGTTGGTGTCTCTTCGGGAAAACACAACTTCAGGTGCATTGTATACAGCTGTTTTACCTTTAGGGTCTGCCAGTTCGTTAGCTCTCGTGGCACAGTGTGACCACTGAAGATTGACGTGGTGGCCGTTCGTTAAAGGGATGTGCAGCAGCTCTACGATTTCAAGAGCTTAGTAACGGCCTCTTCTCAAAACGTGATCAATGGCTTGAAACGGGTTTGGCGTCGCTGAAGATTGTCCATGTTCAAGGAAGCTCAGTGGAGACAAATCGTACGGCCTCGCGGATAGCAACAAGTTCTGCCGCAGCTGATGTGGACTTATGGTCAATCTTGAACCTTCGAGCGATAATATTTTGGGGGATGACAAAGGCTGCAGCGGAGGCACAAGGTGTGATCGGTCCATCAGCGTACACATACGTAGAATCAGTGTATGTTGAATAAATGTGTGATAGAGTCAGTTGTTTGAGGATACGAGATGACATAAATGATTTCTTTGTAACTCCGGGGGTTTCAAGTCTCACTATGGGCTGAAGGAAAATTGAGGAAAAAAAATTAAATTATCGTATAGAAGAGTAGGTCCGGCGAAATGCAGACAGATTTCTCAGTATGTGGTGGCGTTTCTGCCAGTGTGGCCCTCACGAGTGAAAAATTAAACGTGACGACTGCCCGACAACTTCGAGTTTAGACGCATGCCCGGGTAAGTCCGGCGGCGCTAAGGGGCCGCTAGTGCGAAGGTTCTTTGAAACGTACCCATAAAACACCCGATGGCGCCTGCGCATACAAGTGCGCTAAAGCAGGCGACCGCGTCCAGTTCTTTTAACGCAAGAATTCACCGCTGAAATAAGAAACCTCCTCGTTTGAATTCTCCTGCACATTTTGAGTGGCCGCGAGTGACCCACCGATGGTGCCACAGGATCTCTCGTTTAAGCTTTTGGCTCGAATAAGAAGCTGTCGATTACGCGTTGGACACTGGGAATTACTCCTTCCGCTATCAGTGGTCTGCCGCGAGTTGTCTTACAACCATTGCGGCCACCGTATGAGGTTTCTTGCTGTGCCCCGAGTGGAAACCTTTGGGCGCGCAGTGCGTACACCTTTTCACGAGCGCACGCCCCGCGGCCCACATCATGGGACGCTGGCTGAGCGCGCACAATGGGAGCTGGGGGTGAGAGACGCGTTGTTGCACGGCGCTTCTACCACGAGTACCGCATTCAAGGCGCGTTTGTCTGTTTGCGCGCGCCACTGTCGCGGACAAATGACCGAGCAGGCGCCGCCGGGGCGAACAACGCCTGTCGCGGTCGGGCAACAAGTCGTCCCTACAAACGGCCGCCGCGGCCCGCCTGTTTTGTTCGCGCGCGACACCGCCTTGACCGGCTCCGCGGTGCAGCCAAGGGCACCGACGACAACCCCCCCTCCTACATCGGCGCTTGTGCTTGCGCGTCGGGCGGGAACACGGGCGTTCGACTTTGTGACTCGGCAGTGTGCGAGCCCTCGACATGATAGACTGGCGACAATGGGCGCGCCACTTCATGCGAGCTCCCTATCTCTTTGCCCCGAAACCCGGGGAAAGAGACGCTTGGCTGAGCACGCGCCCGCAACGGAACCTCGCTCTTCAACAATGGGGAAGCGAGAAAAAGGTTCTTTCCCGCCGCCATTGTGGCAGCAGCCGCCGCCCGGAGGCTCTGCCTGTACGGGGAAATAAAGAAAGGGGGAGGGTGTTGTATGGCGGCCGATTTGTGGCTGTGACGGGCCACGCTGGTGACTGCGGTAGGAAGGAAGTGCGCGTTTTGAAACGCTTCCACTCGGGAGGGGGGGAAGAAACGTGGCTTTACCGAGGCGTGTGCGAGCGAATGCAACACCGGGAGAGTGCAGTCGCGACTCCGGGGAAGTTGATACGATACGCTGTGGCGAGCGGAAAGGCGGCCACAGCCACCGCGATGGATTATGGCCACGGGAATCTGTGCTCGTCGTAAGGTGTCCTTAATTCGAGCGATGTTCACTGCGGACGACTCCGTTCCTTAATCCTTTATATCGAATGAGGTATTTTATAGCTGTTTTATTAAATCATCCAAAAAAAATTTACTCACGCTTTAAAGCTGTTAAGCGTGCGAGATCTCCAATGCTTACCAACACGGCTAGCCTTCTATGCCGGCACGGAATGCGTAGATTGCACTTGACCTCAGCTCTTGGTATGTGATCATGCATCCGCCATTAATAAACATTGCGGTAACAGCACTAGATTTATGGTGCATCTTGAGGTCTGTTTTATTGCTTGCGTTGTCGTGTTGCTGTCTCTCACTGTGCATGAGTCGCTAAGCCCGAGGAAGCCGGTTCGATTCCCTGCATCAACGACCACGTGTAGAGGCACACCAATTTGAGAGATTTGAAGGGTTTAACGCTTCAACGACTTCTAACAGCGCTACAGGGAATCACTTCGAGATTTGTCGATCGTAAAATTAAGATCCTTCACAATTTCGTAATATTTGCTGAAGGAAATGCGCGAATAGGCGGGAATGCAATGAACGAACGCGGTAACTCTTTTAAAAGATATTTCTAAATCTCTTAAGAGCTTTTTTTTTCTGCTGTTGGTAGTACTACTATGATTAGGTTGGGTAGTTTCTCACACTTGGACCCATGCATCTTCAGCGTTCATCCCGCTCAAGAGTAGCCGGCGCCTTATTTTTGCGCCCACATCTTACGTCATATCAATAAGTAAAATCATTTAATATTATAAAAATGTCGTAAAAGTAAATGCAGTACTTACCGCAAGCAGGCTTGTAGATCCACTAACAAAGTGCGTTTCCCATGTATAGATTCTTCCCGCTGATTCTCCTGCTATTAGTTGCAACAATTAAGAACACAGCATCAGCTTTCTAAAGGTCCTGTGCAGGAAAGATAACCGTTGCCAGATTTCATTTCGCCCATTTCGTGCAACATTTGCTTGATATATGATTTTAAAATATTGCCTTCATGACATATGTCAGCATATAAGCGGTCACTAACAAGTCAGCATAAGCTGTACGCTTTTCATACCTTGTCTGCCTTATATAAACATGCGGATTCTGCCATTGCACAGAGCATATACATGGCGTGGCCCCCCTATCCGTTCGTTTCTCCGGATGGTATGTCAGGTCTCTCCGAAAAAGAAGGCGCGTTTGCCATACATTCACCTCGACGCTTCAGCTTTCCCCAGCGAACCGCTTCTGCACTAATTGGAAGGTCGGGTTCCGTATTCGTAATAATAATAATAATAAGAAGAAGACGAAGAAGAAGAAGAAATACTACAGGAAATTTGCAAGAGTGTTTCATGCACTTGTGATTCTGGACGTTTCAATAGCGAAATCATCTGATCAATCGCAAGAAGCACTTACAAAATCGAATCTTTTTATTTTTAGTTCAGCCTACTTCCCATACTAACTTTCCTGGTATTTTACTGCCTTATTATACTTGCCTTTTACGAGGCAGAAAATTTTGGGAGCTGGTAAGCGCTGTAGTTACTAACTGTAGACGTTTCTTAGTGTTACTAACTAGATAACTACTAAGCCACACATATGTTGCCAGACTCTTCGTTGATGGCTGCACCTGAATAATGACCATGCACCGCAGCTTGTAGTTACAATTTTATTTTGTTTATTATGTTTCAATAGCAGTTTTGTACGACGTTATGACATGCATATGTGCATACAGTAAGCCATCAAAATTCAATCTGCATTACTTCTCTAAATTCGTGGTGGCTCACCGGTACAATGTGTGCTTCTCTAAACAAGGGCCATGTATGTGGGCGCTCTTAGACTATACGTCGCGTAGAAGCCTTGGTGCTCTGGGTGTGTCGATCTGTCCGTTCTTGTCTGTTCGTGTCTCTATGCACATTCTTATTGAGCACAGCATAGTGCTCTGCATTTAACACATTAACTGTGTAAACTAATAAACGAGTGTTAATTCATCTAAGGCGGCACTGCCGTATGGCCTCTTTTTGTAAAAGAAGTGGTATGAAATGCCAATTTCAAACAGTACATGTGCACGAACGTGCCGAAACAGGGTAGTGAATATTGCTACGAACGCTCACTAACATGCAGTTAGCACTTTCAGCTTTCTCTTTTTTTTTACTAAGCTAGGCGATGAGCTTGAGTTAGTACTTTTCACTAACACCAGCAGGCCGCGAATTTCACTATCCACTTTTACTACCTGCAAATAATTACAAGGTAGTGGCTTTTGGGACCAGTGTATGCTAATTAATGTGTTAGTTAATGTTCACACCTCTATTTTAGCTGTGTGATTAACGTTTTTTTCATGAGGAAAGCGCCAATCTAAATTCGCTATATGGAAGAGGCTGTGTTAAAATTCACGATAAAAATGCAAATAAGTGCTGAAAACTGAGCCTGAGTGACCAATCACTGCTCGAGCCCTTTCCCTTCTTTCCTTTCTCAAGTTGTCTCGATCAATCATCCTCATTCTCTTATTAACGCGACTGCACGAGTCTTGTCTTTGGTTAGTGTCGTGGTTCATTCAATCAATCAATCAAAGAGAATTTTATTACTCAATATTATGAAAAATTCATACTAAAATATTTGGTCCCATAGCCTGAAGCGGCTAGTGATGGGTACAATACAAAAAATGCTGCAATAATTAGGAGTCTTATACAATGAATACCCGAAAGTACCATACATAATAAGTACTAACATAATGATAGAATTGCGCTAGAGCAATGTACACATTGGCGCACATAAGAACATTGTTTTTTTAATACAATGTCAAGAAAGCGCTTGAAGAGAAGCTCAGGGGAAGATGGATGCTTGAATCGATGAACAGATCGCAAAGTACGATTTAGAACAGGGAATGTCGCTGAAGCCAACGTTTCGACAAGTGGACTTGTCTTCGTCAGGGTGTCTAAATCGTATTTTGTGATCTGTTCATCGAAGAAAGCGCTTGATAAGATAGGAAGTGGCGTTTGCATGTAAGATCAAAATTTCTTGCGAGTTTTGTTTCAACAGGTGAATCGTTCTACAGTTTAGCACCTGAAAATTGAATTAATCTTTCGCCGTACACATTGGAACATAAAAGAAGATTAAGATTACCGCTGCCTGCATGTCGTGTGTTTAACGCCGGAAATCTGAAAATGGTACGGGGCAGAGGCGTGCTTGTGCTTATTATTTTATTGACTAAACAGGAAATCTTGTAGTTCCGTATTTGAGTAAAAGTAAGCATACGCAGACTCTGAAGTAGAATATTAGAGGGATGACGCACCGGGGAAAGAATAATCACGCGCACAGCTGATTTTTGTAATCGAAATATCGGAGTGAGGTATGTTGTGTACGTTTGTCCCCACGACTCGCAACAATAGCTCAGGTGGCAGTGGAATAGGCTAAAATATAATGTTCGCAGCAATGCCAAATCAAAGTATTGCCATGCTCGTATTAGAGTGTAGCAGCTGAATGCCAACTTTTTGCAAACGTAACTGATTTGGTCTCTCCAGTTATTGCGACCTCGGCGTGATCTGTCATGGTCGTGGCTTCCTCACGCATGGAAACGTTACTTAGCGCTTTCTATGGCAACGCAGAGTGCGTGCTCATAAATATAGATTTCGTCGTGTCTTATTCTAATGTGGTCGACGTGCATAAACATAATTGTACTTCGATTTGGAGATGCACGTTAAAGAGAACCATATGATCGAAATTACAGGACACGCTCTACGGTGTGGCTCACAATCGCCTCGTGGTTTTGAAACGTAAAAGCCCATCAAATATTATTATTATTATTAATATTAATAATAATATTATTATTATTATTATTATTATTATTATTATTATTATTATTATTATTATTATTATTATTATTATTATTATTATTATTATTTCAACGTACCCAGGAAGAACCGAGACGTGTTGGTTCTGGTGCACGCAAAAGGAATGGCGATACTACACAATAAAATCGAGAAAACATGCACAAATAAATGCAAAAGAAAGAGAAAAACTTAAGATATGTGGGGGACAGGGTAAAACACGATATAAGACCTTTAGAAGCACAAGAAACAGATTCAGAACAACATACAAAAAAAACAGAGGGTAGAAAAATACAAGAGAACAACAAAGAAAGGTCGGGATGACAAGACAAGCTGCAGCAAGAAAAATAGGGATTGACAATGATAAAAGCAGTTCACATCAAAGTATCATGGAACATCAAGTTTACTTCAATGAAAAAAAAAACGCGCAAAGGGCAATAATATTTCATAACAGCGCAAATGCGCAAATCTCCGATGAAAAGAAGGGTATAGGGAGTCTTGAAAAATATCAAGGTCTAGAAAATAGGTATTATAGATATTCTGTATACTCTGTGTGGTACAGTGTTGGCATAGGTAGGCGGGTACATGAAAAGGCCTTTGCTCTCTAGGTAGCTTGCGCGGAATTCGAAAACTGGTGCACTGGAGCAGTTCAGGGCAGGTCATAGCAACCTGCAAAAGCTTAAAAAGAAGTAGCAGATGAGAAAGATTCCGCGGCAGTGAAGCGATGGCAGTCACAATAAGGTTTGCGCATGATCCAGAGCCCATTCGAGGAAAGCGATGATTGTATATTCGTAGGAATTTCCTTTGTACCCGCTCGATGGTGTTATTGCTGGATATTCCGTTCCGTATCACTGAAGCATATTCAAGTTGGGGTAGACATATCGCGGTGTACAATTTCAAGATGGGTACCGGAGAGTTGAGTTCTCTTGACAGCCTGCGAACAAAGCCGAAGGATCGAAGACCTCGCATAGCAACGCGCTTAGTGTGAGCAGAAAAGTGCAGAGTAGCGTCAAAGAGAACACCTAGGTCATTTACCTCACATATAGTGCTGCAAAATTAAGTATGGAAATGATAAGCACGCAGTTTTGCGAGAGTACGTCCTAGCCTTGGTCTTACTGGTATTTAATGAGAGGTAATTGTTGTTGCACCATTCAGAAAACGAAAGCAAATCTGACTGCAGATTGTGACAGCCGTTGATAGTAATTTCCTTAGGTATCTTGATGTCATCTGGGTAAAGAAGGGAAGAATTTCGACTGGCGGAAGAGACGTTGTTCACAGAAATTAGCAATTTCAGAGGAATGGGCCTAATACTCACCCTTGAGGGACACCGCTGGTTGCCTTGTGCAAAAAAAGAAAAGACGTTTCTCCATTTATGGCAACATAGCCCGACCCACCAAAAAGATAGCTGTGGAGAAGGTTGACAATTGAGGAGTCGACGTCAAAGTGACCAAGTTTATCCAAAAGCAGTCAATGGCTATACGTCGAAAGCCTTACTGAGGTCACAGGAAATGGTGTCAACCTGCCGTCTGTGAAGTAGCTTCGCCACGGTGATGTAGTGGTTATGGCACTCAGCTGCTGATCCGAAGGCCGCGGGATCGAATCCCGGCCGCGGCGGCTGCATTTCGATGGAGGCGAAATGTTGAGGCCCGTGTGCTGTGCGATGTCAGTGCACGTTAAACCAATCCCAGGTGGTCGAAATTTCCGGAGCCCTCCACTACGGCGTCTCTCATAATCAGATCGTGGTTTTGGGATATTAAGCACCAGAAATGAAATCATCAATCCCTCTATGAAGTATTGGTGTATAAATCTGTGTTCTGAAAGTAGCGAGATTTGTGACAGTCCAGCTACCAGAGATAAACCCATGTTGGTTCGGAATCGGTGAGGTTTTGACGCTATAGATGACATCTTATGAAGGGCAAGCTCAAAATCCTTTGATGTGGCACAGAGCATAAAAACCGGGAGATAATTGGAGACATCAATTTTGCAGCCAGACTTAAACACCGGGAAAATGCCAGCAGTTTTCCACATGCTAGGGAAAATGAAAGTGTTCAGATAGTTATTAAATATGGATGTTAGTACTAGGGACAAACATAGTGCCATAAGGGAGGAGGAGAAAGGAAGAAGAAAGGCCGGGAGGTTAACCTTGACTGAGCCCGGTAGGCTACCCAGCACTTGGGAAGGGGAGGGAAAGATGGCAACCGCATGGCGTAAATCACACGTCGAACAGTCCACGGAACGTAGTAACAGAAAACCTCGGTGTGGATTAGTTTTTGAAGGTATTCTTATTCAATAGTTCAATTTAAGTGGCAGGTCAGGATGGCAGCCGAAGGGGCATGAGAATGCTCCGGTGTTCGATGGCTTACAAGATATGATGGTCTCTTGTATTTGTAGGGGAAACTGGCGCTTCTGTTGGAAATTAATTCAGTGGGCCCACTAACGATATGCAAACAACGGACGCATTGCGTCCAGTGTCTGCAAGGCACTTTGTGCAGACGGTGTCTCAATATTGCTGATAAACGTGTAAAGAGCATCTATCAGAGGCCGTATAACGAGGGCGACCTCCCGGTCTACCTTTGACGCTTGATTTGATATAGGTAATAGGTTTAGTGCTGCAGTGCCTTGAAGCTCCGAGGATGACTGGCACCCAGAGACGCTCAGTGCAGAATCTGTCGTCAGATTCTTCACAGTATCGTTATCACTGGCGTCTTTAGCTTCGATATCGTGTGTTCTCGGCCTAGGCGGCAGAGGAGGTGGAAAAGAAGGACGTGGCAAACGTGTAGCCGAGCCTGTAGCAGTCTTTGACGAACGTCGTCGACGGGAGCGTCGCCGGTGCTGCTTCCGCATAACGATGGCATCTTCTCGGTACGACCAGCGGTCCCTCGCCATCTGCTTTAGTATTGCTTTTTCTTCTTGAATTAGGGGACACTCTTTCGAAGAGGCATCATGATGCCCAGAGCAGTTAGCGCACTTCAGAGTGGTAGTATTGCAGCTGTCAGTTGAATGAGGAGCGGAGCAACGGGAGCAAGTCGTTGCGTTTCGGCACACACTGCTTACATGGCCAAGCTTCATGCATTTCCTGCACTGAAGCGGCTTTGGCACGAAGGGACGAACCGCATGGCGAAAATGGCCAACCTTTACATAGTGCCATAAGCTTTTAGAATGGCGCAGGGGATGCCATCGGGGGCCACCGGGTAAGGATGGCCTCAAGCGCTTGAGATATTCACTGATGAACTCTTCGTCAAGTAAGACAGCACTATACTCGTAGTTTAGGAACTGTTTTGCACAGTTCAGTGGTGCATGTGTTGGAGCGTGAGGCTTGGTATGAGGAAGAGAGATGTGCTGCAAAACAGTCAACGACTTATTCAACCTCTGTTCCGCTTGAGTTGAGTAGTCTCCCGCAGTCTTCTCGTCTGCCATTGTGTTTGTGTATATATTTCCAAAACTCCACCGGCCTGTCAGAGGCGCTTTCTTCTAAGAAATTCATGTATAAAATGGGATAGCGTTTGTAAAAGCAGAGACTTCGAAAGTACACGAATTCATCCTTCCACTTTGTAGAAAGCAAGCCTTTAGAATTCCTCTGTGCCTGATCTTTATGTTTTAGTGCGCATATCAATTCATATGAGAATCAATGGGGATATGTGAGCTGTGTAGGTATGTATTGTGGAATGTAAATGCACATGCTTTCCAAAACTAGCTTCATAAACTGATCAACTTGCTCATGAGCTGTGGTTTTGTCGGTAACTAGAGTGTTGTTTTGTGGGGTTTAACGTCCCAAAACTAGCTCTGATAATGAGACGCCGTAATGGAGGGCTCTGGAAATTTCGACCACCTGGGGTTCTTGAACGTGCACTGACATCGCACAGCACACGGGCCTCAACATTTCGCCTCCATCGAAATGCAGCCGCCACAGCCGGGATTCGATCCCGTGGCCTTCGGATCAGCAGCTGAGTGCCATAACCACTAGACCACCGTGGCGGGGCAGTAACTGGAGTGACAGTGAATGGTGGACAGATAACGATAGAGGCCGATGTAATCCCTACGGTTGAACGCAAATCTGAGGAACTTGTTCATGTTTTTTGCTGGAGGAGGTCGGTTCTCAGGCTGACGCACATCTTAAATGATGGGTGAAATTTATCAGGAAGAACAAGAGAGGACATAGAATGTGATACATCGACAGGTTGATTATTAGACAGGCAAAGATCTAAAACGTTACCACAGCAATTGGAGACAAAATTGTGCTGCAAAGGGAATTGAAAGCTAGAAAATGTAACAGATGTCTGCACTTCTTTTATATATATATATATATATATATATATATATATATATATATATATATATATATATATGAAATGGTTGTAAAGAGAAAATTTAAGTGTGTTGAAGTCCATTCCACGTGTATTAAAATCTCCCAAAACATTAATTCTGTGCCCACTATAGGAATAGATCACATCTTTAATGGCAGAAACGACTTCCAGAAACGAGGCAGGGGAAACGTTAGGCGATAGATAGAAAGTTCCAATCAGCAGCTTTTCGTTAAAGACCTACTTTTCCAACCAAATGGATTCGATTCTGCAACATTTTCGATGTCCCTCTGCCCAATACATATATATATATATATATATATATATATATATATATATATATATATATATATATATATAGTTCGGAAAGATTTCCCAGAGCCCGAATACATATTTTAAATATATATTTTCAAGAGAAGAGATTCACACGATTAACAAACACAACAGAACTTTACTGACGTTGCGGCCGGTGGACCGGCCTTCATCAGAGTAAAAAGGTGTTGCAGAGCACCTTCCGTTTAAGGGTACAGGAAGGGGAGAGAGTGCGGCTTCAAAGGCGTATGTCTGTACAGGGAATACCTACGAAGTCTGCCTGGACAGAACACGTGTTCGGCTACGGCGAGTCACGAAGCGACACCGTAGCCTGTCAATTAACAGCAAGGCGACACACTTACAACCCGGAGGGATTCTACTAATGTATACCTGTATGTAACGCAACTATGAAGCCACTCGACATTGTCAAAAATGGTAATCACCGCAGCAGAAAGGATAAAAGACAAAAAAACAAAAAAACTGATTTATTGACAAACGGCTGGCTAGAATCGATTAGAATATCTTGTAATGGAAAAATACAAAGCATGAAGGAAGAAAAATGGAAATAAAATAACAGATATAAAAAAAGTTCAGCAAAAAAGTAAAGTGTGAAAGAACGCATTGTAGTTGTTTGAAATGGCTTCCTCATAATGGCAATGCCCTAGTCACTCGGGAAACATTTGAATTTACCTGTGTTTTCATTAATGCCCGAGGTAGCGGCTTTGAACTTATAAATGAGGTGCGGTGCGGCTTCGTGACTCGCCGCAGCCGAACACGTGTTCTCTCCAGGCAGACTTAGTCATTCCCTGTACACACGTACGCCTTTGTAGCCGCGCTCTCTCCCCTTCCTGTACCCTTTAAAGGAAGGTGCTCTGCCAGTGGCGTAGGCAGGCATGGGCTGACCGGGCTGAAGCCCCCCCCCCCCCCCCCCGAAATTTTTCCTGCCGGTGCCTCAATGCCTATCTATGCTGGCCCATCACATATACGAACAAATGTGTCCATTCTGGGAAGGTGCGGCTATGGGCATTCGCGTCTCTGCGGTGGGCTTGAAAACGAAGAACGCGGCTCTTTCAACTCACAAAGAAAGTGCACTTGTCACTCTATGGCGGGGAAAGTTGCAGTTTGTCTACAGGACACGGTGGGTGGCAAACGAGGGGCACCTAGCGGTCATTTATCGGCAAAGAGTGGTGATTTATCGGCAAAGGGTGCTGCGACAAGAGCCTGCAAGGGGAGCTCGCAGTCTTTCCAGCACAGCGCCACGGCAGGCAGACGCTCCTGCAGTGTGTTGACAATTAGCTCTCTGCAGTGACGGAGGAATATGGCGAGTCTGCGTACCCGGAAACATGCGTGGTTTTGCTGCGGGTGAAACGTTCGCGGGCTAAGGTCATCGAGCTAGCGAACGAAGCACAAAGTATGCTGCTGTTCCCTGTGCAATGCCTTCCCCTCTGCCGCCCGACCCTTCTTCCCCTCTTATTCCTGTTTCTGTGGGGCGAAGACGCTTTTCGTGCGATGTATGCGCTCGCGTGGGGAACATGGCGTACAGTGCATGCGGTTTTTTTCTTTTTGAGCAGTACCCCTACATGGGTGGCCCAATACAGCTTCGCTTTCGTGATTTTTCTTGACGACTTACATATGGTCGCAATGTGCCCGCACGGCGTGTCCCCTTCCAAGGACGATGCCTCAGAGAGAGGAAATTTCAACCAACCTTCCGACTAGACAGCACTGCTTTGCAGTGTTTTCCACAAGCACGTAAACTACGGAATAACGAGTCGACAAAAAGACCGCGCTGCGGTTTATGGCCGAGCGTGCACAAGGGTCAACAGCTTCGCTACCAGCGGGCCGTGGTCACGACATTCATTCAAGAAGAGCTGGCCATATTCGTATCGTCGCTTCCGTGGCAATTATGTCTCAAAGACAGCAGCGGCTCTCCGTCTTCTGGGGAAGCTCATCTTCGCAGCGCCAACAAACGAGCGAGACCTCTAATGCTAAGTAATTTTCTTCAACTGATTTGTACTTACATGGTACTTTATAAATATCTGACAATACAGTGGCTTTGTAATGTGCCTAAGATGACCTGCACGAATTATATGTGAATTCACTGATAATGTTTGAATAGTCCCTTGCTATTGCTCACATGAAGTTATACAATGCTTTATTAATTTCAGCCAGCCAGGAAATTAATTTGAAATCATTTCATTTTTTTAATACCATATACGGCGTTGTAAACATAACAGCCGAAATAACCACAGTCGCCGAGACGATTGATCGATCAATCAGTACTTGAGACAATCCATGAGCGGCCAATGGGAAAACGAAATGTGAAGAAATCTCTTTATACCAATACCTTTCTCGGCTACAGTATCTGGTCGAACAAATCGAACAGAGAAGGCTACATATCAAGCAAAAGTGCAAATGAGTTCCGTGAAGAAAAAAGAGCGCAGGAGAACGAGGGCAACAAGAAAAACACGTACCAATGACAGCCATTTCAAGCATGCAAAAAAAACTTGCCCACATCGAGCCTCTGCTCATTCAAGTAAACAGATTTATCAGGACGCTTAATTTTGAAGAAACTAGTGTTTAGATGCATGAAATAGAAAAATTTCGCGCAACTGTTAATTCAGTTCCAATTTAAAGCACCGATAAAGTCCTGCAATTATTCGCCATTCGCATAGATACGATTGAGGGTTGTATGCACTACCATTATTTACCTGCCTGGTGCGCGGAATCGGGGACGAAAACATGGCATGTCTGTAACATGTAACTCATTGAACGGGATATTACTTCTCTATTGGGCAGGAGGAAACTCACTATTTTTGGGCTTGTTTAGTAAGGCAGCCAAATAAGTTATTTACATCAACCCCCATGTTTTTCAACAGCAACCTAATTGACAGCGAAATAAGAAAAAAAAACGTACAAAGCCCGATGAAGGTCATAGGGAAAATATTAGCGTGTAAGAACCATAAGAAAGCTTTCTTTTAAGAACTTTTTTTAACCTTGATGTTCTAAATCGACCGCTAGGCATGTAATATTGTCAACTCACTGTAGCAAGCGATCGCATAAGGTTAAAACATATGACGTTTCAGTTTGCAAAAACCAGTGAGATACGGCTAGTAGTAGTTGATAATCTAGTATTTGTCAATGCTGGTGCTGCATCAAGTGAGTACATTTGTGAACTTCGTAAGTTGAAAGCTTATGGCGAACGTAATTGACACAGGAAATATTTGACCTAATACCGATCCTTGTGCTATTGTGACGCCCCGACGGGCTTCGACGGGGCGAGACACGGGAACGCGGGTAGCGGGAATTTTTGGCCTTCTGCATTCCTATTTTTCGGCTGCCGCTGCGGTCAGAGTATCGCTGCGGCTTTCGTTACCTGCGAGTTTTACGGAAACCGCGTTTTGACAGCATAGCTGACGTTTGCGAGGCGGCCCCAGATGAGAGTGTGCATTAGCCGGCGACCTTGAAGACGACAGAATGCCGACGCCAACGCAAACCCAGCGCACTCGTAAGTGCTTGAGCAAAGCCAACGGAGCGTCCCCGGTATGTTTCGATCACCGGGCAATGCAGTAAGCAGAACTGCTTCTCGGACGCGCACACCTGACCGGCTACAAAGAAGCGATTGTCGACAGGCGCGTCTTTTCACCGGCCGCTTCCACCGTGAGGGCGCCTAGACGGTGCCAAATTGCTTGCACCTGGAGTGTTTCGGAATGGAAGCGGTGGTAGCTAACGCTCGTTACGATAATCTCTACACAAGTGCCGCCGGTTAGGCTGGCCGACGTCCTGTCCGAATGTCGAGTTTTGTGTATGTTTATATTCTGCTCTCTATATTTTTGGAGAGGAGGTCGTACTGCGTTACACTATGGAGGCGAGTCCCAAACAATAGCCGCACGGCGGGTTGGACTGGTGCGTTTTTTACCGGCGACGTTGCCGTAGACGCCCTGGTGAGGCGGTGCTGTCAGGGAAAAAAACTCGTGTCGGAACAGAGGAAAGGGCGGAATTTTGGAGATTCGAGAGACTTCAAGAGAGCCAGTGATCTTCCGTCATTTGAGGAAGTAAGATTTTTTTGTGATCCCTCGGTGCGGGCCTGGCCGTTCGGCTCTCCAACCTCGGAGAGACGATGTAGTCTTTGTGAGAGCATGATGCGAGCAGCAATGATCGGGGAGAATCCGTGAGCTACGGAGACTTCGAGGTCGGCATCCGAGTTTCTAACAAAGCACCAGTCCACAGGTCGGCGAGGAGGCCTGTGCGCCGATGGAGCCCACCCAGATAAGCGTTCCTTTCGTTGGCGGCAGCAAGCGTACTTAAGACATTACGCCGTTAGTTTGTGAGCTGTTTTACCCATCTTATCGGCCGTTCATTGACGAGTTTATTTGCCCTATTAATTCCTGTGATGCACTAGCGTTTGCATGGATCTTTGTTTGCCTTGCATCATTACGTTGGCTACTAAATGTTAATTGCACACTATGATCATGTTCACATATTAAATTCTATGTTTTGTTGACTTAATTAAGCCTGTTACCTCTTTTCTTCCCGGCCCCAGCACGAATCCGGTTTGGTTAAATGGTTGTTGAGATGTGTGGCCTGAAGGAGGATTACGTGAAGCATTTCAAACGGAGTCGTAGCGTAGTTTGGCACTTGTGAAGCGTTGCGACGTAGAACCGCCTCCCCCTTTGCATCTCAACATTCTGGAGTTCACTTCAGTGAGTTCCAAATCAGATTTATACATCGCAACTTGCATTCCGCATGCCTCGAAGTAATTGCAGGATTGAACTGGCGTTAGTCCCAACAGCACCGTGAGATTTTTAATTTATCTGGCTAGAAGTGTGAAGTCGTAAACCGCATAAAAAGCTTTTTCAATATTAAGAGATATTTTACCACGTTTCTAGCTTTAAAAATGTGTCAGTAATTATTCATGAAAGGGTCGGAGTGGTGGTGTTTTTCAGTTTTGTGGAGACAAAACCATGTTTTGGGAGGCCTTTCCATGTTAATGAGAACGGCATTTTTTTGTAATGCAATAGGCCTAATTCTTTTAAAAAGAAGTGGGAATATGTTCAGGACAGACAGATCTGGAGCTGCTTAGAACGACAATCGCAGGCGACTATTTGTTATTCCTGCAAATGCATCGAAAATTTGGTGAAAGACGCGAACAGGTAAGTTTGGGTGAGGAAACCATAAATACGAATTATATACTAAAATGTCGTCCTGTATGTCCTGTATGTCCTGTAAGTTGGAGAGAGTCTTCCGGAGTTTATCAGGACAACGCCGCAATCAATTCATAAAGGGTTTCAAAAAATGTGTTTGTTATAGCGTCGTTTTCAGCTTACCTTCCTCAGGTATGCTGCCTGCTGTTTCCGGCTGCGCCTTCTATCATGAATTCTTTACACCATTTCATGCGTATGAGTACATCGATCATTATACTTTATTTTGAAATTATTATCTAGGTAGTATAGCATGCGCAAGTGACGAATCTTCGCAGTGGCAGGGAAATAAATGTCTTTCTACTAGATTTCGTCGATACATTCCCGTCTGTGAAAGTTTAGAATGTGCGAGAGTATCATTATTTTGGCGCTCAGTTGACATGGCAACTGAAGGCTGAAGTAGGCCGCAGATGTTGATGCTCCGCGTAAATGTGTCACGTACATATTCTTGTTGCGAATGTGGATACACACACACACACACACACACACACGCACACACACACACACACACACACACACACACACACACACACACTGAGGCTCCGACACCCTCCCTCCTGCCCTTCGAAAATTCCGAGCCCCCCCAGAAAAAAATTTCTGGCTACGCCACTGTGCTCTGCAACACCTTTTTACTCTGATGAAGGACGGCCCACCGGCCGCAACGTCAGTAAATTTATATTGTTTTTGTTAATCGTGTGAATCTCTTTCTTTTGAAAATATTTATTCGGGCTCAGGGAAATCTCCTTTATATATATATATATATATATATATATATATATATATATATATATATATATATATATATATATATATATATATTCAACACGCCCCCACCTTTTCTTTGGTTTCACTGAAGTCCCGGTCAGAACCGACGTGTCATAGTCATAGTTCCATGGGAATAATAATAATAATAATAATAATAATAATAATAATAATAATAATAATACTTCTGGGTTTCAACATCAAATATAGCACCTCTCGCTTATCGCGACAGGTTGCTCCTGATAGCCACTAATTTTAGCTCGATCTTCTTTCTTTCTTTCTTTTTTCTTTGAGAGTGCTATTTCTTGTGCCTACGCATTGTGTGAAGCGCTTATGGGCACACTCCCAAGGCCAGTATAGCAGCGGGCGCACGTGGACTGGGCGCGGTGATTCATGGCCGTGCTGCTGGCAAGCCGCGAGGTCGCTCGCAGGTTCTGTACTACATACATACGGGGGAGCGGCCGAGCGCGAGCACACACGGCCACGGCTGGACGCTGGTTTCCGCGTGGTCGCGCCACTGCCACGCTGGCCATTGCGCGCTGGACTGCAGGTGCGCCTGTGCGTCTTATTGTATATATACGTCCTCGCCTCGTCAGCGGCGCTGCCCTTTCATCGAGCAGGTGCGCACCCAGTGCACTAGCTCTTGTAAGCTTCCACAGCACCGTGAAAATAATAGCGGACGAAACTCATAATGAAAAGGAGTATTCGCTAGACGTCCCCAACTTCTGTGTGCACGCCTATGAGGTCACTATATATTGATACGCGTGCTTCTTTCGGATGTTTGCGGGGTGTGCACCGTTATCACCTTCTGTTACGCGCAGCGCAGGCCGCGTTTATCTTGCATGTCGCTTACGGAAACCATGTTGACCACTCTTGAAACTTTGCATGCCACAGCGCGCGCATTTGAGTGCCTTCTAGAATTTCAGATATAATGCGAGAACGCGTTATGACGTGTGGGTGAAAAGCCGGCGCATTGCGCCGCTTGTCGGCCTTTCCGTCGACCGACGACTGTTCGCGCAGCTATTGCTTTGCATTGTCATGGGCCTTGTTTCGCTGGGCACAAGTTCGCCCAATAAACGGTTCGCCTGACATCGATCGTCTCGAGTCCTGCATGCTTCGTCTTGAGTGCTGCGTGCGTCACGACCACGTGAAAATATCGTGAAGCACTAATTTTATCCATGAACCGGCCCTATCACTGTCCGTTGGTCCTCGGCGTTGTGCGGACGCGTGACATTTGAGCTGATAGTGTTTGTGGCGTCTGCAATTTCGTGTTCGGTTTGAAAATTTTCCAAAGTCTTTCCAGCACTTTCTGCGTATAGGGTGCAATGCCCGAATCGAATTACGGCCAAGTTGTGCTATAAATTTTTCGTCCTCGATCCCTCTCTGATGGAAATAAATTTGAATAGAGGCGAGCCAAGTTGAACCCTAAAGCTGGAACTGTCCATAAAAGCACGTGTTATCCTCGGTATCATCCGGGAAGGCCGACTACCGAAAGGTCTTCCCAGATTCTGTCATAATCACGCACTTGAGGACTTTAGGAACTTCGCGTGGATATTAGAGCTGGTGTGCAATGACAGCACCCACTCTAATGTATATAGCGATGCATGGATGTTCAGACATTTCAAAGTGAGCTCGGACGGCCATATATTTCTAAGAAGTAAACGTTACTGGCAATTCTTGATGCACTAACAACAAAACACGTATGGAATTGGCTCTTTGGAGCCAACCTTTCTTTGCAGAACAATGTTATTGATGCCCGTAGAAGAAGTCGACTATATGTGTTCAATGCTCAAAGGATTGAGTCTATAATAGTGATGAGGCAAATATTTCGTATGACATTTTCACCGATCATCTGGAATGGACGCATCACATTCCAGCCAGGAGCATGCATTTCCCGAAAATATCTGGCACTGTCACACCGAAGCCGCTTCGTCTCGCATCATTTCTACTAGCCGAGCAAAGAGGTGTGAAGTCTCCCGAAGCGAACGAAAAGCAAAATATACGCATGCAGAAGGAAAGGAACGCTTAAATGACTGGATTTGTAGATCGACCGTGGATCGGAAGTCCTGGTAACGAGCACAATAAATAGAAGCAATACAGCTAGCTGTCCTAGTTGGAAACGGTCCATGCTGGTGAAGAGCTAAAGAGACACTGGGACAAAGCAGAGAAACACAGATTGATTGATTTGTGGGGTTTAACGTCCCAAAACCAGTTCTGATTATGAGAGACGCCGTAGTGGAGGGCTCCGGAAATTTCGACCACCTGGGGTTCTTTAACGTGCACTGACATCGCACAGCACACGGGCCTCAACATTTCGCCTCCATCGAAATGCAGCCGCCACGGCCGGGATTCGATCCCGCGACCTTCGGATCTGCAGCCGAGTGCCATAACCACTAGACCACCGTGGCGGGGCGAGAAACACAGAGGACGAGCGTTTTCTAACAACTGCTCTTATCGACAGGGCACTCAGACTTTTATATGCCAACAGAACTGCGCGTGACCTACTTGTGCAACAACTGCGGAAATAACAAAGCATAAAAAAATGTCAATCATCCTTCCATTTCATTCTCAGAGAAGGAAATATCTCTTTTGTCTGCGTTCTTGTAATTATTGCTCATAAAAAAACGCATCCCAGTCTTATTATTCGCTTTCTGTTCAGCAAAACGAGTCGACGCTGACAAGCGTCGCTGCCCTCACGGCGACCGAAATCTGCTTTTAACCGCGGGCACGCGGGCAGCGTCTCCCAGGCGTTGCGCGCACGCGCTCTGTCGGGGCAGAACCCGGTGCAAACACACACGACAGCTGTCAGCCACTGTTTGCAACATGTATTGTGTTAAAACTCCATAAGCAAGAAATCCCCATAAAAAATATCTACGACGATTCCCCCGTTATCACTGCATCGTTGGACAACTTGACCGGCAAGCTTTCCGTTCAAATAAAGAAACCAGAAAACTTAGGTACTTTAACAATTGGTTGTCGGTCCATTTAAGGTATATACCGCGGCGCTCGAGAGACAAATCTTCAGACGCACGCGACACACCGAAGAAATCAAAGAAAGCGACAAGGAGACAGCGAGAAACGAAACAGACTTGTTTCACAAACAAGAGTTGTGTCCAAAGGCGACTCGGAAACCGAAACACACCGAAGTCAGCAGCGGGGGAGCCGAGTATATATGCACTATAAGGCTCGGTGCGGGCGGGCGCTGAAAGAGCACTGATCCATGTCCTCCCGTTCGTGTCGCTCTTCGCGGGCCCGACGACGGGAACAAAGCTGCGCGAGTGAAAGGCCCAGCGGGGAGAACGTACTCGTGTTATTCCCTAGGGGTGGGGAGAGAGTGAGGGCACCCTATTATACGAGGTCGAACGCGTGCTGCGGGGGACACGACATCGGACATGTCTGCACGCGAGATCTCGGGCCGCGGGTCGACTCGCGGAGGGGGGAGGAGGCGACAATGACTCGCCTCTTGTGCGCCACACTGTCACATCTGCGGGAGATATCTGGAGAGATTCGCATGCCGACGCAGAAATGCCAGTGCTTACCTGCCTCCTATCAGCGCCCGGCGTGCGGAAACCGAGAAGGAGAGACACGGTGCATGCTTACAGTTTCGCACGGGCTTGCGCGTTATTCTTCACCTGGCGCGCACTCGGTGTATCGCTAACTCCGCGGGAGCCGTGGGCATCTGCGGGTCGCTGCGTACGGTGACCTGATCCCTGGTCGCCTGATGGGTGTGCGCCGAGAAAGTGTGCCGGTATTTCGCTTCTTTCCGATAGCTGCAGTACGAGTAGAAAAGGACGAGAAGTGGAATCCGAAGACTGGCCTGATTTTAAGTTCCGAGATTGACAACCCTGAATTTTCTTCGTCATGCAGACGAAAATTATACCAGTTACTACTATATATACCTGACTGCTTATCTTTTTTTTCCCTATTACCACGAGCGAAACATCGATGCGTCATGGATTTCTACAGTGACATTTTTTTTTTATCTTTTATCCTTACATGGGGCTACAAACGACCGTGTGCACGCCCTAGAACTATAGATGCTGAGCATTGACGGCAAGAGGTGCCGTCCGCTGCGCTCTTCCGCCATGTTCTTTAGGTCAGCCATGAATGTAGACTACATTGGTGAACCCTTCAGCGGTAGTACATGATTACGAACAAGGCATGGCTAAGACAATAACCTATTGAACGACCTGTCACCTTCAATCACTCGGATGCTCGAGCTGTAGCTCTTTCTTCTTGCAGATGGGTGTGATGAATCCTTCAGCTGTGCAGGGCGTTTTACTGCGGAGCTGTCGAATCCTTGCCAGGTTGGTCCTGTTGTCGTTCGCAGTTCCGAACCAAGTGGCAGAGTGTGAAATGAAGGGAGAAAGGGGGAACAAAGAATGAGAGAGACTCAGAGCGATAGAAATAAAGAATTCAATGTAACAAAATAAGATTTCTTGGCAAAGCGGGATTCGAACCCGGGCACCCACTCTCCAAAGGCGAGCGTCCAATACAGGCTCCAAGCTTCCACAACATCCATTTATATGGGAACCATGTGATTTCGTTGTATTGACGATTGTAACACAACTTCTTATCGATGACAGCAAGAGAACCCGAGAGAGAGAGAGAGAGAGAGAAAGAAAGAAAAAAAATGGAGGGAGGGTGGACGTAGGAAAGGAGGACGAGATATATAGTAAGACAGAGGTAAGGTACTGGAATGAGTCGAAGTGATGATAGCTTGGTGTGGACGAAATAAATGCTTGGTTTCGATGGAAAATGATGTGCTAATGTTGGTTTGTTTTTGCGTCTCTGTGGTTTATATGGCGCAAGAAACGTTAGGTGGGGCTTTGCTAAAAACTTACTTCTCCTTTGATTGAATTTGCAATGCTTTGCTAAGCTTCCACATCTGCGCTGTTCATTGGTGCTTGCGGCAGTATATGTAGAACTACGCCTAATAGTTTATTTCGACAATATATGTTTCTTTGTTTTGTGTCAGAAATGCTACGGCAGTCATACGCCTTTCGTCCTTTAAGACGAAATATAAACTAAAGCAGAAATACTTTGCCACGGCTACAGTTACATTGAAAAGAATAATTAACAAAACTTGTTGGGTAGCTTTATGCAAAAACACTTCATTGAAGGCAGGCGCAAACATAACTGTTGTAGGGCGACACAAAGCCCCCCCCCCCCCCCCTCTCCATTTTTTTTTAATACAAGAAGTGACGCGCACTTGACGCACTCGAGATCCCCTGAGTCAGCCTGCACGGTCACTTGTGTTTTTCTGACTATTTCTCAGAAGTACATCCTGAAGGGCTACTTGGTGAAATTGCGCCTTTCCCTTACAACACTGATGAGGGTTGATTAGGAACAATCGCATCGATAATCTAAGTCCATTTCTTTTCTTTATCATGTCAATAAGGGTGAACTGACGCAAGTGCCACCATTGAAGCAGCGACCGGTTTGACCAGTATACGACCGGCCAAGTGACACCGGAATTTCATAAACATTAGATACGCATTCAGCGTACTCATTGTTGTGGTTCTTTTGACACAAGCGATGCTCGTCTAGATAAAAACAAAAAGTGCCCGCAGTGGAGGAGGGGGAGGGGGGGCGCTTGCTCGGCATTTTACAGTATATGTACTTCGGTTTCGGGTTATGCATTCGAGCGGTATTTTTTGTTGAAAGGTTTTGAAATTTGGGCTTCTTCGCGTTATATGTAAAAATTCAACGTCTATACAAATGAGAGCCGTATATATATATATATATATATAGCGTCCACAGTGCTGCACGCTACCTGTGAAATGACTTGTACGCGAGCTCACCTAATTGCCACAAGGACGTAACGGGGTTGTCCCGAGGTCGGGTATATATAGTTACAGCGCGTGGGCACCGCGAACTCCGTGTAGCATAAAAAAGCGGGTTGGTAATGTATGGTATACACGGGAATACGGAGAGAAATCTGGCTGTACAAGATTTTCCCGAAACACGTTCGCTGCGCACTGAAAATCGGTTAAAAACACACAATCTTACAACTGTACGTTACAACAACCACAAATTATAGCCTCGGCGGAGACAGTTTATGCAAACGTTGCGGCTGTTTGACCTTCGCAGGGCACCGGTGGGCAGTAAACAACGTAATGGCAGGAAGGCAAAAGTGTCAGGAAATAAACACCGCGCGTCCAGAATGGAGGACACATGCAGCCTGCAGCTCCATGAAGTCCTCTATGCACAGATCCTCCAGAGCTCACTCTCCAGCGATGCAGGTGTAAAGAGGACAGCGGGAGAGGAAGCGAGAGGAGAATGCGTCACCCCCTCCCCCGTCTGTGTCCCCGCTATGGCCGCCGGTGGTAAGGCCAGTGCTGATCTTATCTCGAGATGGTATCTCCGTGAACTGACAGCTCGTGATATGTGTGGAATCGGATAAAGATGTCCGCGGGAGTGAATGGGTGTACATTTCTCTGTTGTGGTTGCTCGCTTCCGGCTGCAGAGTGCGCTGTCGTCGAAGCGAGGCATTCTCCCTATACAATACATAGCCGTATATATAGTTTCTTGAGTCTTCTTTTCTCGATGTCCCGTTCTTTCTCTTTTTTTTCCTATTCCTCCTAACATGCCAAAACTGCGTGCGGTGATATATATATATATATATATATATATATTAGAATGTTGCCGAGTCACAGGTGCTGAATGGTGAATTAATTATTCCTTTTTTTCTTACACCGTGACTCAACTTCTTGTGGCGGTAATTTGTGAGCGGAATTTTTATGCGTGTGGCGATTTGTTCAAGAAGTCCAGCTATTATGGACGCATACCGACCTTTACAGAGGACCTGTTCTGGGCAATATTCAGCGCCGTCGCGGTATGTCCGTCACGCTCCGTGCGGAGCTTATTCCCTTTGGACTCCACTCGCTCCCCATTCTTTCCCTGCAGCCCACTGCTATATGCATGATGGTGGTTATTACGCGAAGGCAAATAAAGTTGCGATTTATTTCGTGGGGCTGGTGAAAAATCGCGGAAAATCGCAGAAAATCGTGTGAGAAACGCAGGAGAACCACAGCTCTGCTATTTCGGCGCGCAGATTTCACACTGGGTAGAAGTGCAGTCTAGTTTTCTTTTGTTTTGTTTTTTCGCGCGAATCGTCGGAAAGCTTACCTGACTATACGAAGAAATGAGCAATTAAGATTCACTGATGCATGCTTCCCGACAGACCGAGCACAACCAATTGATTATAGGCTGGCCTTATATTGAAATTTTATTTAAATATAAAGCGATCAGTTGAGTATATAGGCAACGAGAATTATTCCACCTGGCATACATACTGGTATAAACGTTACACTTTTTTCGCAATTGTTTATCTAAAAATCACATGTCGTGGAACAAAAATTCATCGGCATTTTACCACATGCTAATAGGGTGACTTTGCCGGCGACAGCCATTCCGTATTTTCATGAAGATTCGTTGACACTCGACTTGCTTTAATTTCTTTCTCCCTCCATTTCACGTCAACTTAATGTGAATAAGCAGTAAAGACTAATATTTCAACACTTGTGGCGCATATGTCACCCGCCGTTCAGCTTACAGCGGCTAGCAAAGCTCGCGATATATTTCCGCATTTCGAGGGGGGCGCGAAATGCAGAAAGCACCAGTTTACTTGGATTTAAGTGCCCATTAAACACCACCAGGTGGTAAAACTTACTCCGGAGCCTTCCGCTATATATATCGGGCGTGCTATATAGCTCTGGCATGGAAAAAAATCCATTAATTATATTGTTATTAGTATCGTTGTTGTGGCGTCCACCTGCATGCATATCCCTGTCCGAAAAATGCAGGTCGCGGCACGCGTGATATTACCAACGTTAATCGTGCAGGACAAGCATTCCATGTTATTGATGTCGCGACCTGTCGGTCATGTTAGTCATATACATTCGCGCACCTGTGCGAATTTTGGAATATATTGCGAAACATATTAGAAGATGAATACATAGTGAAAACAAACGAACATTACAAAGAAACCACAAAGGATATCTTATACGACAAGAACTTCATAAGAGAATATTGCGGCCAATTCTGAAGCTGGGCATGCCATTATAGAAACTATCTGACCGATCACAAGCAGCACTTACAAAAGAAAAGTTTTGTGAATTCGGCCCCAGAATCAAAATAATCAGAAATTTTATTATTTCCATAAATTCAAGTTATTGCAACTCAATATACAGAAGGAGGTCCCGGAGTCGGAGACTAAATTGGTACCTCCAAAGACCATTTTCTGGTTTCTTGTCTATTTTGATCTTTCATTTAAGCTACGCACCAACACACGTGATTTTGACAGAGCCTTGTCTGATAATAATCTTTATTGCACTGGGAAAAACGAAGGGAATGCAGGTGGAGAACTACAAAGAAAGAGGAACCACACTAGGCGACGTGCTAGGCGTGGCAGATAGGTGCAAACCCTATGCGCGAAGCGCCTGCCAGCCATCCACTCAGGAAGGGGGGAGAGAGGTGAACAAAGGAGGTGAAGTTAGCTAAGACATCTAGCTCTGGAGGCTCTGCATAGCACCCTAGACGCATCGCAGTCAGTGGGGAGCGGTGATCGCACCTTTAGTGGAACAGAAAGTCTCGCACTGCTGCTGGAATGAGAGAGTTCTGGTAGCGAACAGTCCTCGCATGAATGGTTTCAGGTTGACCAGTTCGCTTGTTACATTGGTACAGTAGCACATATGTAGGCGTCTCCAAGGGATCCACCCTGGCAGAGAAAGTTCACACGGGCAACAGTGCGCCGGTGCTGGAGCGTTTGCCAACTGAGGCGCTCCAGTCGTGCCTCATATCGCGGAAGGGCGTCACGGCTGTAACCTAGACGAGTAAACAGCGGCCGGGTGGCAAGGTGCTGGACGCTCTCCAGTATATTGGTGAGGTGAAGCTGATAGGGGTTCCATATGGAAGAACAATATTCAAGTCTTTGCAGCACGCGGGCAGTGTAAAGTGCACAGAAAGCCTCAAGATCGGAAGGTTTTGATGTCCGTATCACGAAGCGCTTTGGCAACTGTGTTGGAGATGTGAAGTGAAAAGTCGAGAGATGGGGTGAACAGGACACCGAGTATAGAAGCTGACGCAACGTCGCGAAGGACAGAGTCATCGAGTGTATAGATGAGAGAGGCAGCGCGTTTACTATTATATATATGAAAACTGGAGCACAACACTCTTCGTTTCGCTGATGGAGAGATGGTTGAGTTTTGCCCATCGAGAAACGCGGGTGAGGTGGTCTTGCAAGAGGGCACAAGAGCTATCCGAGGATGAGACACGGGCCAAAATAGATGTATCATCCACGAATTCCGATAGCATTCGTGTTGAAGCCGACGAGGCCGGTCGCTTGTGGCGTATACACGTGCACGCAGTGTCCCGTGGCAGTTTTCAATGAGCGTGTGCATAGTGTTCTAAACACAGTGTTCTAAACTTCACGCCTCTGCGGCAGTTCACATTGGTATCGATGGCAAGGATAAAGAAGTCCAAGGAAGTAATACAGCAGGCATCGCATTCCGGCTGATCGCCCAACAATCTCCCCGCTATCTGCCCTTATCACCCCCGAGCTCTTTTACAGTAAAAACATTCTTCAACAGCACACGCTCCGCTATCTGGCCACAGGCACGCACGCACAAACATACAAACAAAAGCGCTTCGCACTTTCAGAGAAAGTAACGGCCTCGAAGGCGTCTCCGTGTGTTGGGTGCCCCGTCTGCTTTTATACTGGCTGAAACCAGCTTTCTCGGTGGCACACCGCACCATTTTCCTAAAGAGAACGCTTTGGCGCCATTCAGTGGGGGTGCAGACGATGCGCTGGGCGGAACAAACGTCCAAACTCCGCGGGGAAATTAATTGCCCTCACGGGTGAGCGCCAACCAATTAGAGCGATCGACGTCCCGCCATTAGATCGAATTTCTCCGAAGACGGGCCGAGCAAAAACCGTATAGTGCCGCTCTTTCACTGTGGCACCGCGTCACTTGAAGTCTGGATGAGAGAAATAAAAAAACACTCGAGCGGTTCCGCCTGGCCCGTAAGCCGTGTTCAGCGGGAAAAGCAGTCTCGCAGGCGCGCACGTGGAAGCTCCGAGCGCTTCGCCCTAATGAGGCCGCGACAGGCGCCGCTCAACGCAGAGAGGAAACGAGCAGCAGCACCGTGGGGACTCGGGAAAAGACAAAATGGTGCCGACTGTGCACCACCCTCCTACAACAGGGCGCCGAGCCGTTCGTCTCTCTTTCGAAGGGCGTTTCGCGTAGCCGCGCGGTTAGCACCGAGGGCGCAGCGGCGTTCCGTAGGCGGGGCGCGCATTAAGCTCCGCCCTAAAAACTCGATCCAAGGCGGAGCTCACGTTCGGCCACGCCCCTCAACGTTCGAGCAGACGACGCCGCGCCAGCAGACGACGCGATTCGCCGCCGTCGGAGCGTGTCTCGCGCCCCGAGCGTGGGCGATGCTTGCCGAACGGATGCTACGCTCCAGCGCGGACGACCAGGTCACCGTGAGCGTCATCAAGGTGAGTTTGTGCATGCATTGGCAACCGTGTAGCCGAACACTGGCGCGAGGATACCTCGGCGATGTCGACGAAACGTCGCGACGGCGCCGCGACGACGGCCCGTCCCGGGCGCGCACACCTGCGGTTGACGCGGAACCGAGCAGCAGCCAGCAGGTAGTACTTGCGAGTTTGCTGTCGGGCTGCGCCGCTCAGAGCGCGCAATTTTTAGAGCGCGATGTTTCGCCTCGTGTAATCGGCACGTTGTGCGTGATTCTCGACGAAAACGTTTGGTCGCTCGTTTTCCTTGAGGATCGGGCAAGCCGGATTTTGTGCCAAGCGTGAGAGCAGCCTACATGACTTGCGTGTACGTAAGATACAACGCTGGGAACATCTTGTACGCCTGCAGTGCGCGGCGAAGCTAAACGATTCGCTTCGAGGTGTAAGGAGTTTTTTGCTGAAAAAAAAAAAAAACGGGAATCACTGAGCCAACGCGTCTCATATGCTCGATATTATATCGAAAAGTGTCGATAAGGAGGTGGGGAAATTTTCATAAGTACGAGAATTTCAGACTGACGTGACGTATAGGGCGCATGCGCGCGTACGCAGTCCTGTTTCGCCCGCAAGACCGCACAACGTATTTTGCGTTTTTGAGCACGAAATCCACTTCTGCTCCGTGCAAAATTTATTTGCCGGAGCCACGGTATACGGATCTGTGCTGGCGCGTATACGTGACAGTCAGGATCAGGTATGTCAGAGACAGGACAGCGGGTTAGATGGGGCGTTGATACAGGGATTTATGCACCGCCCCCTCCCCCAACAGGCCACTATACACCCCCCCCCCCCTCTCCCCAGTTGCATCCTGACACCTAAAAATTCTCCAGCTAACCAGTGACTTCGTATCCCCCCCACCCACGCGCGCGTACTGATCACACCACGGGTAACAGCCTCCCCCCCCCAAACAAAAAGAAAGAAAATCGATATTCTGGATAAACCCCTGCGTTGATAGACTCGAACGTTTTTTTTTTCTTTTCTTTTGTAACTCATAACGCACAACCTATATATATACCAAGTGCTGTTTCTCTGTCCACACTATATATATAGCTGAATATAAAGCAAAACTGTATACGCGAATTCGACAGCGGTCAGGACTAAAGTATCACTCGAGAGAATCGTCACGCGCCGCCACTGAATGGGTAAGACCGATTTAAGCTACAACTGAAAACTATACGGGGCTATAGAAGTGCCATCGGTCGTAGCCCGATCATCCTTCAGTAGTTCGTTGGTGTGCCTGAGAACAAAGGCGCCCTCCTTCTCGCGTTCGATTGACATACATATATCAGCGAAAGAGAGGGAAATGTTTTCAATGCATCGAACCAGCCTTTGTCTGCTCGCCTATACTTCTGTGTAGATCTTTTGAATGCTCCTGAGAAAATAAATAACAAAAGGAAAAAGAAAATGATCCCCTGACATACCACTTGACCGTCTAACATTGCTGTCGTTGCATAGCCGATACAGTGCAAGCAAGATTGAGTAATTCAGTGCCTGCGTGCTTCGAGTATTCAAGCTGTCACGATCACGTTGTCCTGGGATCCATATAGAATGCAATACTAATTCCACGCTGTCCTCCCTGATTGGTCAGTTCTGCCTTGACGCGGCAGAATTGACCAATCAGGGGAGTATTCCGTGGTATACCGTGTAGGCCCTTAGTTCCGTAATGCCATTGGCATTATCTGTAGCGCGTGATATATAGCACCACAACCGTCGAAGAGTACACGTTTCAAAATGCGGAAAACAAAGGTAGTGCTTCCTATCAAGCCTGACGAGGTAACGGTACTATATGAATCGCGGTAAG
The DNA here is from genome assembly GCA_013339685.2 of Hyalomma asiaticum. Taxonomy (NCBI): domain Eukaryota; kingdom Metazoa; phylum Arthropoda; class Arachnida; order Ixodida; family Ixodidae; genus Hyalomma; species Hyalomma asiaticum. The sequence continues at coordinate 47,818,219 of CM023481.1, read as the reverse complement.
CCTGAATCGAATCGAATCCGTGTAAACCATGTCGCAGGACGACAGAGGACCCTCATAATCTCAAGAAGCAAGCTTCCAAAAGAATACAGATATGTGACGGAACGCATTCGGCATGGCTTTCGCTAAATCATTAAAAGCGGCCTACCTCTTTTAAATGACAGTATGTAATCACCGTAGGACCATCAATAAAACTGTTATCAACCAACAAACTGCACCCCATACATGAGCTAAAATCCTCTGCTGCAAGCTAAGGATCACGAACGAGCTATATGGAACGAAAAATTCCCAAAAGTATGAGCAGGAACGACAGCGCAGATTAAGCTGAAAAGGGCGGCCTTATGTAAGAGCCTGTGCTCTTTGAGGGCGTCTTCTGCAAGCAATCAGCATAAAAAGCAGCGGTTTAATGTGAACCAGTTATCGGATTATGTGCTGTGCCGGGCAGCATCGAAGACACTTATATTTTATGTATACTGTTTGGGTATCTTGTATCCGCCTCATGATACGTCTTGTCACACGTCTGTGGTATCTGCATATTTGCGATGCATGAAATAATATCGTTTCTCCAAGATACAACAAATCGATTTCGCAGCATCATCGTACAAAACTTGCCCGTTGGCTGAGCTCCTCTTCTCAAGCTGACACTACTGCCTTTATGGATGAGCTAACTGGCTGCATAATTCATGGACTTCATTTAGTGCGTAATTAAAACTTTCAAAAAGGCTATCTGAAATAGAATAACAGCCACACTTGAATTTTTAATCAACCAAGAGAGCAAGCAGCTAGGGTTCAGAAAAGGATACGCGATGCAGAATAGATCACATTTAGGTGACCAATAGAGAAATCAGCTTAAATAACCCCTCTATATGTGGCTTTCGTGTAGACTACGAAAAGGCTTTTGACTCAGTTGAGATACGAGCAGTTTTGGAGGCATTGAGAAGTGAAAAAAAAAAAAATTTGATAGTTGCGTATAACACATCCATAAAGATCTATACCCTCGTCCTCCTTAAGAAAAGCAGGAAAATCCCAATACAGAAAGGTGTCAGACAAGGAGATACAATTTCTCGAATGCTATTTACTGCATGTTTGGAAGCCTTGAAAAGACTAGACTGGGACGAAACAGGGCTAAGGATTAACGGCTAATATCTGAGTAACTTTCGATTTGCTGGCTACGTGGTTCTCTTCAACAGTTATGGCGACGAACTGCAGAAGCTGATCGAATACTTAAGCCGAGAAAGTGCTAAGGTATACAGGATTAAAGACGAACATGCAAAAAACAAAGAAAAGGCTAGGTGGCATGGCGAAAAAAAGAAAAACGTGCCTTCACGATTGAAAACCAGAGATTACAAGTCGTACATAAATATACATATACCTATATGAAAGCTGCTGAGAGGCGAACCCGCCCATATAAAAGAAATCCACCCTAGAATAAACATGCGGATGCGCGCATAGGGGAGACATTCCCAGCTCATGAACGGAAACCTATCACTATCTCTCAAACGGAAACTATATAATTACTGCATCTTGTCAGTACTGACTTACGGGGAAGAAACTTGGAGGATTACAAAGAAGCTCGAGAGGAAGTTAAGAACCGCGCAGCGGGCGATGGAACGAAGAATGATAGGCGTTACATTAATTAAGAGATAGGAGGACAGCCGACTGGGTCAGGGAACCCGGACAGAGGTAGCCGACATAATAATAGACGTTAAGAAGAAAAAAAAAGGACATTGGCATGTCACGTGATGGGAAGGCTAGGTAACCGATGGACAGTTAGAACGACGGAATGGATACCAAGAGAGGGCAAGCCGTGGACGAGAGAGCGCAAGATGGGGGGACGAAATCAAGAAATTCGCAGGCATCAAATGGAATCAGCTCGCGCAGGACAGGCGAGAATGGCGAGGATTGGGAGGGGCCTTCATCCTGAAGCGGACATAAGATGGGCTCATGATGATGATTAGGTATAAAGAATGTTTACATAATTACTTTTTAGGTGTTTTATGCTGCCTTAGAACGCATATTTATGTTGCAGCAATATTTACATAATGTCGTTACCTTTAGTACTTATATTTTAGTTCCACTTTTAAGAATAGAGCTAGTAAATAAGTAGTAGATGCGTGCATATACTAACTTCTCGGGCCCCGCCACGGTGGTTGTTGGCTACGGTGCTCGGCTGCTGATCCGAAGGTCGCGGGATCGAATCCCGGCTGCGGCGGCTGCATTTCGATGGAGGCGAAATGTTGAGGCCCATGTGCTGTGCGATGTCAGCGGAGGTTAAAGAATCCCAGGTGGTAGAAATTTCCGGAGACCTCCATTAGGGCAACTGATAATCGGAGCTGGTTTTGATACGTTAATTCCCCGAAATCAATCAAACTAACTTCTTACTAAGATTTTACTAACCATGATATTTTGGAAGCTATGTATTTGTTGCATTTACTACCCAGAGACATTTCTTAGAGTTTTTAACAAGGTAACTGGTATGTCGCTCCTACGTTGCCACATGCTTAATAATGGCTGCACTTGAATAAAAACGACCATAGTTACAATTGTAATTTCTTCATTATGTTTGAATAACAGTTTTGTGCAACGTCATGACACGTATATATACGCAAAGAGTAATACATGAGATTCTGATTTCAGTGTGTGCTGTACTTGTATAAATTGGTGAGTGCTCACCAGTACAACGTGTGCTACTCTAAACTAGGGCCACATGCAGCGTATATACCTTTTCGGTTCCTCTTAGACTTAGGTGCCGCGTAGCAGAGCTGGTATTCTGTGCATGTGTGCGTCTTCTCGTATATCATTTGTGGAGGTCACTACGCGTGTGTTCTTACTCGAGCATATCTTAGTGTTGTGCAGTTAGCGTAGCAATTGCGTCAACTAATTAGCTAGTGTTAGTTAGTGTAATGAGGTCCGGTCATATGCTGCCTTTTTTTTTTTTGTCATAGAAGCGGCGTGACATGGCTGTTTCAAACAGTATGTGCAGGCCGAATTGCCGAAACAGGGAATATTGCTACGAAGACTTATTCACACGTAGTTAGTACGTTACACCAGCGTTTTTATACTAAAGTGGTGAGCTTGCGTTGGTAGTTTTCACTAACGTCAGCAGTGCAGTGCAGGTAGTGAATTTCACTATACCTGCACTTTTACTAACTGCAAATACTAAGAAGGTAGTGCTTTTGAGACTTTCTCAGTAATTTCTTAATGGATATACCTGCCTCTTTTTTAAGAGTGTATCACTGTACAAATATTAACAATGTTTTTAATGACTGACATTCTTTGGCTGTCTAATCCGTGTATATGATATGTCTGCGTGTGTGTGTGTGTGTGTGTGTGTGTGCGTATGAGTGTGCAGGCGCTCTCATCACACAATACCTCCTTGCGAAGAAGCCTGTAGAGCTTTTCGGATAAATACGTAAACGAATAAACAAAGAAAATAATGCTGCCGATAGGGATGCATACTCCGTGGAGCCTATAATAATTAATGCTGCTCGCAAAACCACCATGTAATTATGAAGCACGCTGTAAAAGCTCAGGATTAATTTTCACCAGCCGGGGTTGATTAACGCCCACCTAAATGTGGCCGGGATTCGGTCTATAGCGGCCTCGAGGCCAAGAGCGTGTCTGTGTACCGTTTGCAGTAATCATGGATGTCTATCGGAGGGGCCGTACCGTTTGTCTGCCCTGAACGGATAAGTACTGCGGATGTAGTATGTAAGGCCAAAAAGTTCGCAACAACCTTGATTCAAGAGTTCACTGAAAAACATAAGCTGTTCCTTCAATTATTTTATTTTCGTTATTCTTGAGCTATCGATATTGAATATCGAGCGACAATGTTTACTTTGATCGCTATCTCGTGAGCGTGACACGTAGTGATTACAATTCACTCCAGCTAATTTTACTCTCATCGACGAAACGTTCAAATTCGCTCAGATATCTCAGCTACACGGCGACAGTCGCATCAATAGATAAACTAAAATAAGAACGTTTGTGCGCAGGTCATCGTGCATCTACATAATGGAAGCTGTTTAAGGGGGCCACGCGATTATGCGAGACATTTAGAGAATACAGCAAAGCGACGTGTGAACGGCGCATTGGAGTATACACATGTGTTGTTGTTTTACGTTATTCATGAATGCCCGAGACCTGAGAAAAAAAGATTTTAATTTTTGGGCGTGCTCATCGTATACGGCCGTTCGGACAGTGCGAGAAAGTGCTTATCGGTGATGAATTGTCGAATGCTTCACCTTGCCCTTTGATGACAGCTGCCCTTCCCTCGTTACTCCTCGTCAATCGACTACTCTCTCGCTCGATGACGCGCAGCCCTATACTCGACTCGAGGATGATGACTGCGCCGATAATGGTCCCCCCACACGTATCTGCGATCGAAATCGGATGCATATACGCTTCCTCTGTTTTGGCGACATCCGTAACGTATGTATCCTTCTGATAACAGCAGTGTTGTTTCCAGTAGGTGTCAAAGTGTGTCCAAGCCCGAACCATGCCTTGCCAACGCACGTTCTGCAGCGCGTCGTGAAAATACGGATTGAACGCACACGTCGCCCAGATCACTCCGTGCTGCATGCAGACATCGGAGTAGCGCTTCGCACCAAGCTATATTTGCATAACTTCGGGGTGCGCAATACGGAGTTCCCTATATATGCGACGGGGAACAGGAAGAGCGCGCATGGCGTGCATCGGACCCGCAGAGACCTATATTTCCTGTATAGGGCACTGCGCATTCCATATAACACACACACCGAGCTTTGCCAAGTACTCGCCCGAGAGCCACCTCCATGCACTTCCTTTATGACGCGTTGCTATAGCCTCCGCAGGCATAACGATGGAGAAAGCATCAATCAAGGGCTCGGTTCTTTCTTTGACACATCCTCGTGAATGCAACAGGCAATAGGGCCAAGGAAGGCATACAGGGGAAGTTATTCGTAGTTTTTATCAGTGCCGTAGTAATTAGGACATAAGTGGAAAAGTATTTCATTTCATTTTATGGACAAAAAAAAAAACACACCAGCCGTCGGCGGGGACCCAACCCACGCCCTTTGGATAACGCCTCCGATGCTCTGTCAGCTGAGCTATATACGGCGGCGGTGGTTCCATCGTGCACTTTATCGGGTATTTCTGCACATTTACTCCTGGGAGTGACGGCGCGCCTCCAGGCCGGTCTCACTCCAATGGAGAGTTGCTCATCGCTTGTGACGCAAAAAAATCTGGTTACACTTGTTAAATACGTGCGGTTGGAAAACGAGGGAAAACCTGCAAGGCTATATACTTTAGCAGTGAACGATGTTTATTTAAGTCAAAAAAGCAAACTGCGGGGAGGCTGCATTGTGTACGGTGTCTCGCTCGGCGCGCAACCGTCCCTCTTCTCCCTTTCTCAAACGCGCGCACCCAATACGCGGGAAAGGGTCTTTCCAGGGTTGAAGTTGCGGCGGCACAATGGTCACTCACGGGGGAGGTAGCCTCCGCTGAGCGCCTCGCGGGCGCACACATACTAAATTCTGTTCTGATTCTATGTGCACATCTATGCATGCTTCAGAACGGTATTTATTGTATAGGACTATATATAACTCACCGCTTACGTACTGATCAAGGTTTCGTGTATCGAGATTTGCCCCTTTGTGAGCATGCTCTCTTCTCGCAGTTTTTGCATTTACTTGAATGGCATGCGTGACAAAAGAGAGAACGTTAAAACAAAACGAACTGTTTTATTGAGAAGCAAGACTTCCCGTCGGGGGCTTTCCCGTTCGCGGACGTCCAATTCCTTACATATAGCGTCGAGCGGAAATTACCGTCTACCGGTGTAGGCGCAAACTTCTCATAAATTCAAACAATGAAACAGTTTAGACGTATAATTTTTCCTCATAAAAATACACTGTCGTTAATCCCACCCTCATATAGGCTTGTTAGTGAAAGAGAAAAGGCAGGTAAACGTTTCATGTTTCTATATTTCTCGAGGAAATCTGCGCGTACGGCTGTCAGCGTGTGGCTGCGGATTTCGATGTGCTTTTTCGAGTGTTGACCAGGACTCAAAAATGTTTTCTGAAACTCCATTGGTTCTCCCTCTGGTCGTTATTCATTTTCGCCAATTTTATTTCATTTTACCAATTACGACGAACTATGTGGACCTCAGTTGATGCCGTAGATAGATAGATAGATAGATAGATAGATAGATAGATAGATAGATATTAAAACTAATCATGTGGAACGGCGACCTTGAAACATAATTCTCGCTCGTGGCACTCTTTCCCTGCAAAAAGAGAGTACCGCTTGCTTGCTGTTTGCTGCCAGATGCTTGCTCTTTCTCGAGTATACAGAGCTATGACCTCTGTGTCTCACCGCATTTGCGTCTGATGCGGAAAGGGACAGAGTTCTCCGCAGCTTAAAATGCAAATCCGGCGATTATTCAGTGTGCGCTGATCTCAGTGAAACCTTCAATATGTATTCTCCTCGGCACTGTAATAATATATGCCAAGGCATGCTGCTGCAAGTCATTTAATTTTCCTGGAAGTGAATTTTAAGATTTTTTTAGCGCATTCCAATGCTGGCCACCCTGTGTTTTTGACATCATCTTCGACGCTGCCGACCCGAGCCTGCGGGCCTTTAAAAGCAGAACGACGATACTTCAGCGCTCAGATCTTCGCTACCAAGTTCAGAAAAGCTGGCATAACCCATGGATTTCGGATGACCTGCCACTGCATTTTAGATGCGAAGCACCTTTTAGCGGTGGAATGTCCCGCGGCGTCGGCGTCCGCACTCACACTGCGCATGCGCAACTCTCCTCCTTCCCTCTCTCCAACAGCTGCGCGTTACTCTCTCCACTTCTCTCCTACCACATGCTTGCGCTTCTCCTGCGTTCTCGCTTCTGTCCCGCGGCGTCGGCGTCCACACCCGCACTGCGCATGCGCATCTTCCTCCCACTCCTCTCCTTGTCTCATTTCCTCTCCACTCGGCATTCCTCCTCTCCGAACGGCGCGCGTTGACTATGGAAACGCTCTTCGATGAACGCTTTACCAGCTCGCAAGGAACGAGAACGCGCCCTCGCCCGCAAGAGACAACGCTGACGCAGGTAGCGTCTGCAAACGCGACACCTAGTCATACCGATGCAAACGCGATGTGCACCCCCAGTGCTGCTGCGCATCGCCTCATGCTCCCCTTTAGCGGGAGATGGTGTAATTTATTTTTTAGGCACCAGCTCCATATTTCTGATTCCGGGGTTGCTGTGATGTCATCGCAAACTCTGCATCCGTTTCGGTTTCGATTTGAACGTAATGTTCAGCCGGTCATTTAAAATTATTGGTGCGTTTCTGAGCCAATTGAACCATCCTGGCTGCTATACAGGACTGTCTCTACTGTTGGAAAACACTGAACATGGTGAAAAAAACCGCCGGAGTTTTACTTTAAGCGCGAAAGTCCGAAGCACGGCAGCGTCGGCAGCGTACGGCAGCGTCGTCTCTCCCACTGCGGAATCATTACTGAATCGGAAACAAAATACCCGATAACATGAACTGTCCATGAGGCAGTTAATAAAATGTCCTGCAGAACCCACGCACTCTGGGAACATGTCATGCGAGGCAGTGAGCGGGAAAACTCCCTATGACAGCTTGTTTGGCAAGAGACCAATATTATGCATAAGAAGAACGTTTGTGCAGCGTGCATGAATGGTGCTTGCTTAAAGGGCAGCTCAGGCGGTTTTTTTAAATGCGGAGCATTTCTTAGTCGCACGATGTCGCGCTTCGGCGTCGGCGCCATCCACACCCCCACTGCGCATGCTCGGCTCGTCTCGTGCCTGCCCACCAGGGCGTTCAGCAAGCCGAGCATGCGCAGTGGTGGTGCGGACTTCTCCCCCGTACTCCTCTCCCTCGAACGCGGGTGGTGTGTATAGACCTATTCCATGTTGGTAAACAGTGGTAGGCACCGGCGATATAACCAGGGCTTGTGTCGACGTCGCGGCGCGAAGGCCCCGCCCACCGCTTGCCGCGGCCCTGCACGGTCGCGCCACCGCCGCCGGCGAAGCGTGTGCGAAAGCTGCCTCCGAGCACGGGGCGTCGGAGCGCCGACGGCGTGTTTACAACAGTTTGCGAGGGGCAGCCGCGTGAGATTAAGTTGCGTTAGCTCTGTAGGAAGCATTCGATGACTGTAGAAAAGAATGTGCTGACGCCCAGCTATGACAAGATGTGAGAAACTGATTGAAAGGATAAGCACCTTGCCACATGATGCGAATGATCGCGAGCTATCATGCCGGCATCGCTTCGTGCGTATGCCTTAATTCGGTAACTAGCGCAAGGATGAACCACTTGCAACAGCGAGACTTGTTTGACTTGAAGATGCCTCAGCTAAAATACTGTCTCGGGGTAAAAAAGCCTCTAATCCCTACACGATATCCTTGCGCAAAAACAAATGTAACGGAATAGGTACTGAAGCATGCGATATTGGTGACGCTATAACCTATGTAAATACGGCTTTGATAACGCACGCACACAAAAAAGGCAATAACGTGCCAAGGACAAGGCTCTCAAATAACCGCCAGCAAGGCGCATAATCGCGGCTTGCGGCTGTGCCTATACGCTCAGTTCCGATCTTGAAGGCGTGAAGTCCTGTAACGACGCGGCAAATTCCAAGCGTGTAGTTCATTCGAGCAGTCTTACAATCGAAAAAAAAAATTTAAAGCGCATCATAACCACTACAGCATTGCCAAAGGCACTTCTTGTGTGTATGCTATCGCAGCCGCAAGAAATCTGCAAAAGCGTCGCTGTAATCGGCCTTTCGCTCACGGCTACATGAATTAACCTGTTATATATTTGTTTCATTTGAGTGAATGAAATTCGTATGACGTATGTATAGCTTCCCCACTTCAATAATACACGGTGACCGCGATTACTTCTACACATCGAGCTAAGCTAACGTCGTGCGCGCTTTCCCGTAAGCGTCATCGCTCTGTGTCCGCACTTTGTTTATGCCAAGAAACTTGGTGTCGAGCATTACACTTGACAAACTTGTGACAATGCTATTTCTCTCAAATGAAACAAGCCGCGCTAACGCTAAATAATTACACATATGCTTAGTCGTGACGAAAATGTTTGGCGCATAACCGATGCGCCAAACAGCCGGCATTACAGGTTCGTCCCTTTCCTTACTACAGACATAAGCAGGAAACCGATAAAAACCTATCGCACATATCTTGTGCGTTGCTGAGCAACCAACCCACGGCGCAGGTCATCGGTGAACACTTTTTTCTTCATTTCACGGCGGTGAGAAGCGACCGCACCAGCGAAAACGCAGCGGCTGCTACGGTAGGCGCCCCGGCGGATGCCTACCACGCGAAACCAAAACTCCCGACGACAGCGCCACCGCATCTTCGTGACGTAGGCCAGGTGGAATAGGTCTATATAAGCGGCGGAGCGCGCATTTGGAATTCAGTCAAGGGCGTCTTTGCTGACCTCTCCCCCGTGCTCCTCTCCCTCGAACGCACGAGAAGCAGCGGCGAAACGTGAGCAGCGAGCTTTAAGACCCCAGGTACGTGAGCGAGAAGCGGCGTGCAAACGTCGTCAACGAGACGCGGCTCCGGACGCTGCTCGTGGACGCAAGCGCCTTCATTCAATAAACAAGAATAATAAAGACGAAATAACAATAAAGCATTCCCAAACCACACCCAATTGCGCAACATTCACGCGATACCCCCACCACTCTGCGACGCAACTACTCGAGTTCCCCCCGTGGGAAGATGCGGGTGGCATTTTTTTTTCTCGCCCTGTTCTCATTTCAATGCTTTCCAATGGTGTTGATAGTTCTGTATAACAGGAAGGGTGGGTGATCTTGCTCGAAAACCCACCAATAATTTTAAATAACCGAACGAAGAAAGTGTTCAAACCGAAACAGGCAGATGCTTCTTGCAGCGTATGCGGTGACGTCAACAGTGTCCCCACCATCAGAAATTTGGAGGAGCTGGTGACAGAAAAACGTAATCGGCGGTGTCATTCGACAATATATTGAGTTACATGCCAGCTTTGAACATGACAGCTCCGATTTCAGCACTTAGGTGTCACCGCGTATTGGTCTTGACAGCCCGCCTGCTCGTGTAGGAAGCGCAGACACTAACAACGTCAAAAACACAGGGTGGCCCGCATGAGGACCCGCTGGAAAGTCTTAAAATTTGTTTTCAGGAAAACTAAATGACTTGCAACTGCCTCGCTTGGCATATGTTATTACAGTGATGGTGAGAATACATACTGAAAATTTCATTGAGATCCGTGGACACCGAAAAACCGCCGGAGTTGCCGTGGGCTAACCAAGAATTTCGAGGGCACTTTGGCGGCTATACTATCGGGGTACGAAGTAACGTTGTCGCTGACATTAGTGCACCGACGTTTGTTTTGTAGAAGTGCACGCTATTACGATGAGCTGATGTGCGTATCATACGGGTCGTTCGTTCAAGTGTTCCTATACGGAATTGAGCAAAGTTGGACGAAAAGATGCCCAGAGATAGCAGAACACAAGTATTGTTTTATTACATTGCTCTGATAGCTCTTAATTAATACAAGCTGTAAGTGCAACAGACGTTAAAGAACGTTTCTTGAATATGTACCGTGTGGCAGGAGCCGCCATGGCTTATGGTGGTATATAAGTGCTTGCTTGGCACCTGGGGTCTGCAGGTTCGATTGCTATAACCCCCTACCGCTTGGTATTGGTTGCTCTCGGAAATAGCACTGCGTTCGCATGTGTATGAGGCGCTTGTTTATAGATAGATAGATAGATAGATAGATAGATAGATAGATAGATAGATAGATAGATAGATAGATAGATAGATAGATAGATAGATAGATAGATAGATAGATAGATAGACGGCCGCTGGATCAAAAGCGCACAGGGTGCGGCCTGCCGCGTGCACCGGAAACTGCCTGAGTCCCTATAGTTATCTGGATGGATGGATGGATGGATGTTAGGAGTGTCCCCTTTATAACGGGGTGGTAGCCCGCGGGCCACCAAGCTCTAACTTTATTTCTTTTTCCTCTACAAACATTTATTTTCTCGATTCACACATATTTTCACAACTACTTTTTCTCCTCGTCTACCCATTTTATCTATTATCGTTCCGCTGTGATGTAACAATCTTACCCGAACTACCTTGCGTCTCTGTTTGCTCCATATCTTTGCGCCACCAATACTTAAGCGCCTTTTACTTATAGGGACCGCCGCGGCGCCACCGGGCGGGGACGGATTTCGCGAACGCCTGTGGGAGATGCGCGGGCGGGCTGGGGAAGTTATGCTTGAGCGCGCCCGCCTTCGTGTTGCACGTGAAATATTCTTTAAGAGACCACATAGAATGCATGTGCATTAGATGCCGCTTTTGCTTGAAGCCAGCTGAAACTATTCGGGAATTTTTAGGTTTTCTCTGCCCGAGGTGCGGCTTCGCACACCGATCGCCCTTCATGGAAGAAGTTGTGACGGTCATAATTTGCTGCTTTTCGAAAGAATTGCGATTCTGGGGGGCGTCGGACCGTGCCCAATATATAGAAATGATTAAGGCGAAAGCCTTATGCGTTTCGTTCGATGGTGACCTTGAAAATAAGCGAGGCTGCGAAACGTACGCGCTGCTACGAAAAAAACGATAACTCGAGTCTCATTAGCTTCATTATATATATATATATATATATATATATATATATATATATATATATATATATATATATATATATATATATATATATCGATATTGGGCTGAAGAGGTGAGATCGTCGTGACTGATCGGTCATAATATCAGCACTATGCTATGATTGACATATTAAATGTGAATTCGTGTCACAATAAATTTCCCAGCGGCAACATGATATCATGGCCCGCAGAATTCAAGGAGTGAGGATCCACCAGGGGCAAAAGGCGTGACGTCTGTTAATATTTTTTGAATACGAAGTCCGATCCATTGCACGCCATCTAAAAATGAAGTTGCGGGAGCATGGCGACCTCCTTTTTTTCATTATTTGTAAAGTAATGAAGTAACCGTTAAACGCATTTGCAAGGTTTGGTGCCCATTACATGCTCTGTTACTTCTATTTAGCTGAAGCTAATCTGTCTGGCGCACGATGCGGTTTTATTAATTCTTTAATTTCGTGTCACACACTGTCGTTCCGATAACATTCTTGTCTGGGAAAGCTTTAAAAAAATAAAAATTTCGCTGTTTCACAAACACCTACATGCCATATTCTTAAATACTGTAATATCTAAAGGATCCCCGGTTTTCACAAAATAATTGTACAATGGATTCTCCTTGAGTATGGCAACGACGCACTCATTAGCAAGCTTACGAATATTGGCGCATTTTTGAGGAGTTTTAAACTGGAACTACTTCCCATACACATTTTTGAAAATATCTAGGGACGTTTATAAGCATTGTGACGGTCAGTGCACTGAAGCGTGCTGCTGTCAAATTTACGTCATTTCCCGTTTCATTATGGAATGTGTTTAGTGTTTTGTAGTATATATTTCCTTGACGAGAAACGGCTCAGAGGGACAAACACTTTTCGGAGACGAACAGAGCTGATAGAACGGATGAACGGCGACAATCTACCCTCACACAGTAGGCTGCGCCGTGTTTGCCTTTCGTCCAGCGTACGATCCGGGCCGCGGCAGTAGCATTTTCGATGGAGGCGAAAATGCCAGAGGCCCGTGTACTGTGCGATGTCAGTGCAAGTTAAAGAACCCCAGGTGGTCTAAATTTCCGGAGCCCTCCACTACGGCTTTTCTCTCCTCTCTATCTCTTTCACTCCCTTTCCCCCAACCCCACGGGCGCTAAGCATTGCTCCCTACATGGGCTGCAGGAATTAGCGTACTTTCCTTAAGCGAACCACAATCATCATCAATCATCGAGCGGCCGCACTGGCTCAGTATACACGGTCCTTAACATTCAACATTCCGCCCCCACGGAACGCAGCCGCCGCGGCCGGGATTCGATCCCGCGACCTTCCGATAAGCAAGCAAGTTCCATGTGCGCTACCCTTATGAAAAATTTAATGTCATTCTGTAGAGAGTCTGATGAGTTTACGCATCAGGATCACAAAAGTCTCTAATGACTTCAAAAGGACAGAAAGTTGAGCGAGTTGGTAACATTCCATAATCAAAAGAAGAGGCGTGCAGGACACGGACACAAGAAGAGCAGTGAACACCACGAACGCCTAATGACTGTCTCTAATGACTGTCTGATGAATTTCCTTATGTATTCCTGATGTTAGTCTAGTACGAATTGGCCACCGTCTTTCTATAGAGCTCCTAACGCAGAGTTTTTGATGCGCTTCTAATGAATGAGTTTCTGATGCGCTTCTGACGAATGAGTTTCTTATGTGCTCTTGATGAGCTATTCTGATGTATACCTGATGTCAGTCTAGTACATATTGGCCACCGCTTTTCTATAGAGCTCCTGACGCATGAGTTTCTAATGCGCTCCTGGCGCATGAGTTTCTGATGCACTCCTAACGCACAAGATTCCGGTGAGCTCCTGATGCACTGTTATGATGCACTCCTGATGACAGCTTATTACATATTGACCACTGTTCTATAGAGCTCCTAATGCTCAAGATTCTGGTGAGCTCCATGCATTCCTGATGCCTGTGTTGTGGCTGTTACCTGATGTCATGGAAGTGAACGTCCGTACGATCGGTTCAACTTGAAGACATTAATAACTTACATTCTTCACATTCATGCAAAGGCATGCTCACTACACAGGTAGATGAATACTCTTTCTTTTCGTTTTCTGGTTTACTGCAGTCCTAACGCATATGAAATGATGGAGGCATTTCGAAACAAGCACTGCAGTGACAACTAATCTATATTTAACAGGGCAATGAAAGGGGCTATCTCAGTGATTTCTACATTTGCTATGAATGCACTCTCCTACACTCAGAAAAAAAAATAAGACGTGAAGAGAGGTTCACAGAAGAAAGCAATTTTCTATTTAATTTCTTGACACAGCAATGATGAAAGGCTAGTCTTGTTCCACCGACTGTATGGGTAAAGCAGCAGCTAGTGCACAACCTGCAAGAAAATGTGTGAAAATTCAGCACAGCATTGAAGCATAGCAGCACCAATACTAGTTTTCTATACTGCTTAGTGCAACAAGTGAGCAGGTGCTCAAGTGTAACATGCGAAAAACATTTTACAGTTGATGCCATTTTACAATGTAATGATATATTTTTTATCAGCTGCACTAATAATCAATCTGCATTCAATATTCAACTACCTAATCTTATTTTTGTGCAGGACAAACAGCAGTACTCCACAAGAAGTTTAAAAATCCAGCACAGTAGTGGAAACAGGCCAACACGTTCTGTATACTCATACAATATGTGCTGGCCTATTTCTGCAAGCATTTAGGATATTCACATCATGCAGCTTTTTTCAAAATACAAGGCCTAGGTGATGCTGCTGCATGGAAGCTGTCCGAACCAGTATGCTTGAATGCCGATAGTTTTCGTTTACAAACCACAGAAGAATCTAAACTTTGGTGTGAGATAGTGCTACATCTTTTAAATCATGAAAGGGTACCACCCCCCTTACACTGAAAGGGTACTCCATACAAGCACGTAAATTACAACAGAACAGTACTAAATTTGCAACTAGTTTAACCAGAAATCACACATTGTTTAAAGTTTCACATGTCATATATATGCGTCACAAGAAAATTGCAAAAAGCCCAAAAAGAAAAAAAAAACTCTGCAGACATATAGTTCCACATATACACTGGCTACTTCTGATTTGAGACAAAAAAAAAGGGAAAAAAGAACTTGCTTTCATGACCAATTATGCAAAATGTTACCTGTAAACTGATCTAGTGCATGAATTGCCTTTAAAATATGAAGCTGTGTTTATACAAAGGGCAGCACAGATCAGACAGGCAATTGTTAACATCCAAGTGATGCAACACCAGAAGAATTCAAAAGTGCATACACAAGTAGTTTAGCTGTGCAGTGGAAGAAACATATCTGCGAAGCCCTGTTGCAGGGCTTCGCAGATACGTTTCTAAAATAAAGACAGCTTTATAATGAACAAGGACAGGAAAACTGTAGAGGCGTTTCATGTAAGCAGGTGACAAACTTGCTTGTATGCCGTCAACTGCTGCCAAACAAAGTAAGCACAATTATCTCTCCCGCTATTTTTTTTTTTCATAGTGGAATATATGCACTAACTCTTCTTCGTAACCCCCTGTTGGTAGTTAGCACTGTTCCTGTCTTCCATGAGCTTTCCTTCAACCAATTTGTGCATTGCTTCAGAGGAAGTAGATAATACTTGCACGCTTCATTCTGCTAGCAGGTTCTCGCTACCACATGGTGGTTGTAAACACATTTGAAAATGGGGGAATCCCCTATGTGCGAGCATATGGGTTGCACAACTTTTCATTGAGGTTTTTAATACTTCTGAAACTTCCCAGATAAATATCAACAATAAAACTGCTAATTCTACATTGTATAGGTGCTCCAAAGTTATTGAAATACCTTACATACAATGCTAAAGCCCTGCTGAGGTAGATGATATAAAATCTCACTGTTTTAAATGCAGAGCTAACCAGAATTATATGTGCTAATAAAAGGTTTAAGCACATCCTGTGATAAACGGGTAGCACAAGCTCAAAGGCGAAGTAGAACACCAATACTAAATGGAATGTCACATGTTTCCCCTGCCTAAGAATTTCTCAACGGCACAATAGATTTCTCAATAGGTGCGAAATGTAAGAACTATCAACTTGCACTGAACAAAACAAATGCCTACCACTTAAGAGGACTTGTACGGGCTTGCAAGAACACATCCATCGCCTACAGCATGCTGTCTTCTCCTTGAGCGCCTTAAGCAGCGCCATCGTCACCACTGCGTGCGTACATAACCAACACAAAAACGTTAATGAATTTTTAGAAAAAGCAGAGTTCAGCAGGCACATGTAGCACACAACAAACACGGTGTGTTTTGGCAATAAAGGCCCTGAACGAATAAGCACACAGTGCTTTAAGAACAGATATTAATCGATTTAAGAAAGCTTGCTGGTACGGAGCCACACTGAAAAAACACCACTTATGAAACATGTACACAGAAAGCAAGAGCGACGGGCGAGCACAGTGTGTGCATGAGTTTAGTTAGCACTGTTCTTCGAAGTATTAGTGAAGTAACAGCTTCTTGCAGCTTATTGTTGAAATGCCACTGCAGACCAAACTTGCACACATGTGCTTCACAAATATAAGGTCATAAATGTAAATTGCCAAACAGATTCCTCATGTGGAGATGATTACACTAGCACTTGTAGCAAAATTTTTTTAAAAGGATTGATTGGTGAGGATTACGTGTTCATGTATGTCTGACAGTTAAACTATGCAAAAAATAGTGTACTGCATAATGAATGTTAGCCTTTCAAGAAAGTAATCCTTGCTGCCCTAGAGCCAATCCACATGCACATATTGCACGCTCAAAGCATTGCTACTCTATCATTCTTTTTTTTTCTGTATTGTGTTAACACTTCACAAAAACACGATCCCTGTTCTCCAACCTTCAGCAAACACAGTTGACATAAAAATGTAAGCCCTTTTCCAACTGACAACTTCATAAAAATATTAAAGCTGTGTTTTTACCAACTTTACTGAACGCCACATCTTAGTTGCACATCGTGCAAATAAAAGCACACTTTTGGTATCATGCTGTTTAAAAGAAGTGAATGAAAAAAATAAGAGAACCGTAAAGCACAAGTGAGCTTCTTTAACCAACGTAAATGTTGCAAGCGGTAACACTGTGCAGCGAGATTAAAACTCCTGTCAATTTCTGGAACAAACAGTTACACGCAGCGAGGTAGTCGGAGGCGCAACTAAGATGAGACGTAAGCCACAAACCAACACTGAATGCGCGTGATACCACTGTGTTTTTCTACCGTGCTCCACTCCACTGTAGTTTCTTTGCACGTTGGTTCATTTTACTGAACTTGCGGAACTTTTGTTTAATCCCCAGTGTGAAAAAGCGACGCGATGACCGAAGGGTACTAGTCGTCACGTGGAAGACCCCTTTTCATAGCGACAACGCATTGTATCAAGAAGCTTCGTGCGATCATAATGTACCTAGCACAGCCAAGGAATCACAAAGCCATGACCTGAACGTTGCGGGAGCACAGGCACGCGTAACGCAACGATTCTTGATCACCATCTTCTGGCTGCAATCAGCGGACATGGTAACCGCGCCATATAATTTTTTAGGTACTCAGAAAGCAAAGCCCAGCACAAACATACCTGCCATGCTCAGCCCATCATTCCTGCTTTACCACGCTGTCCGGGCTGTCTTAGTTGTTTCCTGCACAACAAAAGTCAAAACGCAATGAAAATGCTGGTTACATAATTCAGCGACTGTCTTGGGCTTACCGAAGCTGGGCATCCGCTGTGCACTCTTCAGCTTTGGGGTCAACAATGTAGACATTCGGCGACACTCTCGTCAAACGTCGGAGGCTCGGGCTAGTGTACTACCGCAGTCACTGCTGCGACGCGCATTGCGTGACGATGAACGCTCACCAACGAATCGCACAATCAACTTGAATAACACATACACCATTGTGGTAAAAACACAGCACTGAGCGCGGTGACAAAGATGTTGTTGTCCGGCCGTTGTGGCTGCCGTAGACGACGACGATGCAGCGTCCGCCGATGACTACATACCCTACAACGTTCCGGCACACGGCATATATGCTTTCGGCGACTATCAACAATGATAAAAGCACAATAAGCGCGCATATTAGCGATAAACATGGTAAAAACACAAGCACCGAACGAGCACGTTTCTCCCACTCGCTGCGCCAACAGTACTGTTCCAACCGCTGCCTTACGTTGAAATGTAAAACGACATAGGTGGCGGTAGTGTAGTGTTATTTTAAAGAAAAGTTTTGTTTTTAAACCAAGATGTATTCGCAATACTGCACGAAAGTTTGGGACATTTGCATTCTTTTCCCTCTGTTTACATACAGTTCACAAGATATGCATTTTTCAGTTTGAGAAATGAGCGAGTGACAACAGAGTGCCAACTTGGGACATCTTGTACTATAGCTAAAACAACACGAACACTAAAAAATTTCGTCATGTCGTCTTTTTTTTTCTGTGTGTGCGTTTAACTATGTTTTTATCTTCAGCACTTAGCGATTTCCAAACACTCCCCTAAGGCGGCACCTATCTCCGAGTCCTATGTGTGATACGTCATTGCCGATCTTGAAGGCAATGCGTTTTGTACTCCAAGCGTCAAATTCTTGTTTCACAGCGCCATGGCGGATGAACGAAGGGTTTGATTACTTTCCCCGTGACTTGGTAGGTGGGTTGTATAGGTTCATAGAGGAATAAGACGTGTATTCTGCAACCCATCCGGCAGCACGGTTAAGCGTCTTGGGGAAATAAAGGGGGTGAAAGGCGTGCAATGCTGCGCCAGAGAAGAAGGGGGTGGGGCTGCAAGAGAGTTATGCTGTTGTGGAGAAAGGTGCGTCTGTGAGGGGGAACGGGTCGTACACGTGCTCGCTTGCCTCTCCCCTTAAAAGAGTGATGGTGAGGAAGGAGAAGGAAGGAGTGTGGGGCAGGAGGTGGGGGGAGAGCGAGAGGGTGTAGGTCGCATGACTTTGGAACCCCTTTGAAGAGATCTGTTTCATTCTAGACATACGGAAGAAAGGATCACCGTGGGACTCAGCATCATGCTTTGTAACTAATGACCAGCTGTTCTTGCATATCCGACTATTAAAACTCGCTATATGGGTCAGATATGGGAGTACTATAGACTGTCCTAAATTTGTACGTTGCCCTCAACATCAACACTTTGATCGCCTTTCGTGTGATCGCGACTGCGACTTGTTTAGTGAATGTGCCCTGCCTAGAAATTTAATTTCCAACACGATTTAGAAGCGCGTTGGAATTTTTTAACATTACGGCGGGATCTCTTTATGATTGGCTGGAACGTGTTTTGTCGTTAGGCGGTGCAGTTCAAATCCTTGAATACCTCTGTCAATTGAAGTCACTGTGTGTGCGGTCATTTGAGTGCCTAATGTATACGTGATGCTAAAACACATTAGTCATTGCTACTCATATTTCCTATGCTTAACATACATGTCAACTGCCTGTACATGCAAATTGTCATCAATTTTAGATTTCTTACTATAACACGATTCAAAAGTGTTATGGAATAGGTGCTCTTTAGCGTTTAGGACAACCGAAAGACAAAAGTTGAATGTTTAGACGTGTAATATAAACTAACACTGCGGCATATTATGAGAACTCTTCACATTTCATTTTTGCTTATGTGTTTTGACATTAGAAAGAACAGTTGAAACTCTGACTACTTCGGCCATTTGAGATTTACATGTGCATTGTCATTTGAGTGTCTAATGCATGCGTAATGCTAAAACGCATTAGTCCTTGCATTTTTAAATATTATTAGAACTCTTCACATTTCATTTTTGTTATGTGTTTTGACATTAGGAAGAGTAGTTGAAACTCTGACTGCTTCGGTCATTTGAGATTTACATGTCCATTGTCATTTGAGTGTCTAATGCGTGCCTAATGCTAAAACGCATTAGTCCTTGCATTTTTAAATATTATTAGAACTCTTCACATTTCATTTTTGTTATGTGTTTTGACATTAGGAAGAGTAGTTGAAACTCTGACTACTTCGGTCATTTGAGATTTTCATGTGCATTGTCATTTGAGTGTCTAATGCATGCGTAATGCTAAAACTCATTAGTCCTTGCATTTCTAATGTCAGTCTAATGTCACATAAGGAATGCATTAGGTTAACATCAGAAACTCAATTTTCATTTTCATAAGGGTATACACAGTTTCATACATCGAGTGCAATGCTGGGAAGGCTACGCAAGTATTCCATAAAGACTCTAAAAGGACAGGCGTATCGCTCCGACAAACAAACGACAAACATGAAATACAAACTGCCATATTTCGATCATTTCCCCAGAAATAGAAAGGTGTTTTGTGAAGCTGGTGAGAAATGTGTGACGATTTTAAGACTGCCAGCGGAGGACTTGTTGTTTTTCGTTCGCCGTAAGCAGGGCACTACTTTTGGTCGCGGAAGTACACAGCGCAGTGGCGCCAGAACTGCGCCAGAACGCTACATTTTCCTGCTATATTTTGCCACATTTTCGCAGTTCCGTGCCAGGACTGCGCCAAAGGCGCGTTTTCACCTTCCTAATTACAGAAGCTAACCTCTCAGGAACGCCCATACTAAGCTCGTATTGGTGACAAATTGAACCCTCGCGCCGGTACAAGTGGACAAATGGACGAGATGCATGCAGTTCTCGCCAACGCATCGTTCAAATCGCGCGGCATTCCGCCATCGCGCCTCCCACATCCGGTGTAGTTCCGTATTTCTCCCAGGTCGTCTCATGCGTGGGCGCTGGTGACGGGCAAGCGTAGACGTAGAAGCGGCTGTTCTAAACGCAGAGGGCTCGCGCTTCTCTCGCAAGTAACCGCTCAGGAAATTGATTCCAATGAGACGTGTGTATTTCAAGCCATGTCAGATGGGCGTGGAAAAAAAAAGCAAAAAAAAAAGAAAGAAAAGGCGTCGCTGCTTGCTTTGAATGTCGCAGAGCTCCCACGATTCCGAACACGAAATAAACTATAGACATCCGGACTTTCAGAGCGTGATACAGCGAGGGCACACTCCAACTGAAAGAATCCGAAGAGGTGTTTTTTCGCGTTTCTCGGTGAACTTGAGTCCCTGTTGACCGTATCTATCTATCTATCTATCTATCTATCTATCTATCTATCTATCTATCTATCTATCTATCTATCTATCTATCTATCTATCTATCTATCTATCTATCTATCTATCTATCTATCTATATAGCCGCCTACGTCTCGGCGCTCTCCTGGTTTTCCGCTCGTGTACTCCAATATTTGGATGGCATATAGCGTACGAATACGTGACGAAGATGAATGACCGTTCTCTACATCACTAGCATGATGATACTAGTACCTCAGGATTAACGACACTGCGATCACGTGTGGCTCATACCCGTAGAGTTCGGCCGATGGTAAGCGCTTATGCGCCACAGGTGTTTGAATATTGTAGAGCGTAGTCAATCAAAGCAAAACAAATTATCATTAGAACACACTTAAATCAAAAAGCATTCCGTTTGTTGCAGCTTGCGCATGAAATGTAGACATAACAAGCACACAGTCACAAACGCAGCCTACTGAGCGGTACATGGGGGTATCGAACCCGGGACCCAGAGGTGCCAAGCAAGCACGCTATACCGCGACGGATGTTCCTCCCACCACACGACATATACCGTAAATAAACCTATTGCATCAGCAGGTGTGATTATCGTGCTTGGGTTACGTTAATTGCGCTTCCTAATGTGTGACAAGCGCTATCATAGCAATGAGCAATACGTACGTTATACTATCACGTGGCACACTTACGTCAAAATTTGTTCGATCCCGTAAGATTGTACTTCAAGGAACGACGCTTGTGACGAGCACATCAGCGCACCGTATAGCGCGCGTTATTATTCAGCAAAACAGGCTTCTGTGCTGTGCACAAACGTGAGCGCCAACGTTGCGTTGTGCCATGAGCTACTGCCATTCAGTCGTCATGGTGATGTCGACATTCCTGTTGAGCTTATGCTATAGGCATATACACCCCACTCACGCACTTGCCCCGCCACGGTGGTCTAGTGGCTATGGTACTCGGCTGCTGATCCGAGGGTCGCGGCATCGAATCCCGGCTGCGGCGGTTGCATTTCGATGGAGGCGAAATGTTGAGGCCCGTGTGCTGTGTGATGTCAGTGCACGTTAAAACAATCCCAGGTGGTCGAAATTACCGGAGACCTCCACTACGGCGTCTCCCATAATCAGAACTGGTTTTGGGACGTAAAGCCCCATAAATCAATCAAATCACCACTCACGCACTTCGCATAAAGACTGTGATCCCACTCGTCACACCTGGTTGAAAGGGAAACGAGTCGTCGTAAGCGACTTTCTCGCTGATTACTTCGCAAGGCACCGCGATTCCCACACAGCGTGGGATCTGCGGGAGCTGCAGATGCCAGAGGCCCGTGTACTGCGCGATGTCAGGGCACGTTAAATAAACCCCAGGTGGTCGGAATTTCCTGACCTTCCACAGCGGTGCCTCTCATAATCACATAGACTTTAATCTTCAGAAATCGATCAGTCGATCAACGAAGAGGCCATGGGAAACAGGGCCGGTTGACGCTATAGCGTTGCTAAGCTTGAAGGGCAACTCCGGCGATTTTTCATTGTCCGCTGATCTCAGCCAAATTTTCAGTATATGCTCTCCTCGGTGCTGCAGTAATTTATGCCAAGCCAGGCTGTTGCGAGTCATTTAGTATTCGTGAAAATGATTTTTAAAATTTTTTGCGGATTCCCGCTCGAGCCACGCTGTGTTTTTGACGTCATTACCTGCAACGCTGCCTACCCGAGCAGGCGGGCCTTCTAAGCAAAACGGCGATACTTCAGCGCTCAAATCGTCCCTGTCAAGTTCAGAAAAGCTCAACGCATCGTTAGATGACACCGCCACTTCCATTTTTTTGGCACTATCCATATTTCTGATGGCGGGGAGCCTGTGACGTCATCGCGTATGCTGCACGAAGCGTCTACCCGTGTTGGTTTCGGTTTGAATACATCGTTCATTCATTTATTTAAAATTACTCGTTAGCTGCTGAGCATTTTGAATGACCCTGTCTGCTTCAAGGTTCTCAGTACTACTGGAAAACAACGATATGAGAATATGGGGGAAAATTCGCCGGAGTTGCCCTTTAAAGGGAAGCTTAAACATATTTCAATTTCTTTTTTTTTTCCCCGTCGTTGCGTCGAGTATTTGCAAGAGGAACAGTCAGTCGTGGTGCCATGCGAACTGCCACAAATAGGAACTTTACAAATGAAAGGTTTTCTGATATCGGCCCCTGGTTTGCGAAAACAACATATCCCTCCAAGTAAGAGTACGGCCCACAACATCGCAAAAGTTCTCCTTCATAAACGATGTTAACTTTTTCCGGTAGGTTGGCTGATTATATTTCCAGCCACAGCCTGATTATAAAGAGGCGCTTCTACGGCTGCTTCTATCCAACCATTGGTCCGGCGCGCATCACGATTCAGGGACACATTCTCCCACCTACATTTGTATTGTACGGCTTGTTTAAGAAGCTAGAGGATTTACTAAAAATGTTCATTGCTTCCTTAAAACAGCGAAGTTGGTGGTTCTCAACAGAAAAGCGTTCAGCACATCAGCTCACCTTTGCGTGAATTTCTTTTCGACAAAACAGATGTCTGTGCACTATGCGCGATGTGCCAATGTTACGTCCTATACCATGAGCTACCACACAGCGGTTCTGTCGAGCTTCCTGGTTAATCCCTGTGAGCCAATTCGCATGCACTCTGCACAAAGACGCTCATCTTATTCGTAACACCTGGGTGAAGGCCAAACATTATGTGACAGGGAATTTCCTCGCTGACTGCTCCGCTGACTACTCCGTTTGCACAGTAGGCGTAGGATCTGCAGTATGTTTTTACAGTTCATTTTTTTTCAATGACTGCGGTAGTGCAGCAACAAGCTTGAAGAGGTCATCGGTTTTTTTCTTTTTTTGTTGCTGTTGTTGTTTTTAGCTGCTCGCAGCCACGCGGCGGCGGTTCCTAACCATAGCATAGGATATTCTCAGCCTATTCTTTGTGAACAATGAACGAGGCACAGAAGAAAATACGTCATGCAAAGAAACAAAAAAGCGGCTTGACTTGGGGGTGGGAGAGAAAGAAAAGAAAGAGAGAGGGAATGGTCTGTAAGTCTACGTACATGTTTCGCATTAGAACGTATCTTAATCATCGGCCTTTCTTTTTTACTTGTCGTCCTATTGTACAAACACTGTTGCGGAACTTTCTGTTCGGTGACGACCTTTCATGATAGGTCAAATTACAATTTAACTATGTTTTATTGTAGTGAAGATAACTGCAATTTTACCGGCCTTGGTGCGGCTATAGATGCACCAATGCCGGTAAGATAACTAGTTATATCTACAGATATAACTAGTTATTTGAGCCAACATCTGGTGTTGCACAATTGCCCCTAACAACCATTTTATGGCATATGTCAATTCCCCCCCCCCCCCTTTTTTTTTCTTTCTTCTTATGAGGTCAGTTTTTTCGCTAGACAAAAGAGCATTTAGCTGCTCCAAAAGCTTGTTTTCCTGCTCCAAAATGGCGTTTTCGCTGCTCCCAGAGCTGCTCCACAACGGCGTCGGCCGATCACATCGCTGACAGCGCTAATACGAGCACCAGCTTTGACAGTGCTGCAGCTGACTTATGAAACGGAGTATATAGACCACTGTGGCGGGGCTATTGAGCGAGGAGGAAAACGGGGGACGCGTACTCTTTATACACTTGCACCACACAAGGGGGATGACCAAACGATTTTGGGATGGAGGCATGCAGTTTGCATCAGCATTGGCGCTATTTCTACAGCTCAATTTAACGCTGATTAAAGGGGTTACCTAAGACGCGAACACAAGGCTATTATACTTGCATATACTGCACCCGCTGTTACTGTCTGGTGGAAACCCCACGCGGCCACTGCTTCCACGACGGAGAAATGCGAAAATGGAATGGAAATGTTGTCGCACGCATTCTGTGCACACGTGGTCATTTGTTTGGATGTTTCGCTGTAGCTTGAACAAGATTTATAGTATATGTTGTTTAAAGCGCCTTCACCCTGAATTTTGCTTCCTGTGTTCAGATATTTTGCTGAGGCAGACGATGATGCTCCCGATCTATGCGGTTGTCAAGCCCTGACTTTCCGAGTATACGTGAACGATTCCAGGGCTCCTTCCAACAGTCCTTGGAATGTTGTTGTCGCATGCAATGTAAGGAATAGTGCGCCCGGTTGTAAACAAACGCACATGCTGTCTTCAACGTATCGCTTCTCTCCGGCAATAATTCGCAAGAATGACTTGATGGATTGATTTCTGGAGTTTTACTCCCCAAACCCACGATGTGATTATGAGAGATGCCGTAGTGGAGGGATCCGGAAGATTTCGACGAACCTGGGGTTCTTTAACGTGCACTGACATCGCACAGCATGCGCGGGGCTCAATATTTCGCCTCCGTCGAAATGAATTATCCGGACTAAACGGTAATTAAAAGACTCGGCAAACCGATACAACGTCCTCTCCTGATTGCTCAGTGTTAAGGGAGACTTCGGAAAAAAGATCAAGTTAATACGAGAATGTTATTTTCACGAGAAGCGACCATTAAAGGTTGTGACTGCATTTGGGCGAAAAGAAAGACCGATTACGGGTGCTGCGGACTTAGTTAATCGTTTTAATCATTAACTTCCGAACGTTAATTGCTCCAACCTCTGACACAAATTGAACGAACTTCCAGCGGTTTATTCTAGTAGTTCTAGTTGTAATCCGCCGAGACGTCAAAGTAATGCTGCTAAGTGTCAAATAAGTACACCGTGACTGCATCCCGTTTGAAGCTGTGAGGTCTCATTGTGAGCACATAGCTAAATTTTCGGTGTATATTCGGAATCTAACGATTACTACCTAAGGGAGAAAGTCTGAATGACTGGCGCCAGTCACTTCGATTAAAACAAGAAAATCGATAGCTTTTCACTATCAGCTTACAATAGATACTTACACTACTTGTTGTAAAATGTAATGGAATTGCGACATAGAATGACAAATTCCTGGCTGCACAGATCATCATCTATCTTAGTTTCTTGCAATTTTCGAAGAGTCTCGCGGCAGAATCTGCAATCGCATGCGATCTGCTGGATTGGGTATTATTCCAAAGAGCGGCAGCGGTTTGTACGAATAAAGAATTGTGACTAAGGTATGCTGATCCTGTCACAATATACATTACCATTGCTACTGTTTCTCTTTCAGTTTATGTGAACGATGTGCTCGATGTTATTCATAATGGTGTATCTAGCTATCCGCGGGATCATGGATGGTTGTTTTGCGTTAAACACACACACACACACACACACACACAGACACACACACACACACACACACACACACACACACACACACACACACACACACACACACACACACACACACAATATGACCACTGTGTATTATACTCACGAACTCTTCAGCACATTGAGTATAAGCTTTGTCTTTTAAGGCTGTTGTAGGTGGATATTTGAGAACTTATTTACTACAGATTGTGAACATCTAATATGATAGGGTAACCAACATTTAAAAGTAGTAGTAATCCGGCTAATATTGTACTTCTCATGATCCGCAATACGCATAAGAGCCTTCATTTTGCAGTACCTGTAACAAGGTTTATTTTTTAGGGCGAAAGCATTATGAGCCGCGTGCTAAGGTTATAATAGTGGCAGTAGAATAAGGTACAAAAATATCGCACGATAAATATGGCAGAAACAGTCTTAAACTCACGTCTCGTTCATTTGATATATTACGAAAGTTTGCGTCGAAGGTTACAAATGTATGACTGATAGGTATCTGCATCACTAACTTCATAACCTTGGCGCTTACGTCATGATCAACGTTAACGAAATAAAGTGCTATTCGTACCTGCATTGTAAATGATGAGCATGAGGCAGGGATGTTCTGGAATCGAGTCACACGTGATTGAAGGTTAACATCTACAAACTATGAGTACCTACGTTAACCTTTACAAACTACGGGAAACATGTTCACGTGATGGCCGCAGTCCGAAGGTTCTGGCTCCTAACCCCTGGGTACCGGGTTCGACTACCAAAGATCTTGGCTTTCGCCTTTACCTCTGTTGAGCTATAACTGTAAGGAGTCCTAGAAATTTTTCACGCCGTGCCTTAGAATAGTGTTACTCGCATGAGATTGAAATGCAGCATGGTAGATTGTACGCTTTAACAGTGACGGACACATTCTTTTCATCGTATATGCAGCGAAAAGCCTCATGCAGTGCTTATGATTATTTAGCACCAATGTTATTACCGCGCATTAAATGGGAGGCATTTCTTGGTGGATTTCGGCAACATTGACCGCATCTATCTATCTATCTATCTATCTATCTATCTATCTATCTATCTATCTATCTATCTATCTATCTATCTATCTATCTATCCTACGGCTACGTCTCGGTGCTCTCCTGGTCGTCCTTTTTACCCTGTGTTCCGTTCCTCAAGATTTTGATGGTAGCGTATAAAAGTATGACGAACACGAATGATTGATCTTCACAACTCTAACATGACACACTCGTCACGAACGTCGCGATTAGCGATACTGCAATCACGTAGTGTCTCGTACTCGTAATGCTCAGCCCGTGGTATGCGGGTGTGCACCACAGGTGTTTGCATTCTGCGCAGTCTATGTGAATGAAGGACCAACTAAAGTCAACATCAAACGTATCATTACAACACGTTTAAAAACAAGAAAGGCATACCGTTTGTCGTAGCTTTCGACTGAAATTTAGACATAAGCACACAGACACGCGCAACCAGCCCGTGCTGTGGGGGGTAGCAATGGAACCTGGGTCTCCTTGGTGTCAAGCAAGTACGCTATACCATAGGGCTACGGCTGTTCGTCGCACACGATATACATAGTAATTAAACCTACTGCACTAGAAGTTGTGGTGTTGGTGCTTGTGTAAGGACAGCTATGCTTCTAGTGTGCGTTAAGCTCTATCAAGGCAATTTAATAAACAAATACATATATTCTGCTGTCACTCGACATGCTTCTGTTCAACTTTGCTCGACTCCATAGGACTACTTGAACGAGCATCGCCTGTGATACTCACATCAGCGCACCGTAGTGGGCATTTTCTTTGTCAAAACAGACGTCGGTGCTGTGCGGTAACGTGAGTGCCAACGTTACGTGGTATCATGTGCTATACCATTCAGTCGCCACAGCGCTGTCGACATTTCTGGTTAGCCCACGTTAAGCATGCACCCACTCACGTGCTCGCCAATTGATTCGCATGACAACGATTCTCACAATACGTGGGATTTGCCAGAGTTCTTTCTCTGTTTTCAAATGTTTATGCAATATATGCGTTCGGGTGCTATATATGCCAAAATGTAGCGTAAATTGGACACAGTGTGAGACGTCCACGTAGCAGCGTCATGGCGTCGGAGGCATTGAATCACTTTTCCTTTACTCCAGCGCACTTGCAATTTGTGAGCAGCGAATATGTAATTAGTTAATGGTAACCAACCATTTCACGCCGGTTTGGTTGTTAGTCAATATTTTCTAATACTAAACTTATTAACTTTTTAAAAATATTACTTGCATGTGATGTTACAGACGAGAATTGAGCCCGCGTTCCTCGGATCGACAGTATATCAAGTCGTCGAAAGTGTTTTATGTTACGCTCCACTAAGAGAATCACTGACTTACTTCCGTCACGGAAGTGGATGTATGAAAGAGTGAACACACATTTAATATTCAAAACTACCGCACGCTATGGTTCGAACCCACGACTACCCGGAATGCGACGTTAGCAGCTGGAAACTCTACCGACACATTGTTAACGTGAGGAACAAACGTGTCTTACACCTTCACTATACACCGCTTTGCAATTTGCATCAAGCTGATGTTCGGTTAAAAGAAAGGTGCTATAGCAAAAAATGCTCTTAAATTAACATTTCCTACCTTTTACTGCACATTTGGTTCGAAGCTGTGGTACCGCCATCAATAAACGATGGAGCGAAGCAGTAGAGTGTAGACTACCGAAGCTCGCCGGCATACAGCGCTTCGGTAATCTAAGCACCTCTATCGCAGCGGAGGTTGGCGACGTCCTGCCGGCGCGTTGCTGGGACAATGTACAACCAGGCCGCTACATAATTTGTCTTGTGTGGCGTATATGGCAGCCACTTGCGACGCGCTCTGCTCCAGGAACGCAAAGACGGCCGCCGACAAGCAAACGATGGGCCTTTCGCTGCGGCGGATTACGTGTTCACAAAAATTCTCTGACAACCCGTTAGATTTCGCTTGCAAGGTTCCACCTTTTGCGGGCGTTCCTCGTTTACGACAACTTGCGCAGGGCTCTGGCGCGTGCGATGCGGTGCCTCCGGAGAAATATGAGTCGTTCGATAACTTTCGCTTGTATGCAACTGTCGAGCACCACTGTGCAGAGTTGAGGTGCCGCTCATATGTACATGCAAGGGGTGCACATGTCCGGAGTACCCAACCCATTTCCCGCCCCTTGATTCTCCAGACGGCCGCTTATGCAATCTACAGCTTCACAAAGACAGGGTTCACTTTCGTGTTATGCCGAGTGTTATGACGCAGGGATCAAGCACATTTATTTTAAAGACGATAGCCTTTCTTGGGATACTTGAATGCAGGAATTTTGGTCTGTCTTTCTGTTTGCCTGTCTCTCGCACGATTCAGCCACCCGGCCAAAGTTTAAGCACTTGCCTAACGCCCAGCCATATTGAACTGGTAGCTGCATTCATACTTGTGAATAATGTCGATCAAAAAGCGAATATTACGCATATCTTAGGCGCAACATCAATACTTAAGTATTAGGTGGTGTATCCCTTTACTAGAAAATACGTAGATACGTAACTCTAAAGACCCTAGTGTTTGTTAGGCTGCGCTAAAAATGCGACGCTATGCACGAAAAATGCCTCTGCCGACGATTTGGTGCTGCCACCTGGCAGTTGCCCAGGGATTCTGCTCAAGATCATGTTTCCCGACGGCGCTGCGCGATGGCGTCCATGTCTGACGCAGTGTAGTACGGCCGGCAGAAGACTATCGTCTTTCGACGACATGTTCAGCGAAGCACGCAGATACGCGGCCAATTTTTTTTCTTTCCCGGTCTCCAACGGGCCTTTGTGATGCCCACTGGTTGTCTCGCTGTGAACCCACGACTACACGCGTACACTGAGGTTAACCAGTCGTGTGCACACGTGGCCCCAACCAAAGTAAATTGCGGATGCAAAGCTCCTCTTCCCAAGATAATCAAAAGTGCGCTGGCTTCACGGTTGTCGCAAGAAAAGGCAAGTAAAAATTCGTCTTCTTTCAATGTCCGCACTTTGTCCGCTTGATTAACAGCGCTTCGCATCGAACGCGACAGTGCGCAACAGGTGCACACGCAACAAGTGCACACGCCCAGTGTTTTGGCTAACACAATATAACCATTGAGGAGTAGGAGGCAGAACGTAACAAGTCTCGGCGATAAGTGGTGTCGCAGCACAGGCAAAGTCTTGTCGTCGAGCCACTGAGGAGGCCTGGACGCCGTCCCCTGGCAGTTTGATGGCTTTCATCTCAAGACAGATGTTCCGCAAATATCCTGTCGACTGCGCCATTAGCAAGACAGCCACAACGCCCTTTCTGCAGGCCGGATGTCCTATTCAGCTTCCTCTAAGTCGTTTTCATGTGTCTGCTCTTCTAACGCGAGAGATCGAGCTCCATTGCGGCTTTTCGCCATCACAAAAAGCTAGAGTACACGTGGATGCAGCGTCGGAAATTTCTTGCCCTATCAGCATAATGCCAGAATTGAAAAGGAAAAAGATGGTTTTACTTCCTGGATGTTGGATGATGACACATGTCCACTGCGGCTAATTGGAAAAGGTTTGGATGATATTCTGTTTGTTTCATACTCTATGGAGCGCTTTCTTGCTTTCCTTCTTCGTTTCTGTGTCACTACCTCTTTCTGAAGAAGGGGCCGTTCCGTCTCGAGTACAAGGACGGTTAAACCTTGGGCACCAGTGAGTAGTTACCAACAGCGCAGCACTGTTGAAACTCGAAGCAGAGCGCATGCATCTCTCCTATACATTCAGTGTCCCTTACGGCCCCGTCACGGTGGCCTAGTGGCTACACGGCTGCCGTTCCGAAGGTCACGGGATCGAATCCCGGCTGCGGCGGCTGCATTTCAATGGAGGCGAAATGTCGAGGCCCATGTACTGGCCGATGTGAGTGCACGTCACAGAACTACAGGTGGCCGATATTTCCGGAGTCCTCCACTATATCGCGTAGTTTTGGGACGTAAAACCCCAGGTATCAGTGACCCTTACGAGCTGGCCTATTCACTTGCGTCCTGTATGGGTTACGATAGCCTGTTGATAAACGCGGCTAACTGCCAGCATGAGTGCCAATGGCAGGACGCTGCATGCGGACGTCGGCACGTCCCGAAATCAGCGCTTTCGCCAATGCAGCGTATATATGCCGTGTGCGGTCGTCGAGCGTCCGTTGGCGCGTGCTTGCGTGCACCTGCAAGAAGGCCAGATATACGCGTGCCACAGGGGACACGCAGCGAATCTGGAACTTGCAGAGGCTGGCATGGCACGGGAACAGGTACAAGCGTCGCATATGGAAGAACGAAGAGTGCGAGAAAGGTGCCAGGAAGGCCGGCACATTCTCGGTGGCAATGAGGGCCAGCAGCGGCAGCAGCGATTGAGCGAGAAAGCCGCCAAAAGCGCCAGAAATGGGAGAGATCAAAGCCACGGGGCGAGAGTTTGTCGCGCACTTGCGGCCCGCTGTCGCCGTGTCTCCGCGGCGAGGCTGATTTACGTGTCGCCGCCGCCTCCGAGCCCGCTGTCACACGAGCCGCGACAAGGGAGCGCCGCAGCTCCGGCCAGAGCTCGTAAACATGTCGAAGCGGGTGAAGCCGATCGCGCCGACCGAAAGGAGCGCGCGCAGCCAACTTTCGAGCGGTCCATTGTCGCTCTTCGGTCGCGAGGCGCACATCTGGGCGCCCAGTTCAACGCCGCCTGCACCGAGCTGAACTGTCCATCGGGGGTGGACAGAGAAGACCGGAAAAGTGCATGATTTCATTCACTCCACGGAGGGCTTTTTAGCACGACGTTTATTTCTCCCTCCCCCCCTCAGTTTTCATCCTTTCTGGTTTTATATTGAAGGGCAAATGCAGCAATATTTTATACTTGGTGAACGGCGCCGTTCCCCAGTGTCTATGCACTTCGCGAAGACCTTCATGCGTGGAATACGACGATCACGCCGCAAATGTTCGCAAAATTCTTTTTACATTAAGGGGACACTCAAGCGCGCGAAGCATTCAGCCGGCCCAGAGCGGTATACTCTGTTGTTATGCGACGGCAGTTTTGTTATTAGGAGGAAGAATAAGGGTCATTATATTACGTTTTCTAATTCTGGGCGGAAACACCAGCACCTGAACATGAGTACTTCACGAACTTAAGTCCTTCTTTCTTCGTATTTTGGACACGTTGGCTAAATAAAATTTTTTGAAACTTGCCATATTTATGGCTCCTAGGTGATTCACGAATGTTATCGCAGAGCAGGGCAAAACATACGAGACGCTGCAACACACAGCACTTGGTCCTGTGGGTTTCACTGTCCTGCACTTCCGTCGTTCAACCGAAATTGTCAAGTCTGCGTGGCTTCCTTAGAACAGGACACAACTCATGTTTCGAAGAATAGCGTGTACGCCCCAGCGATCGCCATCGAAACCTGTGATGTGAAGGTGACAGGTTTCGATGGTATGGAAACTTGAAGGGAGATGTCACCATCTGTATTTCCTTAATTTTCTACTTGGCTTTTTGGTACTGTCGAAAGGTAATTTACTCATTCAAGAGAAATCATTTTTCTTGTCAGTATCCCTCGAAAGGCGCCATTACCGTTCGTTAGGTACGACGTAACACTTTATGACCAGCGTTTATCGCGCTTACTCTCCGCCACAATGGTCTAGTGGTTATGGCACTCGGCTGCTGATCCGAAGGTCGCGGGTTCGAATCCCGGCCGCGGCGGCTGCATTTCGATGGAGGCGAAATGTTGAGGCCCGTGTGCTGTGCGATGTCAGTGCACGTTAAACCAATCCCAGGTGGTCGAAATTTCCGGAGCCCCCCACTACCGCGTCTCTCATAATCAGAGCTGGTTTTGCGACGTGAAACGCCACAAATCAGTCAATCAATCAATCCTCCACGTGTCAGAAAAACGGCTCTAGCTGTCATGTGGAACACCTGGAGCCGCTTCAATGTGTCAGGGAGCCAGTTCCATACGTCATTTTGAAAAGCTTTCACGTGTCCGGGAGTAGGTTCACATGTAGCGTCGAACACGTCCAACGTGTCATGGAGCCAGTTTCACATGTCACTGGAACGTTCAAAGCGTCGAGGAGTCGGTTCCGCACGCAACGTGGAACCGGCCACACGTGTCACGTGGAAGAATTACCACGTGTCAAAGATCCGGTTCCACATGTCGAGTGGAAAATGTTCCACACATAGCGGAGCCGATTCCACATTTGGAACCGGCTGCGTGGAACAGGCTGCACGTGTCATGAAGCCAGTTACACATGTCAAATGGAACAGGTTCCACGTGCCATGGAGATGGTTCGATGTGTCACTTGGGGCCGGCTCCAAGTTCCAGACATCCAGTACCGCATGTCAGCATGTCACTTGCAGCAAGTTCCACACGTCACGTGGAAAAGTTTCCACTTGTCGTCGCGCTGACAGGTTGAAGCGGTTTCCTGTAGGACTGATGCGAACACAGTGTTGTCACAGCATAGATGTTACGAGCCTCTAGGAATGAAGTCTTGAACTCTGTTTCTTGCTGGAATACTCTTTGCATTCGTATGTTCCATTACTTATGCAGTGACATGCATCGTTCATTGATTAATCCAGCTACACGATCATTCGGAACCATGAGCGCTCTTATAAGCGTCCCACGCGGCCGCACAGTGTTTGGCGTTGCCCATGGATCTTATCTGTGCAGCGAGACTTCGGCAGACCCTAAATCTGTCCTTCTACGCGAAATTTCTATTCAGACCTGCAACACAGAGCCGAGTACAAAATTATGGAACACGTCCGTTGCTTGATCTCGCCTCTCAGCCTGTTTGCGTTTTCATAAGTTGCGAGCGATACGTGCTTTATGTTTCTAACTTACCACCAAGAACACATCACGACGTGCGTGTCCTCGTGACGCCCACATTCTTCTGGAGGATGAATGTTTCATTGACAACATAACGTTATCATTTACATCGTGTTCCTAGGTCCCTCTTCCTGCCTATAACGTGCGTCCTCTCACGCCCCCGTCCAGCGGATTGGCTTCACTCTAGATGCAGAAATCGAAACCTTCGACCTGTTCACAGAATATGCACGCATGTACATGCGAGATAGTAGAGCATTCCTCTCCGTAGCTCTCTCTCTTTGAAATCAAGAGTTCGGCGGAACGCTGCCTGGCCGAGCGAAGGCATGGTTAATAAGCAGGGAACTGACCAATAACAAATAAAACAAATTGGCGTCTCGGGATCCATATACGGATCCCTTGCTCAGAATGGAATGTTAGCTAAGCAACAGCGCACGGCGCGTAGTTCGCGAATACGCTTGGTTCCAGATGATCTGTTGATTGTGTGACTAGGCGCTTGAGCGATTCGAGATTGAGCCTTGCTGTCACGTTCTCATCCGTGGCCACGCGTTGTCCCGGCCGGCTCAGCTCGTGATCTCGGCATGTGTCGCACGCGTGGCTCTCGGCACCGTCCTTCTTGTGCTGTGTCAGACGCCTGAAGAAATTTCCGCTCCCGCGTATGTAAACCGACTTGCAATTGGCAAATGGTATCTGGTACACCATGCCTGGAATTTGTTTTATTTGACATTCGTCAGTGATCTGAGAGTTAAGAATTTCTGGGGTTTTACGTCCCAGAACCACTATATACGATTACGAGAGACACCGTATAGCGGAGGGCTCCGGAAATTTCGGCCACTTGGGTCTCCGTAACGTGCATGCACTGGCACTGCACACAACACGAGCCTGTAGCATTTAGCCTCCATGAAATGCAGCCGTCACGGCGAAGATTCTATGCCGCGGCCTTCGGATCAGCAGCCGAGTACCATAGCCACTAGACCACCGTGACTGGGCAGGAGGCAGGAACGAAGTACAAAACGAACAAGGACGCAGGACAGAAACTTGGGAAAATGTAGCGTACCTTTATTAGAGCGAATTATCACATGCTTACAAAAAACCAGCGAAGCTTTGCCATATAGAAATGAGCAGAGAGCTTTAAGCGCAACAGGCGGAGTATTCCAACAATTTCATCGTATGGCGAATATAGCATTGTTATAGTTATTGCCTGCATTGAGCACGAGGTGATCACCTTAGCTTCAGTCAGCGCTCTGTATACTCTCTGTATCTGTTGCCCCTTCTTGAAGAGTTGTAATGAATCAAATAGCCCAATAAGCACTCAAACGGACCGTTCGGTCCCTGTGCGATCGAAGATTGCATCACAGGCGCCTCGAGTCGCCAGTGGCGAGATGCGCGACCCCTTGTGACGAGAGCAGAAATGGATCGTCGAACGCCTCTCCTCTCTTGGCTATCGCATCGAACAGCTAGCTGTGCCACCCTGCGTGTCGAGCTTGGCTCAAGGGCGGTCTTTCCTTCTTTCAAGGAGCGAATGTCACATCTCCCTGTGCCATTCATAGAAAACGATGGGAGCGCTGCTGTTGTTTTCGAAATTTTCAGGGTTCATACTGGAACCCATGTATCTGCCTTCGTTTATTTGTGACGTTGTTGTTTCCGACATTTAGTTTTCATTGAGGGCCTGAGCAATCCTTGTTTTTTTTAATCTGCTCAAAGATTTCCCCTTGCATATTGAAATCTGTGTCACCCCTGAAGAAGGGCCCGAGTGGGACCCGAAACGTCGGTTTTTTGTCATCTTTAGAAGTAAATTTTACTTTTGATTATTATAATTTGGTTGGTGTTGCCCCTTTTTTCACCTTTAATTTCGTCCCAACCAGACAGATCTCTGTCAAATGTTCACCTTTAAATGCTTCATCTATGCATGACACATCTCATATATGTATATTACTGCAGTTATTGTTAACTTTGTCTGTACTAGACTTAATTATTTTAATTCTTTTGTAATGTACCCATCACTGCCGGTTTAAGGTAGGGGTGCAAATATGTTTGTATAAAATTTTATATTAATATGCACTATGGTACCTTTTGGTATTATGTGATTTTATTCGATCATTTGCCTGTATGCCCAATTTGCTAGTCCTCGTGCTGACAGCATAGATAGCACCGTTCAATCACATCGCTACGTGATCATTTGTTGGAATTGGTGCAACCATCGGATATTCCTTCGGCCTATGATCATTTGCGTCTATAATCAGTCCGGTACAGCTGTCTGGGAAGACTCACGGATCAGCTGTAGTAGCTCCGAATAGAAGCTAGAAGCTTTTCTTTATTACTATGGCCTCACGTACTACACGATTTTGGTGCATACGGGTGCTGCAAAGGCATTTCCTACAAGAGTAACTACTTCGTAACATTCTCTTGTTCCAATCTGATTTATTTATTACGATAATAAACTTTAATACGTAAAATTATGTTTCTTCGACTAACTTAAACGTGCGACATATTACTAGCCAATGTTATTGCTAAACCGTAACTCGCTACATATTCGCAAGAGGCAAGAAAAAAACCTAGGAGTCCGTGGCTATTGCTGAAGAGACGTAAGTACGAACGCCAGTCGAAATCTGGCAGAGGCTGTAAAGGTCAACGTTCATTCACTTGTGACCATGCTGGTACATAGCGCGTTACAAGTAATCAATTAGTTATAATCGATTAAAGTACTACTACAATAATGCAAGGCGTCGATTACTTCCTCTGAGGAGTAACAATCTTTGTAATACAATTACTTTTTTCCTGTAACAGATTACAAAAGTGCAAATTACAGTTGATTCAGAGGCATGAATCGAAGTGCTGCGCAACCACAAACAAGTATACACCAACTGTTCGCACGCTACTGCACCCCATTTCCTCTATATAATGTGACCGCGGAGAGGCTGTTTCAGCGTTGAAGCCGGCGTGTTCTCGAAGACATCAGGGAACACGACCGACGCAAATTTCGAGAAGCAAATGTTGCTGAAACTGAACAAGGTGTAGACGACAAAATGAACGTGAAATATATAACTGCGGAACACTCATTCACAATAGAGAGCTGGATATAACTACCGTTCTGGAAAACTCGGTACCAGGATGTCGTCGTCCTCATCATCATCATCATCAGCCTATTTTAAGTTCAAGATTCCCAACACATTCAAGTTTGTCTTGTCCTGGGCGAGGTTGAGCGAGTTGGAATACCGCTTTATGCCTGTGAATTTCATCGCTATATATATATATATATATATATATATATATATTTCGGATTTCCTCCCCTGCGTTTTCCCTGTCTTGGTAACCATTTTGTCGTTCTTACTGTCCATTTGTTGTCTCTTCCCCGCATGACATGTCCTGCCCAGGTCCACTTCTTTCCGATTGAAAATAAGAATATCAGCTATTTCAGCGTGTTCCCTGATCCATATCGCTTGATTTCTATCCCTTTCTCCACACACCTCCCATGCCTCAAATTTTCGTGTCAAATTTCACCAGTGCTTTGAAATTTGGCGCGCGTCCACCAATATATAATATATATATATATAATATTATATATATATATCAATCTCTCCAATGTTATTCACAGCATGTTTACAGGAAGTATTTAGAACGCTGGATTGGGAACAGGTGGGTGTAAGGGTTAATGGGGAATACCTCAGTAACCTCCGATTTGCTGATGACATTGCCTTGCTAAGTAACTCGGGAGATGAATTACAAAGCATGATTACTGACCTTAACAGGCAAAGTATAACAGTGGGCCTGAAAATTAATATGCAGAAAACTAAAGTAGTGTTCAACAGCCTTGGGCGAGTACAGCGATTTCAGATAGCTGGCGAGGCACTGGAAGTAGTAAGTGAATATGTCTACTTAGGCCAGCTAGTGACCCCTGATCCGAATCATGAGGCTGAGGTAATTAGGAGGATTAGAATGGGGTGGAGTGCATTCGGCAAGCATTCTCAGATAATGAATGGTAGCTTACCACTGTCTCTGAAGAGGAAACTGTATAACAGCTGCATCTTACCGGTACTCACCTACGGGGCAGAAACTTGGAGGCTAACTAAGAGGATATATATATATAGATATTATATATATATATATATATATATATATATATTGAAGAAAACTTGAAGTAAATGCGCACAGGCGCCAACCTTTTCCACTCGATTTCCCAGCGGCCTCGCTAATTAGGCCACGCTGCATGTGTATATGTGTGACCGTAATAATGAACTTGTACGAAAAGCACCGTATATGTAAGTAATCGATTACTATAGAGCATTTTTATTGCATTTTTGAGGCCGTAATTGCAATTTACTCGCTGACTTTTCAGAGTGAACTAATTGTAATTGTAATCGTTTACTTTTTTAGTAACGTGTACAAGTCTGTTTGTGGCTCACTGCCGCATATCCAACAGTGCGTGCCTGAGCCTGACACGGTTTTCATATCGTCAGTGATGAGGTAAATGGGAAGGATGTGAGCTTATCAAATGCCATGACTTGTATGTCATAGCAGTCACACATTCGTACCTATCCATGCCAATTTTTGGTATATACTAAGTGAACGAGACACGGACTTCCGATCGTCCCGCAATGCTGGTCTAGTGTTATGGCACTTGGATGCTGATCCGAAGGCCGCGGGATCGAATCCCGGCCGCGGCGGCTGCGTTTCGATTGAGGTGAAATGCTGAGGCCCGTGTGCTGTGCGATGTCAGAACCCCAGGTGGCCAAATTTCCGAAGCCCTACACTACGGCGTCTCTCATAATCAAATCGTGGTTTTAACTCCAGAAACCAATGAATATATGGAAGGGGGAGGTAATCTATCGCAACACTACCGCACACCCCACTTTCCTGTGGGTGATGCCCCCCCCCCGCATGAGATTATGTCCTCAGGGGAACCTACGGCGTTAGAACTGTGCAGGCCTCTGCGGTCCACGGAACAGCCCATGTTCCAGTTTTGGCGTCTACGCTGCCTCTTTGCTGTTCTGGATGCTCCACCAGGCATGCTAGCTACCCCGGATCTTTATTTGCACGTTTACTTGCTAAAATTGTTTTTTTTTATGATGATGATGATGATGATGATGATGATGATTGTGGTTGGGTTAGGAAAGGACACTAATTTCTGCAGCCCATGTAGGGAGCACGGCTAAGCGTCTGTGGGGGTAGGGGAAAGGGAGTGAAAGAGAGAGAAAGGAGAGAAAAGCCGTAGTGGAGGGCTCCGGAAATTTAGAACACCTCGGGTTCTTTAACGTGCACTGAAAACGCACAGTACGCGGGCCTCTGGCATTTTCGCCTCCATCGAAAATGCGACCGCCGCGGCCGGGATCGAACCCGCGTTTCTTGGGTGGCACCCGAGCGCCTAAACCGCCTACACCACCGCGGCGGACAAATTCTCTCTTTTTTTCGCTTCTCATTTGGCCATTATGCTTCATTTAGACGTGCCTCGGTCTTGGTTCGACGTGAGGTGTCAGCGGTAATCCGACCTTTCGGACACTCCGTCTCCATGGAAATCTGGTCGTATGGTTTTGCCTCGACGATCATGCGAGTCTTCGCGTAGAGCCGTGCTCCCACAGTGGGTTGCAGAACAAGCGCCTCCTTTTCCTTTCAGAAGGATGACCTCGGCGTATGTGTTTGTGGCATCTAGTTGCCTATACTTGGGCTAAAGACTTCCAAACGAATTTGACGATGTCTAGCGGCTGAGCTCGGAAGCATGATAGAATCAGAAAACACACACACACGCACACATCCTTGAAGGAGACTAAGGCATTTTGCATGGTGTCATTCATGCACGCACCGAACGCTGCGCACGTCGACTCATTCTTAAGGAAATTAAACGACCACGGAAAAATAGTCATAACAGAGCCGTCGGTTCGCGAGGCGTATACGAGAGCAAAATGCGAGAGGGGCCGAAATGCACGCGGCCGTTTCACGATCGACGTCTTTGAGCCGTAATTCAAAGCCACGCGTGGCGGCTTACTTCTATGGGGATGCCGTGGCTCGTACGTGCGCGCGAAGGGGGGTGGGTGGGAGAGGGAAGGACCGCCGCTCAATGTCACTTAGCGTCGCGTGTAGCCAGCGCATGAAGGAGCGAACCCCGCGGCGCCGATTGACGCCACGTTGGAGCGGGCGCACACTCGGAGAGGGGTATACATTAACGAGAAGAGACATTTTTGGCACACCTGCAGGGACTGCGTGGCACGAGGACCCCGCCATCTCGTTCCCAACTTCTGTTCAAGAAGAAGAACAAGAAAAGAATGCCTCGGTGGGACCTTGAATTTCAGCATTTTTAGCGTCATTGATTTGCTGCTGAACAAAGGCTAACCAGCCGCGTGGTCGTCTTGTTTCTCTTTGGGGAAGCCGCACCAGGGCCGCTAAGTATGGCGCAAGAAAGAAGAAGTGGACTTCATACCTCGTCCGCATGTCTTCTCGCACCAGAATCAAACGAGCAATTCTGCGAATGAAGATCAATGAGTTTATCGGGCAACTTCATTGGTTCTTGGGCTTTTCTTCTTTTTTCGAGTTGATTTAGCCAACGATGTTCCACGGAGATTCATGCTTCTCCCAAAGGCGGTGCAGAGCGATACGGTTGAAGTTGTGTCGTATCGCCAAGCCTTGGCACTCTAACAGGCGCATACCGTGCATAGAAATCGTGAAAAAGCGCGGTTCACGCGGCAACAATAATGCTCGCATTCACACACAAGTGTCCCAAGAACAGCTGCAAATTCAGAGGCTACCCCTTCTCCTCGTGCGCCCGCCTGCACAGACTACGTCACCGCACGCACGTACAGCAGGGAAGTGACAAATGACAAGGCCAAAACTTTACACAATCATTGGGAAACGCGGAAATGCGCAACTCAGAAAGAAAGGATTGGTTTCTGGAGTTCTACGTCCCAAAACCAGCTATGATTTTGATGCATGATATATTCAGCGCTAGACGTGGACACACGGACGGCGAGAGGCGCCCGGAGGGCTTCGAAAATTTTGACCACCTGAGGTTCTGTAACAAGCACTGACATCGCATAGTACACGGGTTGTTGTTGTTGTTTTGTGGGGTTTAACGTCCCAAAACCAGCTCTGATTATGAGAGACGCCGTAGTGGAGGTCTCCGGAAATTTCGACCACCTGGGGTTCTTTAACGTGCACTGACATCGCACAGCACACGGGCCTCAACATTTCGCCTCCATCGAAATGCAGCCGCCACAGGCGGGATACGATCATAGTACACGGGTCTCCACGTTTCGCCTCCATCGAAATGCTGCCGCCGCAGCCGGGATTCGATCTCGCGACCCTCGGATCAGCAGCGGAGTGCCATGGCCACTAGACAACCGTGGCGCGGCAGAAAGAAAGCGGAAGTGCGGCGGTAGCAAGTTGTCCTATGCTTTGTAACAAAGTATGCGTATGCAGTATACCAGCGCCTGCTATGCTGTGGAGAGCGCCGGCACACAATGCCGGGCAGCTTCATTCGAAAGGTGGTCAAAACTCTGACAACGCGACAAAAAGGTGTTCACCAGTCGCACGAAGCAGGAATTAGAGTCTACAATCGAAAGAACCACGAACGTGACCGCTCCAACCGTTTGATCGAGAGGCCGTCAGCGCGCTCGGCTCTATAAATTCAACGATCTGTGCCTTCTAAGCTCAGATCACGCGCGCTCCAACACTCGTATTTCGGGTTGCTCTGCGCGCTGCGCGCCGTTGCATCCGACAGACTGATTCCATTACGCGATAGCGCAAACACGCCTCAATCGCAAACGAATACACACTCCATAACTATACTAGCTATTTACGTCATTTTACTCCGATAGCAAATATAGGGACACTTCAAAGGGGCTTTTGCCGTTGCCGTCATGCACCGCATATATGTATGTATGTATGCATATATAAATTGAAATCTCTGAAAAAGCACGCAGCTTCCGCTAGCTCGCGCAAGGCCAGATCGCACCGAAGCTGGCAGATAGTCTACGGAGACTGCTTACTTGATAGCTATGTGAACATGTCACGCGACATTGCCTTACGTGATTTTGGCGGAGACATGTCACGTGACACTGCGTTACGGGATTTCGGCTGAAACATGTCGCGTGACATTTTGTTACGTCATAATGACGGGGACATATTACACGATCAGCCAAAATAACGTAACACCATGTCACGTCACATGTTCTCGAGCTGGCCGAGCACCGCGCCGGACAGGGTGCGGTGCTCTCGCGCCCTGTCCGGCGCCCTCTACCATACGTTTCTACTGCGTAGCAGCGCCTTGATCACGTGCTTCGTTTCAGGTGCCTCGCATATATCGTCGCAACGCCAGCATGCCCTAGCCAATAGCGCTATCGCTAATGCGTCTGCGAGGGCCGGAAGGAACGCGGTCGCTTGCTGCCGCTGTACTGCATCAAGTTTCTCGACGGTGCAAAGCGGGCAAAGTTGACGCTGCTTAGCGTGGTCGCGCGGTGTGAAGCGCGTGCCAGAAAAAAATCAAAACAACATGACTTAGCTCGCACCTCTGCTAGGCCGTTCTCTCTGCCGCTCGACCGTCACGCGGTATCTCGCAGTCATATTTTGCTAGCGCAGGAGAACAAACACGGACACAGGAAGACACAAATAGACCTGACGGGCCTGTGTCTTCCTGTGTCCGTGTTTGTTCTTCTGCGCTAGCAAAATAGTACTGCGAGATCCTGCAACCAACTAGCCCACATTACCGCCTTGACGTCACATGGTACTTAACGCCATCATGTCACCACGTGTCATCAGAACGCTTGCCGAAGAGCTCCAGCAGAATGCTAGCTACTTGCGCTGAAGCTAGGCGCGCTTTACTTCTCACGTAATCATAGCAGCACTGTCATTAAAAGCACATTAGAGCCTGCGCCCGGAGCAACTGTACGCAAATGTACCTCTGGCTGCGCGTCCGCAGTTGCGTACAGTGTGGTCTACAGTGGCCGGCAACGTGGCCATGCGAAGTCGACTGCGAGCTGAGTCCGCTGCTCGCGTTCTATCTTTACGTACGCCATTTTCACCCGTGCCATAAAGTGAACGCTTTCTCCTCAGCTCATATTCCACCGCGTGGTACACACGCCAATACTGTCCGTACAGCAGCAACATGTAACGCAAATGGGTTTTGACGGCCTAGTAACGGGCATCATTTCTCATCACTGCTACTCTTCTGCAAGCGGCATGTCCCGGTCATTCCTTCCCTTCGAGTGAGTCTCGTCACGGCTAAGCACACCTGCATGCTTACGTGACAAGCCCACGTTTACTACAATTCAGATTGCCCCTTAAAGCTGGCAGTCTTACTTCGTATATTATAAGATGCATTGCTATCGCATTCATTGCTTCGCCCTTCTGGCGAAACTGACTTTTTTTCGCGCATCTGTTCCTCGGTTGCGCTTACTACGCTTGTGAATGCTAGCTGTTATTCTGCATAAACGATAAGCATGTATACACGTGCCAAATTCTGCATGTTCTATAGCACAGACGAAATTCAGCGTCAGATCGAAACCGGCGCTAAAACCTTTTTATCGCGCCGATATCTGAAAGAGAAAGAGCAGCGCTTCAAGGGGCCGTAAAATGCTTTGTGAAAATTTTGTACGTTGGGTGTGTTCACAATCCTGGTTCCCCAATATGTATTATGTATTGTTTCGTTGCATCGTCTGGGTATATTTACAGCAATAAGAACACGATTTGGATTTCACCAGCGTGCGTTCCCCTCAACACTGCAGCTTACGTAATCTTGGTGGCCACCATGGCTTCCGAGATTTGGCGCGCCCTCTGAGTACATCAGGAAAAAAAAAGAACAGTGCTGCTTCCGCACGGCGGCGCCACACGGGGTCCAACTACTTCCTCACTTTCTAGCTTTCCTAAAATCTATTATTTTAGAGCAAACGAAAGTTAACGATATGTCTAGGCGTCCAAATGTAGTGATGTGACGTCACAGAATACTGCCTATGACGGCGTGTGGTGTCGTATGGTCGTTTCGGGACGCAAGAACGGTGGGATTTTTAACGTGCGTTAATCGGCGTCCACTGGACATGGCGCCGAAATATTACGGAATCAGCAGGTCGAATGTTTATTGAGGCAGCGAAAATTACGATTGGGCACCTCCACATTCTTTTCACTACCCCTGTAAGATGAACCAGAAAATTTTAGCCAAGCTGTTCTATCTCGAGGTAAGAATGTTAGTCGTGACCTGAAAACCGAGTATTCGCCATGAACAGGGGTACTGAAACAAAGCCTCAGTGCCTTCTCTCGTTAGACTAAGACCATTCTTTTTCGCACTTTTCGCGCCACCAGATGAGAACGCTTTGGCTGCAGTGTGCTTGACAATTCCTTAATGCTAACATCGCAAGAACGCTGGCTGGGTTGGAGCGGGAATCGAGCTTATAGGCTGTCTGCTTGGCAAGCAGGTGTCTCACCGGAGAGCAACGCCAGCAATTGGCACTGCCCTGAAATAAAGCCCTTATACGTGGTGAATAGTAGGTCACGTCCATGTATACTATGGTACGGCGAAGAGGTGGGCAAGGCCACCAGCGCCGCATGCAGTACAACAAGAGGGTAGGACACGGAGGTGAGTGTGAAGAGGAGTGGTTGGAGGGTGAGGAAGGGACAGGGTAAAGCATAGCGTACCCACGTATACACGTATAGCAGGGTATAGCAAGGAGGTCGGAAAAAGAAGCGAAGGTGATGATGGGGAAAGAGGAGAGGAAGGCCGCCAACATTACGCCTCCATCGAAATGCAGCCGCCGTGGCCGGGATTCGATCCCGCGACCTTCGTACCAGCACCCGGGTGCCATAGCCACTAAGCCACCGTGGCGGGTTCAGTGGTATTTGAGAAGTTGTAGAGGGGCGCTGAGAAAGAGCTATTGAAGTTGCATTCATGATGATGTATCAGACGTGACTGTTTCCTCTGTGCTCCTTAGATCACGCGAAATACGTAAATAAAAAAAAGAGA
Source organism: Hyalomma asiaticum (assembly GCA_013339685.2). Taxonomy (NCBI): domain Eukaryota; kingdom Metazoa; phylum Arthropoda; class Arachnida; order Ixodida; family Ixodidae; genus Hyalomma; species Hyalomma asiaticum. The sequence continues at coordinate 47,773,463 of CM023481.1, read as the reverse complement.
AATTACGTTGCTGTGAGCTTGCACTTGCTCTGATGAAGGCCTGATGAAGACTCTGATGAAGGCCGGTCCACCGGCCGCAACGTCAGTAAACTTATATTCTTTTTGTTAATCGTGTGAATCTCTTCATTTGAAAATATTTATTCGGGCTCACGGATATCTTCTTCATGAACTATATATATATATATATATATATATATATATATATATATATATATATATATATATATATATACAAGCGACGCAGTATTTGAAGTCCACGCGAGACGCTGCGCCGGCCCAACGTGGCGGCGAATTCCGCGTCCTCTCTCCATATCGAGGTGCGCAATAAATCAGTCAGCGAAGTGCCTCTGTGGAGTTATGCCCCACTTTTACGGCCGTCATTGAAAGCGAAGGCATCGCGCTTTTCCTTGAACCTATTTGTCGCGTTTCTCGAAGTGCCCGCGCAGAAGCCACAACAAAGCCACCTTTGTCTGGAGGACGCATTTCGCTTCGCGTTTTGTCGCAGTCTCTGGGTGACCTACGTCTCAGAATCAGCGGTTTCCAGCGAAGCGTCGATAATTCTTGCCGAAGGAATACTGCGATGCTTTCAAAGTGAAGACTACGCAAACGCAAAATATGTCTTGAAAGTCGAGTGATATATGGGAGCGATATATACATACATATACATATCTAAAGCAATACTATTTAGGTCCTTCCTTCAATGGATTGCTTTCCTGGATAGATGTCCCTCTGTGGACTTAGCATTGTTAAAATGGACGTAAGGTTCTTCCGTTGTAGGAGATATGGCCATTTACCACCGGTTTCACTGGGCCCTTTAAAGATATTTACACGTCACCACGCTATGTATAGCTCACACCTTTTTTTTCTACACACACAATATATATATATATATATATATATATATATATATATATATATATATATATATATATATATATATATATATAACAAACTTTGAAGCCTTCAAAGTTTGTTGTTTCATTAACTTGTTTCTAACAAATAAAGCGAGCCTTTGACGCCCATCTCTCTCGTTATATATATATATATATATATATATATATATATATATATATATATATATATATATATCATTCATCACACACACCAACCACTTTCTTCAAGGAACTTGTAGATCTTCATGTTCCATCTGGTTCAATGTTAGTAACGCTGGACCGTAGCATCACTGTACACTAATATACCGCATAAAGATGGTATTTCTGCTCTCATAAAGGCCCCTATGAAAGTTCCCCATTTCATAAACCTATCGATAAAGCAGCACTCGCTACTCTTTTGAAACTTATTCTTGAATTAAACAATTTTGAATTTGACAGCATTCACTACGTACAAGCTAACGGCACCTCGATGGGTACGAAAGTAGGCCCTAACGACGCGAATATTTTCATGGGAGTTCTGGAAGACGAATTTTTAAGTCAAACCACGTTTCAACCTCTTTATTGCAGGCGCTTCATTGATGATATTTTTCTTATCTGGACATATGACGAAGTAAGTCTGCTTGGTTTCATTCAGGATTTCAATAATTCCCGCCCGTCTATTAAGTTCTCGAACCATTTCTCGCGCACTTCCGTAAAACTTTCTTGACGTAACAGTCACTATTTCCGAAGGACAACTTGCCACAAAGCTTTTCCGCAAGCCCACTGACCGACATCAATTTCTGCATTTTCAGAGCAGCCACCCCCGACATTGCAGAACAGGAATCCTTTACAGCCAGGCGCACCGTTTTAGACGATTATGCCCTGACCGTACTGATTTCATTGACAATTGTAACAGGCTCAAAGGTTCCCTAGTTAAAAGAAAATACCCTGAAAGAATAATCGATGATGCCATAGCCCGAGCCGATCAGCTTAACCGCGCCTACGTTCTGAAAGGCAGTGAAGGGAACGGCAGTTCTGCCCAAACTAATCTGATTTTAACATTTTCATCATCAGCTCCAAAGGTTTCCGTCATATTAAAACGACACCACAACATCCTAGCGCAAAGTGATCGTCTTAAAAAAATTTTTCCTGAGCCACCTCGTGTTCTGTACCGACGATCAAAGAACATCCGCGACATGATAACGTCATCGAAAATTGGTGCCCATAATTGACAGTGGCTGCACCCCTTGCAACAAACCACGGTGCAAAGTTTGTGCGCATGTGCAAACCACACAGAACGCCGCAAGCACGTCTTCCGACTTTAGCGTAAAGATTCGTGGCAAGTTTGACTAGCGACACCTACAATGTTGTGTACATGCTGGAATGCGGTGCTTGCTCAAAACAATGTATTGGTCAAACGGAAACTCCATTCAGAATACGCTTAATAACCACAAATCGCACGTAAATACCTTCCCTCATCTACCGCTATCACGACATGTTCGCATGCCAGGCCACTCTTTCGAACTATTAAAAGCAACCGTTCTTGAATCTGGTTTTCGCTCAAATCAGGAGCGCGAGCTCCGGCAGTCGTACCTGATATTTAACTCTAGCGGATGGTATCAATGAGGATGCGGGCACACTGACGTGTCTTCCTTCCGCGTAATTTGCCTTGATCAACAATAACCACGAGTGTACGCTAGCCTGCTTCCTTATCACAACCCAGTATGATGACAGTAGCATTTTTCTTCTGAGAGCGCGTCCCGGTGAGAATGTAAAGCGTGAAAAGGAAGAAGTTCTGTAATTCTGCGTAATGTCTCCGCTGTGTTTCCGCTATCTTGCCTTCACTGTTTCAGCAATTTCACTGTTGATGTTATGATTACATATAGCTAGGTGTATATATATATATATATATATATATATATATATATATATATATATATATATATATATATATATATATATATATATATGCTTTTTATCTTCAACGCGTATTTTTCACGAACCGACTATCATCAATGCCTTTGTAAGAAAACGCTTTGTTGCTGTATTGTTGCCGCTATGTACACGTGTATCCCGTTAAACCACTTTACTTGCCAATGACCGACAGCTGGTGATATCACACAGTGCTGTCTTTTTGATCATTGAAAAACTTACTTGTACTGATATAGAATTGCCTTGTTGGCTATACAAGTGTTTGGGGGCCCCCGGTCTTGGCATACTTAAGTGCTCGAATTTTTATGCTCGGTATTCCCAGACGAAGGCCAGTCCCACGGCCCAAACGTCGGATTAAACTGTGCTTTAACGTACCTCGTGTATCATTGTGTGTGTGTGTGTGTGTGTGTGTGTGTGTGTGTGTGTGTGTGTGTGTGTGTGTGTGTGTGTGTGTGTGTGTGTGCGTGCGTGCGTGCGTGCGTGTGTGTATGTGTGTTGTGTGTGTGGATACGTGCTACACTCTAATCGCACTTTACATGGGATATCGGCATAATCAATATTCTTTTTTATTATTGATAAAAAAACACCACTGGAACTGTTTAGGGTTGTTTCGTTTTCACCAGATCTGTCAACTAGATTTAGAACACGCACAAAAAGGAAATGCAACGGGACTTCACTGTCGTGGCTTTTTCGTTCACGACAAAAAAAAAAAAAAGAAAGAAAGAAAACTGCGGGACTACCCAAGCGTGTGCACATACGAGAACAACTGCTTGTCACTGAATCATGTCGATGAGCTTAGCAATGCGGAGAAATGACTGTGTAGCGTTTTTAACACAGAATGAAAGAGAGAGCGGAAAGAAATGACGGCTTGTCGAAAAAGGTTAGCGAGCGTGCGCAGCTGAGTTACTGGTCCCCCTTTAGACAGAAACGGGCCCGTTTTGACGTGAAACGCGCCGGGACACACGCCTGGCAGCGCATACGGTGGACAGTTTTGTGCACGCAGATATTTATGGGTGCGCTGCCATTGTCGCACGCATTCGGCGCACACGAACCGATGTTGGCGGCCCGCCGTAAAAACGGGCCGCTTTGTGCACTCGCCGAGTGTCGACGAGAGAGAGACCCGCCGCGCGTGCGTGCTGTAATAGTATGTCGCACATCGGGAGTGTGTCTCTGACGGCACGCCTGCAGTCTGGCGCGTCCCTGCGCGATCGAAGAGTTAACGGGAAGCGAGCATCTCTCGGGCGCCTCCGAAGGTTGCTTGCCGCCGGCCAGGGAGGGCAACATTTACTGCCAACTTCGCTGCTTTGTGCTACGACGCTGTAGCATATACGTGCTACCGGTTCTGTCCTCAAAGGTCCATCTTTAACTGTTGGTCCAAACCTCTCAAGGTGACTGACTGATTGATTTCTGGGATTTTACGTCCCAAAACTAGCTATGATTATGGGAGACGCTGTAGTGGAGGGCTCCGGAAATTTCGATCACGTAGGGTTCCTTAACGTGCAGTGACATATAGCACAGTACACGGGCCTCAACGCTTCGCCTCCACCTCAGCGCAGCCGCCGCGGCCGGGAATCCATCCCGGGACCCTTGGATCAGCAGTCGAGTATCATAGCCACTAGACCAGCATGGCGGGGCAACGTGTCGAGGTGCGCGTCTGACGTAACTTGTGGCATGTTCTGCCCCTTCTTGGTAGGCGTTTGATGCGTTTCTGTCAGATGGTAGAATTATTTGTAGTTTCGAACTTTAGTGTGGTAATATGACCTAAATGGAATGAATTGAAACGGACGAGAAAAAAACACATTCCTGCCGTAATTAGGGAGCGAACCTTGAGGTCACACGTCCACCAACTGTGCTACCAAGACGATCCACATGACTGGGTATTTCTGTAAACTTGAAGTGCATTCGCGACACTCGCATATATCCATGCCGGCGACTGGGATCACTTCTTGCCTGAAGGCTTCACCTAGTATGTGATCTCATTACGGGTTGGACGCTGACAAGTAAACTCTTGCATGCTATACCTAAAGGCACCAAGTCTGCCAGAACGAGACCCACTAAACAACTAAAGGGGAATGGATCAAGGGCCGGTTCCTCTGTTTGTTCGTCAGAAGCCAGCCCATATTAAGATGTTGTATAGTACATGACGCCTTCTCGCAGAAAAATAGCTTTCCCCACTCGTCGACATCCCCAGGATATGAATTGTACAAACCGGAGGAACGACCGCCGTTGCAGCTCAGTTGGTAGAGCATCGCACGCGTTATCCGAAGCGCGTAGGTTCGGTACCCACCAAAGGCATCTGTGCCTTTCAGTCCACTTTGATTCCTTTATGTCATAATCACTAAACAACAGTGAAAAAGTGCCAACAGTTTCCCCTATGCCTGCGTCGGCCTCATTGCACATGATAAAATGGTTCTGGTACCTTGCGATATCGTTGCCCCATCCACTGAAAAGCTCGCGCGCGCGAGCTCAGTTTACGACCATCGCGGCCCAATTGCCATGGGAACGAAATGCAAGGACACCTATTGTAGAGAAAGGAACCCAACGTAGTGAAAATTAAACCACCGAATACCCGCTGCGGCGTCCCTCGTAGGCACATCATGGTTTCGTCGCCTAAGAAGCCCAGAAATGGCTTTCAACTCTGCCTTAAACTTGTTTGTTAAAGTTGCCCACACGATATTTCCTGTGGTTTTACGTCCCAAATCCACCATATGATTATGATAGACACCGTACTGGAGGAGGAGGAAGGAAACAGAAAGGCAGGGAGGTTAACCAGAAAACGTCCGATTGGCTACCCTGCGCTGCGGAATGGGGGCTAGAAAGGTGAAATAGAGAGGAGCGAAAGAAAAAGGTGGCCGGGGATGGCACATAATGCGTTGACGCATAAGGTATTGCACTGGTACTCCGTCAAAGGCGTTCACACAAGCCCGTCGTCCTCAAGAAACAAAACAGTGCTTTCACTGCCATGTGGGCCGACGAGCGGTGGGGACGGTGTTACCGTAACACCGAAAGCGGCCGATTGTCGAGTCGTTGGAATGCCTGAGTTCTTGTTCGAAGTTCTACGGCAAATAGAGGGCAGTGGCATAGTAGGTGGTCGATAGTTTCGTCGGTCCCGCAGACGTCCCATGCTGCATTGTCGGTCACTCCAATTAATGCAGAGCATGCCTTCGCGAAAGCAACTCCTAACCAGAGGCAACAAAGAAGCGAAGCTTCACGTCGAGATCAGAACTCTTGTTTGGGCTAGTTGGTGACCATTCATAATGACTTGAAGACGCGAAAGAAAGTACACAGACGACACACAAAAAACGAGGCGCTCGTCCTTGTCGTTTTTTGTGTGTCGTCTGTGTACTTTCTTTCGCGTCTTCAAGTCATTATCCACGTCGAGGTAATCCGGATGGTGGGCGGAGTTCCAGGTATGTGTCTAGTTGATGTAGTCTTCCATATATATGTCTTATGCTTGGTGAGCTCCACTCCATCAGAGAGAGACTGAGTGTCAGGTGTCGAAGGGCTCCGGAAATATCGACCACCTGGGGTTCTTTAACGCGTGCAATGACAACGCACAGTATGCGCAGGCATCTACCATTTTTCTCCTCCATCCAAAACGCGACCGCCGCGGCCTAAGTCGAAGCGCCGTCGGTTAGGGACAAAGCACCAGAACTACGTACGATACCAGACGAAATAGTCCACTTAAGACAAGCTTTGAGTTCTCCTCCTAACCTTCCTCTCTAAAGGAACGTGATTAGAGGGCAAATGAATATACAGCTGTTAAATGAGTTCTGCGAAAGAACTGGAATTAGATATGCTGCATGTAATAGCTTGTATAAGATGATTGGTTGATTGATTGATTTGTGCGGTTTAACGTCCCAGAACCAGCTGTGATTATGAGAGACGCCGTAGTGGAAGTCTCCGGAAATTTCGACCACCTGGGTCTCTTTAACGTGCACTGACATCGCACAGCACACGGGCCTCAACATTTCGCCTCCATAGAAACGCAGCCGCCGCGGCCGGGATTTGATCCCGCGACCTACGGACCAGCAGCCGAGTGCCATAACCACTAGAGCACCGTAGCGGGGGGAAATTATTGCATGAGCGACAGCGAAACGATAGGACAGCTGGAAATTAGTTGGCGTGAAGAAATCGAGAAAATTTCAAGGAAAATATATTTCATCCGATTCGAAATCAAAGTATGACTTAAAAGAAAGTGTTGAGGGCCTAGTTGGTGCATGATTAAGAAATACACTGTGAGCGTATGTTATTCCTGTGTCCTTCCTTCCTAGTGGGTTCCGTGTACGTTTTCGCGCTCATAATATATTTGTTAATCGAAATCGGAGGTCGTTCAGCGGTGCCATCGCTCTTTCGAAGGCAGTATGTTTGACATGTTTCCTGTCGTCCCTGTGGTTACTGGGTGTCCCATTGTATATGCCACCGCAACTTCCACTCGATATGGACCCACATAGAGAAAAAAGAAGAAGAAAAAGAAAGAAAGCTGCCAACTGCAGCGCATTCGCACCATACATTCCCCACAAAAAAAAAAGAAAAGAAAAGAGTCCCTGGTGGGGGAGCGACGGCCGGCGGCTTGGACCCGACCGACGCCGCTCTGAATGCCGCCGGTTGATGCGGAGCCTCGAAATGCCGTCCTGCGCGGGCCGCTGTATAGGGGGGCTAGTGTGCCGACGGCCGCTATCCCCCGAGCTCAAACCTTAGTCAACTGCTCCGATTCTCAACTGAATGATCGATTGGTGCGTTTCCTTTTTTTTTTTATCCTTTATATAAGGAGCGATGTTCCCTACATGTTTGTTCCTTCCTGTGACGCCGCTATGGTTTAGCTCTTCCTATGGCGTTGTGCTACTAACCACAAAGTCACTGATTCCACCTCCCGACAACGGCTGCTACGTTTTGATAGGCGCGAAATTGTAAAAAAAAAATGCGAAAGCGCACGTGCGTCAAAACATTCCCGATACCCCCTGCCGTTTCTGTGGACGAAGTCACCGTTGATACACGTTCGAATGAGCCTCGCGTTAGCATCAGCAACGCCACTTGCGCCTCTCTGTCGGAATGACGCGGACCGCGTTCGCACGCAGCCAGCTGTCTGCCGCACGAGTTGGCTCGCGTCGTGGCCAAGGCAAGGTTGCGACATCTCGCGGAAGCTCCTCAGATTATATTCGCAACTCCAGAAAAAGTGGTTCATCTGGCAACATTGCTGAGAAAAACAAAGATGGCTTCTATATCCAGGGTCACGGCCGCGCTTCCGCTTAGCGCTGTGCTAAAGTTTCTTGATTGCGGGTTCTAATCACGATGCTTCCTCGAATGCGAAAGGGTTCTTGCTGCCGAACATCTGATATTAATTGGTCTAAAAGATTTGAGCGGCGAAACAGCGGAAATAATTGCGCTGTGCGTTCAAACGTCGCACTTGTTCGGAGACCCGCATCAGATTTCCTTAAGGATAAAGAGCCTTTCCAGCGAGCCTGAAGTTGAAGAAGGCAGGTACGTGTTCATGCGTAGCTGGCCTTTCCGAAAGATGCAAGAACTTGTGCGCGGCGTTGCTCCATTGAGTACAGATGCGTCACTTATAAACGTGTTAAGAGAGTGCAGTACTATATGCGGGGTGCCGGAAGACAAACTTAGAGGCGCGGTGAACAGGTCGAGGGCTCAAAAGTTGGAACGAGCGCAATAAATCCTGAATTGTCACCAGATGAACTCGAAATGCAAACGCGCTACGTTAAACGATCACACATTACCTCCATAACCACCAAACATATTACGAGGCGCAGCGGGCGCATGGGACGAAGCCGGCGAACGAAGGCAAGCGCTCGTTTTATATCTACTTACTACAATGCATGCGGACAAAAGTACATACGTCAGCAATAATGTTACCGCGGTTCAAGTTGAGCATAGGCACACTCAGAAAACGTTACCAGATATACACGTATAAACGATGTCGCTATTTTGTTCACGCGCTTGCCTAAACTAAACTACACTCCGGCTCTTCGAAAGGCGCGCAAGATAATAAACGCGCGCACACACAACCTGTGTACTCACCGGGGAAGAAGAAATCGTCGCGAGTGAAGTGCCTGGACCAAACTAGCATAGTTCCTGTCACCTTCTTGCCAATGCGCATGTTCCTAATCCATGTTGCCCTGCGCGAAGCGTCGTCTGCTTCTTTGGGGAACCGATGAAACGACGTGTTGCTGTCTTTGCATCGCGATGACACGCACTGAGGCATGCAACAAAAGTCTTTTGATGAGGATTGTTTCTTTTTCAGGATGCTTCGAGGCAGCATGGCGTCGATTAAGGAACTACAGAGCTGTTTTACAGCGCGCGGTAATGCGATAACATACCGCGTTTCGAGGTCGACGTTGGATCGGCTGGTTCCAGGAGCGTCCGCTAGGTGGCGAGCATTTAGATGGAGTCGCGAATAGCTACGAGGACACGTCTTGCAGATCGCAAACGCTTTATGTCATCCGTGGCTATCAACTCTCTCGATGGCAGCCTTGTTTCTGTTTTTATGAAACGCGGCCCGGACGACCACCACGGTTCAGAGAAAGCCGGGTCCTACACTGATGGCGCCGAATCCGCGCTTACTCCGTCATTTCGCCCCGCTTGAGGCGGGACCAATTCGGCTTTAAAGGGCAACTCCTGCGGTTTCCTTCATCAAGTTCTGACATCGATTTTCCAGTAGTATTGACAGTCCTCTAGTAGACAGGATAGTTCAGTCTTCTCAGAAACGCACCAATAACTTTAAATAACCGACTGAAAGGTGTGTTCAAACCGAAACGGGTAGACGCTTCGTACAGCGTATGCGATGATGTCACAGCCTTCCCGTTATCATAAATATGGAGCTGGTGCCAGAAAAATGAGAGTGGCGAGGGCATCCGACAATGTATTGAGTTATGTCAGCTCTTCTAGACTTGACAGCGAAGATTTGAACCCTGGAGTATGGCCGTTTTGCTTTTGACGGCTCGCTGGTGCTGGTAGGCAGCGTTGAAAGTGATGACGTCCAAAACACAATGTGGTCGGCGCGGGAATCCGCTAAAAATTTTTAAAATTAATTTCCAGAAAAACTAAAGTACTTACAACCGCCTGACTTGCACATATTATTGCAGTACCGAGGAGAATATATAGTGAAAATTTCGTTGAGATTCCGTGGAAGCTGAAAAATCGCCGGGGTTGCTGTTTAAGGGGATATTACTCCCGCGAGCTTGTTCGGGAGTATTTTGTTTTTCGGCTTTTGCTGTGCAAACGACGTTTTGGGCACTGTCACTTTAGCTGCACTGTTACTGATGCTAATGATGAGCAAGAACTGAACAAAGTTTTTTTTTTTTTTTCAATTTTCTCCGAACGGAGCGATACGCGGCAAATGAAATTGATTTTACCAAAACAATCGCCATGACTTTCGGTAACAAAAAGAAGCCGCTGAATTATTCTTACGGTGCTAATGGTAGTTTCTTGCCCCATGTTAGTGAATTCGATTACTTGGGCGTTATTTTTTTCCCACATAACCTAAAACGGCATGCTCATATTAACCACACCTCTTTAAAAGCACTTCGGAAGCTTGGATAGCTTAAGCGAACCTTAATAAATGGAACCATGGAATGTAAACTCACTGCTTACAAACCACTAATTCGTCCGATAGCAGAATACGCTTCACCTGTACGATCCCCTCAACTCACGTGTGACATAGAGCATCTAGATTCACTTCAGGAAAAAAAAAAGCAATCAGATAGCAGCTTCTCGCCTTCTTTACATGCTCACAGCTTATCATTGCAGACTTTGGAGCACAAGTGAACGCGTAATTTTGCTACATGAGATCGTCCATGCGTCAACCAGTGTTGAGGCTCTTTTATATGCCGCTAATGCTCTTACCACTATAGACGCACGCACATACTAAATATTATTCATTTCAGGACACATACTGACTGTTTTAAACATCCGTTTTTTTCCACGCACAGTTGAAAATTGGAACAACTTCAGTGTTTCGCTTCGTGCACAAACTTATTAAGATTTTTTGAACAACTACCTAACCATATCACCTTTTAATCTGTTTTGTATAATCTTAGCGCTTTTTTGCTTTGTTTGCACTAACATCTGTACACACACCTGATGAATGACTTTGTTCAGCACTTATGTTGGCACATCACATTTTAATCTGTTTGTACCTCAAGCGTTTTCTTTTTTTTTTATTTTGCGTTGTCGCTGCTGTTTGTACTGAAACATGTACCTACTGCTGCTGTCTCTCGAAATCGAACAGAAGTATTTCTAAATAATAATAATAATAATAATAATAATAATAATAATAATAATATCTCCCGAATGCTGCAGCAACCTTCCCCAAAAACAGCCGCACCCCCAACGTGGAAATAGTAAGAGAGGATAGTTCTGAAATTTTCTCGCTGAGAGGAACCCCCAACAAAATTCCAGATGTAAACCACTCCCCTCCGATGTAAAAAAAAAAAAAGAGTGCGAGGAAGGCGCCTCGGCATCGACCTTTAATCAATGCAGCATCCGAGCCGCGTTTATTCATCCTCTTGTTTCTTATGGTTCAGTTCAGCGTGCTATCAGCAATATTAACATCGCAAGAACGCATAGACATTTTTATTTTATTTATTTATTTTTTGCTGCCCTGTTGCACGTGCCTACCACAAGGATGCCCTTTTATGCTCCACATACGATAAGCACCGTATTCGTGCAAGTGAATAGCCATACGTACAAAATTTACAATTCTTGCAATCCATGAAACAGTCTTCCCGACGAAGGCAAGTCTACTTGTCGAAAAGTTGGCTCCGGCGACATTCCTTGTTCTGAATCATTTTTAACGATGTGTTAATTGATGCAAGCCTCTACCTACCCCTGAGCTTCTGTTTTAGTTTGGAATTTTGGCAGTTTCACTCGCGCCGAAATGTGATTTTCTCTAAAAATTAGCTTTGCTGCAGTACAAGGGCATCCTGCGGTGAAGCGTACGGAAAGTCGAAAGGAGAGTCACCCGCTGTCACGCGATATAGCACATTTGGTTCCTTAATTACAAATCTAAAATAGTTAGAATAGCATCAAGTTACAATTTAATCGAATATAAAGCACTACTAAAAATATTCGACAGTTCTTTACCGATATCTATCGCTATCAAGTTCACCATTCCCTCGCTGTCCTCAAATCCTAAGGCTTTATTTATGCTACAGTTCTCAGACGTACGTTCGGGTAGATATCGCCACAATAAACGAATACGTGTTATCGCTGATACCGTGAATTTTCTGAAGCGGGCATATTTATCGGCCTTGTTTCTGAGAATCGATAAATAAGCGTTCTAAGGCATCCCAACCTCGTTTAAGGTAGTAGGGCGGTTCCTTATCAATTGCCATAAAATACTTCCCTGCTTATTTTTCCCCTTTCGATACGGCAAATGAGTTATGCTGACACCTGCATGGTGGAGTAACGATTACAAAAGCGAAAATTAGCACTTACCTGTTTGCAGCAGGCAGCTACAATGAAATCCACACGGATTTCTCAGGAATGAAAAACCTCTTAGTTGACGAAAAACTCGTCCTGGTCCAGGGATCGAACCAGGGACCAGCCCTGTCCGGGGCGGTCGCATTGCCAATTGAGCTAAGCAGGAGGCAAGCAATTGACAGTGCGAGGGCTAATTGAGCAACAACTCGAAGCACTTGGGCATGAATACGTCGAATGAGTATGCTGAGACCCGCAAGGTGGAGTAACGATTAATGATGGAGTAACTGCAGTGTAGAGTAACTACACTTTCGGTACTAAACTCCACGGCGGGTTTTTTTTTCTTTGCTAATATCAACATATCTTCATGCTTCATGCTGCGGGACACAAGCACGCAATTCCTGCTACATCACCTGTTTTGCGCGGTCAAAAATAATGAGCGCGCGTAGCTTCCAAAGTTTTCACATTCCGACTGAACAAATAGTAGTCCATGTCTGTGTATCCAGCTTCGTGACAATTTGTTCCCAGCTTTCATTACCCTTCAAGACATCTCAAGGTCTGCGTTTGTACTCCTTGGAAGTCAGTCTGAATCCAGAAAGCATTGTAGTTCCCGAAGTTCTTCGTGAAATAATACAGCCACCCGACTTGTCTTGCTGCGAGTGCTTTTAGAGAGGAAAGAAACAATAATTGCGCCTTCGATACCTGGCGCAATGTCACAGCTCCTAATCACGCTTTCGGTGCTTCCGAAACATGCCGGAGATAAGCTATCTTAACCTGGTATTGTTGCGATAAGTGCTATTTAATATATTTACCAAATCGTGTTCTCCGCCCGCTCTCGATGTCATGGATGCTCTGCTCTTGCCTCCTAAATGTTTGACGCTGAAATTGTGACCTATAAGTGTTTCTAACTCCACCTCCTCTCTGAGCCGCGTTGCAGCGTCATGGCTATACAAGTCCAGAGTAGTCCTATATGTCCTTCCGAGGCTTGCATATTTGCCGAATCTGTATCTGTCACAGCTATTTGACCCAATACACGCTGCATCTGCGCTCGCGTGGTGACAAACGTGGTGCCACGAAGAAAATGAGGTAGGGCCTACGGAATTTCTATGCGTGGAAGCCGCTCTGTGGGCCATCTCCAGGCGATGCCGGTTGAAGCTCTCCAACACTGACGGCTGGGGAAGTCTCGCCGTCAGATCCCAAGGGTCCCTCGCCAAGATGTGTGGCCCCTTGTTGTATTCGCGTCGCTGTCTCTCGTCGATAACGTTACGTCCGCGTTCTGCAATCGCTGGCTCCTCACTCGAAGACGATGCTTCTGTGGCTCCTGCCGTTGTCCTTCAGGTTAATGTCAATGCGTACCTCTCATCGGGTGTCCATACGGAATCTTGAGCCTTGGCTCCTGCAACTTAAGCCGCATTCACGTAGGCCACCGAAATAGGTCGCGCAGTCGCAAACCGCTTAGGTCAGTAAAGCGACCTTTTTGGTGGAGTCGCTCACAGGCCGATTCTCCGGTTCTGCGATGGGAGCCGCGGAACCAACCATCGGCGCTGGAACTTGACGCCGAAGTAATTGTGGCAACCACTCTACGTGGTTGCGCTAGAAACGAAGCAGACGTAAACAGAGGCAGTGCGTGGCGAAAGAACACCGGTTTCCGTGAGTAGCTCGTCGCCTGTGCAGCGAAGCCTATGGGGCGATCCTGGTCACAGCGCCAGATAAATATGGGCATAGTTTATTGAGCTACTGCAGCACACCAGACAAATCCACCACCAGGATGACACAGTCAGGAGATAATGCGTATCTTCGTTCGGGGACGACTTGCATTCTGGGAGGGTAACTCCGAAACACAGCAGTTGAAAAGGTAAGGCAAGACAGACTCTGCGGAGGCGGCCGACCGATTCACGGCTCGCTCGCTTCACCCTTGTTGAGTTCGTCAAAGAAGGAGGAGGAGGAGGAAGGGGAAAACAGAAAGGCAGGGAGGTTAACCAGAAGGGCGTCCGGTTGGCTACCCTACACTGGGGGAGTGGGAAGGGGGAATAGAAAGAAGGGAGAGAGAGAAGGAAGGGGAATAATGAAAAAGACGTTGTCGGACAAGTCCAGCTGTCAAAGGCGTTCACGCAAACCAGTCGTCTTGAGAAAGCGTAAAAGTGCTTTTAGTGCCTTGTGGGCCGACGAGCGATGAGGGCGGTGTTCGAGTAGCATCTGTAAGGACAGTGGCCGATCGTCAAGGTGGTGTAGCGTCTCAGCAAGGATTTTCCTTTCCTCGACGAATCGCGGACAGTGGCACAGCAGATGGTCCAGGGTTTCGTCGGTGTCGCACATCTCGCAGGTTGCACTGTCGATCGCTCCAATTAATGCGGAGTATGCCTTTGTGAAGGAAACTCCCAGCCAAAGTCGACAAAGAAGCGAGGCCTCATGTCGAGGAAGCCTGATGGAGGGCGGAGATGCAGGGAAGGGTTTAGCTGGTACAGTCGCGTTCGTCTGATGTTTGGTGTGTTCCACTCAACCAGTGAGAGACGGCGTGCCAGGTGTCGAAGCTGCATTGCAGCATCTGTCCTTGAGAGTGGAATTGAAATAATGTTCGCTTCTTGATGTGAAGTGCGAGCTGCGCCATCTGCGGACTCGTTGCCGCTGATTCCGCAGTGACTGGGCACCCACTGAAAGTCAATCTCGTGGCCATTTTCTCGGAGGTGGTGGTGAAGCACGATTACATCGTACGTCAGCTGCTCGTGGCATCCGCGCCTAAGAGCTGACCGTATGCACTGCAACGCCGCCTTCGAGTCCGAAAACACAGCCCATTTCCTCGGCCTCTCAGTACGGATGAATTCTAGCGCACGACGTAGAGCCGTGAGTTCTGCCGCCGTGGACGTCGTGACATGAGACGTCTTTAGTCGAATCGTTATCCCCTGCGTTGGTACGATCACCGCTCCGCCAGAACTGGACGACGTAGTCGATCCATCGGTGTATACATGTACGTGGTTACCGTACCGTTCGTACAACAGGTGTAAGCTGAGTTGCTTTAGCGCAGATACTGGTAGATCTGTCTTCTTCTGTATCCCAGGAATTGTGAGGTGTACTTGTGGGAGACTCAAACACCACGGAGGGAGCACTCGCTTAGCCGCAGGCGTGTACCCTGGAGTAAACGCCGCACTGTGTGCATTGACATTAGCGCTGAATGAAGTGCGGGGCCTTGCAGCAACGAGGCTCGCCAGATGGTGTGAGGGAGTCCTAGCAACATGCCTGAGGTGAAGTCGCATGGTCTCAACGGCGATGTGCGTCGTGATAGAGTAATCCTGCGCTGTGGCAATGGTTTCAGCCGTTGACGCGCTGCGTGGTAAGCCAAGGCATATCTTAAGAGCTTGTGCTTGAATGCTCTGTATCGTGCGCAGCTTAGTCTTGCAGGTGTTGGCGATAGCAGGTAGGCTGTACCGCAGGAATCCGACGAACAGCACTCTGTACAGCTGTAGCATAGCGTGTATGGACAGGCCCCAGTTTTTCCCTGCGAGGAATCTGAATAAGTGGCAGATAGCAGTCAGCCGTTTCTTCACGTAGTTAACGTGCGGAGTCCAAGACAGGTCTCTGTCAATTACCACTCCCAGGAACCCATGACTTCGGCAGTATGGTATTACTTGACCGTTAATGGCGATATTATATGCAAACATCGGTTTCCTGGTGAATGCCACCATTGCACACTTTTCGCATGAAATGTCTAGTCCTTGTTTCTGAAGGTAACGTGACGTCGTCGTGACTGCCTTCTGAAGCCGAGCACGAAGCTGAAGCCGTGTCACAGCGGACGTCACAGCGGAAGGTAGCGCATTCACACTGCAACAAACTTCCTGCCGCGGACAAATCAATAAGCCGTCTGAGCCCGTACCTTGCTGCGTACTGCATTTAGGACATGACTTAGATGCGTGATATGGTGTACTGACTAATTTCTGGGGCTTTACGTCCCGAAACCACGATTTGATTATCAGAGACGCCGTAGTGGAGGGCTCCGGAAATTTCAACCACCAGGAGTTTTTTTAACGTGCACTGACATCGTGCGGTACACGGGCCTTGACATTTCGCCTCCATCGAAATGCAGCCGCCGAGAATTTGACAACTCGGATCAGCAGCCGAGTACCACAGCCGCTCGACCACTGCGGCAGAGCCAGTGCGCGTACTTAACTATACAAACTTTCAGATAATCACAGCGCGATTTCACGAAATGGGGACATAAAAAGTTACAAAAATTGCCCATAGACTTGCTGACACTTCATACACAAATAAGGGTTAAGCGAGTATCGAGCGTCACTGTTGTGCATGGCATTGTACGAACGCGGGAATTGTGTTTCTGTACACTTCAAACGAGAAACGGTCCTTTCACTAAGCCCGCTTACACTTCAGTCTATCTGTATACACCTTATGTTCTGGGTCAGGACACTGTATTTCAGATGACGGTCAATTTAGTCGCGGCCTTCACAGCGCACACACGACTATGACATCAATAGTATTGTGCAGGGCGACAACGCTGGTGTTGCGCTGATGGCTCTAGGATGCGACACAGGATGCGTTCAGTCAAGTGGCACGGCTAAGTCGCACACACAACAGCATCGTAACTCAGCACTACTGCTCATATCTCAGTCTAAAGCCATTATTATTATTATTATTCTTTTGTTACGTGTGGCTGCTTACGGTTAAGGCCAGCCTTTCATTACGTGCGGCTAGTGCGCAGCTGCGTCTAAGTGCCAAAAATTATTTACATTAATTCAGGCTGATAAGCCCAGAACTACGATCAAGAACTAAGAGGCACAATTTAACAGGACATGTTGATGAGCTTGTTGGTTCATATTTTAGGGCAAAAGGTGCGGCGCCAGAAAGGCGGGATAGACAATATGAAGACACGAAGCAACATAAACGGGCGCCAAGTGGCACGGCGCCAAAAGGTACACTCGGATCATTGAGCACCACTGGGGCTATTTACTCTGCGTACTTAAATGTAACCACTCGAACATTTCGCCCCCGATCAAAAGCCGATGTCTAAGCCACAAGCTCGATCACAGCAGCGGCGGTAGGCGGCCCCACACAGCAGATGACTGAAGCCTCTCGGTAAATTTTGCGCTGACGCTACCTCAAATATAAGGTATATACATCGACAACGGGGTGTCACCTGGGCCTCAATAATGGGGCACCCAACGTTCTTCCACGTTGATCTATTTCCAAAAGCGGAGTAAAGCGGCGGTTGGACTGAAAGCAGCTGTAAGAAATGCATAAACAATCCATTGGCTTTCGGGGAGCTTGTATCCATAGTGCGTGGGTTTTTTTTTTTTTTGGTTTTTTTCAGCTCATGCGGTGTTGAAAACTCTGTCGTATATCGCAGCGGCAATCTTCCAGTACGCTTTCACCACTTTTAGCTTTGCCTATTCACTCCCTACCCTAGGCAAAGCTTCACCACTGCCTTTCAAACATTCTCGTCCGTCGGCTCACGAGGATCTCTCGCGAAACTGCACTTTAGGGCATGAATCGGGCTCCCAGTTCTTTTTCTTCTTTTTTTATAGTCAATGGAAAGAGGAAAAAAAAGAAGGCTAGCGTCGGAAATCATCACGGAGTCGTCGTTGCGGATCCTTTTTCTCTCACATCGACCGCAGTGGAGACGGTGGCTGCCCGCTTTGGCAGTTTATGACTTGCCGCTTTTTTCGGCCGCTCGTAACAACGCGGCACAATCGGGGGACAAACGTATACCGCGCTATCTATACCACCGGGACGTGGAATAAAGCGATATCCGCGACACGAGCACATACAAAAAAAAGTACAGGGACTTCCCAAAGACCGTTCGAAGAAATAAATACGCCACACATATAGCACGACGCGCCTGTCGGGAAGTGACGGCGTCCGTCAGACCGACCGCGCTCACTTCCGACAGCCGTCAAAAGTTGAAATAGGTGCCTTCAGTGGACAGTGGTGTCGGCCCGGTCGTGTTCACGTCGTTGCAACCCCACTTCTTGGAGAGCTGACTGTGTGTGGGGGCGTCTCCGCCTGGGTGAGGGGGTATACGAGGGGGGACAGAGTGGCGGAGCGGGATATTATACGTGGGTTTGATCAGCGTTCTACCTGAATCGTCGGGGGAAAGATGGAAAGATGTCCGAGCATGCAGACTCTCTATACTGGCGCACCGCAGAAGGCCTGCTCTCAAGCTTATGCCTTGTAACCTCCTCCTTGGGTGATGAAAATAGTGTAACTATGCTTAGACGAAACTACGACCTGCACACTTCTTGTATACGGACACAGGCAGAAGAGCATCAGATCCTCTTCTGCCTGTGTGCCGCAACATGATGAATAAAAGAATTAAAATAATAAATTAGAGAAAAGAAAAACTGAGGATTAAAAAAAGAAGCCACATAGACTATTCATGCACTTGGACTGTCAAAACAGGTAGAATTGTATTTTTATCCAGGCATAACCTTTACCATATCCTCAAGAACTTTGACATGTGTACACTCGCAAGCGTATCCGTTTTGATGCTTCAACAAAACCGCACACTGCATCAAATATGTCCCTGTAGCTTAAGACCAGTGCAAAGGCACCAAAAGTAAGAATGATTTCCGATGACAAGGTTAGCCCAAGATTAGAAAGCTTAATTTCCAGGCGACGCTATCATAATGGTGTATACTGGCGGCATTTTAAAAAATAATGATCTATATAAAAACTAAAGATCAGCCATTTAATACAAAATCAATTGCCCTTTACAAAAAGCTGCGTAACGCCGCAAACCGCCAGTTAAAATCGCAAAACGTCCATTTCTCGAACAAAAATTTGACAAGCACGTAATAATGCTAACAATGCACTCGTTTATCTAACCGATCAACTAAGAAAACTGAGTGACGAAGGTTTATTTGCAGGACCAGTCTTCATCGACCTAACAAAAACATTCGACTGCACAATATCCTCTTTAATAAGCTTGAGGCAATCGGTGCATGTGGTCCTGCCCTACCACTACTGAAAAGCTACTTAATGTAACAGACTTCAAGTTGTGTCTGTTTCTGATGTCCATGGCTAGAGAAGAAACTAATGACATTGGCGCGCTTCAAGGATCCATTTTGGGACCACTCCTATTTTTGTTCTATATTAATGACATACCTAACTGTCTGTCCTTCACAAGTTCCATTTTGTACGATGATGACACAACCGTATTTGCATCTAAAAAAAGAAAACTACTTCTCGTCTCGTTAGAAAACTAAGCAATAACCTTAGTAATGTTTTAAAATGGCGCAGCGCCAACGTATTCATTATTAATGCAACAAAGACTAAATCTGCTGTATTTTCATCACATCAGAAATATGTGGCATCCTTTCGTTCTTTGACTTCTGGGTCGCTCCCCATTTCTCCCAGTCCCTGTTCATCTTTCCTCGGAATTTCGCTTGACTGTCACTTGAAATACACAGATCACATTTCTTACGTAAAAAATAAAATAGCATACGGCATTCGCGCTTTAACCAAAACACGTCCCTACACTTCACATGTGCCACATTATTGTCACTGTACTACTCATTCGTTCACTCGCATATTAATTACGGCTTAATATGCTGGGGCAAGGCTTATAACACTCACTTGTCATCCCTTCAAGTAATCCAGAACCAATCCATAAGAACCATCAGAAACAGCTCACGCTTCTCTAACGGTAAGTGCCTACTCCATAACAACATCCTAACCATATCAGAGCTCGTTAACTATAACTTAGGGATCCCATTCTGTAGGCATACACACAAGGAATTTCCGCCGATCTGCTCCTCACCTTCTGGCCTCGTTGCTCACCGTAATACAAGATTTGCTTATAATAACAATGTTCTATTCTGCCGAAAGTACGCACTAACTATGGTAAACAGACTGCTGAATTTTCCTCGATGTCGCTATTGAATACTTTACCAACTTTTATAAAAAATGCAACGTATCTAGCCGAATTAGAAAGAGATCTAAAATTCCACATTATGCATACTTACTAACATTGGTCCTTTTCATTGTTTCGCTCTGTGCTTTTTTGCACTGTTCTATACTGTAATCGTGTTAAGTTTCTTTTTATCCATAGCTGTAAGAGTGCCACTATTGTTTCAGATATTGTATATTACCTTAACGTACTTTAAGAGGAGGTCCCCATACATTCTTCGACTTTGGGACCTTCTCATGTATACTAAACACACGCAATGTTTCGGTGTTCATACCAATAAATTTGATTCCCGGATTATGATTCTTTCGATTAGCCGGTATCACCGGACCAGCCTTTTTCCAGTAGAAATTTAATGGAGGAACTCGGCAGCGTAATCTCGTAAGCAGCATTTCAGCTTCTCGCGACGGACACCACTGGTTTTCCCACGGAAATTGTAAGCGTAGAAAGTAAGCCATGTTGTCATTACCTCAACGGCATCCCTGTGAATTGCGTATGTCAGATATCGCAGCAGGAAATTCAAACGTTGGCAGAACCGAGACTATTGGTCCGCTGAGCAATTCTCTCGATCAGTGCATCGGATATCTGATTTAGATTTAATCCACGGTGACCAGGACCGCATAATAATTTTACGAGATTTATCCGTGGAGGGATTAAAGCGCGGAACGTCTGGAGAGCAGGAGACTTAGGAGCTGTTAGTGCAGTGCAGACTGAAAGGGAATCATTCACGATTACCCTCCTGACTGCAGCTAACGGGAGCGTCCGCAGTGCTAGAATTACCGCTACAAGCTGAGCTACAAATAAAGGGGTGACATGTGGCAGTTTAGTGAAGAAGACCAGTGGAGTGACAAAGAGAAAATGCCCACTCCTGCCTGTTCCTCTTTCACGGAAGCATCAGTGGCGGTTATATACTTAGTTTGTGCTTGCGCAAGGTAGTCTTGTAACAAGTTATTTAAGAATTTCCTGGATTAAAAATTTGAAATTTAGAATTAGCGGGGAAAATGTCGTTGGATTCAAAATTGATATGCCGATTTGATTCAACTGTTGCAATTACCTTCCTAATATTCACGTTTATGCTATCTTGATTTGTAGTGTTTTACGTCCCAAAACCGTAAAAGAACTTGTTGTTGGGCTAGTTGGTAGAACATATCCAAAACTTATTTAGAGCGCAACCACACGACACATCCCCACATACACACACCCATACACGCGTGGTTGATGCCTGGGTGTGTGGGTGTGTGTATGTGTGGATGTGTCGTGTGGTTGCGCTCTAAATAAGTTTTGGATACGTCCCAAAACCAGCTCTGATTATGAGAGACGCCGTAGTGGAGGTCTCCGGAAATTTCGACTACCTCGGTTTCATTAACGTGCACTGACGTCGCACAGTACACGGGCCCCAACACTTCGCCTCCATCGAAATGCAGCCGCCGCAGCCGTGATTGGATCCTGCGACCTTCGGATCAGTAGGCAAGTGCCATAACCACTACACCATCGGGGCGGGGCGCGTTTATGCTAACTGCTTCTGGACAGCAATCATGATGATGACGATGATGTTCCTATATAACCGCTCTTCTTTTTCTTCTTCGTTTCATTATGGCTAAATGTCATCGTTCGTCCAGAATAACTCAAATGAAATCATCTTTATGTCTCATCCCGCTAGCTATACCGCAGAAAGCACGCACTCGTTTGTCTGTTCCACAAGATTTTCTACCATAACTCGAAACTACGACCCCACTTGATTCATGCAGCACCTTTCATTTCTTATCGCCGTAATCACCAAAAAAAGTCGCAATCCCCCATTGTAACATGGTAACACATGCCCAATCATATTTTCCAAGAACTTGAAAAGATTGGAATTCCCTACCGGTATCACTGACCGCCACGAATTCACCCCAATTTAAAAATCTGCTTAAGTAACTGGTTACCTAGTTACATGCTTCAGTGTTTTTTCTCAATACTTTTTTTGCAGATTTTGTCCGCTGCCTAATATTACAGTGCTTGTTGTTTATTTTGTTGTTAGTAAGCTGTTAGTTTCATTTTTGTTTGACTTCTTATATCCTGCCCTTGTCTGGCATATCATGCCAAGGACAGCCAACAGATGGACAGCAACAGCGAAGGAATGGATACCAAAAGAAGGTGTAGCGGCGCAGCAGTTGTATCTAGCCAGCCTAGGGAAAAAGACAACGAGTTCCGCGTGGCCTCGAGGCGCGAGCCGCGGGACAAGATTAGAACGCGCTGGTGCTCTGACGAGACGCGGCAGCCGCAGCCGCTCTGTTCCTTGGTTCACAATAAACGCAGCGACGACGACACGGCAACGTCAGCCGCCGTCACGCCGCTGCCACTCTCTACAAATTCGTGACCCGGACGAAGGAAAACAACGCTGAGGCAAGTAATTGGTCAGATGCAGCGATTAAATTAAGAAGTTCGCGGGCACAAAGTAGAACTAGTTCGCTCAGGATAGGGCAAACTTGAAATCGTAGGGAGAAGCCTTCGTCCTGCATTGGACATAAAAGATGATGATGATGATGAAATCATTGCTTCGTGTTATAGTTTTATTTTTGTTTGGGTTCAGTTGTCCTTCTGCTCTGCAATGTAACTTGTACACTGATGGTTGCCCCGCCACGGTGGTCTAGTGGCTAAGGTACTAGGCTGCTGATTCGAGGGTCGCGGGATCGAATCCCGGCCGCAGCGGCTGCATTTCGATGGAGGCGAAATGTTGAGGCCCGTGTGCCGTGCGATGTCAGTGCACGTTAAAGAACCCCAGGTGGTCGAAATTTCCGGAGCCCTCCACTACGGCGTCTCTCATAATCAGAAATGGTTTTGGGACGTAAAACCCCACAAAACAAAACAAGAACAACAACAACACTGATGGTAAAACAGTGTTGTACACGTTCCTCCAAAACAGGAACGAAAACTCGTTCCTCGTTCCTTCCCAGTTTTGTAACGAGTTCCCGTTACAAGTTCCTTTAATAGAAAAGGAACGCGTTCCAGTTACATTTCGAAAATTGGAACGTGTCGTTACATTAACATTACATTTGATTTCTAAAATTGAAAATTAATCCTGAGGCAAATTAAGGTGAACACAATAAATCTCGCATCGACCTATGTATAAGTGAAGAATTTCAACGTCACCAGCGGCACATTAGCTGGAGACAAAGAAACATCCAAAGAAACGTTCCGAGCCCAATATTTTCAAGGAGCACCGAACATACTACAGACAACTCCACTGAAACTTTGGTGCTAGTCTATTACAAGTGCTACACTTTCCACTTCAGTCTTCAGATGCGTAGCCAGGATACTGCGCCTCCAATGTGCAAATAGGTAGTTACTCACACGCACCAGTGCATGCAACAGCGGTGCATCTGACACTAAAAACTAATAATAGAACTTTTGATTTATGATAGCATATAAAGGTTCGTGCCTGACCCATGGCATTGAGCGCAAATACTGGAACAAGATTCCCCGAAGTCGTCAGCATTCCCGATACTAAACGATTTGGCTCAAAATTGGTGGCCCTTGTAGCATTCTATAAAGTATTTGACAATTCTGGATATACTGCTTTTCCTTAGTTCTCATCACTTTAAAGTATTTGTGATATACTGAACTTTTTTGTTAATTATAGCTGCGTTAAATGTTTGCCGATGTGGGGAATTTTAATAATGATATCTTGTGCTTTTACCGCCGCATTATATAACGCGGGACTGTTTTGTTCTTGTCTTCGTGGCATTAGAAATAAGCATTATTTGCCTGTTCAATTTGCAGACACAACGACATTAAGGCAAGGCTGAAATGCTTTTGTGGTGCAGGAAATAAATAAGAAAATAAATAGCCTCACATGCGTAATATGACGGGATGCCATCTGAAAATGACCCACACCACACAAGCATAAATACTAATTAACAGGACAATCCTGTGTAGCTAACCTTTTACTCGCGCACTAATGATAGCAATGAAACCATAGTTTTTATTAGAAACAACCTGGGCATCTCCGAACATAATTAACCAGGTCCCAGTTAGAGCGATGTTAATCTCGCTCAGCATTACAAACACGCACGATTGTAACCATGTTCAGCACACGTTCGCGTTAGCACATGTATATATCCTTTCGAAAAGCCTTTGTTTTCTGCTTTTTGCCAAGGGTATAGGTAGAGTGTACTAGAAAGGCGCAACCGCGTTCAGTTCAACTAAAATACCTTCATGAGATTGACGCATAGAGTGTCTTACAAGTATGGACAATTATGGCCGTAACCAACGCGATATAGGAAAGCACGCGTTGACAGTGTCTTCGTTCGGAGGGAGCCCTGGCGGCGTGCACCCATACAGGGCTGGACGATTGTCGGATACTACTTGTACAGCCACCATTGTAAGCGGCCACCGCCAATGAGTAGCGGGATACCCTGACGTCGTGCTGCCGCAGTGAAGGGGAAGCGTCATCCTCGTCAAATAATCGAAGCCGTAATAGAATGGCGTTTTGGTGCGTGATTTTCTATGAGGGCGCGATAGTGGCGGCAGAAAAACGGGCACTCCAGGGAGGGCTTGTTGTAGCCCAGCCTATCCGCCCTGCATGAAGTGCTGCGTACCTGCGATCGCCCGGTGGAGTGGAACGTGTACAGAAGGAACGCCGTTCCCTTTCCCGTTCCTTCGTGATTGTAACGCGTTCCCGTTACAGTTCCACCAATCCCAAATGGAACGATGGCGTTCCTTCGTTCCTCCCAGAAGGAACTCGTTCCAGGAACGTCGTTCCTTCCAAGGAACGACGTTCCGTACAACACTGTGGTAAAATAAATAAAAAGAGGAAGATGATGACGACAGAAAACAAAAGAAGAAATAGAAAAGAAAGGCAGTGGAAGAAGAAGAAGACGGGGGAGAGATGAGACAACAATGAGAGGGTGTCCGCCGCGTTGGTTTAGTGGTTATGGTGCTGCTCAGCTGCTAACCCAAAAAATGAGGGTTCAATGGGTTCGATCCCGACCATGGCGGTTGCATTTTCGACGAAGACGAAAATGTCAGAGGCCCGTAAACTGTGCGTTATCGGTGCGCGTTAAAGAACCCAAGGTGGTCAAAATTTCCACAAGTTTCCTCTATGGCTTTATCTCCCTTCGATTATTAAATGCGAAGCATTTCTTAGCGAACTTCTGCGACTTTGAGCGTATCTATCTATCTATCTATCTATCTATCTATCTATCTATCTATCTATCTATCTATCTATCTATCTATCTATCTATCTATCTATCTATCTATCTAGCCGCCTACGACTTTGTGCTCTCCTGGCCGTTTCGTTAATGGGATGTATACGAAAATTGGTATGGCATAACATGAACATGACTGCATGACGAACATAAATGACAGCTCATAACATGAACGTCGTGACAAGCATGTCATGAGCGACATGATTTACATGCCACGGTTTCGGTGCTCTCCCAGCCGTTTCGTTAATTGTATGTGCACAAAAATTGGTGCAGCGCAACATGACTGCATGACGAACATAAATGACATGGTATTACATGAGAATCATGATATGCATGTCATGAGCGGCATGATTTACATGCCACGGTCTTTGTGCTCTCCTGGCCGTATCGTTAATGAGATGTACACGAAAATTGGTATGGCACAACATAACTGCATCACGAACATAAATGAGAGATCATAAGATGAACATCATGACATGCAGATCATGAGCGACATGATTTACATTCCATGGTAACGGCGCTCTCCTGGCCGTTTCGTTAATTGGATGTACACGAAAATTGGTATGGCACACCATGACTGCATGACGAACATAAATGACAGGTCATAACATG
Source organism: Hyalomma asiaticum (assembly GCA_013339685.2). NCBI lineage: Eukaryota > Metazoa > Arthropoda > Arachnida > Ixodida > Ixodidae > Hyalomma > Hyalomma asiaticum. The sequence goes on along the minus strand of CM023481.1, from coordinate 47,747,511 downwards.
AACATCATGACATGCATGTCATGACATGATTTACATGCCACGGTCTCGGTGCTCTCCTAGCCGTTTCGTTAATTGTACGTACACAAAAATTGGTAGAGCGCAACATGACTGCATGACGAACATAAATGACATGGTATTACATGACTATCATGACAAGCATGTCATGAGCGGCATGATTTACATGCCACGCGTTTCGTTAATGGCATGTATACCAAGATTGCTAAGGCACAACACGACTGCATGACGAAGGTAAATGACAGGTCATAACATTAAATCATGACATGAGCGGCATGGTTTACATGCCAGTCTTGCTGCTCTTGCGACCGTTTTGTTAACTTTGTATGTACCAAATCGGTATAGCGAGACAATGCAGATCCATTTTACGTTCCTGATGCGTGCTTCGCATTTCCTTGATTCCCACTGCACGTGGGATCTGTAATTTTTTCACTCCATTTCCCCTACCCCACATACGCTTAGAGGTGCTCATGTGGTGCAGAAACTAGCATCCTTTTCCTTACTCGAACCACTATTATTATTATTATTATTATTGAGAAGGCATGCAGAAAACTCTAGCTTACACTGCCACTGTGCTGCGTCATCTTCGCCAGCCTGGTAGGCTTTTTTTATTTTATTGCGATAGCAGTTATATGGACAGTCTCGGCTGGTTTTTGCCGTCCCCGTCGCCGCCGTCATGAACCGTATATGTAAAGTCCCAAAGAAAAATAATTTAAGTAAATGCTTCCGACGCGAGGAATCGAACCAGGAATCTCTCACTCCGCAGCGCGTGGCGCTAACCACTACGCCACGAAGAGCAGACGCTCCGAGGGGCTAACGGCGAGCCTTATAAACACACCCTTTACCGCTGGCAGGACTCGGAGACGGCAAGCGCTTATAGCGTTTCTTCATTACCAGCGAGATGGCGCGAGGAGCGCGACGGGCAGCCGCCTTTGCAACAGGAACGCTGTTCAAACTGAGAGTATCCATTGTGACAGCTTATTCGCGCTCGTTCGGTGTACATCTGTGCATTCGCTTCGTGCGTGCTTCACTTGATAGTTCGCCCTCATCTTGTGTTTGTTCATTTAGCGGCCTCGCCTAGCTTTCTATGTGTAGCTTTGTGAAGCGCAACGTATAAAGCCCTTCATACCGGCACCGCCCACGGGAGACGCTCACTTAGCAAGTGCATGTTTCCTGCAATTAATATTGCTCCTGAAGCTGCGAGCCTTACTTCGTATAGCATTGCAGTTTTTGAGTGGGCGATTGTTCTAGCCAGAAAATGAGAGAGAGAGAGAGAGAAGGGGGGGGGGGCTGCAAACTCAGTTAAAATCAAGTGCGAGACGCTCTTTCGGTAGGATTTTCCACGATTTCCGCTGTGCTCTATCTCTTTCCAAGGACCGTCTTTGTTGCTACGGTGATATTTAGTATATGCGCTGCTTCAACGTCGACATCCTCATGTAGGCTCACATCACGTGCAGTAATTATAGCGCTCTTGAAACAGAGAAATTTGCAAAGCACGTATGATTTAGAAGCAGCGTTGGTAAGGTCGCTGCGCACTCTTAACACTCAGTAAACTTTCACATTCACGGATATATCCTGCCGATTTCTCCGTTGTGTCCATCTGGTAGTGAAGTGGAGAAAGTTGATAACTGCTTGCTCGATTGCCGGCGTTTTTATTCCCTCAAGATTACAAATTATAATGCGTAACTGGGACTAGCATTTTATTTTCCTTCGCTGTGGTCTTTCAGGCATTCAGGGACACTGGCGCGAGGAAAGATGTGTTGTCGTGGCCAAGTTCATTTGTGAATCATAGCCGTTGCATTTTAACACGAAAGTGCTTTACGCCGAGGTGCACAAAGACATCACTTGCCTACTTCCGTCACTCAAGTGGATGTCTAAAAAAATGAACACACATTTTACAATGAAGTACGGCACGCCAGGATTCCACGATAGGAGCGGGAAGCTCTACCCGTCATCCCACCGACAGGGAACAAACCCACGACAGGGAAAAAGTGTTTAGAAAGCATACTTACTCTTAAATTAACATCGCCTCCCATTCGCTGCACTCTTGGTTTGCAGCGGTGGTACCACCATCTAGGAACAATGGAGGGAAGCAGTACATTTTCGTGGTAATGCGCGCCGGCAGTTAGCGCTTCGGTAGTCTGAGCGTCTCTGTGGCAGCGGAGGTTAGAGTCGTGCAGCTCCCTGGCGGCGCGTTGCTTGGGCACTGTACATCTGCGGCCACTACACAATTTGTCCATTGTGGCGTATATGGTAACCATTTGCGTTGCGACGCACCCTTCTACAGGAACCCGAAGACGGCCGTCAGTGAGCAAATGTTGCGCCTTTCGCTGCAGCGGTCAGTGCGTTCGCAAAACGACTTCCTGGCAACCCGTTTATTTTCGCTTGCAAGATGTCACCCTTTGCGGGCACTTCTGCTTTATGGCAGGTTTGAGCAGGGTTCTGGCATTTGCAATGCAGTGCCTCTGCATAAGTGTGAGTTCTTCGAGAACTTTCGCTTGTTTGGACCTGTCGAGGATCCCTGAGCAGCGTCAAAGTGCCGCTTATGTATACGCATGCAGCGGGTTCACATGTCGAGTCTACCCAAGCCATCTGCATCCCCTTAATTCGCCAGATTGCCGCGCATGTATTCCAAAGCTTCACGAAGACAGGTTTCACTTCCGTGTTATAGTGATGCCTATGGCAGAGCATCAACCTCATTTTTTTATACTCCTCATAATAGTCAGGGCATGACCTTTGCTTGTATTTTTTTTCTTTCTTTCCGCTTAATAAACGTTTATTCAGAATCTTTCATCAACAATAGTAGCATTTGTACACGAATATTTATTCCCGTTAGCAAATTTCAACGTTGCAGACTAAATTGCGATTCCTAAAATGATACCTGGGTCTCATTTTAGAAATCGGAAATCAGTCTGGGTTTTGTCCAATCTTCCTAAGTGGTGCCTGTATTTTTTACAGCATCATAAGTATACTATCGGCCAGAAAAGAAAACGGACCACGGTTTAAGCGGCCAGAGCGGCTGCAGGGCCACAATGCCATGCTGCTGGCTCGTTCCCCGCGCCCAGGTAGAGAAAGTCCTGAGTGACATTAAGAAATCGCTATTTGCTGGGCCACTTAATTGGTTCATTGCAATTCCTCTCACAGAGTAGAAAACCTCTTGAAGAAGGGACAACAGACACAGAGTGAACAAAGCGGTGTTGTTAAACTTCGCTTTCACATTAAATTTCTCCCGCATTGTTGGTCCCGCAGCAGCCCCTTCCGGCTGTGTATGTTTACTTTTTTTTGGCCGACAGTACATGTTCCCGGCTGAATATACACGTGCCGTCGCCCTCGCTGCGGTAGTGCCTCCGCATAGCGGATCTAACACCGGCTCCCGAACATTCCGCGCGAAAAGGTTTCTCATCGGCAGCGTACCAGCGTGACAACTGGCGATGTGCCGACAGGCAGGCACAGTCGTGGCGACCACCCGCCAGGGTCGGGACGGCCTTAGCGGGCGGTCCGTTCGTGGCACGCAGTGGTCGCCAGAGGCGCCGCTGTATGCCAACTCGGCGTAGGATGGCACCACGGGGAACGCAGCGGAGATAGCACATTCTTCGCGCAAGGCGGGCTGCCTGAGGGAGAAGGAACCGTGCGTACGTGCGCTAACTTGATGCGATGCTGATGTGGTGAGTGTAATCACCTGGAAAGGTCAACACCGGAAATGGGCGAAAAATCGAGAAGGGGGGGGGGGAGATTCGTTAGGAAAAGGAAGTTGTGCGCTCATTTTGTGCTGTTACGTTCTAATCTCGTACAACAAAGTATGGAAGAAGGGACAAGGTCGAGAGAAGGATCTGTCCCGAGACAGCTAAGGGGTTTCTAGGTGCTGTTAGCACTTTTAAAAGCAGCTGTTGGCTCCACAGCACATGGATTCACTGGAAAGACGAACTTTGTGGGTGTACCGATGCGTTCTACGCCGCTGCAAGGCGTCGCTCGTGAAGGTATACCACACGGTCGCACTAATTAATATTCAAGGGGGAGAAACAAAAATTACTTCGCTCGTCATGCTATACCATTGCCCCTCCCCCGAAGCGGACTCGATCTTAAGTGGCAAGTGCACCCTATCCGCAGCGCTGAAACATTTGTGTTTTTAAGCTATGTTATTTTCCTTTCCTCTTCCCACCCAATAAAGTATTTAAACAAACCTTTATACGAGTGAAGTCGCTCTTGTCGAGGCTTCTGCGTCCCAGCTGCCATTCTTAGTCAACACGCTGATAGTAGTCTAGCTTGAGCAATAGCAATTTGTGTCCGAGCCAACCTAAGGTATTCATTTACATGTGCGTTGAGCGGAGTTTCCAAGAATTGCACGTCCTGTTCGTCGGAACCATTGTTCGGTTACGAGTCAGCTCGCACCTTCGTGCGGACAAGCAGCCTGGAAAACCGTCAAGGGAACGCAGTGGAGCGTCGGCCTCCGCACATCTCAAATAATGGTGAAGTTAGTCCATGGCAAACAGCAAATGTTGTTACATTTTGTACCTCAATTATTCTGCTGTACTTTTATGCTGGCCGCCTAAGAGCGATTGATTGATTCCTGGGGATTTACGCTCCAAAATCATGACATGATTGCGAGCGACGCCGTAGTCGAGGGCTTCGGAAATTTCGACCACCTGGGGTTCTTTAACGTGCACTGACATCGCACAGCACACGGGCCTCAACATTTCGCCTCCATCGAGATGCAGCCGCCGCGGCCGTGATTCGATCCCGCGAGCTTGGGATCAGCAGCCAAATTCCATAAGCACCGTGGCGGGGCACCCTGAGAGCTAAGCGAAGCCCATTATTTATTTATTTATTTATTTATTTATTTATTTATTTATTTATTTATTTATGTCAATGTACTGCATGCAGACCTTCTCGGTCCAAGCAGGAGTGGTAGTATATAAATGGTTACAATTGTGCCAAAAGTGACGAGTACATTCCAAAGAAACAGTTCAATGCTGGATGACGTGTAAACAACGGTTTCAAAGATACAGTTTTTAAATCATATGCGAGCACGATACAAAAATGTAACACACTATTTAGAAGAAGGAATATCGCCGATTTCTTGAAGAAAAGATTCCACCGTTTCACAGTTCACCGCAGATGATGGTAGACTATTCCGGTATGCTATTGATGATGGAAAAACAGTTTTGATAAATGTTGTGACTTTTAGGCAGCCGTATTATCTTGTTGCGGTTAGTTCTTGAGGACTGTCTGAGGGGTTCAAGGAGGTGTTCTGTTCTGGATATTTTATAATGCTCATGATACAGATTATACAAAAATTTCAGTTTGGAAATGATTCTACGTGGATCAAGACAACACAGTTTGGCTTTTTTACGTAGAGCGGTAACACTGGTATGTCTGGAATAACTGACGTTATGCATACGTTATGAGGTGATAGTGCAGTTCGCTTCGCGATAGAGTCCTTCAACCATCTGCTCCAGGTTCAGTTCACTAAGTCCGCGTCATATACGTATAGAGGTTATTGAGATCCCTCTGCATGGACAGTTCACAACGGCGGAGTTGCAGTGTGTGAGGACTTTGTATGAACTACATTTCAGACCCAGCCGAGCAGCGATGTATTTGTCGTAGCGCTTGTGAGCTGGTTACAACATCTTTATTACAAGGTCACGACGGGGTCTCAGGGTGGACCATCTTGGGGGCGACTCCCTCGGCCCAAATGACTATTTTCGCTTGGTCCCCCATATCGATGGCTTGTGAAGTTTAGCATTTGGCATTTAGCATTCGTATCGATCTACGGCAAATGTCGGAAACTGAGTTTTAAAAATAATGGATGCTCCTCTCTGGCGACCACAGCTAATGCCGATTCACTTGTTACGTTCACTTCGAGCTCGCGAAACCAGAGTTCAACTAGGGAAGACCCCATTTCCAAGTTTGGTATCTCCGAACACGAAATCGTCGGCGTACCCTTCTTTCGTGTTGCAGCGAATGGGGCCGAAGTACGCTCGGTACACTTTTCGCGGCACGCGGACGACAGTCTCTCATCGATGACTACGCGGTTCCCCGCACGTTGTTCGCCGCCACCTCGCGCGTGTCCATGTACGCCCATACGCAAATGTGGCGAGACGCGGCGTGGTGGTCTCCTCTTGAGACCGGCCTATCGTATACCGGGTTGGCGCAAGGAGGCGCCGCGGCGTGACAACATCGCGATTCCCGTCGCCGCACGCCTTTCTCTCTCTCCCTGGCTCGCGTACAAACGGGCCGCCGTGCGAGCCTCGGACGCATCCCTCGGGACCGTCGGAGAGCGGTGCGCGACGCCGTTCTCGAGATGTCACTGCGGCGGGCGCGAGCGGGCCCACCCAGGGCAGTTCGAGAGGCGCGTCCGGACTTTGACACGTTTGACATGCGCGCGACGTTTGGGTCTGCTGCAGCGACGATCCCCCGCCGCGCTTCGGCTCCTCTTCTTGTGGACGGACGAGTGTGCGCCGCCGCCAACGACGCTGCGTCGGCGGCTGAGACGCTGTCACCGCGGGGGGGCCAGGCCCTCCGCCGAGTGGCTTCTTTCTAGCGTCCGAGGGCGGCGAGTGTTGCTGCGTGCTGCGCACGTCTTGGAACAGCGTCAGCGAGCGATTTGCCTGCGCGGTGGCCCCTCGTGACCCTTCGGTGCCTCTTTCCTCTTCGAGCGAGGCAGTTTTCGGATTCCACGCGCTCTGGCCAGAAAGGACTTGGAGTATCGTGTTGCGATGGTTCGCGAGCGACATCAGGCGAGGGGTGCGCTCCCAATCAACCAAGCACGAAGAAATTAGCGAGGTCCGACCGGCTGAACATCGGCGTCTCCGTTGCGGTCTGGCCGCGCTGTCCAGCTGAAGGCGTGGGACGTCGCTGTCCGGGGGACCACACCGTTCCGACCCCGGTATCAGAGCCGTCACGCTGGGCGTGCGGACGCGAGTTCCCACACACGTCCGTGTGTGTCGACCCGGCTTGTCTCGACTCGCTACACGATACCGGCACGCGTCGTTACCGTGCGATGCGTGTCACGACACTTCTACACTGTTTGCTGGAGGTGCTATACCGGGGCGCCTTGCTGTATATATAGCTGCGCGTCGAAGACGTCAACTTCCGAAATCTCTTGGCGGTTGCTATACCTGTGGGTACAGCGAAAAGGTGGCGTATGCCGCAGTACGTCCAGGCAGCCCTGTGCGCGGCGTGGCTATGCCAGACTTCGCACGGATGGGCCGTTTGCTACGTTTAACGAGATCAGAAACAGTCTTCAAACACCCTGCGACTCCTGTACTTGTGCGGGGACATTCGAATAAAAAAAGAACACACCTTGAATTGAATCTATAACTTTGCATGGACATGCACTTCCTTCGATGCTGAATGAATGAACATTTATTGATCTTGAATACAATTTTAAGAAAGCTACAGTAGCAAAAGGCGAGCAACACCTGACAGGGGCCCCTGTGCCCACACCATAACGAACATCATTTACAATATTAGCGACAGTTCATGCTCACAACTGTGACCCGCTCTGCCTGATATATATATATATATATATATATATATAACGAAAGGGAAGGGGGCCAAGGGCTCGCTCTATCTGTTACAACAAAAAAACAACAAACATTGAAGCTTAGGAAAGCATAGGGGACGTTATTCCAATTCGTAACTATGATATTGTAATTTACGGGGAGACGACCGCATTCGTAGCTCAGTGGGTAGAGGATCGGACGCGATATCCGAAGGTCATGGGTTCGGTTCCCACCGGAGGCAGGTTTGTCTTTTCGTCCACTTTAATTCCTTTCTACTTACACCAAAATTACAATATCATAGTTACGAATTGGAATAACTTCCCCTATGCTTTCCTAGACTTCAATGTTTGTTGTTTCAGTAACTTGCTCCTATATATATATATATATATATATATATATATATATATATATATATATATATATATATATATATATATATATATATATATTGTGAGCGCTAACTGTGCAGTTCATCATCTTCATCTGTATATACCCATCATGCCAATAATCATCAACTCTGGGTCTGTCTCGCGCGCGAGTGTCCTAATAAAATGGTACTAGCGCTGTACTGGACGTCGCCTCACAAGTGGTGGAGAGTGCATTCGTTCCCAAGTCCTCCTGCTCTACCGGTCATCCCTGGAGCTCCGCTCTGGTCGACGGTAGCGCTCGTCAGCACCAGCGATGGCACAAAACGAGGCCGCCCCAGCTCAGCCAGCTGGGCCTGGACTGTCTGCGCCTCGCAGCGGGACACTCAGGCATTTTCCGGCCTTCGCGGCGAAGACGTAGAATAGTGGCTCGACAATTATGACAGGGTCAGCGATTACAACCGTTGGGACGAGCCACGTAAACTACGCAACATTCCTTTCTACCTGAGAGCGGTCATTAACAAGTGGGGGTTTTACAATCACGAACGCGACTTCCCTGACTGGTCAGCATTCACTGAGCAATTGCGTCAGGTATTCGGCACATCGGCTGGACACTCCGAAGTAGCGAAACAGAAACTTGCTACCCATATCCCGGGAGCTGACGAATCATACACCTCTTACATCGAAGACGTTCTGGCTCTATGTCGCCGAGCTCAAAGTGATATGCCGGAGGCCGATCGTGTACGCCATATACTGAAAGGGGTCACCTTCGTTACCTTCAACGCATTCCTCCTGCAAAGCCCAGATACAGTTCGCGACATCATCACCACCAGCCAACGCCTCGACGCGTTCTCTTCAATTCGCCTTCCGCGCGCCTCCTGTGCCGATTGCATTAGTGGGAATGAAGAATTGCGAACACTTATTCGCAGCATTGTGCGAGAGGAACTGAATGGCTATGCTTCCGGTAACACTCCCGTGGTGTCTGCTCGTCCTCCTCTTCCCAACCTGCGCGGCGTTATTAAAGAGGAGCTGGCGTCCATGAGAAATGCTGCATGTGTCCAGTCACCTGTGCCGCTTGTGTCCCTTCGTATGCCGACGTTGCCTCACGGCCACCGGCGCCCATTGCGACGGTACCTACTGACCACTACCACTGGATCGGTGACTACGACCACGTAGCTTCTTTTGCAGCAAAGGCGCCGGCTCAAGCGCGCTATTCTACGTGGCGTCCACCGCGCCCAGTTTGTTACTACTACGGCATTCGTGGCCACATCTCCCGTTTTTGCCGCCGACGCCAGCAAGATGAAAGACGGGGGTCTTCCTACAACGAGCGAAATTTCATTTTCAGAACAGACGCATATGCTCCTGCATTGTATACGCCATCACCACGTCGTTCTCCTTCACCTCCGCTATCTCAGGCCATGCCTCGACCTTCCCCTCGCCCCGCCGTCGTTCTCCGTCGCCGTTCGGCCGTGCGACATCGCCATTGCGTGCTGCTCCTAACACTCTCGACAATCGCTCGGAAAACTAAGACCTGCAGTTTTTGGAGGGGGAACTGCGTGTTATCGACACGTCACAATTCCTCCTCCTCGCCCCTGCAAATTTATTGACTGTGTGGAAGGCTGTTCGTGCCCTTGTCGACACTGGAGCCTCAATTTCGGTCATTCGCCGCGAACTCTGCTTCTGTCTCCGAAAAGTACAAACACCGTACACCGGTCCAGTGTTATGTGGTGCTAATTACAATGCGATTTATCCTACTAGGCAATGTACCGCTCGTGTTGCCATTGACGGAGTTCGTCACCATATACAGTTCGCTGTGCTTTCTTCATGCGCTGATAACCTCATACTAGGCTGGGACTTTCTCTCCTCTGCTTCTGCAGTCATCTCGTGCGGCCAGCCTCTTATCCACATTACACACACCGAGCTCTCTAATTATGTCTAGCTTCTCGCCTGTGCACCTTGTAACGGCTGCAGATTTTGTCCTGCCTCCAGGTGAAGGCCATGTTCTTACAATTATACGGCACGAAGCTGAATAGACCGGGACGCAGTGGTTATCCCTTATCCGCGGTGCATTCTTCCAGGAATCGTCATCGACACTTGTCTGGTGCGGTTATCACGTGGTTGTGCGAAGCTCACCGCCTACAACATAACGCCAGAGCCCTTGCTGTTGCCAGAAGGATCTACCGTTGCCAGCATTACTGAGTGCGCCCTGGAATGTGTCGTTACCACTTCACCCGCCCCATCAGTCTCTCGGCGTACCCCCGAGGCAGGTCCTTCCAGTGCTGTCAAGGCCACTTTAAGCACAAACCTTAACCCAACCCAAAGTGATGCCTTGCTGTCTCTACTAATGAAGCATCAGACGTGTTTTGACGTTTATATTGGGTCAAACATCAGTAGCCGCCCATCGCATCGAAACAGACGGCTCGCGCATGATTCGCTGATGCCCATACCGCGTGTCGTCGTACTAACATACAGTTATAGAAGAACAATTCAACGACATGCTTGCACGAAACGTTATATGGCCTTCAGCCAGCCCTTGGTCGTCCCCTGTTGGTGAAAAAGAAGGACGGCTCGGTCCGGTTCTGTGTCGACTACAGGCCCCTGACAAAATTACCCGCAAGGATGTCCATCCTATGCCTCGTACTGACGATGCCCCGAACACTTCACAAGGCGCCGAATACTTTTCCAGCCTCGACTTGAGCTCAGACTACTGGCACATTCTGATGCATGAGTTTGATCAAGAGAAGACTGTCTTTGGCGCTCCTGATGGCCAATTTGAGTTCAATGTCATGCCGTTTGGACTCCGCAATGCCCCAGCCACATTCGGACGAATGATGGACACGGTGCTGCATGGCTTAAAACTGAGGAACTGCCTGTGTTACCTGGCGACACCGTCATCTTTTCAACCAATTTTGCCGAACACCTAGAACGCTTAGACTAAGTTCCCACGTGTCTCGCCAATGTTACAAGACCACGTCAGCGTATCATCCGCAAACAAATGGCCTTACCGAGCGCTTTCATCGAACCCTTTCAGACATGATATCCATGTATCTCCAGCCCGATCACAAAAACTGGGACACTATCCTTCCTTTCGTAACCTTCGCCTATAATACCGCCGTTCAACGCACAACGAATTACAGCCCCTTCTTCCTCATGTACGGCCGCGTGCACACTCTTATGTCTAGGACACTAAATTTCTATCTACGCCCGCGCTGTTCCCTCCGCGTCCCTTCCCGAAGAATTCGCTGCCCGCATCCTGATGTCGTGCAGTCACACGTGCCAACACCGCGGCTATGCAGCACAAAATAAAAATTCCTTATGACGCGACGCGCCGTGTTACTTCGTTCCGCCCTGGAGACGAAGTGCTCCTGTGGACACCTGTTCGAGCTTCAGGACTATGTGAAAAATTTTTGCATAGGTACCTAGGCCAGTACACCGTGCTTCAAAGGACGTCTCCCGTAAACTGTCGAGTCGCTCCTATGAGCTCACCTGCTGACCGCCGTCGCCGCAGCATCGATATCGTCCACGTGTCTCGCCTGAAGCCGTACCTCCGCCGTTCGTTCCCTTGCTAACTTGATGAGTTGAATTGTTGTGTTGACTTGCCGTGTTGCTGACCGCTTTCGCGAAGGGGGGAAATTAGTTTGAGCGCTAAGTATGCAATTCATCTGTATATACCCATCATGCCAATCATCATCATCTCTGGGTTTGGCCGTTGCTGGCTGGGAGGCTGTCTCGCGAGCCAGTGTCCTAATAAAACGGTCCTACCGCTGTGCTGGAAGTCACCTCAGAACGCCAACACGTGCTACACTATGCAAGCTTCGAAAATATTTCGCCTCTGTTTAATTAAAGAAATATTTCATAACAATCTGTTCAGACAAGAACGTTTAAAAAGAAACATGTTTTGTGTCTTTCATTATCGACCACCCGCAAAAAGTATCCGTTCTTCTCTGTCGAAAAAAATGCATTGTTGGCATTTTTTTGCCAACATAAGCCTGAGTGGAAACACCTTTCCCCCTTACGAGCTCGCAGACAAGACAATGAGTTTCAGTGCTGCCATTGGTGACTATTTAGTTCACAATAGCTAGGTGACAATGTGTTGACTGATACGTCATCTTGTGTGTGCTGTTTAGCATTTTCTTTATTTGAGTGCCACTGTCGTACGTAAGTCTGGAAGATTTCAGGAACTTTTTCTTGTAAAGGTTTTGTTGATCCCAAAGTTTTCTTGATGCATGTTCTATCCAGCCCTCCCATAATGCCCAATGGCAGGTATTGTAATAAATAAATAAATAAATAAATAAATAAATAAATAAATAAATAAATAAATAAATAAATAAAAACCAGTACGTGTTTCAAAGAACTATTTTTTAGTCTACGCAATACACATACCAGGGGCCCAATTCACAAAGCTTTCTCGTGCGTAAGAAATTCTTAGCTAAGAAATCACTTAGCGAGAAGGAATGCGATAGCGGTGGTGCGCATTTAACCTATTCGGCAGTATTGAGGGCAAGGAGGAAAGACGATAGCCGATTAAACGACAGCGAAAGAAAGCCTTGTGGTCACATGATAGCCTCCAAGCAAGCAAAGCGTCTGCTGTCGAGATTGTTCAGAATAGCGAATCGTTTTTCTTCGCACTTCAGCTTCCTGTTCCGGGCGTCTGCCACAGCGCTTCGCACTGTCGCGATGAACAGAAGCCCGCGTGGTCTGCGTTTCATCGAAGACTACAGCTCGAAGAAAAAAATATACAGCGTTGGTGACGATAATTATTGTTCACTACGCTATTTCGACAGGTTGAAAGGAAAGAAATGAAAGCCATTTAAAATGAAATGTAAGCAGTGCGATGACGTCACATTAACGTATCTTCCTCCATGTGCAATTTTAGAAACACATTCGTAAAATGTTTCTGCCTCACAAATAATTCGTCAAATTCGGGCGCGGTGGAGCGATTGCAATGATAATTTTCTGTGGCTACGACAGAAGTTGTTGCGTGTTGTACGTAAATCTCTGCACGAGCTATTGGTGCGCCAGTTGAGAAGTGCGATGTTTTTCAGCTTTGAAAGGCAGCAGTAAGGCATAGTGAGTGTAGTGTCGCAAATTCGATTACCTGCCAAACTTCGATACGACAGAAATACGAATACGTTATTATGCTTAGGTGTAGGCGCACGTAAACCAGAGAAAATTACTCTGGCAGTTAATATTCGGCTAAGACTTATCTCGTATGCCGTAGCTCAATACACTGAACCGTTTGATCAGTTCAAATGTTGTCACTTCCTTTTCTAATTTAGAAGTAAGCGGAGGTTTTAAAACCTGCGTACGCGGTGGTTTAGCGCGTATAGTACTTGCCTGCTGACCTGAAAGACGCGGCTTCGATCTTGGCCACGGCGGTGGTATTTTCGAAAGAGGTGAAAATGTTAGAGGTCCTTGTACTGCGCGTTATCAGTGCGCGTAAAACAGACGGTCGAAATCTCCGGAGATATCCAGTACGTACGGCGTGCCTGATAACCAAATAACGGCTTTGGCGCGTAAAACTTCAGCAATTAAGGCCTGCGTACATAGTTAAGAAATTACAGGAGCAAAATTATATATATATATATATATATATATATATATATATTATATATATATATATATATATATATAAGGCCATACTGGCCTGTGGTTTACATGTCTTGAAAAAGGTCGGGCTCCGACCGAAACGTTGACTTAATAAACCGTCGTTCTCTAAGAGGCGCATCGTCAATTCCTTATATATATATATATATATATATATATATATATATATATATATATATATATATATATATATATATATATATATCAGTGCTTGAGCGTAAATCCCGCTAGGCGCTTCGGCGCTCTTTCCACTCACTGTTACTTTCGTTTTTTGTTTTTTTTCGTGGCCACGTTTTGCCGCACATTAAGCTTCACCCGCCCTTGTGCGAAATAGGGTGTACCGACAACGCAGGAAGTGTTGCAGTGGCCAGTTGTTGTCGCAAGCGCCCCGACGATCGAGACCGAGGCTTCATGTACTACATGACTAAACAACTTTTAACGCCTCCGAGCGCTGATCTATTCTGAGGAAGTGGTCGAGAGAATTGAAACGTTCGCAGCGGCGGTATTTTTCTGCAGCAGCAAAAATGCCTGCCTTCGTAGACGGCTATGATCCACAGCAGTGGGCAATGGATAGACACCACTTGTGCCACAATGGATGATCCACTCGGTTTCCTTACACCTGCCGTGTTTTCATATGTGAACTCGAAATTGCCGCCGCCATATAAAAACGCAAAGCGAGAAACACTAAGTACATCCATATGTCATGCGTGACAATTGGCCGTAAACCGTTGCCACTTCACAACTCCTCTGAGTGTTTACACAACATCACTATTCAGTTCATCCGAACCTATCGTTTTCCACGACTGCTCACAAAAAATCAAAGTGTATAAGCAGAATACGTTCTCTCAGAGTACGTTTTCAGCATCACTCAAGGAACGTACCCAAACGCTACTATGAAGTTTGCCACACGTCACCGAGACCAAGGACTGCAAAAGTACTGTTACTGGCTTTCAAACTGGCAACGAAGGCTTCGTAAATGCGATTTCGGGACGCTACCCTGGTGTTGATCCCTGATTCATAAACACACAGGGGCAGTGGCCTGAATACGGTTCATCGCATAATGGCAGACACTAGCGCTCGTTTTACCACGTCTTTCACGCCCAGAAAAAACAACGGCGTTTACAATAGATCTCATCGAATGCTGAAGGAAGTCAAGCCAGAAGCACTTACGAGAACCATCACCGACGCATAATGTTTGCATCGCCATGTTGGCGAACTGCAACAGAAGGCCAAGGGCTACGAAAACTCGTAAAAAGTTCTTGCGCGTTTTTTACCGTGCGACAAAAATTTCTCGTATGTCTGAGAGGGAAGATGTGAAGAACACGGCAGGCGCGCCCGACGAAAGAAGTGAGTGACGTCATTTTGCCGACGTCACAACATCGCCTGTTGTGGAGAGTACCGATTTCATGAGTACCATTTCAAGAGTACCAATTTTCAACTGTCACCTCAGCTGACGTATGCTTGCGTCGTCCTCCGGTACCATGGCCCGTAGTCATAAAAATTACTTGTGATAAAAATGTAGATAAGAAGTTTCAGCCAATCCTGATGTTGGACATATCATCAGAGAAGCCGGCCAGCGAATGACGAAAAACACTTCAGAAAGAGATGTTTTGTGAATTCGACCACATATCTCTACCGTTGGTCAATCCATCTAAAGAAGCCGTGGAACAGCATAGTAGGCTTCACGATGGCTCACTGCAGTCTCGTGCATAATTATCTTGTCAATAGTGCATGCAATCACCGTCCTTAAAAACGTATGAGGTGGTAGTTGCGATCAATACTGCATATCTTATCATAGATGGGACGTTTTATTGGGAGAAGTAAGAGGCAACGCAAAAAAGATAAGAAATGCGGACCATATTCTACACGGCTTTTCATACTTTAGACCATTCACACATCTTTTTTATCTAGCCTCAAGCATTTGCATGCATAATTTTTTGCTACGGATGCCCGATAGGCTCCTCCAAATGGCGCAGCCCCAAACTTGTTCGGGCACGAGTGGAAATTACGTCAATGTGTACAAGAGAAATAAAACAACAAACTCAAGGCGGTTAGATTAGGAAAACGTTAACGGCAGTCATCCGACAGGCTTACATTGTCATGAAATATTTAAAAATTGCCCACGGGAACAGAAAACCCGCAGTGGTTGTTTCTTCACAAGTGACGATATCGTTCGTAAGAGGGCTCCAGACCACTCTTAAGATTTCCTCTTAACTATGCTGTTTTTGCGACCACTTTCGCTCTGTGAATCCACTTACGAGCACTTTTCGCTTACGTAGTGACTGCACTAGCATCTCTGACATATGATGGACGAGCGCAGCTCGCGCCAGAGCAGCGGCCGATGGGAGAACCATGCCCCCTTACGACGTTTTTTTCGTTTCGTGAATCCACTTACGCTAAAAAATTTCTCTTCCACGGAAATTTGTTCGTAAGTGTGTTTTGTGAATCCGGCCCCGGGTTTCCTGTCCAGGACGCATAAATATTCAACTTTTTCCCGTACCTCATTGTTACTAAACATTTGACACCGACTGTACAGTACATTAGACGGTGCTGCAGCTACCCGGCTATAGCTCTGCGGACACCCAAAAGGTGCCAGCACCGTAAAGGGGAGAGGAAAGGAAGACGATGTAGTGAGATTACATACGTGATGCAGACTGCCTAATATTGTCTAGAAAGGCATTTCGGAAATTCACAGCGCTGACTTCGCGCGTTTATTGTTTGCGAGTTGTTTACATGTAATGTGAAGCCTATCCAATTCTGTCTTTTGTGTCAGTGTACCGCAAAAACAAAAGGAAAATGGCAGATCCCACGTGCAGTGGAAAGGAAGGGAATGCGAAGCACGCACCAGGAACGTAAAATGAACCTCCATTGTTGTCTCGCTATAGCGATTTTGGTACATATGAAGTTAACGGAACGGCCGCAAGAGCACCAAGACTGTGGCATGTAAATCATGTCCCTCATGACATGCATTTCATGATTTTCATGTTATGACCTGTCATTTATGTTGTGTCATACCAGTTTTAGTATACATCCCATTAACGATACGGCCAGGAGAGCACCAAGACCGTCGCATGTAAATCATGCCGCTCATGACATGCATGGCATGATTTTCATGCTATGACCGGTCATTTATGTTCGTCATGTAGTCATGTTGTGGCATACCAATTTTCGTATACATCCCATTAACGAAACGGCCAGGAGAGCACCAAGACCGTCGCATGTGAATCATGCCGCTCATGACATGCATGGCATGATTTTCATGCTATGACCGGTCATTTATGTTCGTCATGCAGTCATGTTGTGTCATACCAGTTTTAGTATACATCTCATTAACGATACGGCCAGGAGAGCACCAAGACCGTCGCATGTAAATCAGGCCGCTCATGACATGCATGGCATGATTTTCATGCTATGACCGGTCATTTATGTTCGTCATGCAGTCATGTTGTGGCATACCAATTTTCGTATACATCCCATTAACGAAACGGCCAGGAGAGCACCAAGACCGTAGCATGTGAATCATGCCGCTCATGACATGCATGGCATGATTTTCATGCTATGACCGGTCATTTATGTTCGTCATGCAGTCATGTTGTGTCATACCAGTTTTAGTATACATCCCATTAACGATACGGCCAGGAGAGCACCAAGACCGTCGCATGTAAATCATGCCGCTCATGACATGCATGGCATGATTTTCATGCTATGACCGGTCATTTATGTTCGTCATGCAGTCATGTAGTGGCATACCAATTTTCGTATACATCCCATTAACGAAACGGCCAGGAGAGCACCAAGACCGTCGCATGTGAATCATGCCGCTCATGACATGCATGTCATGATTTTCATGTTATGACCTGCCATTTATGTTTGTCATGCAGTCATGTTGTGGCATACTAATTTTCGTATAGAGCCTACTAACGAAACGGCCAGGAGAGCACAAAGTCGTAGGCGGCTAGATAGATAGATAGATAGATAGATAGATAGATAGATAGATAGATAGATAGATAGATAGATAGATAGATAGATAGATAGATAGATAGATACGCTCAGAGTCGCCGAAGTTCGCTAAGAAATGCTTCGCATTTAAAAAAAACGTAAATCTTTGGGACATCGGTTACTTCATACAAATGGTGATTTGTATGGTGTCGCCCTGTTCAATAGAGCACTGTCTGGATCACTTCAGCTACGTCAAAGGCTTAAATATTTAATTCGAGGCTATGTCCTCGGTATAAAAAGAAAATTCGGCGTTTTCGCTGCCACCGGCATTTTTTCTCACCTGTGGTATGTTATAGCGCGTGACGCCTCTCACCATTCTTATACGAGCGCAGAAGAACAAAACAAAAATAGAAGGAAAGAGAACTGACACCATGGACTTGTTTCAACAGCGCACACGATGTATACCACCGAGTGTACCACATGCCACTGTGTTACGTGCATAAATTACTCGCAGCATGCTTGTCCTTACGTGCGGGCTTTCGTACTCGTATTTTCTTTTAGGCACTCGCGGGCATCAGCGTATACATACTGTAGCGTACACAGCAGCCACTGCCAGTGCCAAAAAGCGGCGGCGGCTATCGGTGTTCGGAGGCCGCACACACGCATTCGCCTTCCTCGTGACATGTGTCTCCGCGCTTCGGCCGCACGCGCACCCTCATGCCGCACCGCTTGTAGTCGCGCTCAGCGGGCGGTCGCCCATGTCGGTTGTGCGCTGTGCAGTGGTCGCCGTGGCGCTCCCTCTTCGGACGGCGGTGGGCTAGACCGAGGGCGCTTCGACTCCGGGACCATCGTGTATGTCGAATTATTACTGTTATTACACACTGCAGGCGGGAATGATTGGTTATAGGTAAACGCTGAAACGGAGAGAGCGTCTCTGCGTGAAAGCATTACACATTATTCAGTTCTTATTGCGATAGGAATTATAAATTACACTTTTTTTTTCCTCATCTTCAAATACAGCCATCTTGTACGGCGAGATACTTAGCTGTAGGCGGAGGGGGTGGGGAACATATGTTGCTTCCTATCAGTGCAGTACGGGGTCTACACCGTAAAGCGGAATACTATCTCGTCTTGGTCGTCCCTGGTTGGTCAATTCTGTTTGTCAATGCAGAATTGACCATTTCCTGACCAATGTCAATTCTCTGATTGGTCAGTCCTGACTTTAGAAGCAGAACTGACCAGCCAGGGAGGACCAAGACGAAATAGTATTCTGTATTCCGTTTTGCGGCATAGGCCGCTAGAGCAACATATACACAGCACAAATAAAGTAGAATAGCACAATAAACGAGAAGACTCCGTCGGATCAAAAAAAAAGAAACTAAGCACTCTCGCTGACCGTTCAGAAATAAAGCGCCTGGTGGACGAAAGGATCTAGTTCGTTAATTTTTTGGGGGTGGAACAATGGCAAAGACGGTAGAGAGCGGCGGAAGTGGTCGACTGTATACTACTTGAAGTCGGCTTAATTCGACGTTGTCACCGTCATCGTAGCCTTTAGGAGTCTGGCTGCCTTTCTGTGCTGGGCTTGAGAGTAGACAGAAACGTTAAAAGTCGATGGTTTGCGCTGATCACCTTGACTATTCCAATGAAGTCAACCTCAAAGACGTACTCACAGTTGTGCACATGGGGCATCGCAAATGGCACATTTTTTTTGTTCGTTTTCTTAGCATGCATTTTTAACGTTCGTCGCACACCCGATCCAGGAAACTCGTGCGAAGTATTTTAATTTGATTTTATAGTTTTCATCTCCCAGCCCCTCCGAGTCAGCCCCATCACAATGGACGATACGATGACGTGTGAACACATTCGCCTAAACAACGCCGAAATTGCTGCTAGTGTCGCTGGGAAAAAAATGAATTCATCGTTTGCGTGCGTGCATAGCAGCCGACAGAGTTACTGCGACTCCGTCACGACTTGCTGCCCCCACGTGACGTTTAGACCTACATCCGACTGTGTTGGCGCGTGACCATAAAACTGCCCACATCATCATCATCATCATCATCATCATCATCATCATCCTATTTTAGGTCCACTGCAGGATGAAGGCCTCTTCCAACGATTTCCAGTCCACCCTATCCTGAGCGAGTTGGTTCCACTTTATGCCCACAAGCTTTTTAATTTTATCGCTCCATCTAACCTTTTGCCTGCCTCTGTTGCGTTTTTCCTCTCTTGGTATCCATTCCGTCGCTCTTACTGTCCATCTGTTATCTGTCCTATGCATGGCATGTCCTTCCCAGGTCCACTTCTTTCTTTTAATTTATATAATAATATCAGCTACTCCTGTCGGTTCCCTGATCCACTCCAGTCGTTTTTTATCTCTTACCGTTACACCTATCATTTTTCTTTCCATTTCACGTTGCGTGCTCCTTAGTTTCATCTCTAGTTTTTTCGTTATCCTCCATGGCTCTGCACGGTACGTTAGTACTGGGAGAATGCAGTGATTGAATACTTTTCGCTTTAGTGAGAGCGGCAAGCTTCCAGTCACGATTTCGGAACGCCTTCCGAATGCGCTCCAGCCCATCATTGTATGGAGAATTTCTTTTTCATGGGCAGGTAGGGTGTTCCTGTTACTAAATGTACCAGGTATACGTATTCGTTCACACACTCTAAGGGTTCATTGTTGATTTTAAATTCCTGTTCCTTAGCTAGGCTTTTGAGCATAACTTTGGTGTTTTGCCTATGCATTCTTAGTCCAATTTTAGTACTTTCCCGGTTTAGGTCATCAATCATGTTTTTCAGTTCGTCTCCATCATTGCTAAACAGCACAATGTCGTCTGCAATTCTTAAATTGCTGAGATATTCTCCGTCTATTCGAATTCCCTTTTCTTCCCAGTCTAGACGTTTAAATATTTCCTCTAAGCATGCAGTGAATAGCATCGGGGATATCGTATCTCACTATCTCACACCTCTCCCGATCGGGATTTCTCTGCTTTTCTCATGTAGGAGTAGTGTGGCTGTGCAATCTTTGTATATGTTGTTGATGGTTTTCACGTATATGTCAGGTACCCCTTGTCTACGTAGAGCTTCTAGAACTGCTTGTATTTCTATGGAGTCAAATGCTTTCTCGTAGTCGACAAACGCCATATAAAGAGGTTTAATGAAACAACAGACATCGAAGCCCAGGAAAGCATAGGGGGCGAGTGTGCCATGGCGGCGAGTGTGCTACACTCGCCGCCATGGCTACGAGTTGCGCTGACTAACACTCCCAGGATTCCATATACATAAATACCCGGAAAAGTGGACGGAGAGACGACCGCCTTCGTAGCTCAGTGGTATATCGGACGCGATATCCCAAGGTCGTGGGTTCGGTTCCCACCGAAGGCAGGTTTGTCTTTTCGTCCACTTTATTCCTTTCTACTTATCACAAAATTACTCTAATCATAATTACGAATTGGAATAACTTCCCCGATGCTTTCCTGTGCTTCGATGTACGTTGCTACATTAAGTCGTTTGTACCAAATAAAAACGAGCCCTTGACCCCTTCCCTTTCGCTATATAAAGAGGTTTGTTATATTCAGCGTACTTCTTCTCAATTACTAGGTCGATAGCGTGGTTGTGGTCCATTGTTAACCTTTCCTAAAACGAGCTTGTTCTGATAAGAGTGTTTCCCTTATCCTAGCAGAAATTACTTTCGTAAATAGCTTGTGTATTACTGGGAGTAGGCTAACTGGTTTGTACTTCTTTAAATCTTTTATGTCACCTTTCTTGTGGATTAGGATTATATTAGCATTTTTCAAACTGCGCGGTACACTAGATGTCCTGATACATTTCGTGAAGAGCGATGCAAGTTTCTCAAGTATAATGTCTCCTCCGTCTTTGATGAAGTCCGCCGTTATACCGCCTTCACCTGCTGCTTTACCGCGGGACATCCCTTTGACAGCTTTTTTTACTTCGCCAGCGGTTATACATAAAATTTCAGTGTGCTCCTCCGATTCTGTTTCTTTTGAGGTTGTATGGTTTGTCTGAGAGCTGTACAGTTCAGAGCAGAAATCTTCTGCTACCTTTACTATTTCGTTGAAATTGTTGATAACGTTACCTTGTTGATCTTTAAGCGCATGCATTTTGTTTGGTCCTAAGTGAAGTTTCTTTTTGGGCGATTTAATTCTGATGGGGGCCTTTCTTTACTGCTTTCTCTATTTCTCTCATGTTAAAGTTTCTTACATCTCTTTGCCTGGCTTTACTGATCGGTTTGGATAGTTCTGCGAATTCTATTTTATCATTTGAAGAAGTCATTTTCATTTCTTGGCGTTTTTTATGAAGTCTTTGGTAGATTGGGACAACTTACTTGTTGCAAGCTTTGTTGGTTTACCCCCAACTTCTGGCGCTCTTTCAAGGATTGTTTTCCTTATGGTTTTGTTTATTTCTTCTTAATTTTCATCATTTTGGCCCCCTCTAAATAAAACCAAGATTGAGCTTTGAGGTATACTTTTTAAGGTATATATTCGAGGCGCTCTAAGGCACCACGGTATACAAGGTGTTTTTTTTTTTAGCCGCAAGACATTTTTTAAATTAGAAAAAACATAAATCGCGGGAATGTCTTGTGTACCATTCGAGTGTACGGGAATGCTGAACATATGCTGTCGAAATCAACAACAACACGGTTTTTCAAATAATTTATCTGTCTAAACAGATTCATCGTCCCTCTTCAATGTCCCTTTAATAAATGCATGTACAGGCACCTGTTACTATTCAACGTCTTGGATCACTGGCTTTACTCAACAATATAAAAATAACAAAACATAGACGTTTCGCCACCTTTGCAGGGAGCATCGTCTGACGATGCCACCCGCATAGGTGGCGAAACGTCTATGTTTTGTTATTTTTATATTGTTGAGTAAAGCCAGTGATCCAAGACTCTGAATATGAATTCCCCTGGCTTCTGGAACATTTTTTTCACGTAGGCGCCTGTTACATAAGGCTTAAGTGCGGGGCGCTTTGGCGGCTCAGGCTGTCGGCGTCTTCTGAAGTCGTGCTCAGTTCAGAAAACAGCAGCTGAAAACAGGATCAAATCATGCTAATAACTGGCTCAAATTAGTTAAAATGAATCGAGATTAAGAATGGTTAGAGTAAATGAGATGAGTATAATAAAAATGACACACTATAATGGTAATCAATCGCATAATGAGGTCAAATTAAGGAAAGATAATTCGACAGCGCCGAAGATAAACACAAGAGAAACACAAGTGAAACACAGGCGAAGCACTGCCCCACACTTCGTACCGCTTTCACGGCAGCGGAACTGGCTTTGTTCTACTTTATATCAGCTTGCCAAAAAGTGTTTCCGGGTGTAATTTTGCGTAGTTAGCAGGTTATAGACTCTCAGAGGCATTGTCTCACGAGCTCAATTAAATCCCAGCAAAACAGTGGTGAAACCTGATTCTCCTTACGACCTGGCTATGGTGAATCAGCATAGGGACGGCAGCGTGCTCTCACGACCGAAAAAAAGAAGTCATCGTTGCGGGTCTTCTGTATAGCGACAGCGATCACCACGTCGAACCAGTGGAACGTACGAAGGGACGCGAAGTACACGAGGAAAATGTGATTTCGAGCACATACCTACTGCTACATAGTACAGAACTTCTGCACGTTGTATAGCTCGCACATGCCACTTCACTCAATGACAGCTGTGGATGATCAGCTGGTACGTCTTACTGACGTTGCATTTGAAGTAAGCTTTACAGGTGCGCAGCAAGGATTTTATTTCGGAGGGAGTCCGCTAGCGCTTTATGCACGTGTGCGCGTATATGTATGCACATAAAAATGGAAATGGAAGGAGGGAATCCTCCCGCCTGACGGCGTCTACGGAGCTTGAAAGTACCACAGTGCCGCGTTCACTATAGCAATTTTATTATCGCCGTGTGGCTGGGACGCAGCATAGCTTTAGTCGCACTTGTGTCAACTCAGCTTCCTTGAGCCGGAGAGATTTTCTTGTTTCTCCCTCTTTTTCCGCTTTTCTGTCTTCTCGACCGTGCCTTCTCATAACATCTTCACCAGCAGCGCAGCCCATACAACAAATGCCCGTCAGTGAATTGTCCACTTGACCTTGCTATCTGCGAACAAAGCTCCCATTCCGTGATCTTTTCGTTCCACCTACGACTTGGGACTGTCTTTTGGCTCCTGCTATAGTAACCATTATGCTAGTCCAGCAAAGAAAAATTTTTTAAGAAAGATAGCAGCATATAAGATGAAGAAGCGCAAATTAAGACAAGCGCTGCCTTCACTTTTTTTCGCAGCCTTTTGTCGTCCACGCCGTGTACTTCCGTGCAAGATGCACGTGCTTGATGATAGCTTGCGATTTTAGTGTAACGAAGAGCCGTTACGCCTAATAACTTGTAACGCATTATGCGTAGAACGTATACTTGCATGTGCATGTTACAGTCAAAGCTTGAGCAAGGTGCCGTTTTGCGTCATCGATCCTATCGCCTCGGCATTTTCCAAGTTTGTTTGCAATGGTAGGGCGGACTAAAATCATTCATTGACTCGTTTGATTACGCCTGTTATATTATATAAGCAGTCGATCAGATCTCACTAGATATGTTCCTTGAAACGTAATGGAACGGAATCACGTCAACTTTCCACGTGACATTCAACTGTGAGTCTTTCCGAATACTATACGCAACTCCTGTGGTGGCGCCAGTAACTCTGCTTAAAACAAGTAGGACGCGGAGTTTTATGGATATTCACGGGTTATATTATTGGCCTGAAGACATTACACGCACATTTTAGGTTATTTATCTTGCCATTTCGGTAACTTCACTCTTGGCAATACTCGAGAAGCAATTAGGGGGGCCAAAGGGTTACTACCGCTCCGTTGCTCAGTGTTATTTCTTAAGCAGGTGCATTGGTTTAACCATATATATATCGTGGCACAGAGCACGCTACGCTCAGCTATCTACCGCTAGTGCTTATAATGACGTGCTATGTGTCAGTAGCATTCTTACCATTCATACTGATAGCCCAGCAACTGTTGGTCAGAAGCAGTAGATTTCCTAGCGAGATCTACTAATGTGAGCTTCAAAACATGCTACCCAACAGTATTGACAGATGTGGTACCTTGTAGCTATTCGTGCAGTAGCGCTTAGTATCGTCAACCGAGAATACGGGAGTAGTCGTTATTCAACAAGCCGAAGGCATTACTGCGGTACGAAGAATTCGTATTGTTTAGTGGGCTGACCCATACCTTCGTGAAGATACACCACGTTACATTTCAGTAGTTTCCATAAAACTGCCGACGTCACTGTCGACGCGCATGAAGTGGCCTCTTAAGGTAACAACGATTAGTCGGTACCACTATTAAGGTCTGCTAGAAAGCTTTAGTGGCGGCACAGGATGAGACGTTCTCGGTGTTGGGCACCGCACGTTTTCAAAACAGGTGGCCTCATTGACTAGAGCTCTTGCTCCATTTCAGCCGCAAACTGGATTCTGTCGACGTGGCTGTGAGAACGGCCCTTACGAAGTGTTTTACCTTCAGCATAAGGTTGGCCGGCAACACCTGGTGTGGTCTCGAAACTGTTCGATACGTTCTGTGTAACTGTCCTTTCGATGATGTACACGCAGATCTCTTGTAACTGCGCTAGCTCGTGTTGATCGATGGCAAATGTAACAGCAAAACCCTCTAAAATGTCAACCTTCATAAGTAATCGCAACTGAATGCGGCGCAGTTAAAGTTATCTACAGACCTGCAGAAGCCGCTGTAGGTTGAAGCTCGTTGTGACACACAACAGTAGTAGTCTGCGGCCATAGTGAGCTATACTGTAATCTTGGGTCTGTGCATCCTGTTTCTCCCTCTCTTCGTCTCCAGTTCTCCCTGCACACAGGCGTACCGAATTGTCCCTTCTGGTTAACTTGCGTGTACGCTTCCCTCCCATCCTTTTCTCTCTCGTCTTTTTGTAAGTCAGCAGATGTTCACGCTTATTGCTATGTGTAATCGACTGACGCTATCCTTCCCTGAGGAAATGACCGATTTCGTATTGACTAGAGCACTCACATGTGGCTAATGGAGAACTGCACCCGCGAACTTGATGGTGAGCAGCGTGAAATCAGACAGAAAGAAATTTGCGCGGAATCGGCGCGAAAGGAATTTACGCGCTTGTATCCAACACGATCATTAGTCTTCCTACAACGCCCTTCGTGCATGGTCTCCACGAAGCTTCCGCAAGTGACGCTGCTACAAATGCAAGTGCACCATACGAGTGCATATGCGAAAGGGTGGTAGCAATTGCATTCGCCCTTTCTATTATCACCACATTTTCTTTTTCTTTTTTTTTTATACCAGCGACTACTGATGACGGCACGGTATGTAGTGAATCGCGCTAGATATCGCAGGCACGGTAAGCGGAAGGCGCTCCGGAGCATTGCTCAGCTGGGCGCTGCACATGCTGGGTGGCCAGACCTGCAGCGGAGGCCGACGACGTACGACCTCTGCCTGGCTGACCAGGGATCGTCCGTGTTCCTTTTTAGGAGCGCCGCCGTGACACACGTCGCGTCGCTTCTCGCGACAGGAGGGGGAGGTGACGTCACTTTTGAGAGAACCGCCGCTTCACGCCGGCAGGGCTTTTGCAGCCTGCGGTGCTCTCGCCTCGCCAC
The DNA here is from genome assembly GCA_013339685.2 of Hyalomma asiaticum. Lineage (NCBI taxonomy): Eukaryota > Metazoa > Arthropoda > Arachnida > Ixodida > Ixodidae > Hyalomma > Hyalomma asiaticum. Next base: position 47,721,437 of record CM023481.1, on the reverse strand, counting down.
GTCCTTCCTTGGAGAAGCAGGTTATACACAGCGTCCGCGCAACCGCTTGTTTGTTGGAGTCCCCCTCTGCGAGAATCCGATGCGGCCTTCTTGGCTTTGCATGGTGGAGGTCGCAGACATGCGGACGGCCGCTCCGAACGTCAGTTCGGTTTTAATCCCCTGCTAGCCCTTCCCTGCGACGCGCGTTCTTTTATGCTGTGGATGAGAGAGCTCCACCTTTTAATCCTCATTACAATAAACAATGTCAGCTCCCGCCCAGTGCTTTTTTTTTGAAGATACTCACACAAAGGGCCATATAGTAACTCAGAAAATTACATTGAAGGAAGGAGGCTTGCTTTGTACACTATCTGCTGCTGTCATATTTAGCGTGCTACCAGCAGATTTTTATCCAGAATTTCGATCTTGGGGACGGGGTATGTCGGTGTGGTGTTACCGATTGGTTTGCCAGAAAATGCGGGGCTTTGACGGAGGGGGTAGGTGTGGATGTGGAGTCGGTGGTTGGCTTGAAATTTTTTAGGGGTGTGGGGATCCATCTGGGGGAGGGGAGGGGGTAGTGAAATTTATATTTATTGCGTCAACGAACTGCAAGGCATGTATATGGTCACACACACACGACACCGTCAATGTGTTTTGCAATGACAGTGCGTCAGCGGCTAGATCCAGTCACACACGTAACACTACTTCCGTACTTTTCTGGAAAACGCACCCGATGCGGTGGCAGTTTGTGGTTAGTGAATGTGACAGTCCAGCATTTACTTAGGCAAAGGGGCGGAAGCAAACAAGCAATTGTTGAAATGGCAATATGAGGTTTATCTCTGGCCAACGAAGCGAAGCACAATGTTTTGATACTGAGCCGCATATTCGTCCACAAATTTCTGATCATATCAAGAGCTTAAGACGTTACCTGATCAAAGTCGAACAGTTAGATCTGGCTTGTTGGTGATAGTAATTTAGCGCTGTGAGCTCTGATGGATTCATATAGATCCTTATAAACGCAACTTTTTAGGAGAGAGAGGTGCTGTATAGGAGCTCGAAGAAAATTGGAACGTAGCATAATATTTTTTTTACTCATTTCACCCCTCTTGTTCGCACGTAACGCACGATAGTGGCATTTTACGAGACGAAATTTGGTCAGTAAGTGTGTACAATAATCAATGTAAATTCACTTGTGCAGAAAAGAGGTAATGAAAAAAAAACGTGGTTGATCCCTCTGTCATAGGAATCTGTACAACACGAAAATGCAACCGAAAGTGAAAAGACTGAAAGAGATCGGAAGAAGACGGACGCCGTAGTGGAGGCCACAGAGCATACCATCATCATCGCCATCATCGGGCTGTCTACACCCACTGCTGGGCGAAGGCCTCTCCCACAGGTCTCCAATTATCTCGGTCCTGTGCTAACTGCACCGTTTTTATCCCTGCAAACTTCTTGATCTCATCTGCCCACCTGACTTTCTGCCGCCCCCTGCCACGCTTCCCTTCTCTAGGGAAGCCCTTAATGAGCAACGGTTGTCTTCGCATTACATGGCCCGTCCACGTCCATTTCTTCTTCTTTATTTCTATTAATATGCCCTTAACACATGTTTGTTCCCTAACCCACTCCGCTCTCTTCTTGTCCCTTAATGTGGCACCTAACATTTTCCGTTCCAATGCTCACTGCGTCGTCCTCAATTTAAGCTGAACCCTGTTAGTGTGAACCCACAACTTCATCCACATTGGTCTTCGAATAATCACCATTACGTTAGACTTTATCCCATGAAAGAAATGCACTCGCAAATGTCACACATCGGTCTCCACATAACCACCACCGTGTAGTAGTGGGTCGAGTGCAAGAGTGGCTCCGCTTTTCCCTCCTTCTTTGCCCCGGCGAACGGACGTCATGGAACTTATCCGCTGTTGAAAGCCCTTAAATTTCGATGTAGCCGTGACAGCACCTTCTCCGTGGTATCCGATTCCCTTCAGCGTGCGGGAATCACTGACGTCTATAGCCAGCTGCTGACACAAACTCACATGCTTTGGCAATGTCCTGCATTACGTGACATTTCAGCAAAGAAGATGACTGGGAGGAAGCCCTGAGAAGCGGCGACCTTTCGGTTCAACTTCGAGCTGTCCAGATAGCCTGCGAGAGGGCGGAAGGCCACGGTCTTCCTCTCCCTGTGTGAGAGCGGCCCGCAACTGCTACAGGATCCCCCTAGAAAAGGACGTCCAACTGCAGTTTCTAAGGGCCAAATTAAAGTTCTGTGTCTGCCAGCCTGTCTGCTACTGACGCAAGCTTTCTCACGGAATGCCTATCACGTAGCAATGCGCATGCAGTGCTGAAAAGGGACTTGTCACGTGACGTGACGCAGGTTTCAAGAAACGCGTAGCGGCAATCGCTTCACAGGGAGAAAACGAACTCGCTAACTGAAAGCCTGCTGTGGGGTACCATGAATGTGGCTGTGCGTGCAGCGTGTGCCCCGGCGAGGCCAGGGTTATTTTATTTCACTGCTAAAACTGGTCGGTCAGATAGTGTGCTCAATGTTCAGCGGATTAGTTATAAGAATAATAAATGGTTTTTTTAGCTTTCATACCTCCTTTTCTTGCTGGTAAGATTAAACTGCTCGCGCAACCACCCGAAAAACGACCGGCTCTAAGTAACATAGTTATTGGCGAAGATGTCAGTATGTCTACCTATTGTCGCACTCTAAATAAGATGAATGATTTCTCAGTATAGGGCTAACACCCTTCGGCGTTGAATTTACAGTTTTCTTGCTTTCTATTGACAAACGTGCCCTCTTAGAACGGTGGCCCTGTTTGTCGTTTAGAACTCGAGCTGGTGCTGCGGTACACAAATGTTCTTCCAAGATGACGCTGTTGGTAATAAGCCTTTCTTTTAAACAGCTGCACGCCATGATCACGTTCCGCGGTTCTTATTCCCGTTTCTGTTCCAGCGACTCCCCATCGAAACGCTTTCAGTGTGTTTTACTGCGAGTCTGCATGAGGCTATCCGATTCGTCTGTATACGATTCGTCTGTACGACAGAAGCTGAGTGGGCCGATCCCGAAGGCAGTGCAGAACTGTGTGAAACGCAGAAAGCTACAGGCCTTCAGGGAGGAGTGTGTGCGCCCGTGCGTCCGTGCGTATCGGCCGTAAGTAAACAGCGCCAACATCAGACGCTGTGCAAACGTGCTGTAGTCTATATGACGATGCGTGAGGAAACGGCAGCGATAAAGCTTAATAGCCTACTAACCAAAAGCTGTGTCTCATTCTCTCTTCGCGTAGCCGTTTTCCCTAACGACGCAATCAGTCTCAGATTTATGCTTTATGATTTATGCTTTATGCTCAGATTTATAATTAAACAAGCATCGCTGCTCTTACTTCTCACTGTGCAAGGGCTCTGAATTTCTTACAACTCCCTTCATTCGTTATCACGTTCGTTCCCTCCGGCAACTGCGAGAACAGTAGAAATCGCCAATCTCTCCTTATTTTGTAGTAGATAGACACAATGCTCTTGGGATATACATTCGAAAAAGGTGTTTTCGCACTAACTATACTGCAAACCGAAACTATATGCCGCGCTGTTCCAGAAGAGCAGCGCATACTCTCTGCAAAAAAGTGTGAGCATGCGTGTTGTGTCGCAGAGCGAGGCGGAGCTGTGCAGCGCATGCGGCGAGCTGATCGCCGACCGGTTCCTGCTGCGCGTGAGCGACAGCTCGTGGCACGCGCGCTGCTTGCGGTGCTGCGTGTGCGGGGCTCCCCTGGATCGGCAGCCGTCGTGCTTCGTGCGACACGGAAGCGTCTACTGCCGCCACGACTACGTTCGGTAAGTGGTGCACACATCTCCGTTTGTATATAGGTGGCCCCAACTAAACATTAAACATCCATCTTCATTTTTTTTTCCTTTGTCAAAAAAGGAGGGGACGGGGCTAAAAGCCGCACCGGCGGCTTTACGTGGCAACGCAGTGAACAGTTACAAAAAATAAATGCATCAAAACATTTAAAATGACACAGTTAATAAAGGGTGACAATTATAAAAATAATGATTGATTTGCGGGGTTTAACGTCCCAATACCAGCTGTGATTATGAGAGACGCCGTAATGGAGATCTCGGGAAATTTCGGCATCGCACAGCATACGGGCCTCAACATTTCGCCTCCATCAATTATAAAAATAGTTAGCAAGAAACAGTATCTACACTTGAATATATGGCAATTGAGTTCTGCGGAAACCCGCAAGGTGGAGTAACGTTTATAAAAGGGAAAATTAGCATCCACCCGTTTTCTAGCATAAGGCTACAAGGATCCACACGGATTTCTCAGAAACGAAAGCTTCCTAGTTGCCGAAAATTTTGTCCTGGTCCGGGGTTCGAACCCGGGACCAAAGCCTGTCCGGGGCGCTCGCTCTACACTCCGGACCGGCGCTATGGACAGGCTCCGGACAGGCCCCGGATTAGGACGAATTTTTCGGCAACTAGGAAGCTTTGGTTTCTGAGAAATCCATATGGATTTCCTTGCAAGCTTGGGCTACAAAACGGGTGGATGCTAATTTTCCCTTTCAGTACCTACACTTCAGCTAATAAACGTAATAATTCATCATCACATACTTGACTCGCACGTAGTAGACGCATAAATGCGCCTGTACATTGCAAAGAAACGCATATGCTATCACTTCGCAAGTATAAACGAAAATGCAGTGGAAGTTCATTCATGCATGCCATGCTATTCTTACCCATGCAGTAATACTTAATCTTTTCATTAGATGCCACAAGAGGACCGAAGCCATCGTTTAAAAGTTGATTGAATCGTTTAGGCACTGTGAAAACTCATCACCGCGTGCAACCCGATGCCGTAGCAATGGGTACAGTCCACCGTTCCTTGAACCTGGTATCATTGACAGACCGATGGAAACTGGCTACGCATATTTCACAGAACACTAATAAAGAAAAGGAAAGAGAAATGATCGGTGTAATCTCAATAGACAAAAAAAAACGGGTGGAATGGATATGAGAAGGAGTAGCTGATGTCCTTGAGTCAATTAGGAGAAAGAAGTGGACCTGGGCAGGACACGTAATCAGGAGGACAGACAACAGATGGACATTGAGAAGGACAGTATGGATACCAAGAGAGCGAAAACGCAGCCGAGAAAGTCGAGAAGTTAGGTGGGCCAATGAAATTGAGCCGTTCGCCGGCACAAAGTGAAATAAACTCGCTCAGGACAGCACCAATTGGAAACCATTGAAAAAGGCCTTTTTCCTGCGGTAGACTTGAAGTTGCCCCATAAAATTTGTTCAACGTTGTTTGAAAACGGTGTTAATCTGCCGTCGTGGCTCCTATTGTTACGTGAGCCAAATATTAGTGCGATGCATGCACCAGGTTATTCTCAGTTAGCTTCCAAATTTAGCTGGAAATCGCCCTTTCAAGGAATGACGTAACATGTTGCCCCCACTACGTCGCCTAACTTCTTTGGCTGTTCTGAAAGAAATGGCTACATACGTGTCCCTTGTTTGTTGAAATCAAAATGAACTAAACTATTCCTCCCCATGCTTCCGCATACACGAAATCTCCAGTGCTTCTAGTACTTTAAAAAACGGTAGAGCCAGTGCTTCTGCAGGCGGCTTCCAGCCGCATCTGTAGCCAGATTGAGAATTCCCCGGTGCGCGCAGAGGACTAATATTTGGCTCACGTGTTTACAGGAGCCTCCACAGCTGATTGGTACCGCTTTCAAACTATGTCAAGAAAGTGTTGTAGGACCGCTTTAAAATATGATGATGACTGTACAGTGCTGCTATGACCACGAGGTGGCCAGCATCAACAGAGATCAGACATCGGTGAACACGCACGTGTCGAGACTCCTTACTGTAGCTTCGCGTATTGTATCTCTTGTGTTCTTGCCTATAGAACTGGGTGTGGGCGGCATTTACGGTTGCCTACGTATCTAGTTCCGAACGTCTGACAACAGTTACCTTGCACTGATTTCTTCCCGTTATTAATATTCTTACGATGCGAATAACAAGTACCATTTCTCACATTTATAGCACAGCGCTACGGAGGCAAAAGAGACTGAACGATGTGAAAGAGAGCTATAGACGAAGCATGTGGTCAGTGTTTCTTTCACGTTTCAGCTTCCTTTAAGGCTTCGTCTAGGCTCCGTGGAGCGTACCTGTTGTTATAATTAGGTTATAATCATACATACTTCCTGTTGTAATTATAACAAGGAGTATATGCTGTTGCATGGAGCCCCAACGCAGACCTTAATCTGATAGCTATCATCGTGGCGGGATAACTGCATCACTTTTGCATTTATTTCAGTAAGAAAAAAATAGAGACTACGCGAACAATGGTAAAAAAATGGATGGCAATATTTAAATATGCCTGAGGAGTCTATGGAATACAACCTATAGCTTCAGGTCGCCTCTGCTTTTAAGCAGAGGCAAAGTATTGACAATCTTGGTGCTTAACCATGGGCCTTTAAAGAAGCCATGACGGCCAAACTTCTGCTGGTGACATTAATGCTGTAATAAGTTGAACAGTGTCTTTTATAATCACGGCATGAAGCGCCCATTATCCAATTAATCCCATGCGACGTTAATTTTGTTCGCTTATACTGAAGCTTCGACATGCGTACGAAATATCGTAATAAACTAGCGCCGCCGAAGAAAGCCGACATAGCGAGTGCATTCCTAATCCTCTTTGCCACAGAGCTCAACTGTCTATACGTTGAGTATATGCATGTAACACGGCTTGTCGAGTGACGGTTCCCGATTGACTCCGCCTGTCGGGGTGGCAAATGTGTGCATGTTTTTTTTTTTTCGTAAGTGCTCTTTTGTCATTTGCCGACCGCCTTACGCGCTGCGTCCGACGTTACACTTGGACGAAATTTCTAATCAACTGTATTTTTTTTTCGCAGAAAAGGTACGCAGCTTCCGCTAGGTCGCGCGAGGCCAGATCACGGCAAAACTGGCCGATAGTTTACGGAAACAGGTCCGCACGTGATGGTTCACGTGATATTTTCTGGCGGGAACATGTCACGTGATGGTCATGCGATAATTCGTCGGAAACGTGTCACATAAGCGTTAAGCTCATTAAGCTAATAACCCTGTAACCTAGGGTCAGCTTGCAACACCTGCACATGGCAATTAACCTGAGACCTGATTAAGCTAAATAAGTGATCACGTGATGATCGCGTGATCGCTTAATTAGCTTAATGATCACTTGGCGGGAAACGTGATGGTCTCGTGATCGCTTAATTAGCTTAATCAGGTCTCAGGTTAATTGCCATGTGCAGGTGTTCCAAGCTGACACTAGGTTACAGGATTATTAGCTTGCTTATGTTAACTAGCATGTGCAGGTGTTGGAATGTGAAGCGGGTGCACAGGGTAAAAATAGATAGGGGATTGTACATTACACCGTGTAGCCGGCACCCAACCCGTTCATGTCATTCGTTTAAGTTAATCTGGCACTCATGCCGAATCGACAAACATTCCTTTTTCCCCCGCACAGTCGATTAATGGAACGCACTATCCCAAAATGTACTGCAGAGTCCAACCATATCATTGTTCGTGCACGCTCTCGCTAATTATGTCCTGAGGTGTTTCCCGTACCATCTCTCGCTTTCTAGATAGCGTGCGATACCGAAAGTGACGAGAACACCCCCCTTTTCGTTGTTGAGCAGGTCACTGTGTACACATGCGGTCTGTTGCACATTCTTGTCATATCTTCCTGAGCTGTCAATATTTCTCCGTGTAACCGCTGTATTTTCTTGCAAATACCTTTCATCTGTAGTATCATGTGTTCTTTACTGGATTTCATTGTTTCCTGCGTTTGCTATAAACATTCTTCAACGCTCATTTTAGTTTCATTTCACAAGTTTGTTTGGAATTCTTTCACAGACTGCTCAACATTTTCCTTTCCACTCCAGCCTATGGCTTGTATAACAAGCTGGTATTACGAAATAAATAAATAAATAAATAGCTTAATAATAATAATAATAATGCTGGTAGCGCTGGCGGCACGTAGCTGGGCATGGCTGAGGCAGGGTCATATGAAGGTCATAGTTCGTGACGGCAGAAAGTTTGGCTAGCTTAAAGGAGTACTGACACAAATTTTCGACATTTCCGTATTGTTCCTGTAAATGAAAACACTGGCGTGGAGAACCCCAGAAAGAGTATCATGGTGCCTCGGAAGGTAATGTATATATTTTTAATACGGCTGCTTTAAAAGCCCACTTTCGGTTTCGATGTTGAGCGGGCGGTTTTCTAGTGACGTGTCAACATAGTCGGACGTACGTCTGAGTCACGTAGGGACCGAAATTCCTGATAGCGTCGCTGCAACTCTGTCGTCTGTGGTCAATTACACGTGGGGCACGCAAACAACGGCAATTTCACGGTCGTCCAGCGACTCTGAGAGCGATTTACGTGATTTTTAGGAGGCTGTGCTCATACGTCATCGTAGTGGCCATTGCGATGGGGCTGGCTGGCAGTGCTGGGATACGAAAACTTTGAAACCAAACTAAAATACATTGCACGTGTTTCACGGCTTCGGTGTGTGGAGAGCGTTAACAATACATAGCTAGAAGACGATAAATGTATATGTTGCGCCCCCGCAACATCGTGTCATACTCCTTTAAACATCAAGAGGGTTGTGTTATGTTGCCGCTCATAAGGCGATCGTGCAGAAGAGACGGCGTAGCACCGTACGCTATACAAAGCTTCTTTCTCGGCTCTCTCTCTGCATGGTCTTGGACAGCAATTATCAATGGAAAGCAAACTGCTCCCATTGAGCGGCTGGTCTCCCACGCTGGCCCCCAGGGGTTCCTGGTACGAGACCCTTCCCTTTCGCTGAACGTCGCTCGGGGGGGGGGGGTCGCGGCTGCGCGACCGTACTACTGTCCTCTCAGTGGCCGTTTCGGGGAAGAGCAGCTCGGACGCGTAGGAGGACAATGCATGAGAAGTGCGCCGTCGCTCGAAGCGACAATGCGCCTGGCCCAACCAATTCTTTAACGACCGGCATGCGCTCTCGGCGCGCCGACTGGAACAAGGGGTTGAGTCGCAGCCAGTGCACTGTCCGAACTGCGGGAAAGGCGAGCGAAAACACGCAGTGCTTCCTGGAACGACAGGGTTCGACTGGATGAGCGTGGGAGATGGCCCGAATGCCGCAGGGCTGCTACGATACCGATATTTCGATTGTGAGAATATCGGAGAGCGTGGGATAAGGAGAGGGAGAGCCATGATGGGAAAGAATGCCAAAATGCCTGTTTAAACTGCAAAGACGCTGCTGTCGGGATTAGGGACAGCCCACTAGGGAGTGGCTTAATCTGAGGATAAACAGATTGGATGACAGAAGGTTGAGGCGGACCAGCAGTGGCCACCTCCCCTTTTTCTTTGTTACCGCAAGGTACTAAAGACTGGACGGGATTCGTTTCCCTTCAGTCTAGGCTGTAATCACTTAACTGATCGATCAGTAAGACTCCGTACGATGCAACTTCTGTCTGGGCCGTAACCACTCGGTGGTCGAACAGTGAGACTAGGTTCGTTGTATGTAGTAACAGTGTTCTAGGCTCTAACTTAAGAAAAGTTAAGTAGAAGAGTAAGACGCTGTTGATGTCTATGTTATCATCAGTGTGCTTCGGCAAGATGTACATATGACTGTAAATATTTTGCTACAATATACCTTCAAGTTCATTACCTCCAACCTGCCTCCTGCTTCATCGACGTCGATCATCTCCTTGACGGGACTTCAATCCACATCAAGGAGAAAACGAACAAAGAAAAACATAACTGGCGCAGTCGGACAGGGATCGGCGAAGCTCTACAGCACCATACACCGGACCAGTGCCGAGGAGACCGAGGGGCAAGGCATCCGTCAGCCACCAGCGGCAACGTCGAGACGATCCCACAGCAGCCAACTCCGGCACCGTGGAAGAGATCCAGGAACGACAGTGCATACAGCAAAGGGTGAGCAGGATTTCTTGCGTTTTTCTCTAGTTGGCATGGCAGTTTATGTGTAGAGCACATGGTGAGAACACGCGGGGGTGCTGAAACAATGGAGTCTAATGGAGATGAAGGTGCGAGTGCGGTAGCAATGGATCGGAGTCGAGAGCCATCAAACCATGGTATTCTAAATTCTGATCAGTCAAATGAGGCGAGAGTGCCTACTCAGAGGCAAGAATCGATGCAGCAGGCATCTCAGGTTTTGCCGAATTCAAGTGAAACGAGAACGCTCGAACTTGAAATTCAAAAGCTCAATCTCCAGATTGAGTATGAAAAGCTATTGCAAACCATAATGAACGCGGAACGTCTCAATGGCACGTTGTCCAACTCTGGGTCGGAGACGGGCGATCGGGGGCGACGGTGTTTCGATTCTGTCCAGCAATGTGCAAAAGTGCTGAAAGGGTTCCGCCTGCCGAGTGACGCGGATGTGCCATTATGGTTTGAGGAAGTAGAAAAACTATTTGCTACTTACCAAGTACCGTATGAGAGTCGCGTGCATTTGGTTATACCAGCACTAACTGAACGAGTTCGTTACTTACTGCGTAACCTCAACTCTGAAGAGAGTGCAGATTACGAGGCAGTTAAAGCAGCAGTACTGACGGAACTGAAGCTTTCTCCGGCAGAGTATCTGCAGAGGTTCGAAAGAGCGGTAAAGCGGAAGGAAGAAACGTGGGCGCAGTTCGCGTCCCGCGTGAAAACTTATTTCTCATACTACCTTCAAGTGAGAGAGGCCGACACAGTAAAAGTGATGGCAGAACTCATGGTTGCTGACCGTATAAAATCGGGCCTTAGCACGGAGGGTCTTGAGTATGTGAGACTAAGAGAAGGCGAGGGATGGTTTAGGCCAACTGAGATCGCTAAAGTGCTGCAAACTTTCGAACAAGCGAAAGGAAAAGGGCGTGCTTCAAAGCAACCAACTGTAGAAATGGGGCAGAAGCCGGCGACACGAGTAGAGAAAGGGGCTCTGAAGTGCCACTTATGTCACGGTTCAGGCCATTTCGCTAAAGAGTGCCCGAAGTCTAGTGATAAGGAGAGCAACCCGAAGAAGGCTACCGAGCCAAAGCGGAAGGTCCAAAAGGTAACGTTATCCCACGAGACGGAAACTGAAATACCTGATGGAGTACTTAGCGCAAAGGTGAAGTCTCTAAAACACGAGGGTGAAGGCACAAATAAACTGCAGTTAATTCCCGTATCATGTGCAGGTATATCCGCAGATGCAATTTTGGATACAGGGAGTGAAATAACTGTCTTTCGGGAGAGTCTGCTTCCGAGAAGTTTAGTAGAGCCGTCTGGCAAGGTGAGATTGGTGTCTGCTTTTGGTAAAACTATCGAGGCAAGGCTAGTTACGTTGCCGGTCAAATTAAATAGCCCGCGAGAGGTTACGGAGCATCAGAGCGTCGACCTACTCTGCGCGTTAACTGATGAGCTCGTCGAGGGCACAGATTGTTTGTTGACCGAGGAAGATTGGAAACTTTTGTCGAAGGCCAGCAGCCCTCTGGCACCCTGTCGAGCACCGGCCGAGCCTGCTCCCGAGGCAGAACAAGCAGTAGAGAAACCAAAGGTCGTGGCATGCAATCTTACTTTGGAGAAGAAAGACGTTTCCGGCGAAGATGCGCAAATTGATGAAAAAAGGGAGGCATCATTAGGCCAGAGAGAAGAGTTCCGCAAAGTGCAGTTGGGTGACACTACGCTAAAGAAATGTTGGGAAGATGCGCGTAGTGGGAAATCCGGCATGTTCATTTCAGACGGACTGTTATATCACTGCGACTCAATAGCAGGCACTCGAGTGAGTCAGCTAGTTGTCCCCAAAGATAAGCGCACTGAGGTGATGCACTTAGCCCATGAGTCGCTATGCGGGGGGCACCTGGGGCCAAAGAAAACAAGAGCTCGCATTAGGTATAATTTTTTTTGGCCAGGTATGGCGAAGGAGATATTAGAGCATTGTCGTTCGTGCCATGAATGTCAAATTAGGTCAGACAGGCGTCGCACAGATAAAGTGCCTATAACTCCGCTCACTAGACCCGAGCACCCTTTCCAAGTTGTCAATGTAGATGTGATCGGACCCCTCGACACACCGTCAGCGAGAGGGCATAAGTACGCGCTGTGCTTAGTGGACCTTTGCACGAGGTGGCCGGAGGTGGTTCCACTGCGCTCTTTGACCGCTAAGGCGACTTGCGATGCACTGATTGAGATATTCAGTCGCACAGGCGTTCCGGAGATGATCTGCTCCGATCAGGGCACTAATTTCAAATCTCAGCTCACGCAAACGATGATGGAGAAATTAGGTTGCACGCCAAGGTTCTCAACCCCAGAACACCCAGAGAGTAATGGAGTTGTAGAGAGGTGGAACCGAGTACTGAAAAACATGTTGTATCATGTCATTCAGAGAGACTCTAAGAATTGGGACAAATTGATCCCAATGGTTTTATGGGATTATCGGGAAGTTCCCCATGAGGTAACCGGAGTAGCTCCGTTTCGTCTATTGTATGGAAGGAATCCCACGGGACCGCTTCTAATATTGCAGAGGACGTGGACGGGAGAAATGCCGGTGCCCACAACATTAAGAGAAAGCCCCGCTAAGTATTTACAGCAACTTAAGGAGCAGCTCGAGACGGCCGCTAATATTGCTGAGCTAACTAGTGCAACTCATCAGGAGAGTTACGCCAGTGCCTATAATCGCAGCACCAGGCTCAAAGCTTTTAATGTTGGCGACCAGGTTGTGGTTTTCGACAATGATCGGAATTGTAAGATGTCACCTAAATGGCTAGGCCCATTCACAGTGGTTGGACGTGAGCGCGAACACTCTTACCGCGTTGAAACATCTGAGGGAGAAGAGAAGCCTATCGCCTTTGCAAGCCACCGCTTCTCACCGACCCAGATGCGTTGGTCAACAATTGAGAGGGAAGCGTTCGCAATAATATGGGCCTTAAAGAAGTTTGGTTACTGGCTTTTCGGTGCCATAGTAAACGTCGTTTCCGACCACAATCCGCTGTCGTACCTTACAACTTCTACTCCGCACGGGGCGAAATTGACAAGATGGGCGCTGGCGTTACAGCGATATCATGTCTCGGTACAACATCGGAAGGGTATATGTAACGGGAATGCGGATGCATTATCGAGGCTCCAGAATAGTTTGTGGAAGCCATCAGAATAACAGTGCCATGCCAACTGAGGGGGGGACGTGAATGTTCCTGCCCACTCGCTGCTGTATATTGTGGACTGTGTGATTGACAATCCAAGAAACAGACACTAGTGATCTTACTGCTTGAAGCAGCAATGGTGTGCTTGATCGTTTAGCATGTATTTGTTTTCGTTTCTTGTATTCTCCTGTCGTGTTGTCTCGCAATTGTGTTTGATGTTTGTGTATGCTGTTGTATGCTTAGAAAGTCCAGTGACCTAATCGCGGCAGTGATTTATCGTACCACTGAGCGTAGAACAGCCCAGCGTACTCTTAAGGGGGGACGTGTTATGTTGCCGCTCATAAGGCGATCGTGCAGAAGAGACGGCGTAGCACCGTACGCTATACAAAGCTTCTTTCTCGGCTCTCTCTCTGCATGGTCTTGGACAGCAATTATCAATGGAAAGCAAACTGCTCCCATTGAGCGGCTGGTCTCCCACGCTGGCCCCCAGGGGTTCCTGGTACGAGACCCTTCCCTTTCGCTGAACGTCGCTCGGGGGGGGTCGCGGCTGCGCGACCGTACTACTGTCCTCTCAGTGGCCGTTTCGGGGAAGAGCAGCTCGGACGCGTAGGAGGACAATGCATGAGAAGTGCGCCGTCGCTCGAAGCGACAATGCGCCTGGCCCAACCAATTCTTTAACGACCGGCATGCGCTCTCGGCGCGCCGACTGGAACAAGGGGTTGAGTCGCAGCCAGTGCACTGTCCGAACTGCGGGAAAGGCGAGCGAAAACACGCAGTGCTTCCTGGAACGACAGGGTTCGACTGGATGAGCGTGGGAGATGGCCCGAATGCCGCAGGGCTGCTACGATACCGATATTTCGATTGTGAGAATATCGGAGAGCGTGGGATAAGGAGAGGGAGAGCCATGATGGGAAAGAATGCCAAAATGCCTGTTTAAACTGCAAAGACGCTGCTGTCGGGATTAGGGACAGCCCACTAGGGAGTGGCTTAATCTGAGGATAAACAGATTGGATGACAGAAGGTTGAGGCGGACCAGCAGTGGCCACCTCCCCTTTTTCTTTGTTACCGCAAGGTACTAAAGACTGGACGGGATTCGTTTCCCTTCAGTCTAGGCTGTAATCACTTAACTGATCGATCAGTAAGACTCCGTACGATGCAACTTCTGTCTGGGCCGTAACCACTCGGTGGTCGAACAGTGAGACTAGGTTCGTTGTATGTAGTAACAGTGTTCTAGGCTCTAACTTAAGAAAAGTTAAGTAGAAGAGTAAGACGCTGTTGATGTCTATGTTATCATCAGTGTGCTTCGGCAAGATGTACATATGACTGTAAATATTTTGCTACAATATACCTTCAAGTTCATTACCTCCAACCTGCCTCCTGCTTCATCGACGTCGATCATCTCCTTGACGGGACTTCAATCCACATCAAGGAGAAAACGAACAAGAAAAACATAACTGGTTGCAACTTGGGCTTGTTGGTGTAACATGATGAATTGAAGCATTGCGCACAAGAACGAGGTGTGTTCCTTCTTGTGTGTTCCTTCTTGTGTCCTCGTTCTTGTGCGCAATGCTTCAAGTCATCCTTTAAACAACTTACACTGTTAAAAGGTGTTTCTATTTCTTTTTTTTTTCTTGTGACCCGCCATTTTGCAAGTCCGCTTTTACCTCATTCGTTGCGTGAGAGTTTAGGCACGACGTGGCTCTACTAGACCTCTGTCTTATAATCGGATAATTCGTGCAGTCGCACCGGCTAATGGCGTGCAATCCTTTCCAGCGAAAGCGAACTTTCAATGCGGACGTCTTCCTGAAGCCACGTTTCCGAGCGCCCAGTCGTGAGAGAGTCGGCACCGTTCGACTTTGCGGGCAGGGATTGTGTTCGATTCTTATTTAGTGGCATAGCCAGAAAAACTTTCCGGGAGTATGATATATGCCGCCTGTAAAAAAGACAAAAAAAAAAAGAGGAAGAAATGATCCAGCGCTCAAGTATTACCTTCGTCATATTTCTGCTTTAAGAAAACGCAACGGGTCGTTCAAGTTCGAGCTGAATGTACAGCGCCACGAAATTCTACGTATCAATATAAAAATACGACATGCATGCAAGATTCCGATTACTTGATTCAGAATTAGCCTTTGTATTCGAAAAAAAGAAAAGCGCACGCACGAAAACAAACACAAATGAACTAGGACGTTCATTCTGATGCATTTGTGTATAAACTAGAACAGAGCGACCCTGTTAACTCGGTAACAGGGTCTAACCCGGTAACAAATCAAAACAGTGACGCAGCCGATGTGTTTGTTTGTTACCGAGCTGTAATAGCAGAAGCTCGATTTCTCACCTAATCCACATCGCACGCACTTTTTTTTTCTACACTGAAGCGAAGAACGGCGGACCTTGGCAGGACATGTAATGCGAAGAATAAACAACCAGTAATGGGGAAGTGAGGACAACGGAATCGCAGCAGAGCCCTGAAAAAAAAAAGTTGTATGTAGGCGATGGAATCGACGTATAAAGTGGAATCAACTCGCCCAGTCGAAGTCATCGGGAGAGGCCCTGCGGTGGACTTAAAAACTGCCTGATGAATGTTACAAGCCTGTTCAATTTTTCAACTGCATCGTTCGTTGCGCGCTTGTTTCGTCGCCCGTTACATATCGCCAATATTGACGGGAGAGAGCCATCGACACCCTATAATGCTACACCGAGCGTGACTCCGCTGTAACCCACCCCTGGCGCAGTCGATAGCGGGCTCGAGCCTCAGTCCGAGTCCGGAGCGCCCGTGTGTGTCCTGGGATGCGCTTCCCGTATAGGTGGAACCCGCGACGCCGGAAACGCCGGCACCATCCCCCGGAGGAAACTCGATGAAGGGTGCGTCCCAAAGTGGGGCTCGCTTGAGCGGGGTGCAAAGCCACACGGGACCGCCGAGCCTGATTCGATTGCGAGCCGCGCACGTGGCTCACACTCCGCGTTGAGAGGCCGCGTGGCTTAGTTACGCGCAGCACGGGCATGCTGGCGTGCTTGGCGCGCCACGGACTCGGGCGAGGAGGAGAACGCATGCAGGCGTCTCGCGGTATATCTCTGTGTGCAACATATGCTGATCCGAAGGTCGCGGGATCGAATCCCGACCGCGGCGGCTGCATTTCGATGGAGGCGAAATGTTGCGGCCCGTGTGCTGTGCGATGTCAGTGCATGTTAAAAGAACCCCGGGTGGACGAAATTTCCGAAGACCTCTACTACGGTCTCTCATAATCAGAACTGGTTTTGGGACGTTAAACCCCACGAATAAATCATCAACTATGTACAGCGTATTACTAGGCCAAAATGCGGACTCCGGTGCCTGTCAAAGGAATTTTTTTGGCAGGCACCGGAGTCCGCATAGGCAGGTACGAGGTTTTCGCCATATGCTCAAGATCGCAGCGACAGTATATATGCTTATTTTTTACAGCGTATACAGGGTGTTTTACTAACTTGCGCTGAGAGTTTAAAAAAAGACATCCTTGAGTGCTAACACGAAGGTCGTGGGATCGAATCCCGGCCGCGGCGGCTGCATTTCGATGGAGGCGAAATGTTCAGGCCCGTGTGCTGTGCGATGTCAGTGCACGTTAAAAGAACCACAAGTGGTCGAAATTACCGGAGACCTCTACTATGGCGTCTCTCATAATCAGAGCTGATTTTGGGACGTTAAACCCCACGAATAAATCAATGAACCCACTTGCGTGCGAACGAATTTAGGCCGTTCCGCTCACGATACTTTGTTTCTAAACCACGTGCATCAGGATTTGCCTGACAGTATATGGCTATTTGAGATATTCCGTTTGCTTATAACCACTCGATAGGTATCGGTATGGAATGCGGCAATCGATAACAAAACACTCTATGGCGCAAGACAGACGAAAACAAACGAACAGTTGCACCCCACGTTAAAGGTCATTGCCTTTTATGTAGTAGTGGCGCCTCATTTATACAGCATTCACCTGAACGAACGTTACGACCCCTAATACTGTAATAATCGCCTTGAAAGTAAAAGAACTAAGCGTGTTTAATGAGCTCGACTTAGTTTATCTGTCAATGATGCTTCAGTTATCATCCACCTGTAGTGCACAACGTTAGCATAAAGTACCCATAAATGCCACCGCTACTGTATTTCTTTTTCTATATGGAACTACACTTATAGTACCCATGCAATAGCTGACTACTTAGGGGTGTGCGACTGTATATATATGCCGCTTCTGTACGCTGCGGTGCTTTTGTATTCCCGATTTTTGGCTCACAGAATAGCTGTCGATACCGTAACTATAAAGTGCCATGACAGAATCATTAAACGCGCGTACGACCACTCGTTATATATACTCTTTTTGTGGGTGCCCACTTGAAACTGTGTGCTATTTCGTACGGCACGGACTTATTGGCATAAAATTTGTTTACGCATCATCCCTGCACGTCGCCAAAATAAAAGGCTGGCCTCAAACCGCTGATGTACGCGCCGGTCAACATGGTGCACCCATTCCACACCACGTGGCGCCCGCGTCTTGGTGACCATTACTTCCTATTTGAATCTGCGCTTATCTTCATTCGAATTGAGGGCCTCCTATGCAGTATAGTAATTATTTGGGAGCAATTTGATGCACAGCAGAGTTGTGAACTTTACGTGTGTGCTTAAATAAACTGAGATACCACTTAAAGGTAACAAACTTGGCACCCATCTCAGATATACTCTTAGCATGGTAACCATTAATTCATTTTATAGGTACACAAAAATGCGAAAATATGCTCGTTTTCCTAAAGGTTCAAGCACTTCAACCTTTAATAAAGGAGCACATTTTCACATTTTTGTGTACATATAAAATAAACTGAAGGTTAACGTGCTAATAGTGTACTTGGTATGTTTTATGCCGTAGTCTATAACGGGATCGCAATGCGGCAGCCATGACACCACGCCCATATTTTGACGTCGTGTTACAGTGTTTGCAAAGAAACTTTTTGTTCAAGAAAACTTGTCAAGCTTTCTGAATTAGTCACGCAGCATAATATAGTTCGCGATTGGTCGCACGTTCGAGGAACTTGGTGGTCAGTGACTGTCTAGTTGAGATAACAAGGAGTGATACGGAAATTCTGTGCTATAGTCCTCCTCCGTGGATCGAGCATGTTCCCGTACATCTCTGGCGCAGTTTACTCGCTGCTCAGGTCATGCATGAGAAAGCGCCTCATATGGAATATACCGGGTAATATGGGGGAATATGTTAGCGTGCACGCAGCTTATCTTCGATTGCGCATACTTCTTCCTTCGCGGATGTCTCATTTTCTTTGTCGTAGTCCTGGGTGCGTACATCGTATACGACGGATACTATGCGTGCCAGCCATGCATACCACGCAACGATGCATATATGGCATAATCGCCCCGTGACAAACTAGTGCGTATTGTTTTTTTTTAATCTATACTTTCAGCTATCCTTTCTTCCTATCGCTATCCCCTTACTGCGACATCGTCTCCAAGCTTGAGTTCTATTGTCACTAGCCCAACGTGGACAGTTATACAATGCAGCCGATATACAGAACCTGTCTTTTCTATCCCGAAGAATTTGCAAAGAAACTGCCTACCACCACATAGGGTATAGCCATCCGATAATGCAATTATTTTTCTAGTCGCGTTTCCGCATCGATTACCCGCGGCTATTGTCTGTAAGACCTGTCAGCCTTGAGTGGAGAACGATGAGAAAGAAATGCACAGAAAAACAAGAACGAATGTACTCATGTCTTCCTTTCTTTTATACTCCGACGGGATATGCGACTCGCCGTGTCGTCCGACGTGTTCCATCAGCAGGACGTGTGGACCATGAGTCTATTTTGCGATCGCACCCATCGACTGGCACGTTTTGCCGGTGCATATGCGATTGTGCATGAACGTGCCCAGCATAGGTGATGAGCACACGAGAAAATTACTCGCGTTTCTCCGGGGGACTAAAGCCTCGTATGACTTCGAAATGGCCGCGACATGAAATATAGTGGCGCGGACCTGCAGAAGCGCTCCCGCAGCTGCATGGTGTGTGTAGGGTTGTTAGTTTTCGGAAAGAGCCCGATTTCACTCGATTCTTACACCCCGAGCATGTCAGGGGAGAAATGTGTGAAACCCGATTTCGCCCCGAATTCCAGTGTACCGCATACCGACCGTTTTTCTTCACGCTGCACGGAATTTGCTGTGCGTACGCGCTATAACTAACCCGCCTCGGGACAACAAAATTAGTTGTCTTAAGTAAACATCAGCTGTATAGTCCATTTCACAAACAGCGTGCACCCACTATGTATCGACGCTACACGACTGTCATTTCTAAATTTAAATAAGTAAATTTGACTAGAAAAAATCTGAATTTCGAAATCATTCTACCAAAAAAAATTTCTCCCCGATTATCACCTTGAAGAGCAGCGGCCGGTATTTACCCCCATGAACTACAGAAAATATACAACCATGCTATATACACCAGTGATAGAAAAAGGGTGTAAATGCGCACACTCTCGACAAGATACACAGATGCGACGTGTTTTGTAACGCAGTCCTCAGTGCCTGATTGCGTGATTCGTAAGAACTAGAAATACCGTACAGTCTTACCGCCAGCGTCCGGAGGAGTGAGATTACAGTGTTGCTACCTGGCTATGTAGGAGTTGAGCAGCCGTGAAAAATAGACTGTTGTTTCGCGCACTGAGTCAACTACCACCCGGCATACCACAGCCAAGATAGCCGGTCCACTTAGGGAACCACTCGGCTCCAGCGAAACAAACCAGCACGCAAGACCCAAATGCAGTGAAACCTCGTTGATACGATACCTCTTAATATGTTTTTCCTGAAAATACGTTTTTTTTATCCAGCTACCCATAGGCGCTATGTATTTTCACCCGGTTGATACGATTTTCGGATGATACGAATTATTTTCCGGTTCCCGTGAAGATCGTATCAACGGCGTTATGTTCTGATTGAGTCGTACAACGCACGTTTACATAAGTCATTTACTTCTCCTTCATCCACGATGCCTGGAAGCGACAGCCGGGAACACGTAGAAACATAGTAAGTTCAATTCGCGCATGGGAACAAACCGCTGCAGAGTTCGTCAATCAGCGCTGGCTGATTGACGCGTTGGGTGGGCACCTTTTGCCTGCAGCTGGCTACCGGCAACAAGTTCTGTGGACACACGCGAAGATGCAGGTGTCGTGAAGTGCTTGCTGTCTACAGCGGCAGCCTACGAGCCTCGCTCACTTTAATCTGCTGGAAGGCTGTGCGGGTCAAAAAAAAAAAAAAGAATCTTGCATCCCGAGGCGCCGCGACTCTGAATGCACTTCGTGTTGCAATAGGCTCGTTTATTTTCCCGCTGAAAGTTAGTTGCATTCGCCTCCAAAAACAAGCGAGCCTCGGCTTTGACGCATCCGACATCTCAGCAAGTGCGCAGGGAACGCGCTATAGTTGCACAGTTATCCCTGGCAGCGCATGCAGGCTGCCGCTGGCATACAAAGCCATTCGCACAGATGAGAACGACGGTTCCAGGCTCCGCTCCAGTAAAGAAGAAGGTTTATACAACAATTAATAAGGGAGAGGGACCAGAGTCGTCGCCTAAAACGAACGAATTTCTCATGAATGGCCGCGAGAAATGCGAGAGTATACGATATTTTAACAAGTGGCACTTGCACATCTCTTGCCGGTTGGCTGATCCCATCGATATTACTGTCGCACCTTCCGATGCACCTCCGAGCCTATATGGTGTAAGAAAGGAAAGGGGGGGGGGGATAAAAGAGGGCAAATGCGAACGCACAGCACGAGAATAATGCAAAAAAAACAAGAGCTGTGCGCTGAAGGTCTCCGCTTCCAGCAACACCAAGACGCGTCGTTCAACCGCCATTCAGCGAGCGTCAGTCGCGCGCCGGAGCGTGTGCCGCCGCGATGGCCTCCTGCCTGAGCGCTGCACGCAACGCGAACAGGCTGCGGTGCTTTGCGGGCGGCGGTGTGCCTCGCATACGCCTTTCAACCGCGCCCGCACAACCGTGGCGGCGACAGGCCGCGTTTAACGCTTAATTACAGCCAATCGTTAGGGAGCCGCGTGCAACGCGGCCGCCGCTAATTGGGCAGCGCGCTCCCTCCCTCGGGTGAAGCCGAGGTCAGTCTACCCCTCCGGCGCCGAACGACTGCTCCGGGGGAAACAGATTGGATTAGGGAGCGCGGCCGACGACGTGAACTGCGGGAAAGCGGGACACGCTCTCTTCCCGCCCCCGTTATTGAATCCCGACGGGTCCCGCTTCTCGCTGGGAGCATTCCCCTTCTCCTGCCACCCGCTGTGAAACCGGCTTCGAACAGACTTCGTTATATCACCCGCCCTGTCCACTGCGTCTAATTTAGAGATTTTACAATTGCGTTCATTTTTTTTCTTCCCTGCAAGTGTGTCGGCGGAGGTTTCAAGCGTCGCGGTGGGACTTGATTAGGCTAAATTAGTGCTCCGAACCGAGATTCGATAGCGCTTCGGAGGAGCGCCTAAGGCGATTTTAAAGCGGTGACAAGAAACTCGTGAGCGCGGAAAGAGCGAGCGATGTTCGACTCGTATACGACTGTTCGGCTTCGAGTACCGTGCTGCCTGTCCTCTTTTCCGACGGTGGTGCATGCTACACAAGGACCGGACACGTATATCCGGGGTCGACATTGCTAGCTCGCTGTCGAAGCCTTGGGGATTTACCTGCGCGCACGAAGCCACAAAGAAATCCGCACGGATTTCTCAGAGCTGGTTTCTCTTGAATCCACAGGCGTCCCTGAGCCCCAATAAATATTTTGAAGAAAAGAGATTCCCACGATTAACAAAACAATATAGACTTACTGACGTTGCAGCCGGTCCTTCATGAGAGTGATGACGAAGGCCGGTACACCAGCCACAACGCCAGTAAATCCATATTGTTTTGTTAATCATAGGAATCTCTTCAAAATATTTATTGGGGCTCAGGCAAAAAAATAAAAGAAAACTTTTCGAACTATATATATATATATATATATATATATATATAGCAGCGGCCGGCTATATACGATTACGTACTTATTCCACAGATGAAGTATATAGGCATCTTTTGGATAAAAGAAGCTCACGTGCAGTTTTAATAAATCCGTATTACAATCTTATCCGTTACTTCATGCTGCCGTTCAGTGAAGCAGCCATGATGGACGCACAGTCACATGTTTCCGTGCATATTGCAGCGTACAAGTAGTCGCTCAGCAAGCCCAATTAAAAGGAAACATTACGATGGGCGAACGTTTTAAGGGACGGCATATACCGCCCTTCTTCGATTTGTAGTTTTTTTTTATCGGAATTGAAAGCTACAGTTCAAAGTGCACAAGATTGCGTTTGTTCCGCAGGAAATTGAGCAGAAATTTTCAAAACAGAATTCTTCGATCTTCCTTGTCACCCTTCTGCTTGTCTCGGGACGCCGGCGACACTGATTACTAGGATTTGGTAGCATCAGTTTAAAATTAATATTTCCTACGCGAAAGAACGCTACTATGGATGTATTTAATGTGAAATTGTAAGTAATCTATTTTTGGTTTGAAGCAAGATAGCTGAACCTGCGTAGGTATTCCTCGGCTTTTCTTTACGCTTGGAGTTTGACACATATCACAAATGATGGCGCTGAAGGTCCCATTAGGGACTTTCACGGCCAAGTTGAAGATATTCCTTGTTTTATGGGGTACAAGTATGCTGATTTCCGTCAATGTAACAAGCAATCTTGCCCGTCACTCTGGTCTAGTCCATGGCTATGGCACTCGGCTGCAGATCCGAAGGTTGAGGGATCGAATCGCGGTCGCAGCGGCTTCGTTTCGATCGAGACGAAATGTTGAGGCCCATTTACTGCACGATGTCAGTGAAAGTTAAAGAACTCCAGGTAGCCGAAATTTTCGGAGCCCTCCACTACGTCGTCTCTCATGAACATATCTTCGTTTTAAGACGTAAAACCCCAGAAATCAATCAGATCAAGAAACAATCTTCTCATTTGCAACAACAGAAAAAAAAATCCTAGCGGCGGACATTCCCTTCAAGTCTTCCTTACCGTCTATCAAGGTGATGACGTGAGGACGAATTGAGATAAGAACGAACAGGCGGTCCTAATCATCATTCCCGATTTTGACGAAATCTACATCTGGCACACATTGTTCGCCCAGAAACAGATAAATGATTCTGAACTTACTTTTGAGAAAAAAAATGTGTGATGGAAAAAAATACACCAATTTCGGCCTCAAAAGAGACTTTTTCGCCAACTTAATAATTTCTGAATTTGGAGCGCACTTAGCGAAAGGTGGTGCTCTTCTTAAATTATTTTTTAAATGCGAAGCATTTCTTAGCGAACTTCGGCGAGTTTGAGCGTATCTATCTATCTATCTATCTATCTATCTATCTATCTATCTATCTATCTATCTATCTATCTATCTATCTATCTATCTATCTATCTATCTAGCCGCGTACGATTTCGTGCTCTCCTGGCCGTTTCGCTAATCGAATGTTTACGAAAATTGGTATGCCACATCATGGCTTACTGACGAACATAAATGACAGGTCATAACATGAAAATCATGATATGCATGTCATGAGCGGCATGATTTACATGCCACGGTCTTGGTGCTCTCCCGGCCGTTTCGCTAATGGGATGTATGCGAAAATTTGTTGTTATGTGGGGTTTAACGTCCCAAAACCAGCTCTGATTATGAGAGACGCCGTAGTGGAGGGCTCCGGAAATTTCGACCACCTGGGGTTCTTTAACGTGCACTGACATCGCACAGCACACTGGCCTCAACATTTCGCCTCCATCGAAATGCAGCCGCCGCAGCCTGTATGCGAAAATTGGTATGGCACAACATGACTGCCTGACGAACATAAATGGCAGGTCACAACATGAAAATCATGATATGCGTGTCATGAGTGGCATGATTTACATGCCACGGTCTTAGTGCTCTCCTGGCCGTTTCGCTAATGGGATGTATGCGAAAATTGGTATGGCACAACATGACTGCCTGACGAACATAAATGGCAGGTCACAACATGAAAATTATGATATGCGTGTCATGAGCGGCATGATTTACATGCCACAGTCTTGGTGCTCTCCTAGTCGTCTCGTTAATGGGATGTATACAAAAATTGGTATGCCACAACATGACTGCATGACGAAAGTAAATGACACGGTATTACATGAAAATCTTGACATGCATGTCATGAGTGACATGATTTACATGCCACGCGTTTCGTTAATAGGACGTATACGCAAATTGGCATGCCACAACATGACTGCATCACAAACATAAATGACAGGTCATAACACGAAAATCATGACATGCATGTCATGAGTGACATGATTTACATGCGACGGTCTTGGTGCTCTCCTGGCTGTTTCGTTAATGGGCTGTATACGAAAATTGGTATGCCACAACATGACTGCATGACGAACATGACTGACAGGTCACAACATGAAAATCATGATATGCATGTCACGGTCGACATGACTTACATGCCACGCGTTTCGTTAACGGGATGTATACAAAAAATGTCATGCCACAAGATGACTGCATCCCGAATGTAAATGACAGCTCATAACATGAAAATCATGACATGCATGTCATGAGCGACATGATCTACATGCCACGGTCTTGGTGCTCTCTTGGCCGTTTCGCTAGTGGGATGTGTAGGAAAATTGGTATGCAACAATATGACTGCATGACGAAGATAAATGACAGGTCATAACATGAAAAGCGTAACATGTATGTCATGGGCGGCATGATTTACATGCCAGGCGTTTCGTTAATGGGACTTATACCAAAATTGCTATGGCAAAACACGACGGCATGAAGAACGTAAATGACAGGTCATAACATTACAATCATGACACGCGTGTCATAAACCGGCATGACATGCTTGGTCCTGGCGCTATACTGCCGTTTCGTTAATGGGATGATAGGGCTCCGTCTACTGACCAGAGCGCGCTACGTAGCTCTCGTCGGACGGCTCAGTATCGCTGATATTGGCCGCTTGGGTCGCACGTATGAGACGCGCGCGCACGGTGGAAACCGTGGCGACAGCGACGCGCGCGTTTCTTCGCTGCTTTCCGGGCGTGCTGCGAACCACACGAACGCTCGCGGCGTCGTCCTTTGGAACAGTTTGCCGCAGGTTTGGAGCGCGCGTCTTAAAGGAAATAAAACGAAAGAAGGTGGGACGGGCGGTCGCTGCTTGGAGACGCGCATCGCGTTCGCGTATTTTCCTGTCACAGTCTGCCCAATTTTGCTTCTTCTCTCCGCCAGGCAGTGCATTCTGGCGCTGATGTTGCACATGGAAAACTCGACTGCACGGAGCCTATACGAAAATTGGTTTGGCACAACATGACTAAATGACGATCATAAATGACAGGTCATTACATGAAAATCGTGACATGCATGTCATTAGCGGCATGATCTACGTGCCACTCGTTTTCTTAAACGTATGTATACCAAAATTGCTATGGCACAACACGACTGCATGACGAACGTAAATGACAAGTCATAACGTTAGAACCATGGCATGTGTCTATGAGCGGCATGGTTTACATGCCACAGTCTTGGTGCTCTTCCGGCCGTTTCGTTAACTTCATATGTACCAAACTCGGTATAGCGAGACAACAATGCAAATCCATTGTACGTTCCTTATGCGTGCTTCGCATTTCCTTGATTCCCACTGCATGTGGCATCTGCCAATTTTTTTTTTTCCAACAAGGAACAAGTGCAGTGCCGCCTCATGTGTATTTTCTCACGCCTGACTATGCAGTCCATGAAGACACCGTTAAAACGATGGAGAGCAGGGAATTTTGCTGGAGCCAACGTTTCGAGATGCGGACTTAATTGTCTTGGTCAGGACAGCAACTGCTTCCGGCAGTTGCCGTCCCGACGAAGACAAGTCCTCTTGTCAAAACGTTGGCTCTAGCGACATTCCCTGCTCTCCATCGTTTTTAACGGTGTGTTCATCGATTCCAGCCTACAACTTCCCCTGAGATTCTGTTCAAGCGTGCACTAGCCACGGAATGAAACTTCAGTACAAAAATCACAAACATGGTAATTGGACTAAGATACCTGCAATTCAGAAATTTATTGATATGGAAAAAATAAACTATAAACTCATGCAATGTCAGCGTCTGTATTCACAGCCTTTCTCGCAATAATTTACGTAGCTTTAGCAAGCGCCGTTATAGTGAAACGTAAGATATCCGTGAGATGAATAAGGAGGAACAGAAGGAGGAACAGTTTCCGCTAACCAATTTGTCGCATTCAATAAATTTTTTTACTATAATATCAGCAAGAAACAATAAAGCGTCACTGCCTATATAGCTACGTACGCAACAGGCTATACAAACTAACCTTCGTGAAGCGCGCTAGTTAGTGGTATTGAAATTGAATGCGAAAAGGATGGCAAACTATCCAAGTTGGTATTGCTGCATTATAATGAACATTTGAGAGCGCACTCAAAAGATTACCGACGATACTTCCTAATTCGAAATGGGAGCACAGCTGTACACTCTTAGCACTGTAAACTTTAGTTCATTTTATAGGAACACAAAAATGTGAAAATATGCTCCTTTACTAAAGGTTAATGGCTTTAACCTTTATGAAGGAGCATATTTTCACATTTTAGTGTACCTATAAAATAAACTAAAGGTTACCGTGCTAAGACTGTACGCGTGTGTTATCATATCCAGAGCAAAACAACATGACAGAGACATGCATGTTCTCGTTCCCGCACGTCGGTGAGCCGCGCCGACGAGTACGTCCATCACACGCGCCGCTGATTGTTGAGAAAGGACCAATGACAGCTTCCGCTCCGGCGGTGCGAACTGCCGGGTTCTCCTCACTCGTAGAAGGTTGTTGTAAGAAATGTGTCCCATACCTCCACAGTGGGATGTCGAACCAATCTTCTGGCACACAATCGAAATCCTTGTTGCCCATTTTGAACTCTTGCTCTTTAGCTAGGCTGTTGTTTATTATGTTTGTCTACAGCATATTCATCTTAAGCCTATACCTTAATACTTTCTTGGTTTAGGCCTTCGAGCACCATGCGTAGTTCGTCGCTGTCATCGCTAACGGGCCCAATCTGGTCGGCAGTATTCCCCGTCAATTTTTACGCCAATTTCTTCTAGTAGATTAAATACTTCTGCTAAGCAGTGATTGTCACTGGAGAGATAATGTCTCCTTGTCTGGCGCCGCTCATGATCGTAATTATTTCGGGGTAGAATATTTCTGCCACCTTCGTTATTCTCGTCCAACTTGTCAGAAACACTGCCTGTCTTTCAACGCACGTATTTCTTAAAAAGTGTTTCTTTGTAAAAGACGTTACTGTCTTTCTTTACTGCGGCACCACTATCTGTTTGACTACATTATAGGATTCTGTACACCTCGCTGTCTCGACATTTCGGTTAGTTTTGTCTACTAGTTCAATTTTTATCGTGTGGGGTAGTACAGTGAAGCCCCGTTGATATGATCCCGCTTGATGCGTTTTTCAGCAAAACAGGCTTTATTTTCCCCATTCAGCACCCCATAGGCGCAGTGCATTTTTAAACGGTTGATTCAGTGGGCCCACTAACGGTATGCAAACAACGGACGCATCGCGTCCAGGGTCTGCAAGGCACTTTGTGCAGACGGTGTCGCAAATTTGCTGAGAAACGTGCAAAGAGCATCTATCAGAGGCCGCATAACGAGAATTATTTTCAACAGAATCGCCAATTTCCCCGATAAATACAAGAGACCATCATATCTTGTAAGCCATCGAACACCGGAGCATTCTCATGCCCCTTCGGCTGCCACCCTGACCTGCCACTTAAATTGAACTATTGAATAAGAATACCTTCAAAAACTAATCCACACCGAGGTTTTTTCTGCTACTACGTTCCGTGGACGGTTCGACGTGCGACTTTCGCCATGCGGTTACTTGCGTCTTCGTAAACCTCGCATGCGTTCCTGATCTGCTGCCCGACGCCATGCCTGGGATACATGCCTCAAGGCTAGAATCTACATTTTACTGACAGCACCCAAGGACTCTTGTGACAATGTGCACTCTCAGATACGGCGGCACTCTTCTTTTTCTCTCCTCTACTTCTTTGTACCCCTATTCCCTCTGAAAATGGACAACTTTCATAACGTCGGCATCACTGCAGCATTTTTATAGGTTTTCCTTTGCTCTCTCTCTCTCTCTCTATTCCAAATCTTTCCCTCCCCTTCCCCCTCCCCAAGTGCTAGGTAGCCTACCGGGCTCAGCCAAGGTTAACCTCCCGGCCTTTCTTCTTCCTTTGTCCTCCTCCTCCTAAACGGTTGATAGTATAGTCGGGTAACAAGAATTATATTGCGGTTCCCGTGACCACTTCATCAACTAGATTCCACTGTATTCACTTTCATGTCATTTCTTTATCAAGTCTTTAGCCGTTTTAACGATCTTGCCCGCGTTCTTTGCTTTGATAGGTTACCCCAAACTTCCTTTTCTCCTCCGTGGATCAATCCGTAGTTATGGTTACGTCCATTTCTTTGATGCCTTCGTTTTCATGTTGCTCTAAAGCGTCGTATTCATTTTTAAGGAGAATCCTAATTTCCTCTGCTCTTGTACTGACTGCATCTATATCATTTTGTTTCTTCAACTTTCTTCTTTTTGTCCCTGTAGGTTGAGGACTATATATCTTTGCCCTCACTATAATCCATGATCACTGCACTTTATTTTGCCAACCCTGTGTCGTGTTCTCTATACGTTCGGTTCCTCGCACAATCTGAAATCTACTTTACTTTTCTTTCTCAATTGGTCCTTTGTATGTCCACTTTAGAAAGTGGATATACCTATAGAAGTGGATTTTCTGTGCTTTCTGGTGATGGTATACTCACTATTCGGACTATATAGGGCGACAAAGGATATGCAGAGTGAAGAACCGCACATACATACGTCTTATATACGGCGTGAAACGATCGAGAGGAGGATCCACAGGCTTCGTTAGACACAAGCCAGCAAAATAGAGTTTGTCGTTATTTATGCTTCTTGATTGGACAGTATACTGTTCATGTCATAATTACTATAGTAATTACACATGCTGCCGGTGCGTATAATGTAGAAGGCGAGTATAGAAGCTACAATCTATACACACTGGAGGTCGATCTTCCGTTATATCTAATTGACGTCTTGGCTCTCGTCACGTACGATTGTCACCTTAACGCTCCCTCCAATAATTTTTTCCTTCCTCCGTCTCCGTGTGTCCGTGGCTAAATGAAATCCCGCAGTGCGCACTGACGCACATTCACGCGTGAAATTCTTAGATACACGCATCCATGACAGAGATTGCAGTATTGCGCCATGCAGGCGCATATAAAGATCTGTGGCGTAAAAAGGATCATGCGCAATATATCACCGCGTGCTTGGAACGTGTGAAAACATTAATTTAATTACTTTGTATCTGTTTTGTGTGCTTTCTCATCTAATCTCTTTTTTTTTCACTCCTCTTAACATTCCATGGGCACCTGCTCCGGCGGACGGAATGAGAAAAATTTTGATTTCTCACTCTTCTCGGCGCCTTCCTCCTCACTCTCGTATGCACTCTCGGATTTCTTTAGAATCCGCGTCTCCGACTGGCGCATTGGCGGCACATAGTGTTCGGAACGGCTAGTGGTAATATTTTTCGCAATAATATTTTGCGAGAGTTACAAAGATATATATTGCGCATGCGGCAGTTTTGCTGGAACGCGACTGATGAAGGGGGAACCCACGGCGAACTGCGCGCTGTTAGAGGGCGCCATTTTATTATTCTGAAACACTACAAAAAGTACCACGTGTCACTTTCACTTGGAGGGACGCGACCTCGCGGTCTGGTACACGCGCTTCGCGTCGGAATTAAGCGCCACCACCACAGCGCAACTTCGCGGTGGGCGTTTGAAGTACAAGTTCGTTTTCCCGGCTTGAATGAGAGAAAAGTGGGAAAAGTTCTTAGCCATGACGAGATGATATAATCGTTTAGAGCATCCTGAAATAACGTGACATTCGTTGAAATCGCGAGCTCCACGTAGATCACGAAACCGTAGCGTAGAAAATTCCAACGTGCGCTGCATCTCTGCAGTGCGCCTTTGCGCGAGTAATAGTATAGTGCCTGTCCCTATTGAATTGCATGTGCGCAGTACTGTAGCTGCTAATGCTAGGTACTGTATCTTCGCAGGATGCAGGGTGAGGTCCGTGTACTGTGCGATGTCAGTGCACGTTAAAGAACCCCATGTGGTCGAAATCTCCGCAACCCTCCACTACGGCGTCTCCCATAATCAGATCGTGGTTTTGGAACGTAAAAACTCAGAAATCAATCAATCAACATCAATATGCAGCATGTTCATGGCTGAACGCGCCTACTCTACGCGGTTGCAATGGCTCGCGACGTGAAAGAAAAGCTGCACAGCTGGTAGCTGTACAGATTCCATCACCTGTATATACTATAGCATAAAAGCGGAATAATAAATAATAAAATCTAGGAGCCCTTCCCTTAACGACAAAGTGGGGGCAAGGGAGGCTTAGCCTGTGTGTGCCATGCTTGCTCGAAGCGCCTTGCGGTAGACGTATGTGTGTTCGTAGACGCACGACGCTGCGTCTATATACTTCTTCGTGCATATAAAGCCCGCTTTGAAGGGTGTTTATGTCGACAGTGACTACATTCGTTAGCGTGCTGCTTTGGGAACCCGCCGATCGGTGGTTCAAATCCGCAGCCCGACGGCCAATTTTTATTTTCAGTCTATTTAGTGCTCGAAGCGAAAAGTGCGCCGCAGCTGTTTTCACGATGACGATCGGTTTCTGGAACAAGAGCTTCGCAAGTCAGTCAGTAAAGCTTCGCTCGAATAATAATTTATGTTTTAAGTCCCAAGACCATGATATGACTATGAGAGACGTCGTGTAGTGGAAGGTCTCCGGGACGTTCCACCACCTGGGGATTTTTCACACTGACCTCGCACAGTACACGGGACTCCGTAGCATATCGCCTCCATCGAAATGCGGCCGCTGCGACCGGGATTCGAAGCCACGACCTTCGTGTCAGCAGGATGTAAAGCAGAATGTCAATGCATATTCTGAATCCTATCCTTTTCCGAAAGAAATCATTAGAGCTAACGCGTTAAGTTATAAAAGGACTTTTCTTTCACTGGTTCAGAACCTCGCCTTTCCAAGCTGTCCGTTTATCGACTCCGTAGTTGGTAAGCGTTATTAATATTATTACTCTATCAAAGAGCAAGCGAGCGAGCGGAGAGTGTTTTTATTTCGAAGAAGCACACATACATTGGTGATTGTTTTATGAAATCGCACGCGATCTGAAGCTGTAAATACCTCGGACGTTCAGCATCTGGTGTCCATTTTTCTTTTTGCCATCCTCACCTTCAATTACATAAAGTATTTCCTCAGAGGGAGGAAAGATACAGTAAGCGTGGCATAAGTCACCTCGGAACCTTTTCGCATGCCAGGCAAAGGTACTCCGCCCGCCCCCCCTCCCGAGGATCCATCATCCCTCCTCTGCTCTTTCATATCGCTATTAGAGCACTCGCGTGGGCCCTGGATAGCATAGCGCAGCCGAGATACACCATATATGCGGATGATATTATTTTATGCGCAACGCGCGGATCCCTGGCTAGCAAGGAGTAGACGCTCCAAGACTGCTGCAACAGCAGTTGAAAATTTTGCCAAGGGCACTGGGCTCAGCTGTGCCCCAGAAAAATCCGAAATTATCAGGCTACATGGAAAAAGCTAAAAATGCAATGGAAACATAGACATACAAATTGAAGGAGTCAGAATTAAAGAGCTATATCCACTGCAAGAATTCTCGGTTACTGGGTTCAGAATAACGGAAGATAAAATCACATAATAACCACGCTAAAATCAGCTACAAAACAAGTTGCCGTAATGATACAAAGAATAACATACCACAAAAAGGGAATGAAGGAAGGCGACACAATCAGACTAGTACAGGCACTTCTGCTGAATAAGATAACGTACAGCCTCCCTTTCCATACACTAAACAAAAGTGAAGAAAACAACGTCGAGTCTATAATTAAGAGCGCCTACAAAATGGCCCTAGGGCTGCTGTTAGGCACCCCAACCCAAGGACTATCAGAGCTCGGAATACATAATACATACTCTGAGCTAAAGACGGCAGTACTAACTGCGCAGAGAGATCGTCTAAGTCAGTCGAGGGCAGGGAGAGAGAGAGAATAAACTTTTATTGCGTCAACACTTGGTGCATGGTTAAGCTTGGGTGGAGCCCTCTTGTAGAGCCCCACTGGCCACTGCGGCTCGCCGGGCCTGGTCTAGGGTCGCCAGTTGGCTCCCCAGTGCCAGCTCCGAAAGCCGTGCCTCCCAAGACCTGGCGATACTCGCCAGGGTAGGCCGTAACCCCAAAGCCTGGGCGAAGTCCCGGTAAAAATCCCAGAACCCGTCCGTTGCAAAGATCTCCGTCGCTCCCCAGCCCAAGAACATGGATCCAAGCAGAAACTAAACGTGGAGAGAGTAAGATGGCTCCCCAAACAACTAGAAATCAAAACGAATGCTTTATGTGTGGACGCTTCCAGGTACAGTTGGAAACGGTCCGAGCTACCGTGATCGGCAGCGAGAAGGGAATGATGACCAGCGCTTCCCTATACACGTCCTCAATCGCCAAGGCGGAATGCTTTGCCCTGGAGACCAAATAGCACGAACGCAAGGAGGAACCGAACATGATTATCATTACCGACTCGCAGGAGGCGTGCCGTTTTTTTTTTAAACGGCCGCCTTCCAATGGAAGTAAACAATTTCCTAGGTGGGACATTGAAAAGCAAATAAAGGTTGATATGGTGTCCGGGACGCACAGGCCTGGCGGGAAACGAGAGCGGGGATGTTCCATATCGAGGCATATATAGGAGGCTATCGATGCTCGAGGGCTCACGAACCGAACAGAGCCTCGACTGCGCTCTCAATCCCTGCAAACATCCCAAGAAAACCTTAAAGAGGAGGACGATGACCCATTTCGTATGGCCCTGCTCACTAGCGAGGCGCGCGACTAAAATACAGCGCCCCGCACAAATCATTGGAAGAGGCGGACGCCATAGACCTCCGTGCGATTCAAACGGGGGAGTCTTTCCAAACTTACAAAGATTAAACAAATTTTTTCCAACGCTGTACGGGCACGCGTGTCCCTGGTGTGGCGGCTCGCCATCGCTGTATCACATTTCGTGGGGTTGCCTGAATAGACCGGCAAATTTGGATACCTTTCTTGGCAAATTTACGCTTTCAAACACCTCGGAGCGATGGGAGGCACAACTCGCCAACTCTGACCCGAAAGTGCAGTTACTGGGTGGGGCCCCAAGTCCAGGGCTCAACTGGCTTCTGCCAGTTGAGCCCTGGACTTGGGGCCCCACCCATTGAGCTCATAACCCCCAACCCAAGCAATAAAATTACTCTCTCTCTCTTTCAGTGTCCATCCTGTCTCTTCTGTACTTTTTCAGCATCGGCGCCAACTTTCGCAGCAGCAGCGACGCGACGAACGGCTGTCGGAACAGCTCCAGTGCGCCGCCGTGACACTAACGCGTTTCACGGGACTCGAGGCGTGAGAGCGCCATGGTACACCAGGAGCCGCTCCTTTTCCGCGTGCTGCTTCCGCCTACACGGGCCCGCGGCTGTCAATGGAGTTGCGACGCGAGCTGGATTAGGAAATGAAGCTATACCCCCCCTAGCACGAGTGCGAAGGCTGCGCGGAAGGTGAAATAAAGAAATAAATAAACGCCAACTAAGGCAGCGCGCACAAAAAGGGAACCCGCAACGCGCGAGAGCGGCCGCACTGAAATGAGCCGATACGTGCCATATACCTCACGGCAGGCCTTTCATTTCAGACGCTCGCTCGCTGTAGCCAGAAAGCACGGTGACGGAGGAAAGACTGAAAAGCAGCAAAGGGGTTACTGTAGAGCGGTCGACAATTCCCGCCCCTGTAACCCTGTTGCGTGAGGACGTACTGCACCACGTCCGTTTCATGAGAAGAAGGTTACGTAGAAGGTTTGGGCGCTGTTTTCGTGCACAGCACGTACGTTCCGAACGGGTTCACTGCACGTGCCGCGACAACTACACCGTCGGGTGTGACAGAATAATAAATGTTGACAAAGAAGAAAAAAATGAATAACGCGAAGCAGCATTTAATTTCGCCTGCACGTACTTTTCCGCATTCGGGAGACTGCACAAAAACAGACAAAAATAAATAAACCGGCCTGTTCGCCTATAGAAGACATCGGAAACGACAGCTCGCGAAACCTGCCGACTAAGAAATCAAAGACAAACAAACGCACGGCTACCTGCTCAGTGCCTGAATGCGCGTGGATGTGTTAAGAAGGAACGCGAGCGAACGAGGAACAAGCGAAAACTACATAAGGCGACTGGAATGACAAAAGAAATGGCACGTATAAGAAACAGCATAAAAGTGGGAAGGGGGTGTATAGAACAAGAGTAAAGCGGGAAAAACAGACTCGCAGTTGAGGGGGAGAGCAGCAGATACGCGGCGCATTGTGTCCGCAGGTGCGTATGCTAATGAGGCCAGCCAGCGGGGCCTTGTCAGAGTCTGTCTCGAAGGCGCAGGTGCAAATGTCTCCGACACGCCTCCCTCCTTCGATCCAACCTCTCGCCGAGAAGCGCGTAGCAACGCCGCCGGCGGCGGCGTCGTGGGCCTCGTCCGAGACGGCCAACGCACTGTACTATATATATACTGCGCTCGGCGAGGCTTCTCTGCAGTCTACGTAGCCAGGCACCTTGGTGAACCTCGGTGCATATTTAGCGAAAGCGCAAAACGGCATGGTCCGGATCCCTTTCGGCGCAGTCGTATTAAAGAGTGCCCGTTTACCTTCGATTATATGTCCACGTAACACGAACTACCGTATGATCCCGGTGCAGGTCTCCCCCGCCCTACGGGCGAGAGATATCTCGACGCATTTATAGGGAGGACCTTTGCTTGGTCGCGAAGCATAATTCAAAATGGCGTCAGAACCATCGGAGTGCATTTACTGCTTTTTATTCGACCGGAAGGTGTCTTGGATAGCGCAGCGACAAACAGGGACACAAGAAGGAACGAGACGTAGATAGGCGCTTACTTTCAACTATAAGACACCTTTTCGTCATGAACCACCAAGCCCATTTTGTTACCCCTGTGGATTTTATCCGACGGCATTGCGCACCGGAGGCGGCCCGCAAGATGCAACTTTCTCGAGCAGTCCGTGGCCTCGCCAGCCGGCTACTCTCAGTCTCATAGCGGTTGCCGGTGCCGGGTGGCAACTCGTTCGAGGAGGCCGCATCGGAAGCGAACTTTGAGACTTTTTTTTGTAAATATGTAAATATGGTTCCTCTCTGCTATCTCGCTCTCTCCCTGTCCTTATCATTTAAACCCCCAACCACTTCACTTACTGGAGTCCGCGGTTCAGGTGTCAGCTGATGAGCTGTAGACACTTACTGCGGTCTCCAGTAATTTCTTTCCTTTTTCTCGTAGCTTTTATATATGTTTCTTCTAATAAACAACAACCGCTACTGCTGTCGAAACCGTCAAACGACACCTCGGAGTTGGGTGCACACGTTATGGGCCCGCGGGCCCGAGCAGCGCCGAACTTAATACTCGTTGCTGCTAGGGCTCGCGGCAGCTGATGCGGCTCCCGTCCGTCCGTTTGCATGGTTAGAGCAACCTAGCTCTTTGTACTCCGTTTCATACATCAGGTGCAACGCTGTGAAGGCTACGCAAATAGTCTGTAAAGAAAAAGAAAACAGATATTCGTATAGCCCCGACAAGCAAGCGACAAGGATACAATGCAAACTCGCATATATCGATTGTTTCCTCAAAAATGGGAGCGTATTTTGTGAAGCTGATGAGAAATATATTATGGTTTAAGGCTGTCAGGGATACATCTATTCTTCCTTTTTTGACCGCAAGCAACGCATTACTTTTTGGTCGCGCCCCGCCACGGTAGTCCAGTGGTTATGGCACTCGGCTGCTGATACGAAGGTCGCGGGATCGAATCCCGGCCACAGCGGCTGCATTTCGATGGACTCGAAATGTTGAGGCCCGTGTGCTGTGCGATGTCAGTGTATGTTAAAGAACCCCAGGTGGTCGAAATTTCTGGAGACCTCCACTACGGCGTCTCTCATAACCACAGCTGGTTTTGGGACGTTGAACCCCACAAATCAATCATCTACTTTTTGTTCGCGGAAGTGCGCGGAAGTACGAGCTCTAGGTTTGACAACGTCGCGCCTTATGTATGAAACAGAGTTTAGTCTGATGAAACTGCCAACTAACAAAGCCTATCACCTTCCAGCTATAGTCATGCCTGGCTCTCCAAATGAGAACTAGCGCGGGTGGGGGCGGTACCACCAAGTGGAAGGAGTCCTTTAGTGGAGAAGAGGTGACGTTTGAAAAGCGCTTGCGAGTTATTCTCGCGACGGGAAATCAGGTCACAACTTTCATCGCATTTCAGCAGACAACGTCGGCAGAGTTGGAAACTCCACTGGCCCGAAGGACGCGGCATCAAATCCCGGCTGCGGCAGCATGCATTTCGATAGAAGCCAAATGTTGAGGCCAGTGTACTGTGCGATGTCAGTGCACGTTAAAGAGGACTCCAGGTGGTCGAAATTTCCGGAGCCCTCCAATATACAGCGTCTTCTCATAATCATATATCGTGCTTTTTAAATGCGAAGCATTCCTTAGCGAACTTCGGCGACTTTGAGGGTATCTATCTATCTATCTATCTATCTATCTATCTATCTATCTATCTATCTATCTATCTATCTATCTATCTATCTATCTATCTAGCTGCCTACGATTTTGTACTCGCCTGGCCGTTTGGTTAATGGGATCTATAAGAAAATTGGTATGTCACAACATGACTGCATGACGAACATAAATGGCAGGTTATAACATGAAAATTACGACATGGATGTCATGAAGGGCATGATTTACATGCCACGGTCTTGGTGCTCTCCTGGCAATTTCGTTTACGGGATGTATACGAAAACTGGTGTGGCACAACATGACTGCATGACGAAAATAAATGAGGTCATAACATGAGAATCATGACATGCATGTCATGAGTGACTTGATTTACATGCGACGGTCTTGGTGCTCTCCTGGCCGTTTCGTTGATGGGATGTATGCCTAAACTGGTGTGCCACAACACGACTGCATGGCGAACATAAATGAGGTCATAACATGAGAATCATGACATGCATGTCATGAGTGACTTGATTTACATGCGACGGTCTTGGTGCTCTCCTGGCCGTTTCGTTGATGTGATGTATGCCTAAACTGGTGTGCCACAACATGACTGCATGGCGAACATAAATGAGGTCATAACATGAGAATCATGACATGCATGTCATGAGTGACTTGATTTACATGCGACGGTCTTGGTGCTCTCCTGGCCGTTTCGTTGATGGGATGTATGCCTAAACTGGTGTGGCACAACATGACTGCATGACGAACATAAATGAGGTCATAACATGAGAATCATGACATGCATGTCATGAGTGACTTGATTTACATGCGACGGTCTTGGTGCTCTCCTGGCCGTTTCGTTGATGGGATGTATGCTTAAACTGGTGTGGCACAACATGACTGCATGACGAACATAAATGGCAGGTTATAACATGAAAATCACGACATGGATGTCATGAAGGGCATGATTTACATGCCACGGTCTTGGTGCTCTCGTGGCAATTTCGTTTACGGGATGTATACGAAAACTGGTGTGGCACAACATGACTGCATGACGAACATAAATGAGGTCATAACATGAGAATCATGAAATGCATGTCATGAGTGACTTGATTTACATGCGACGGTCTTGGTGCTCTCCTGGCCGTTTCGTTGATGGGATGTATGCCTAAACTGGTGTGGCACAACATGACTGCATGACGAACATAAATGAGGTCATAACATGAGAATCATGACATGCATGTCATGAGTGACTTGATTTACATGCGACGATCTTGGTGCTCTCCTGGCCGTTTCGTTGATGGGATGTATGCCTAAACTGGTGTGGCACAACATGACTGCATGGCGAACATAAATGACAGGTCATAAAATGAAAATCATGATATGCATGTCATTAGAGGCATGATTTACATGCCATGGTCTTGGTGCTCTTTCGGCCGTTTCGTTAACTTGATATGTACCAAAATCGGTATAGCGAGACAACAATGCAGATCCAGTTTACGTTCCTGATGCGTGCTTCGCATTTCCTTGATTTCCACTGCACATGGAATCTGCCAATTTTTCTTCACCTGTAGAACCCTGGCAATTATTATTATTATTATTATTATTATTATTATTACTATTATTATTATAGTTAAAAACTTTCGCTGCAGAGTATTGCTGCAGTGACGCACGATTACCGCTGTAGCCGCGACACGTCGTCACGTACCACTTTCCCGATTGGGGCTTTAAAATAACACCATTTCGAGGAAATGCGGCATTCGAGGGAATGCAGTCATCGAAAAACCCCGCAACGCAGGAGCGAAGTTACTGAGCGCCTGCAATATATACGACACTGCGTTTTGTGCCGCGGGCCCTTTTAGAGGACTGTTTCATGGAACAAGAGGGAACGATTCACGCGTAGCCAAATGAAAGCGCACACCATTTTTGTTTATCTTTCGTGTAGCCAAGAAAGAAAAAAAAGCTACGCAATCGGTTTTACCGTGTCCCTATAACGTTTGGCACGATCGCCACTCGTGAATCGCAACTTAGGACATACTACTAAGAACATGAACTGAGATTGCCCCACTGATGGAAAGGACGAGTATGGTATTGACTCAAACGATCCCTCTTACAGGGGCGGAAGCAGGCTCCAACGTCTTGAAGCAGGTCTGGGAGCAGCATGCAAAATGAGCGTTTTGGAGCAGTTTTGGAGCAATATTAGAGCAGGAAGTTAGCAGTTTCGCAGCTCAGAAAGAGAGTTTTGGAGCACGTAGCCATTCTATAAGAACGTTAAAGGGGTCGTGAAACGTTTTCTGAGCATTTTGTACTAAGTGCGTATTCGGGATCCTGACCCTCCAATTATGCATTGTTCCGTTGCACCGTGCGGGTTGATTTAGAGCGATAGAAAACGCGGTTTCGGTTTCACTGCGC
This sequence comes from Hyalomma asiaticum, assembly GCA_013339685.2. Taxonomy (NCBI): domain Eukaryota; kingdom Metazoa; phylum Arthropoda; class Arachnida; order Ixodida; family Ixodidae; genus Hyalomma; species Hyalomma asiaticum. Next base: position 47,682,198 of record CM023481.1, on the reverse strand, counting down.
GTTCCACTCAACTCTGCAGTTGAGGTCATGCCAGTAGCCAACAGACCTCCGAGATTGGCGCGCCGTCGGAGGCCACGAGAAAACAAACCGCGCTGCAGCTTTGCTTCCGAATGGCGGCATCGCACGGTTTCCAAGTATTTTCTTCCTTTCTAGCTTTCAAGTAAATCGATTCCTTTAGAGCAAACGCGAGTTGGCTATGCCTTTGAACTTAAAGATATCTTACTGCAACGTCACCGAATAGTACCATGCCGGCCGGTAGTGTCGCATAGTCGTTTCGGGAGCGCCAGAACGCTGGGGTTTCAAACGGGCGTTATTAAATGTGCACTGAATATCTCGGCGAACTATTTCGGAATCGGCTTGTCGAATGCATATTGAAGCAGTGAAAGTTACAACCGGGCATCTCCATATTCTTTTCACGACCCCTTTAAGTCAGCAAACATTTCCTTTGAACCCATAGAAACTGTTTGCTCATTAAAATGTTTTTAGTTTTGCAAAATGCTTCGAACCTCCAAATCTCGCCACGAGTTAACGAAACTGACAGGTCGCGCAAAATAAATAAATAAAATAAAATGTGTAGTCCCAGAATGTCGTCGCAGTGAAATGTCGCCTGCAAAACCACACAAGTTTGGAAATAGTATTTACTGTGACTTGTTGTCTAGTCCTTGCAAACACATGCGTTGTTCACAGGCATCAACTCTCGATAACTATACATACATACTCGGCTGCACATTGAGGTGTTCGCACGGCCCTCAGAGCTTGCAGAGTGCTGCGCGCCGCATGCTATAGAGGCCAAGCGAAAACGAAGTGTCGAAGGTGCCGAAGTCCGCACCGCCATGGTCATCAGCGAAAGGCAGGAAAGCTAGAATGCTTCGTTCTGTCTTATGCCCTCGCGTCCTCTGAAATGCGTTGGCCGGCGTATAGCTGTGTATAGTCGCTATCGGTGAGCGCGACGAATCTTGTCCTCGGCAAACCTTGGGCGGTATCTTATAAGGGTTCCAAAAGTGGACTGGCCCACTTGCCCGCGCGTGGTTGGGTAAAACCACGCTTGTGTCAGCAAAAGAGCGATTGTGACCAATCAGGCGAGGGCAAGTGAACCGGTCCACTTCGGCAACCGTTATAAGGTCTCGACCCTGCAGTTCCGTTTTCACTCCGGGGTTACGCACGTATACCTCCACGAAATGCGTCATTAGAGAGTTTTAGTTTGTCCGTAAACTTCTTCACGTTTATGTATACCGTTTTACCGTGCGTGTTTACGGCGGAAGTAAAACTGCTAGCGCCATCTATTCGCGGTTTGCTTAACTACAATGCATTCGATTTTCTCTTTAGTAGCGTGAGCGTTTTCTTCGAAAGAGGTAATGAAAGTATTAAGAGTCAGTTATTCTGTCACGTCCAATGCTTTACACTAGCAGTCAAGCAAAATGGGCAAGTCACAATAATATTAGCTTTTTTGTGCCTGGTGAGGCTCTGCATCATCAGGTGTCACCACCAGCGCTGCTGGTCACGTACACTGTCCCGTTAAACCGGTATCCGTAAACGTGAAGGAGTTTACGGACAAACTAAAACTCTCTACTGTTATCGAGCACGTTTTCTCCTCAACGTGTGCGGAAAGCAGCGTTGCTTCGACGCGCTGTGCGTTGGGAGCGCACGTACTTTCAGCTTTTGGGGCAGTGGTCATACATGACTGGGTCGGTATAGCGACCGCTGTGTTTAAAGCCGAAACCGCATGTGCGCGATTTTGTGCGCGACCGCGGCGAGCGACGCGATATGTGACTAAATGGGCCGCCGCACGACGGGTCCTTGGTGGATCGCTCGGTGTTTGGAAATCTAGAAATGGTCGCTCGCCGCCCGGAAGTCGTGCGAGCGACAGCCAATCGCAAGCAGCCGGTACAAGTTGCACATGAGTGACTTCCTGCCGGTTCTCACGCTGCGCGGCTGCAAACAACTGTCAACCATTACCGAACACCAAAAGAAAACGAAACTATAGTAAATACATATTAATGTTACTTTGTACAGCTGAACCGTGGACTTTAAATTATTAGCGCATGCATCAACCAGTTTTGATACACAGAAACAACGGGTAGCCGTCGGTTGCATGAAGTTTGATTTTTCAGGCGACCTGCAGTGCGTCGGGCACATCGGTCGCGTCGTGCACCAAATCGCGGTTCCTGCTTAAAACCGGCAAACGGTAAAACCTCCATTGTGTGCGCTAGACATGCTTTCAGAGCATCCCTCACAGTCAATCATAAAACAAACGGCAGCCACGATTTTTTTGGCAACGGTATCAATTCATGCGTATTCCGTGAGTGCGACGGCCGCCATCCGTGAACGCTCGACAACACAATACCGAGATTTTTGGCAGAACGCCTTGGCTGCGCACATGCCTTAATGACGGCGTATTCGTCATCTTCGACGCAGCAACAGTAACAGTAATTTTGTTTTGGCTCCGTGTAGCGACGCCAGAAACACGGCGGCAGTATAGCAATCCACCGCGACCCGCATCAGATCCATTCCTGGTTTCCAAGTGTGGTATACATCGCCCTTAGGTCAAACATGCTGCCTTTTCTGACTGCATTCATTTTTCTAGACTGCTGAATTTCGCGAACGTCCATATACGTTCCCGAGAGGGTCCGAAAAATCGGTCGTTGACTGTACTAAAATGCCGTTTGGGCGCAGCTTGGTTCACAACGGTTGTTTGGCGCAGAGTGGCGCAAATGACGCACATCCCTGCTCTTATTTTGGTTAAACTCAGGTTCGTATTTTTATTTCTTCGCGGAAAGTTGCAAAACTGACCTTTGGTAACTCAAGCGTCAAACGCAGAAAGCTGCGCAAGAGTGCGGTCACGTGTACTTCTGCAAGTATATACGCGACTCCTGGTCTTTTCATTAGAGTTCAGATGCAGTATACACTCTTGATATTAAAAGCCCTTTTTCTAACGAGAAACCTTCAGATAAGCCTGCCTCGCACCTGCCCTAATTTCCAAAAGCGCGGTTTCGAACTTGGCTCGGCTGCCGGCACAGTAGCGGCGCCGGCGGCGAACAACCCAAGAAGCAGTTGGGAAAATACTGCAGTAATACGAAGATGACCTGGACGACAACGCAAAGTTTGCACATTTCTTTATTTTCAAAGCTAGTTAAAAAGGTCAAAATTTGGATGGCTATTCGCAGCTTCATTCACTCATGTGAAAACAGAACGACAGTTGTCTGCGAGGCGGGCTATCAGCACCGCTATCGTCTCTCAACCTTGCTAGAGAGCGCACTCTACTTTTTGGCGTCTCAGATAGAAAAATTTTGTTTGCGGAATACCCAAACGCTTTTGAAAGCAACCGCTGTAGGTATGAACAGTACCGAGGATGAGCTTTTAGTTGCGCCGTAGGGTTGTCAGCCCCTTTAATATGTGTTCGTCCTCATAATTGGCCGAAAATGCATGTGACTTCCATAGTGCTTCGCGGAACTACTGAAACAGAGTATACGCGATGCGCAGCGCCTATGGATGGATGGATGGATGCTATGAGCTTCCCCTTTGTAACGGGGCGGTGACATGTGCGCCACCAGGCTCGTAAGAAGATTTAATAACTTTTTTTTCCTCTCTTTGAATTTTCCTCATGCCTTTTAAATTTACTTCAATCAAATCGATCATGCCATATCGAAAATGGAATTTCATAGCCCAGTTCCCTGACCCTTATGGCAGAAATTCCATATTTTTCCCTATAATTATTTTTGTCCGTTCTCTCTAGTTTTCTGCCACCAGTATTCTAACCGTCTCTTACTTATTTCAATCGCGGCTATGTTCAGCTTCCCGTTGTTCGCCCTAAAACCCAAGGCTTCATGTAGGGTGGTGCCCAAACGTACACCTGGGTGGATATTTCCGCATTCAATCAGAACATGCTCTGTCGTTTCCCTATCTTCCTCACAGCATGTGCATTTTTCTTCTTCTTTACTGAATTTCGCTTTATAAACACGCGTTCTAAGGCAGCCCGATCTCGCTTCAAACAATAAAGCGCTTCCTCTTGAATTATCATA